>OY977943.1:3083863-3692954 GCA_963854355.1 Epinotia brunnichana | reverse complement strand
AACAAAAGCAGATAATACGAGTACCATTGTATACCGGCTAACAAAGAACCATTTATGAGCCCAGTTAAAATAAGTTAAAGCATACGAACGACTTCCTTCGTTCGCTTCGCTCGCTCGTTCGATAAAATCATGTGATTGACTAAATAACTGAAATAATATGAACATGAAATGGTTTTGTAAGTAAGCAATGTAGTTTGAAAATGGTTTTTATGAACGAAATGCACCTTTTTCTTGTTGTTATTCTGTCCCATTTATCAATTAACAACACAACAGAGGTTTCTACAACAAATTTTAGAACAACGGCCTTCTTACATGCTTAGAAGATGACCATTGGTATTAACTGACCATTTGTGAATCTTATTTAGCTTGCAAATTGGCGGTGATCCAGTTGACGGGTTATTATGGTATTGTGGTTAGAAAAAAAGGAGCGGTAACCTGTATTTGTATAGGCTTACACACGAATATAAAACCTACAAATAAAAATGCAAGAAGCAATCTTTAAGTATGTATTTGAGATACGGTTTCATCTTTTAAACATAAATACTTAAAGTTTTTGTTAAATCATATTTACTGTGTTCTTCTATAATCCACTAACCTTAAAGGCAGCGATGATAAAATAAAAAAAATCGGCCAAGTGCGTGTCGAACCACGCACAACGAAGGGTTCCGTGCCTATTAAAAAGGTCGTATCGTCACAGAAATCTTACGACACTTACGTCCTTTTCCGCAGGGAAGGCAGTTTTTCAGCAATATCTCGAAAACCTTTTAACCAATCTTGTTCAAAATACTTTTCGGGAAAAGAATTTAATAAGCGCTATGTCTATAATTTCTTTTAATTTTTATTAATTCACCGTTTGGAAATTAGAGGGGAGGGGGGGGCACAATTTTTATGACTTTCGGGGCGATTACCTCCGACTATATTCACTTAATCAAAAAAATTGCTAAGAAACCTTATACTTATTTTGAAAGGCCTATAGATTGATGTGCCCACACGTGAACATACAATGTTTCGCCAGCCAAAGATTCGCCACGCCGCTTCATTGCTGCTGACGTATCGGCCCGCCCTAAACGTTTGCACCTCATCCCTGGGGTCGATATTTACATCACCAGCTTGCCTAACGTTGAAGACCGCCTGATTGTTGCCCTTGTTGATATATTTTCATATGTATTTGATAGCCTGCCTTAAACTACGAAATTTTACATTAATATGGCCATCGAACATTTTGATCAGAAGCGGAGAATATGGCACAATCCACCGGTTGAGGCTTTCTGCACCGCGAATTCTAGTAGTAACAGTGCGTCCTCCATCGTCAGGTGCTCTTCGCCGGTACAGTGGATACCCATTTTCACTCGTCTGCGTGTCCTTTAGTAACGCTCGGGGGTACTTCTTTGTACACTTCCCATCCTGCATGCACGAAGGTGACATACTTAGTGCACCGCATGGACCGTGGATCATGTTTTTGACGATAGTGTCGTGTAGTTTTTTGTCAACATTGACATCAGGAATTTCCGCACTAATTACTTCATCGATTTGACAGGGACGCAATTTCTCCTTTAGCCGCAATAAAAGGTGTAGGTACATGGGGCAACCTTCGCTTTTGCCACTCTATAGTGCCTTCATCGGATGCTGAGCCTGGCCTTCAAGACGTCCAGGTAAGCCAATAAGCAATCTACCCAAACTTTAACATTCATTCTGCAATATCATGGCGACCGCGCAAGGACTCGATTTTGATACAGTCCACTTAGAATCTGTCGCCTTTCGCAATAGTAATATACTTCATTTTCAGCACTGCGATTCTCCAAATATTTGACCTTTACTTAACAGGGCGACCAAATTCTGTACTTTAATTAAAAAAAAACCCATGCAATGAGGTCGTGCCTCTCAGTGGCTTTTTATCCAGGCATTAGTTCATTGATTGGTAATATCCGGCCTTGCCGTGTTGCATGTAAGCGTGATGAACAGATCCGAACGGCCGTAGCTCCGAACATACGCGAACGCAGCTTGCGTGTACTCGTGGAGGTATCTCGGGCTATTCACGACGGAGGAGGGCAGTATCACTATCTGCCCCACATCGTTGGCGTTAACTTGCGCGTCATTCCTTACAGCATCTTGTAAGTGAATGTAATTTTCTGCTCGCAACTCGCGTTGGTTTAGTGATATGTACCTAAGGCGTTCGCTTTCAAGCTTAACATTACATATCGACTAAAAACTGGTGCAGAAGTTGCTTGCAGCGTAACAACAGATTGAACCCGTTGCTACGCACCATAAGGTTGTATGCATAGAAATCCATACAGGAAACGTTTTTGTTTGGTACTGGTTGCGTAGTCTGTGGATTCACCTGAGGTATTTCAAAATGATACCCTTCCTGGCCTTTCCGGAATATGACTGGACCCTGGAGTGCATCTTGGAGAGCCGGCCTTCGCGCGCGCAGCACGATGTCACTGCCGGCGGTGGGCTCCGAGCCGGCAACCACGGCCACCACCTCGCTGGTGGTGGGCGCGTTGTAGCGCCGCTCGTGATGTCCCAGGGGCACGCAGTCAGGGTGGATCACTACCATAAACGTTTCGTCAGTCATGTTCTTCAAAGCGCTTCTAAATTCATGTATTAGCACGTTACTGTCCTCCAGAACTCTTTGAATTGTTTGTAGTACTGGTCTCTGAACGCCTTGTACGATGGAGGACCGTCGATCAAGTTGCGCTTCCTCGTCACTTAAAAAATAAACCTGCAAAAACTGTGGCTGTTCATTGGCTACAGGAAGGAAGTTGGGACCTAATTCGTCCTCTAGCTTCCGCTTGCTCCGCAGTCTCAGAAGCTCGCTGGGAGGCCCGATAGTGGGCATGCTGTTGAAGTCGGTGTTGGTGCTGCTCCGAAGTTTCTTCAGCCCTCAAATTTGCCTGCCGCTGTGCTTATTCTTCACGCCGCGCCTGAGACTGGCTCGGTGACTCAGCAGTTCGTTGAGAGGCCATATAGTGGGCGTGCTGTTGAAGTCGGTGCTGGCGCTGCTCCGACGTTTCTTCAGCCCTCACACTTGCCTGCCGCTGAACATCTTCGTCGCACCGCGCCCGAGACTCGATGGGTGACTCAGCAGCTCGTTAATAGGCCAGATAGTGGGCGTGCTGTTGAAGTCATGAATGAAGTGAACAACTATTATGCGTGGTCGGTGGAGGATGGAGGTTACACTCATAGTATGTAACTCCAATACAATATCGTTCTCTATTGCACTTGCGTATTCGAGTGATAGAGAGGGAGATATACAAACTTTTAACTTCGACATAAATAGGTAGTTCGTTTGCACGGTTAGCACTGAGAATATAACAGCGAGCGAAAAAGGGTACCCGTCTCTTTCTAATTAGAGCAGTTAAAAAGTGACGACTAATAAGTCACGCACCATCACGTGCTAGCCATGCGTCGATAAATTACTGTCGGGAAGCTTTGTGAATACATCCTCGATACTTGTATATCTCCATCTCTACCGCTCTTATTTGAGCGACAGAAAAAAATATACGCGAACCTCATTGCCGGTCTGTAAAAAGACTTGAGTGCTGGCAGCTGACATTTCATTTAGAAACATTACATAAGAACTGCGCCTTTTTGTGTCAAAATAACACAAATCGATTATATTCTGCACGCGATTATATTTCTTACCATATGGGTCGTGTGTTCTAGAATAGCATAAATATTTCAATGGATACGCTTCTTTGTCTTTGAGATACAAAAACTTCGATATGCCAAAATATACGTCAATGTGCATTATACTTGTAATTATTTCGTTTAAAGCCATTATGCTGCTTATTGATACTAACTTAACACCTAAAATGGCGTAAATATCTAAATAAACTTCAAAATCATGAAATTAATATGAAATTAATACCCAAAATTTATATTCGGCGAAAATTAGCGAAACAATTCGAGATAAAATTTAGCCTATGTGTTAATTCGGGTTATAAACTATCTCTTTACCTAGTTTCAGCAATATCCGTTCAGCCGTTTTTGCATGATCGAGTAACAAACATCCAGACATCCAAACATCCAAACCTCCAAACTTTCACATTTATAATATTAGTAGGATTTTAATGGGGGGTTATAAATGTTAATTATTAAATCTTTATTTTGGACACTAATTACATCCATATATTGTTAGTATTTTACTTAACCTAGGTATAGGTTAGTCTTATTACTAGTTACACATTATTTATAATATTAAATTTACTCTATTTGCCTTTCATAGAAATAGAAACCGAAGTCGAAAATATCCTTTTTTTTATTGAAATCGCATTAGGTAGTCATGATCATACTAAAAAATGAGCCTGAGGAAATTTGGACTTGTCGTTATTTTTTTATAGACATCTTAATAAGAATATGTATGGAGAATAATGGTAAAACAGGTGTAGCTCTGAAAGTGCATGTTAAACACAAATATCCTTTCATATGCGTATAGTAACAATTATTTATGGTTTTTGTCATTATTGGAATTACTCCTATGGGTGCACTTTTTTTTTAAAAAATCCAAAAAAAATAAAAAATAATTTTTTTCAACTTTTTTATTCAAAATTTGTTTTGTGTTTAATTGTAACCTAGGAAAATCATTTTCAGTCAATTCAAAAGATAAACGGACAGTCTATTCCTTATTTTTGTTTACGGAGTCAATATGAAAAATTTGAAATATCTAGTTAACTACGGAAAAATTCGCTGCATAGGTGTGTGATTACTTTTCCAAATAATGTTTCATAATCACACGAAGGTTCCTGGTTTTTCAAAATAACCCACAAATCCAAGTTGGTCCAACTGTCCATGGTTAGGTAAAAGTCACAAATGTTAGCAGTTTGAAAGCTCTACGTGAACTTAGTTATTAAATGTTTTTTTTCCGTATTTATGGACTCACTAATGACATGCAATGCAATGTTGTTACTGACGCGTACGCGTAAAACCCTAGCACATAGAAAGAAAGAAAGAAAGAAAGATACATTTATTCACTAACACACAGGACACATATATTAAGCAAAAATAAATAAAAATAACAGTGAAAAACATGTAACAAGTGTGTCTCTGCGGCCGTGAACCGGACACTGGCTCAGCATTATGCTGAGGTGTCAGTCAGACACCTACAGCGCTGATTTTCAGCCAGCACCGTTGGTGACTCACGGAAACGTCATACAATTATAATTACACAACTATACATATAATTAATTGTGCAAGGCGAGAGAGAAATAAACATAAATACATAGTGAGATAATACATACAGCACTACCTACATGCAGCTTTAATAAAATAATAACTACGTTACACATTAAAGTAAATTTTACTATTAAACTAAAAACAAAAACTAGATAAAAATGTGCAATTGGCATATTTTTGCTGTCAAAAGTGCAGGATTAGGATTAGGATTTTTGGAGCGTCAACAAATAGCCTTTAAGCTTACGCTTAAAGGTGTATCTGCTAAGCGCCCCTTGGATAGGGGGAGGGATATCATTCCAGCACTTAGACGCCGCGAACTTGAAGCTACCTCGGAAAGCAGCGGTTCGGTGCATAGGAGTTATGGCCATTGCCTTGAGTCTGCGCGCACTCTTTGACCATACCAGTTTATTGAAAAGGTAAGATGGGGTTTCGTGTCTAGGAATTACTTATTACAATGTGATAAGGTAATCACCTTTTACTAATCACCATTATTGTTTAAAACCATAACAACCATATACTAATTGTCATTCAAGCTTATTAATGTCATTTGCGAATCATTTAACCCTGTATGGTCATCCCATTATGTATACCTAGTTGACGTGAGTAAAGAGTTTATTGACCTAATTAAAAGAAAATACATTTACTAGATTGCTTTTCGGCGTGTCAGCAATTAAATAATGATTGTGATAGGTAGGAGAAAGTGGTATTTTTCGGTAGTTTACTAGATATTTCTAATTTTTCATATTGACTCCGTAGAGAATTAAACAAAAATAAGGAATAGACTATCCGTTTATCTTTTGAATTGACTGAAAATGATTTTCCTAGGTTACAATTAAACACACAACAAATTTTGAATAAAAGAGTTAAAAAATTTATTTTTTTATTTTTTTTGGATTAAAAAAAAAAAGTGCACCCAGGGGAGAAATTCCAATAATGACAAAAAAATATAAATAATTGTTACTATACGCGTATGCAAGGATATTTGTGTTTAACATGCACTTTCAGAGCTACACCTGTTTTACCATTATTCTCCATACATATTTTTATTAAGATGTCTATAAAAAATTAACAAGTCCAAATTTCCTCAGGCTCATTTTTTATTATGATCATGACTACCTAATGCGATTTCAATAAAAAAAAAGGATATTTTCGACTTCGGTTTTCTATTTCTATGAAAGCCGAATTTCAACCCACAGTGCAACTGTGCAATTGTGTAATGAAACCCTATCATCATCATCATCAGCCTATACATGTCCCACTGCTGGACACATGCACAGATAATGAAAACTTATACACCGCGGGTCCGAGGAACCCGAAAGATTTTAACCACGCATTCCTTAGGTCATTAGGAGCAAAAAATTTTAAATGAACCCCAGTTAAATTCGGCTTAATTTTGAAAATATTATAATTTTCATGTAAAATATTTATTATGATTAATAAAGTGCATTAAGCTCTTTTGATTGCAACGTCGTTGCCACCGATGTTGCCAAAGTTCGCGTCGCTATTGACATACATCAAAGTGACAGCACAGCTACCACTCACTAAATTCATATTTTTTAGGGTTCCGTAGCCAAATGGCAAAAAAATGGAACCCTTATAGATTCGTCATGTCTGTCTGTCTGTCTGTCTGTCCGTCCGTATGTCACAGCCACTTTTTTCCGAAACTATAGGAGTTATACTGTTAAAACTTGGTAAGTAGATGTACTCTGTGAACCGCATTAAGATTTTCACACAAAAATCGAAAAAAAACCATTAAGTTTTAGGGGTCCCCATACACAGAATTGAAACTCAAAAAAATTTTTTTCATCAATCCATCATCATCAATATGTCTTCAAAAATGATATTAAGGTTTCTAATATAATTTTTTTCTAAACTGAATAGTTTTCGCGAGAGACACTTCCAAAGTGGTAAAATGTGTCCCCCCCCCCCTGTAACTTCTAAAATGAGAGAATGATAAATATTAAAAAAATATATGATGTACATTACCATTTAAACTTCCACCGAAAATTGGTTTGAACGAGATCTAGTAAGTAGTTTTTTTTAATACGTCATAAATCGTAAACCGCAATTTATTTTACGGAACCCTTCATGTGCGAGTCCGACTCGCACTTGGCTGCTTTTTTGGAAAAACAATCATTACCATTTTTATTAAAATGGATCAATTCCATAGAGAAGTCCATATCAAATATTTATTCACAAAAACCGAAAAAACCAGAAAAAAAATTTTTTTTCTTGCTTAATTTGAATTGTGTTCATATAATTTTTTTAACTCCTAATGACAGGAATGCGTGGTTAATTAAAATCTTTCGGGTTCCTCGGGCCCACGGTGAATAATGGTGAATTTAAATACCATTTTTTACCACAGTTTAAAAAAGTGACCAATGACATGATGTTATCATGGTTTAACTAAGTATATGATTTTCCGGGTAACACAGCCTCGCGGTGTATAAAAATATCCTACAAAGGATTACTCTGGAATCTCGGCTCAATGTATATTCATGAGTGTTAGAGTAGGGCCAAATCCTAAGCCAAGCCAATGCATCAAATTGATGGATCCATGTCACCAGTGATGTATTGTTTATGCCCTTCTGTTATTGCTTTAGCAGCCTAATTGCGAAACCCAAAGAATGTTTCGGCTGAGATTGAGCATGATTTAATGTAAGGACTACTCATTATCCATATTAATAGTACAAAATGCGGATTCCATTGCGGAAGTGGTCTTAGTTTAGTATATATTTTGTTGTATACGATATAATATATAATAAATGGTTGTTAAAACCTATTCTGAAAATAAATTAATGTGATAGGAATAAATACGCATATATGCGAATGAAAATGATAAATGTCGAGTTAACTGAAGCTCCGCTCGAGTGAACACTTATGAACACAATGAAAAGGAAATTAGAATCACACAGAGCGAACAATCTATTGCATTCAGTATTGAAGGCATACGTTCTTAGAAACTCGTCGAACTGTAGGTACGCGAAAACACGACTCTCTATTTCGTCTATCTCATCATCATCATATTTATTATATTTAAAAGTCTGCTGGATGCGGGTGGCGCAGGACCGGTCATTGTGACACTCTTTGGGGAGGCCTGTTTCCAGCAGTTGACGTCTTCCGGCTGATATGATGATGATGATGAGGCTTTTGTCAGTGGAGTAATTTCTTACTTAGTCTACACTCGTACAATATTATCTGAAACTAGCTGCGTGCGTACGCAGCTTTTCCTGTGTATTGCAGAATATTTATTTTTATTGAATAATATATTTCGAAAGTATTATTTCCATAGATTGTTGGTAACAGTGATCTTAAAACTATGTTAGTAGGTATTTTATCACAAATACAATTAGCAGTTGGATGGCCTATGTAACCTATCCCAATGGAACAGGAAGGGACCATCCAAGCGCGCCGCCACCGTCTGCAGGAGGCTGTTATAGCACATGTCCGTCCGGAAAGTCTATTTTCTACACAAGTGAAAGAGTTATTAAAATTGGATAAGGGGTTCCGGAGATTACCAATTACATATAAAGCGTAAGTTCCTATACAACGCTACAATGTCACGTACGTTCTTTACAATATTAGTGTAGATTAACCTGAGCCATTAAATAAAACAAATTGAAAGCACGGAAAGTAAACAAAAGGAATATACTCGTAGATCCAGATATGTCACACAATCGAATAATTTATACTGCGACGGAAAAGCAAGTGCTACTTACATTATTCGCACTTACGGCAGCCCACACTTCACTCAGCCCACGGGCCGAAATGACCACTATCAAAATGTTATCTTAGCCCAGACCTAACTCAGCCCCCGTACTCAAGGACAGTCGTCCCCGCCCCCACTACCTAACTATTCTACTCTAAGGCAGGACGGTGTAGGCACGACGACGAGTGAAGCGAGGAGGAGTGTTAGGTAGAACTGCGACCCTACAGCGCACGAGCCGAGGGAGCGAAGCGAGCGTGCCGTGGCAGCAGCCGGCGAAGCGCCACAATGCAATCGCAACTTATACAGAAATAAATTATTTTCTTCTTCTTCTTCTGTTTTAACAATAAATAAAAACAAATTATAGCTATATTACAAGAAAAATAACTTATAGCTACTTTTTTTTTTTTTTAATAAATAATGAGAATATTTTTTTTTTTCATAGTTGTCATTGCGGACCGCGGGCTGAGTTGACTATCATCATCATTTTAGCCGAAAGACAGCCACTGCTGGACATAGGCCTCCCCCAAAGAGTGCTACAATGACCGGTCCTGCGCCACCCGCATCCAGCGGACTTCCGCGACCTTTACCTATAAATAAATTTCGTAGTGGGCATTTCGGCCACGGGCTGAGTGAGGTGTGGGCTGAGTTCACAAATAATGCACACTGCCTACATGTATATAAAGCATCACGCACGGGTAATCCGCTCGAAAACGTTGGCAGCACGTCCAACTGACTCATTGCTGAGCTACGGATTAAGTTGTTATGGACTCACTTTTAAAACTTATTTGGGCCGAATTAAACAACTGCAGATAAGGCTGATCAAATACTTAGTTAATAAAAATATAAGAGATAAATGTAGAATTAGTAATTATATAAGTATAAACTGGATATGTATAAACTAAATAGGAACTACACAGCAAAAGTTCCAATCAGGGCTGAGTGGGCCGAAGGTCTAGAACCACCAAAGTCTGGTATCAAAGACAATATATGGTACACGGACGGATCAAAAATGGGATCCGGTACGGGAGCAGGCATTTATGCAAATGACTATAGCAGTAGTGTAAGCATGGGTAGTTTGGCAACTGTCTTCCAGGCGGAGACATATGCCATAATTGCCTGTGCACAGGAGAATATAGACAGGCAAACCAAAGGGCAGACTATCTATATACTCTGTGACAGTCAAGCGGCCCTTAAAGCGCTTACGGCGCCGAAAGTGGACTCTAGACTAGTTTACAATGGCCTCCAAGCACTAAACAAGCTTGGAAGGCACAATAAGGTGCAACTAGTTTGGATACCAGGGCACAAGGGCTTCATCGGCAACGAAAGAGCAGATGAGCTTGCAAGAGGGGGCTCTACAAATCACTATGTAGGTCCGGAACCATTTGTGGGACTCTCGCAGGGGACCATAATATCGGCCTTTAAAGCCTACGCCAAAACCAAACACCAACACGAGTGGAGGAATGAGGCTGGCTTAAGGCACTCTAAGCTCTTCATAGAAGGAGTGGACTCGGGCTGGACCAGAAAACTCTGGAAATCCAGTAGGAAGCAACTCAGAATTATATCTGGGGTGTTCACAGGTCATTTCGGGGTCAAGGATCTCTTGGCCAAGATGGGACTATCGGATAGTTTAGACTGTAGAATGTGTGGTGAGGAGGATGAGACTATGGAACACTTATTGTGTGAATGTCATGCCCTTGCCAGACAAAGAATGAACTACTTTGGTAACGGTTACCCGCAACCAAAGGAATTCAAGGTGCTCCCGACGAACTGCATCATCCGCTTTGTGGAAATGATGGAGCAAGCCTGGGAGCAGGTATAAAGGAGAGGGTAAATGCACAAAAGATCCCACTGGGTCGAAGTGCATCCGAAAGGGCCCTCACCTAGATAAGATAAGATAAGATAAGATAAGATAAGTATAAACTGAAATTCGGGAAACATGAAAATGATACAAATGTGTGTCTATGGTTAACTTTGTTTTGTAACTGATGACAACTTGCCAGTACTGCCATATTAAGAATAAAGTTTTTCCTAAGTTGGCAGCAATTAAAGGCATTGCGTTTTTCAAAATTTTATTTCAAAAAAATATTTTAAGTAAAAACATTTTAGTAGTTTGTTCAGTTGGTAGTACCATCAGCCAAAAAAGCGGTCTACCACTTTTGGACCTTATTTTGTATGCAATAAAGTCGAAAAGTGGTAGACCAATTTCTTGGCTGACTGTACATCAATTAAAAACAAAGTTAACCATAATATATACACACATTTGTCTCATTTTCATGTTTCTCGAATTGCCGCTCATTTTATAAATTGATGTTTGACTTTGCGGCCGTTGTGTTTGCTATAATCATTGTTGTTTCTCAAAAGTAATGAAAATGGATAAAGATGAAAATATTGCTTCTACACCAGAAGAAATGTTTGCGGCAGCCCAAGCAGTGACCGAAAATTGATTGCCTACTAAATCTCGACACCTATACGACAAAGCTTATGATGATGATGATGATGATGTTGTCCCGGCCGATTTCAGCCACAGCGACTGCGTTCTGGTATGTTGTTGACGGTCGTGTGCTCGCATGTGACTAATGTAGCCAATCTTCTTCGTGAAGTTCCTCGCACATTGCGGGCGTGTAAGCACACCGTTTAAATAATAATAATTGATTGCCGCAGGTGGTCTGGCTTTCAATGCATCGCGCTTCGAGTCTAGCTCAAAGCGCCGCTCGGTTTCAAAATCAGATATTCTTGATTTAACAAGATGTCGCCACTCCGGTCTTTTGGCAGCCTCCTTCTCCCACAGCGAGGGCTCAGTGCAACACCTTTTCATGTGCCGCTTCAGCACATCTTTATACCTGAGGAGTTGTTATCCATGCTTTCGCTTGCCCTCCTCAAGTTCCGAATAAAAGATGCGCTTCGCCACTCGCTGTTCTGACATTCGTGCCACGTGCCACAAGCCAGGACTCCGTCTCACCAGCCAGCGGATATAAAAGCTAAGTTTTCTGATACTAACAATAGATTCTCACATAATAATCATAATGTTGTTCAGTATAACAGGAACTATTATATGTGTAGAAAGTGTAAGACTGAGCATGGCCCAAGAAATTGCCCAGCTTATGGGAAAGTATGTACTAAATGTAAAAGATATAATCATTTCAGTGTAGGGTGCAGCATGCCTCATAGGCAGGTACATGAAGTACACAACACAGAATCTTAGTTGCAGAACTCCAAATGAAAAAACCTATAAAAGTAAAGAAGGATTTAACACCAAGAATTCGGTGGCATAGACTGGAACGAGAAGAAGGACACCAACTTTGCAATCAAATAGAGGAAGAACTATCAGTCATAAACAACAACGACAGCGCTGAAGCAATGTGGAACTCCTTCCAAAACCCATGTGATCTGAAAGCAACTGAGCACCTGGGTGTGTCGAAAGGGCCTCTTAGAAACGACAAAGAAGCAGGCTGGTGGAAAGACGATGTGAGAGAAAAGGTCGCGCAAAAAAAGACTGTTTTTAAACTGTGGCAACAAACTAACGATGAAGCAGATAAAGCAGCGTACACAAAAGCAAAAAAAGAGGCAAAGCAGGCGGTAGCACAGGCTAAGGCTAGCTCTGATAATATTTTTTACGCAAAACTCGAAGCGGCCAGTAATGACCGAGAACTTTTCCGGATTGCGAAACACAGGAAAACTAACAGCAAAGATATGAAGACCATCAAATACATCAAAAATGAAGACGGCCGCCTGCTCACATCGGACTGTGATATCCAGATGAGATGGAAAGAGTACTATTCACAACTACTCAACGAAACATACCCTAGCAAAGTGCCAATAGAACCAGCGCTCCCTTCAGCAGGTCCAATCCCGTGCATACTACCCGAAGAAGTACATGCAGCCACCACGGCTATGGCTAACAACAAGGCTACGGGACCAGACCGTATACCTGCTGAACTATGGAAAAAGCTAGGCACGAAAGGAGTGGTATTTCTGACCAATCTCTTCAATAAGATCCTGATTGAAGGTATACCAAGTGAATGGAGAAAAAGTCACCTGATCCCATTCTACAAGAATAAGGGTGATATTAGACTCTGCGGAAATTATAGAGCCATAAAACTTTTATCTCATACGTTCAAGATATGGGAGCGTATTATCAGCAGAAGACTACTCCAGCTCACTGAGGTCACAGAGAACCAGTGTGGCTTCGTCGCTGGAAGATCGACCACTGACGCAATACATACCATCAGGATCCTAATGGAAAAGTTCAGGGATAACAGAGCTGATCTACACATGGTGTTTATAGACCTAGAAAAAGCCTTCGACAGGGTCCCAAGGAACCTAATCTGGCAGGCACTACAAGCACAAAACGTACCAGAGAACTACGTCAATATTATTAACGATATGTACGACGGTGTCACAACCAGAGTACACTGCCCAGCCGGAGTGAGTGATGAGTTCGAAGTGAAGGTCGGTGTCCACCAGGGGTCAGCTCTGAGCCCCCTTCTTTTTAATTTAGTAATGAATCACGTAACTGCCAGATTGCAACAACCGCCGCCGTGGAATCTGCTCTATGCGGACGATATAGTCCTCATCAGCGAGGAAGCGCACGACCTACAGCAAAAGTTGGAGGAATGGAGAGTTGCCTTGGAGGACGTAGGCCTACGGATAAGCCGCCAGAAGACCGAATACCTGCATTGTAACTTTAGCGGTAGCCGAGATTTACATACCATCTCTCTCCAAGGAACACCATTAAACCAAATTAGCAGCTTCAAATACCTCGGCTCAGTAATTTCCAATGACGGGACTATTGATGCTGATGTCATCCACAGAATAAACACGGGTTGGATGAAGTGGAAAGAGCTAACTGGGGTTTTATGCGATCAAAGAATGCCGGTACCGGTCAAAGGAATGGTCCATAAATCAGCTGTCCGTCCAGCCATGGTGTATGGCGCCGAGTGCTGGCCTCTTAAGAAACAACAAGAAGACAAATTACATGCTGCTGAAATGAGGATGCTGCGCTGGGCCGGTGGTGTCACCCTGCTGGACCGTGTCCGTAACATCTATATCCGTGGTAGTTTTAAAGTAAGACCTATTCCCGAAAAGATAACTGAGGGACGACTGAGATGGTACGGGCATGTTATGCGCCGAGAACCTGAACACATGACTCGAAAGGTGCTAGATATTGTCCCTCCGCCTAAGAGACGAGGAAGACCCCGACTGACATGGAGGGCTACTGTAAGGAGGGATATGCAAGAAGCCCAAATCCAATCAGAGACGACCCAGGACCGAAAATCCTGGCGAAACATAACTAGGAGAGCCGACCCCAAATAATGGGAACAGGACAAGGGAAAGAAGAAAGAAGAAGAAGACAACTTGCCAGTACTGCCATATTAAGAATAAAGTTTTTCCTAAGTTGGCAGCAATTAAAGGCATTGCGTTTTTCAAAATTTTATTTCAAAAAAATATTTTAAGTAAAAACATTTTAGTAGTTTGTTCAGTTGGTAGTACCATCAGCCAAAAAAGCGGTCTACCACTTTTGGACCTTATTTTGTATGCAATAAAGTCGAAAAGTGGTAGACCAATTTCTTGGCTGACTGTACATCAATTAAAAACAAAGTTAACCATAATATATACACACATTTGTCTCATTTTCATGTTTCTCGAATTGCCGCTCATTTTATAAATTGATGTTTGACTTTGCGGCCGTTGTGTTTGCTATAATCATTGTTGTTTCTCAAAAGTAATGAAAATGGATAAAGATGAAAATATTGCTTCTACACCAGAAGAAATGTTTGCGGCAGCCCAAGCAGTGACCGAAAATTGATTGCCTACTAAATCTCGACACCTATACGACAAAGCTTATGATGATGATGATGATGATGTTGTCCCGGCCGATTTCAGCCACAGCGACTGCGTTCTGGTATGTTGTTGACGGTCGTGTGCTCGCATGTGACTAATGTAGCCAATCTTCTTCGTGAAGTTCCTCGCACATTGCGGGCGTGTAAGCACACCGTTTAAATAATAATAATTGATTGCCGCAGGTGGTCTGGCTTTCAATGCATCGCGCTTCGAGTCTAGCTCAAAGCGCCGCTCGGTTTCAAAATCAGATATTCTTGATTTAACAAGATGTCGCCACTCCGGTTTTTTGGCAGCCTCCTTCTCCCACAGCGAGGGCTCAGTGCAACACCTTTTCATGTGCCGCTTCAGCACATCTTTATACCTGAGGAGTTGTTATCCATGCTTTCGCTTGCCCTCCTCAAGTTCCGAATAAAAGATGCGCTTCGCCACTCGCTGTTCTGACATTCGTGCCACGTGCCACAAGCCAGGACTCCGTCTCACCAGCCAGCGGATATAAAAGCTAAGTTTTCTGATACTAACAATAGATTCTCACATAATAATCATAATGTTGTTCAGTATAACAGGAACTATTATATGTGTAGAAAGTGTAAGACTGAGCATGGCCCAAGAAATTGCCCAGCTTATGGGAAAGTATGTACTAAATGTAAAAGATATAATCATTTCAGTGTAGGGTGCAGCATGCCTCATAGGCAGGTACATGAAGTACAGGAGTTTGAAAGTAATAATAATGTCCATGATTTGTGACTAGTATATTCCATAGATTTATCAAAGAATGAATGGACTGAGAAGTTGAGGGTGGAAAATAAAAGAGTGTCCTTTAAATGTGACACCGGGGCTCAAATTAATGTGCTCTCATTAAGAGATCTCAAACTAATTGTCAATGATAAATACACATTAATGATGTCTGAGACAAGAACACTAATAGAGGTCTTCGGGGGTGGCAAATTAGTGCCAATAGGTAAAATAACATTGAACACATATTCGAAACATGAAGAAACTAAATATGAGACTGAATTTATAATTATCAAGGAAAATGTCCGCCCCATTTTAGGGTTAGGGTCCCTAATAAAATTAGGATTGCTAAAAAATAATAATATTAATACAATAAAAAACACTGATCAAAGTAAAGAGGCTATTGTTAATGCTAATTGTGAATTATTTCAGGGTATTGGGCAGTTCAGAGAGCCGTTGGAGTTGCGCACTCAGCCAGGAGTACAGCCTGTGGTACGTCCCCCGCGACGAGTGCCTCATGCATTGATTGGTCGCCTTGCTGAGAAATTGAGGACTCTGGTAGAGCACGGGATCATAGCCGAGGTCAAACATCCAAGAAGTTTTGTAAGCAATCTTGTTATTATTGAGAAGAAAGATGGTTCTCTTAGAATTTGCCTTGACCCTAAGGATCTAAACAAAGTTTTAATTCGGGAACATTACCTTATGCCAACATTAGATGAAATTGTTCCGAAATTGTGTAATAAAAAGTATTTTTCTGTCTTAGATTTGTCAGATGGATTTTATAATATTAAATTATCCGGAAATTCGAGCGATCTATGCACAATCAACAGCCCATATGGTTGTTATAAATTTCTAAGATGTCCATTCGGAATCTCTGTGGCCCCGGAGGTCTTTCAAAGGTACAGTGAAACTGCCTTTGGTGACATTCCAGGAGTAATTGTGTACTGTGATGATTTATTAATATGTGGCGATACTAAAGAGGAGCATGATGCAATATTAAAAAAAGTTCTCGAACGTGCTAAGGAACATAACGTACGATTTAATAAGAATAAGTTTTAGTACAAATTAAAAGAAGTTAAATATTTTGGACACATTTTTTCTGAAGAAGGCATGAAAATCGACCCGGACAGGGTAAATGCCATAATTAATATGAAAAGCCCCAACAACAAAAAAGAGTTGCAAACATTCCTAGGAATGGTTAATTATTTAAGAAAGTTCATTCCTAACATGTCTGATATTGCATCACCGCTTCAATTATTGTTAAAAAAAGATGTGACCTGGTTATGGACGGACATTCATGAAAATGTATACAATAATATTAAGAAAAAATTAAATGTAGCTCCGACCTTACAAAATTTTAATCCCAAATTACTCGTGGTAATCCAGTGTGATGCGTCTAAAGATGGTTTAGGATGTTGTTTGTTACAAAATGGAATGCCTGTAAGTTATGCATCACGAAGCTTAACATCAGCAGAACAAAACTTCTCACAAATTGAAAAAGAATTACTAAGTGTTTGTTATGCTACGAATAAATTTCATTATTACATTGATGGTCTCAATGCACAGTATTAAATGACCATAAACCATTGGAGTCCTTGCTTAAAAAACATATTCATGAAGTTCCGTCTCCCAGGCTACAAAGAATGAAATTAAGACTCTTGAGATATGACATTGATTATAAGTACTTGAAAGGTAAATACATGTATATAGCGGACTTACTCTCACGTGCGTACATTAAATGTAATAGCATGGATGAACCATACATTAACGAAATGATCCACTGCGTAGGAATAGCGAGTCATTTGCAATGTACTCAGGAACAGAAAAAATCTTGAATATACAAAAAGCGGGTGGCCAGACAAAAAATATGTTCTTGACAGTTTACAATTTTATTATAAATTAAGAAGTGAAATTCATACTGATGAAGGCCTAGTATTTTTAAATCACAGATTAATAATTCCGATGTCATTACGGTTGAAATTTATGAAAATGCTACATGAAGGGCATCTGGGCACAACTAAAATGAAACAAACTGCCAGAAAAATGTACTATTGGCCCAAAATTGATGAACACCTCGATACACATGTGAGACGATGCTATGTCTGCCAAACCTTTCAGAATAATAATATTAAAGAACCTTTGTTGCCGCACTAAGTTCCTAAATTGCCATTCCACAAATTAGCAACTGATATTATGGAATTTAAAGGAAAGAGCTATCTCATAGTATATGATTATTTCTCGAAGTGGTTGGAAATTAAATATTTGCGTAACAAAAGTGCTAAGTCTAGAATTGAGGTGCTGACAGACATTTTTTCCATTTTTGGTTTTCCTAAAGAAGTAGTTTCTGATCATGTGCCATTTGATTCCAAAGAATGCCGCGATTTCGCTCATGAAAGTGGATTTGTTTTTAACTATTCAAGCCCCAGGTACCCGCAGTCTAACGGAATGGCCGAAAACGGGGTACAGATAGCAAAGAAAATTTTACTTAAATGCAATGAAGATAAGACTGATGTTAGAATGGCACTTTTGCAGTACAGGGCGTCACTAGTGTCCGGTACAGAATTTTCACCAAGTCAATTAATAATGAACAGGAATTTAAAAACAAAAGCCATAGTTACAGATGAATATTTAAAACCCAAGCTCAATTCTTATGTGGAACAGCAATTTAGTAGGACTCTACAAAGAAATGTTACATATTATAATAGTACAGCTAGTCACAAAAATGCTTTTCATAATGGACAGCAAGTTTGGTTCAGGAAAGAACCAAACAAAAATGTGTGGCGAGAAGCCAAAATTGTTAATAATAATGGGTTTAGATCCTATAATTTAGTTGATAAGGATAATGTTATGTATACGAGAACCTCTTTCCACATTCGTCCGGCGTAGGGTTGGTGTTCTACCAGAGTCTACGGCAGGCTCAGTGCTCCACTCCCGCGGCTATCTGGGACTTAGAGGGAGAGGGAAATTAATAAAAATGTAAACAGTGTTAAAATAAGTAAACACTAGTTGTAATTTATGTTGTTGTTTGCTTAGCAATATAAGAATAAATGTCTTGGTGCAATTACTTCAGTATGATATAATTTTCGTTTTAAAAGGGGATGATGTAAAAGAGTTTAAGCGCACCATAAGCAATGCTAGATAATCAGTGTAAACGCACCATCTGACTTTTATATGTACTCTGTGGGCAACACTGGCCCGGTCTCTTGCAATAACTTACGTCAAGCATACATATCTCTTTCCTCATAACCCTGTTTATATATTGCATATAATATTTAAGAAAGTATTAATAAAACCTCTGAAGACTTCAATACATTGTTTAATTCCAATAACACTACAATTATTATTCATGATGCCAACTCCATGTCTGCCTAGGACTTTAGGCCAAGCCTCGTAGTCTTGTCCTACCCTGGCATTAAAGTCGCCCAAAAGAAGGATTTGCTCTCTGGGACGTACGCTCTCTATGCATTTTGTCAGCTCCTCGTAAAACTGGTCCTTAATGTCATCAGACTTGTCAAGCGTAGGTGCATAGGCACTGATGACATTAAGGTAGTTGTTATCGTCCAAGTAAAGGCGCAGAGTGGTAACGCGGTTCCGAGATATGTACCGGACACTCCTGAAATTGCTTTACAAGCTGATTTTTGACCGCAAATCCTACACCTGACCGTCGCGGTTCTGAGGAGGCGAGTCCTTTCCAGAAGAAAATGTACCCGCCGCCATGTTCCACCAGCTCCCCTTCATCGGAAAGGTGTGTTTCACTGATAGCAGTCACATGCACATTGTACCCACGGAGTTCACGAGCTACAATGGCGGTTTTGCGCTCTGGACAGGCGTTGCCATCACGGTCGAGAAGGGTTTTCACGTTCCAAGCACCAAATGTCAAATCGGTTGATTTAATAATATTATTCTTGTTACGTTGACCGCGAGTAAATAGATGCGGAAGCAGCCGCGGTTGCTACCCTTCTAAAAGGTTGGGAAGAGCATTTTTTCAGGGCACCTTTTCTAGCCCCCTCCCCGGCTGAGCGAGGAAAGCAGTGCCTGCCTAAAAAGGGCTGCTTTGTCATCCCGGGTGCTGCCGAGTTCTCTCTGTCCCCCCAGTATAGAGTGAAAACGACCACGGTGTTATACAACATCCCCAGAATCGCCCATGTGCAGGCCTCAGACAAAGCCAGGTTTGCACCAAGCCTGACCTCTCCACCTCAGCCCATCGCCACGGGACTTAGTATCCAATGCTTATCAGCGTGGACTGCCTTCTCTACCGCGTTAGACTTTATGCACGATGCGGGAGGTATCCGCTAGTATAACTTTTTATAGAAAGTTGAGTTGACCTAACGTGCGTTTAAAAAATTACGTGATCAACTGTCAGCTTGTGCTTCTAAATGCTCAAGGCTCTGAGTAGTGTCAAGCGAAAGAGGTCTGTGCAGATAATTTTAAGCGTGTTATTAGCGTATATTTCTATTGCCGACTGTCCCTCAGTCCTGGCTTAAATCAACAACATAGTTAAACCGACTCTGTGGATGTGTTATGCCACTAACCGTAGCTAATCACATAAGTTCATTAAGGAATGTTTGAGCAGCTAAGAGGATTAAAGTTTGGCTCACCGCTTTTGGTGATTGAATCACACAAATATCAGCACTGGTTTCTTGTTTGTTTTTCATTTACTTTTTGTTGGAAATCACCGTGGCTGCTTTATAAGTGAACATTTTGATAACATTGTGTTAAAAAGTTGAAGCCTGTGTAAGTATTGTTAAGAACGCAGATAAAGCAAGGAAATAAAATAGCATTTTTCACACGAACGTTACAATTAGACATGTTTTAGGCAACACAATATTGGAACATGATTAAAAAAAACTATTTTGTCATGCAATTTCGACCCAAAGAGTCTAAATTTTGACCCTATTTTCAATCTCAGTTATTCTGAAATCTACAACTATAAAATAACTCTTCTAATTAAAAAGAGACAGGAAAATACGACTAGCTTCCACACAAGTCGGAATTCCCACTGAATTGCAATTCCCAATCTGCTTCTTCACAAATGAGCGCGTCTTTATGTCCCTGGATTGGGTCGCCGTGGATCAAGAAATAAGCGTCAGGCGGGTATAATAAACTCGTAAAAAATTTAGTTATTAATCAATAATTGCAGTCGTTAGTTTTGTATCACTGCCAGTATTGCTTTACTAGTGCCTTTGGGAGCTGTAGACCTTGCGAGTGTGCTTTTTTTAAATTGCCAAAAACTGACTAGACACTAAGGTTCTATATAATGAAAGAACCCGCTCACAAAATTTAACGAGCTTTTTGTGAGAAATGCAACCTGTAGCCGGATATCCGAATATACGAACGAGTTTTGACTCAAGCTGAAACATAGAATTTCATTCGCTTCACTCGCTCGTTCAATAAAAACAGATAAGTAGTTTGTGAAGTCAACTTTGACATTTTTCATGATAATCATGATACTCGTATGACGGACACGGTTCCTTACAGTACGTGGCAAAAAAGTTTGCGTGTCTGAAGTTAGCCTCGAGTCGCCTCCCGCATACCCGTCCGACCCCTCTGACACCTTTGCGGCGCTAACTACTAGTAGCTAAAATCAGAATCGTTAACTGATTTTAATCGTATTGTACCACATTCGCTGCCGGGCCACGAGCCGCCATGAGCGTTAAGGAATATGACGTGTGTTCAAAGTAGGTACTGAAAGTCTTAAAGGATATCCGTCATTTTCTGACAAGTGTGAGAGAGGCATATAACCTACATCAACATGATCCCCAAATTTATTTATTCCTATGACATGGGTACAGTTCTTTACAAACTTATATTAAGACCATCGTGGGTTAGAGCTGTATATTGCTGCGAGGCTATTAGAATAAGCAGTGCAGCAGCCAGAAGTTGATTACTCTTTAGCAACACCCGGGGGACACGACGTGCAGACAAGTGCGTGATACTGAGGGTAAATCTTCCTGCGGACGGGAGTAACTATTGCCCCCCCACGATCACCAAAGATACTCGTATCACTAAATTTAATAGATAAGGTTATTTTATTTCAACATAAAACAATTACACAGTAAGCCAATAAATAAAAAGGTACAATGAGTGTTAATAATAAATTATCAACTTAGTCAAAAAGCCCGCCCCGAGCCACCCCCGGTGGAAAGGTGCCCATCACGCTCGCCGCGTTGCCGCGCTGAATCGCGATGGACAGACGTTGCACCAGGAATGACCCGGAACGGGGGTCAAGACCCCTCTCCGCTAGACGGCGCCCGATCTCCTTGATGAATTTTCTGGCCTCCGAACCCCAACAACCGGTCGTTTCTACCGCGAGCGGGACAAATAAATAACCCTCCAAAGCAGAATATTTGTCCCGCTTCCTAAGAGCCGCCATCTCAGCAGCCGCTCCAGCCGTGCACGTGGTGCGACCGAGGTGCGAGGCCGCGAAAGTGCTGACGCACGTGGCGTCCCATAGAAGGCACTTCCCTCTATGCCAAGGTCAAACCATCAAATTCAATTATGTTTTAGTATGTATACGTGATTGCTTCATCTTGATTTTAATTTAGTTGCATAGATATACCGTACCATTATTATGAACTTGATTGGTTGCCAAGAGAAAGTCCTAACTGAACTGATGCGTGATAGACGACCGGATATCCTAGTGGGCAGTGACGCCGCCTACGAAGCTGAAGGTCCAGGGTTCGAATCCCGGTAACGGCAAATATTTGTGTAATGAGCATGAATATGTGTTGTCTAGGATATTTTCTTGTATTTATGTCTATTAAATATAATCGTCGTTTTCGACAAGCCTTATTGAGATTACTATGGTCCTCTAATTTTTTTTATTTTTTTAATTATTATTATTTATTTATAAGGTCAAATCATTTATTTCTATTACAAAATCGCTCACGCTGCCGCCTTTGCTTCAACCTCCACGTCTCAATTAATGTAAGTGTGGGCGCGAGTCATAAACTGACGGTGTTTGATGCCGCATTTCCGCTCGATCTAATTGAATCTCTGAATGCAGCGTGCACCCACTTGAGAAGATTGGCTAATGCCTTTATTTACGAGTAGTTTATGAATACAGGGTTTTATTGCGAGGGTGTGTTTGTAACTCAATGGTCGAATGGCAATTGGCATTTTCATGTTTTGCTTGGCGCGTGACACGTTTTGACTTGCTTCGTAACTTTTTTCGCAATAAGATAGTCAAACAACATGAGCAACGAAAAGCAAAGACATCTCGAATCATATAAATAAGAATATCAAAAAAAGCAAAACATACTGACATAGTTATTGATGATATTGATATCATTTCAAAAATCATTACGGTTCCAATAATATCTACGGTCAAAAACCTCAGAGAAAACAGTCGAGCACGTTTGGATAGAAAAATTACCACTCATCGTTCCTCCTAATAAACTGTCCACAGTAGAGTTAAAAATTTTTTTGGCACGAATATAGAATGGATATTCGGGATATGCCTATGTGCATATAAATTATCCCCTGACTCTGGGGTCTTTATAAGGCGCAGGTGGAGCCACACGGGTGCTAGTCTATATTAATATGATAAAGAAAGCTTGCGAGTGTGTACCTCTGTGAGTGCAATCTCCGAAAATAGGTACTTACTCGTCTAATTCCAAAATTCTTTCGTCAGTATATTGAACAAAATTCCATAACAAAATATCAAAATAAAGCAGTGCGCATCGCTACAGAACCGTCTTTGCCACAGCTCAAGCAGAATTCTGAACGTGCTGACGGCAGCGCTGGGGGGACTCGCCGCTGGCGCTGCTCGCGCGCTGGGTGCATGCGCCTGTCTGCCTGCTGGGTGAGTCCGCTGGATGCGGGTGGCGCAGGACCGGTCACTTTGGCACTCTTTGGGGGAGGTCTATGTCCAGCAGTGGACGTCTTTCGGCTGGTATGATGATGATTATTTTCTACTAACATTGTCATATAAATTGCATTGTTACTAACAAATCATATGGATTGCTATTTTCCGAAATAGAAGCTTTGAATTTCAATAATGGAAATTGGCTACTTAAATTTTATCCCACGATTCGATTGGGTGAATAATGCATAATGGAAATTGGCTATGTTTTATCCCATCTCTGTCTGTAGTAACCGGGAGAAACCGCGCAACCAGCTAGTGAATAAATAAACCACGTAGCATACGTATCAAGTTCTCAAGTAGTCTAGTTTCGGATTAGGTTTCTATTTTAGCACCAACGTGTATCCTGTAGAACCTATTTTGTATTCATACGATATGCTAATGCATTTTATGGGGGTCAGATGAGTTGAATACTAATATTGTTGTATAGCATCTGAAGTGGTTTTTGTTAAGGAGTTTTGTTTGAATTCATATTTATTTTAAATCTCAAGAATTGGGACGGAGAAAAATCTAGATTGGTGAGCAAAAACCTGTTATCTATACATACTTTCGTTTCTTGTTTCTTTGTCATCGAAATGATTTTTCGATTAGACTTAGCATACTGCTACATAGCCAAAGAAAATAATGATTTGTTTTTTAACTTTTTGAACGCCATTCTTCACATCCCTACTAAAGTGTCACGGACATGCCAACCTTTTTTCCATAAGAAACTATGAGCCTTAGCTGAAAGACAGAAGGTTGTTTGGAAAGCGGACGTCATAACACTAAAAGGCGTTATTGGCGCTTCGGGCACGACAATACACGTCGCCTTTAGGCGTTCTTGGTGTTCAAAGGGTTAAACTACAGTACCTACTCCCCAATTTTAAATTTCATTACAATGATGACGTCATAGTCTGTATTTTATCCCGCGAGTTTGCCTACATTCTTTGCTATACACGAGCGAAGCCGCGCAGGCAGTTAGTCTTATGTAAATCTATGTCATCAATTTAAAGTGTTGACAAGTACCTAAACACCACAATAATTTCACTCATCGATTTCCTTTTCTCAATCAAATGTATTTATAAACATCTCTTTCACAAGCGACCTTACTGCGTACCTCGGTTAAGGTCACTATTACGAATCATCACCATTGTGCGCCAATTATCACCTTAAGGGAAAGATTGGCGTTTGACACGCCACGCCAATTTAGTCATGTATACTTTGATTTGCTTTTATTCATCAGCATCCTCTTAGGGCTTATACTAGTTAGTTAGTTATACTGGGCGTTTTCCGCAAGTCGACATCCATTGTGCCTATTTTGCGTGAAACGGCGGTGTGGCGCTACTCTAACCACCCCAGCTCGTTTAAAAAGTTGGTGAGTGCCTTGGTGTTGCTAACTGCGTCCCGTAGTGTATTTGGAGAACCTATGTGCTTAATTCTGTATACTTCTACCTCCTTGCAGTCCAGTAGTATATGTTTGGTCGTTTCTTCTGCCTCCATGCACGCTCTGCACATGTGGGGCTGTCTGTCTGGCAGGGCTTATACTAGTACTGATCGTATTCTTAAGGACCCCGGAGTCCGCATTGGCAACTAAGTCCTAGTTTTACGAAAGCGACTGCCATCTGACCTTCCAACCCAAAGGGAAACTAGACTTTGTTAGGCTTCGGTTAGATGCTTATTCCGGCGTCAGTACAGTCCATCAGTATCGTAGATAGAGGATATATACAGGGTGACTGGTAATTCGACCTATTTCTTGAAAGGGGTTATACTAGAGCTAAGAGCGTAGCCGTGTTTTCATGGAAAATCGGCCTTCGACCAAATGTATACTGTATTTTTTTTATTAAAAGCCCTCATGGCAAATATTATTTTCTGTGAGTTTCAGCTTCCTATCTTTGTTATTTTCTGAGATATGATTTTTTAAAACTTTTTACTAAAGCAAAAAAAAAACCCACACTGGCTAATGCGATTTACGTAAATTTTTGGTACAGTATTCTATATATAGAGACTCACGTATTCTTTAAATAATATTTTATTTTCTCAAAAAAAATCTTGGATAAATGTAGGAAATAAAACTAAAGTATTTTTTCTGGCTTTCTAGAAAAGCGACACCAACAGTTCTTCGTTAGGTAATTGCTTATATAAAGATCTGCAATGTGTATTTTTTTCAAAATAATCCAGTTGGTACTTCATATTAGAAAATGGAAAATTAAAGGATAAGGAATACCCATACCAGATATTTTAGTCGCAAAAGAGATTATGCACATTGCAACCTCTTTATTGTTAACGTTATAGGTACTGGCAGATTCCATTTTTAAGGGTATTTAGTCGTATTATATCAGTGACGTCTTGGTGGTGTCAGTTTCAGTACAAATTTTGACAGGTGTGGTGGCAAACAAGCTGTTGGCAAACAAAAAATCCGTAATACGCGATGAGGGACAGAAAATATGACACTGTATCTCGTTCCCACTTGCGGTATTGCCTATGCACACATATTTGTCACTCATGTGTGTATGTGTGGGTGAGTCCCTCTATCTATCCTACCTCTATGATCAGTATGATCTGTCTGTCTCTGTCATTCACAACAGTTACACTATCATTCCCTCATAATACTGATGGACTGAACTGACGCCAGACTTAGCGTGTATCCGAAGCGTGTTGATTAGAACGCGGTTTCAGCACTATGTTTTATTTCACCGCAAAGCGACTGTTAAATATCAGAATATTAATGATATTTGGTACATAAGTTTTTTAACTCTCGTAAAGTCAGCATCATAAGTTGCTGAACGCCTTGGTACCTTGTCATTTTCACTCGATTGACAACTTCATATGACAGTTTAACGTGACGTTTTTCGCAAAGTGCCTAAGCAGAAAAAAGCCACAATACTGAAAAAAAAAAAAAAAAAAAAAAAAACGTGACGTTTAAGGCGACACGGTACAGTCAGCATCAGAAGTAGCTAAGCCAAATAACACGCTCAAAATGACCTACACAGATCCTTATTGCTTTGACATTAGAGTCCATGTGTAGATCATTTTGAGCACTAGGAACGCTTAGCGATTTCTGCTGATCACTGTACAAAGGTGTTAAGCCCCTTGTGAGCCGAGGTTCAATCCCACGCAGATTAAAAGTGCACTTACACAGCTTCTCTTACCCGTTATTAATAAAACATAAAATGCCTTTTATAAATAAAATGGGTTTGTCACTTTCTTTCAAACACAAATGTCAAAGTGACAGATAACACACACACACACACACACGAACGTTTATGAATACGGCCATTAGCCTATAGACGGCCAGTGGCTCTTATTGATTGGCTCTTATCTCTATCGGTATAAATATATTATTTTCTCAAAACATACAAAAATATCACATAGGTATTACTCGTACATGATATTGCGAATTTTACGCCCGCATTCCCAAAAGGACTGGTAAAGGTCGCGGGAGTCCGCTGGATGCCGGTGGCGCAGGACCGGTAATTTTGGCACTCTTTGGGGGAGGTCTATATCCAGCAGTGGACGTATTTCGGCTGATATGATGATGATGATGACGATGATTTCCAGACAGGATTTAAATTTTAAGTGCAACTTCTAGCAATTGTAGGCATTACATGACAGGTTGCTAGCCCATCGCCCGGCAAAGAAAGATTGAGTATAGATCACAAAATGATTAAGTATTTCTAGACCAATTACAATCAATGAATGTACTCGCAGTTGGAAGATAAATCCGAATAATCTCATCACTATTCCCTTGATTGCCACGCCGAGATGATTTTCCCTATCTCCACGGGATCAATCAACCACTTGCGTTCCGTATTCCGATTTTATATCTATATTCGCATGTAGTCAGCATAAGAAGTAGATATAAGTACAACCCTTCGTGCGCGAGTCCGACTCGCACTTGGCCGGTTTTTTTACTTATTAATGTTTATCGAACGAGGGCTGTTGTCGATGTATTCATTCTTGTTCTCTTCTGACGAAGCTTGCGGTGTGGTATGTGCATTGTGGGTTAGGTAATACGGATTTAACTTGTTTTCAAAGAAGAAAATGAAAGTGTTTAATCGACCCCTCGGCAGCCTTTTTGCCATAAATCCGTATAATTACTGGTTGAGCAGCGCGACTAATTACTTTCTACGAAAATAATGTCGCCTAGATACCTCGGTCGTTTTGGGGCGATTCTACACACTTTGTATAGACGGAATAATTATTTTTTATCGCACCTAAATATCTTATCTAATCTAGATAAGGGCCCTTTCGGGTGCACTTCAACTGGATCTTTTGTGCATTATTGCCCTTTATGCTTGCTCTCATGCTTGCTCCATCATTTCCACAAAACGGATGATGCAGTTCACCGGGAGCACCTTCAATTCCTTTGGTTCACCTAAATATAATAGAACGACGAAAAATTAGTCTAGCTCAGCGGTCGGCAACCAGGCAGCCCGCGGGCCGCATGCGGCCCGCGAGACCCTTGCCCGCAGCCCGCGAGCCTGCCTGGCTGTTCTGTATGTAAAGGGGTAGGTATTCAACGGAATTCAGAATTTTGGAATGCCTGCTAAAGTCACAAATAATTAAGAAGTGCGGCCCGCGTATTTTTTGAGCTCCTATATAACCCTTGGGCCTTGGTTGCTAAAAGGTTGCCGACTCCAGGGGGTCAATCACGTAACGTTCCGAACGCGCGTCGGTACAGTTTAAGTGTCAATTTTCCGTATAAAAAGTGACATTTAGACCTACCCGACGTTCGTACAATGCGTTACGTGATCGACCTACTGGTCTAGTTGCCTACGAAGTTGGAATCCCGGCAAAGGCAAATATTTGTGTAAAGCACGATCATTTGTTTTAAGTATATAAATATATCGTCGTCTAGTGCCTACCCATAATAAAATAAAAATAAAAATAAAAAAGCCTTTTATTTATTTTAGAATTATGTTTACAAAGTAGTTATATCAAAAGTTGAGTAGTTAGTTATTTTTAATGTTAGTAAGTTAAGTTTATAAAGAATATTAGGTAGTTTAAAATATTATAACTATTTTTGTTGCACTCATTATTCTGCAAGAACCCCTATGCAGGTAAAGGCCTCCTCCAAAGTGAGCCAGTCTTCCCTGGACTTTGCTGTTTGTAACCAGTTTGGACCCGCTGTGTGTTTGATTTCATCCTCCCATCTGTTGCAAGGTCTCCCTTTATTTCTTTTACCTACTGGCTCCCTCCATACTGTCACACTTTTTGTCCACCTCTGATCTTGAAGGCGTGCTACATGTCCGGCCCACTTCCATTTTAATGCAAGAGCTTGTGCCAGACCGTCTGTTGCTTTTGTGATGTTTCGTATTTTTGTATGTCTTATTTTATATTTTTTTTTTATAATTAGCATACTGCGCTCCATTCCGCGTTGGCACGTATTAATTTTATTTCTGATATTGCTGTTAAATAATGTTGCTGCCTACCCATAATACAGGTGTTATTGAGCTTAATTTGTGGCTAGTTCGATTTGCGTAAGATTGTCTCCTTATATTTATTTATTAACCACCTAGCCAATGGGCGGTTGTCGCTAGAGAAGAGGAAAAAGCACGTTACGTGCTTTTATTGAGGATTCGTCAAGTCAACAGCTAGAGACAGATACAAATGAAAAAAAAACACAAAAAAACTGAATTGAGACCTTTTCCTTTTTTTAAGTCGGTTAAATAGAGAAAAATACGTAAAAATTGTACCGGATTATTCCAAACACGGAACGGAACGGATACTCCTGTAATATTTTCTATGAGTCTGTAAAATTACTTAATCATATTACCTACTCCAATATATGTATATTAATAGACAATATCTGGTCAATATATAATAGACAATATCTGGTCGCACTGACGGAAATTATAGGGCATTCCAGAAAATTTCTGGCCCAAATCGGAAGTGTTTTGGTAACAAATTGTTCTCGGTTATATTTTCAACGGCACTTATACTAATAAGATTGCCAGGTATTACAATAAAAGAAGGCTGTTAAGGTGAGGGTCTGAGACAAAGGACATAATGGAATACAAAAGAAGCTAATTTTAGTCCTTTTGGGAAACCAACATCAATTTGGCATAAAAAAAAAATTTTGTCTATAAAGTCGGTTTACGGACGATAATTTTACGTGATAAGAAAACATTTTGCTGCGAAAGTTATAAAGTATGGATATTGGTTATACACACTAAATACTTCACCAATTGTCATGTCCACAACATTACATTTCAAAATCAATGCCCATGTTCGTATCGTCACAAAAAACAATAAAAAACCGGCCAAGTGCGAGTCGGACTCGCGCACGAAGGGTTCCGTACCATTATTTATAAAAAACTATTTTATTTTGTGTTTTTAGTATTTGCTGTTATAGCGGCAACATAAATACATCATCTGTGAAAATTTCAGCTGCCTATCACGGTATCAGTGAGATACAGCCTGGTGACAGACAGACAGACGGACGGACGGACGGACGGACAGCGGAGTCTTAGTAATAGGGTCCCGTTTTACTCTTTGAGTACGGAACCCTAAAAACGACACACAGATTGATATTTAGACATTTCACCCCCTCGCACCCCAACAGGGGAGATGGTATTTCACGTCCGCCACGTTGGATTTTAAAATTGTTGTTTTTTTCGTAATCTGCGACGAATAATAAAGTACTCTTAATTGAAATATCACATTCTATTTGAAAGTCCAAGCGATAGTAGATATATTCTGGAAAATACTCATTAATTTCATATGGTTGTTGAAGTGATTTATGCGGGATCTGTTCTTGGAAATCCCATCTTTCATCTCGCCATACGACTTTAAAGAAATTCTTTATTGAAATTATAATTTATTGAATTAAATATTCAGTAGGCTTTCATTATTTAGTAGCTGCCCGCGCAGCTTGCCCTGCTTATAACAGAGAACCCTGTCAGGATAAAATATATCCAATTTATACTGCTCAAAACAAAATAAAGGCCAAAACATTTGTCTAATTCATTGTTAATTATTGAATCGAATGGTCACACATATGGATATGATTAGCTCAGTATAGGGACGGGTGGCGTGCTCGAAGAGAGGCCTATGCTCAGCAGTGGGCGATTACGGGCTGACAATGATGATGATTGAACGAAAACTAATTGATAAGTGGCTAATAGGGTAGTTTGCACATGTTAAAATTAATAACGTAGTATTGCTAAATGGATAGTAAACCATCAAACGGTTTTAATAATGTATAAATTACAAAATATAATTCAAATTAAAAAAAAATGTGGACCTTGATAACTTAGAAATATATGCATTTTTTCTTATTGTCCAAGAGTTAATTTTAAACTCTCAATTGAATTTTAATGAAACAAAAATTTATGACAACTAAAGTTCCAAACGCAGTATTTCGCAACCGAAACAGCAATTTACTTGATGTTCCTTACAACGGTTAGTAAAATATTAAACTGTGACGTCATATTTTAATATCAATTAGGATGAAGCGTTTCGGCTGCCGCCAGTCAGGTCCGTCTTTGACAAAATTTTTTGGGTTACCTTCCGGGTTACTCTCCAAAAACTGGTTCAAATGGCAACGTGAAAAAATTAGACACACGCATATTAATGATGTCCCGCATCCTTCAGAATCCAACCTCTTTCTTGCTGGTGTTTGAGTCTTATATCTCGGAGAAAAAAATATTACTGTTTAATATAATTTTTGGCAGCTAGGCACTGTTCCTTCTGAACCTCGCAGCGCACACTCGAACCCTATCAGCGACATCGATACGAATACATATATGTACCAGTGTGTAACCACCATACGATAAATAAATAAATATAATTTTCACGTAACGATCACCATACATGTGGCCCACATTTTCTTTTGAGTAGTATATATACTGGTGATTTTTGTTTTTATCGGATATGTAGTTCCCCAGACATACAATGTCAGAAAGCTAGAATCTCATATACTTTTCCTCTTTACAGTAAGTATTAGTATATCTGTATAGATGTATAGATTGACGCTTCAAAAAGAAATTAGTTTGAATTAACATACACTTTATACTCCTATAGTCAACTCTAATGACACGGAAAAAGGTAGTGAAGAATGTCATGGTGGTTTACAAACTTTAGGCATACCTACTTAAAAAAAAATCCCACATGACACATTTCACTAGTTTTGATACAGTTAAATGGGCATAATGCGATGATTTTTCTATACCAATACTGAACAGTTAACGGTTTAAATAATCGTCTGTGAAATTAAAATTATGCGAAATCAAAAATATAGGAAAAACCTTTCGCCCATATGAACGGACACGTTGAGTCGCGCGCTACGCGACTATATATTTCTATAGTTGTGCGCTTTGTCGCGTCAACGGCTCTAGCACAACTATCGCCGCGACGCGACGCGAAGGTCACAGTTAGGCTGAGTATTCACTAGAGCTGTGCGAGGTAGCTTATCGGTGTGCAAAGAAATCCACCAATAAGAGAGGCTATCATTGCTATTGATGGAAACTCACCCTTACACTAAGTTACCTCAAACGGCGTTGCCATGAGGTTTTAATTCTCTGGAAGCGAGCCGTAACTATGCACTACTCACGGTTGGTTGCAAAATTTTACGAGGTGATTCAGACTGCCCTGAACTGCATCCAAGATTGCAACGGAGTGTGCAGCTCCACAGCTGCACACTCCGTTGCAATCTTGGATGCATCTACGTCCGCGAAACCGACCACTGCTTGCTCCTCCGGAGGCGCGAACTGTGGCTCATAGTAAGTCGCCGCTTATTCGAGCTCTTCACTGCCTCAATGTACTTCTCGCATCTGCTTCTGACTGGGATGTTTTCGCTTGCAGCTGGGTAAAAGTCTGTCGTGAATGCTTGAGGTTTAGCGAGACGATGGATGACCGCCAGTCTTCGATAGTAGGTGTATTAAGTTTGCTGGAAATGTAAATTCTAAGATTCACAGTGCATTAGTTCTGTAACTGTAATACTGTGTAATAATTGTTTGAATAAATAAATAAAATAAATAAATGAGCACTTCGCGCTCTACGTGATGTAAATGTATTAAATATTCCTTAAGAGACAGCTGAGCAATGACCGAATAAGATTAGGTTCTTCGTCCACTAAGACGATTAGCATTTAAGGTCTAATCGGGGTCTGTAATCGCCTTAGAGCTTTAGATTACCCACAGTTCGTCCTTGCATAAAGATGCTGATATAAGGCAACTACTTGCTAGACTAGATTAAGCGAATAGAGTGGAATAACTGAATAGATAAGAGGTGCAATTCGGCAATGTTTGATGGCAGATGTAATATAGATAATGTCAATTTTAAGGGCATGAATGGAAACCAAATGAATTAACTTTCGGATATAAGTATGTATCTTGACTATATATTATGTTGTTATCAGGAGCCAAAACACGGTTGCTGAAACTTAACTTTAAAGATATTGGAAATGGGCTAATGGCTATACTAATACTAAAAAAATCGTCAGTTTAGTAACCGGACCTATAGCGTAGTTGGTAAAGCCATCTGCTTGGCAAGGCAAATAGATGATAAATATGTGGGTTCAAGTCTCGCTGGGCTGCAATTTTTTTAATTGTGCTTACTTCCGTTTGTATTGTAACGATTGCTTAAAATAAATATAAATAAGTTGGATCTTCATCTTCCTTTTTACCTCAACAAATTGAAGTAGGTAATACATTGAACAAAAAATCACTTAAAATTTGCAGTATTTTTCCTAAATTCAAATTTAGATATATTTAGCCCAATAAAGCCATTCCCCAAAAATTATTCATAACAACCAGCGCGCTAAAAAAATCGAGGCCTCCCCTTAACTTTGTGTTACTTATAATGAAAAATTTTATAATTTACCAGTGACATCACGGCAACTGATGACGTGTAAAGTCTATCGTGTCAGAACATGCTCTCGAACTTTATCTTCGTACCATTCGTTAATTAAACAATTTTTTTTAATTAATAAAGCAAACCATAAAAACTTCTAGTTCCTTTTCACCCCGTTCGGAAATTATTTCCTGGGTACAAGTAAACCCACGCCCTTTCGTGATTCAAACTGTGTGTTTAGGTACTTTTCATGCAAATCGTGACCGTTGAACGTGACGTAGAACCGATGGCCGTTGGGGCGGAAAGGTTCTCACCACGTACCGGAAGGTGCGGCGTGGGTAGGCCCCCCACAAGGTGGACTGATGACCTGGTAAAGGTCGTGGGAGCCCGCCGGATGCGGGAGACGCGGAACTGGTAATTTTGGTACTCTTTGGGGGAGGCCTATGTCCAGCAGTGGACGTCTTTCGGCTGATATGATGATGATGCAAATCGTGTCTTGATAGAACGTCGTAACCTCATAAATATAATAAAAATAAAAACTAGCCAATCCTCGTGATAAAATTTGTTTACGTCGATTCAGAAAGCCCATTACAAACGCAGATAAAAACTTCAAAAAACGCCTCACGTAATTAATGGACGCCCCCTTACGGGTGACATGGCAGCAAACGTCTTAAAATCTGTATCAGATTGGAAGAACCCCGTGACATCTGTCATCTAAGTACAGTTAATGTCATCTTTGAAGTTTGATGACATCAACTGCACTGAGATGACAGTTATCACCGGGCTTTGCCAATCTGAAATAGATTTTAGATCCAGTTAAATCTTAACTTGAGAGCACTCTAAACATGTTTAAATTGATTTAACCCGCTTATGTAGATTTTAAGTCCGGGAAACTGCAACACGCAGAAGCTGAACTAAAACAATAGCCTGTATTTATGTACTTAGCTCAGTAGGAAGTTGGTTCAGGCATTGCTCAGACGGCTCAGCAGCAAACACAGAGAGATAATGATGGCAAACTCTTGTTAAGGCGACGTGAGCTCCAAAAACAGATTTTTTAAAAAATCGTAGCTCTTGTTTGGATTAAAATACGGCTGCCCTAAATTTAATTAACAATTTTGAGGCATTTTTCGAGGGAAATCAGCTATTCGATCCTGAGTTTTTGACTTTCGCTCGATAGAAAAAAATCACGAAAATAGGTCTAAAATACACTTAAAAAAATCTAACAAATTATGCACAGCAGCTAAACATATTACAATTGGTTCTTAAAATCGGCAATGTTATGTTTGAGGGAAATCAGCTATTACTTTTTTATTTATTAAAACGCACAAAGAAATAAAATTAAAAAACATGATATCCGCGCTTCCAAACACGCACTTCCATCTCGCTCACGCTTGCGCTCAGTGAGAGGGAGAGAAGACCACGTACCTACGTCCCCTTAAGGCATGGCTAGGCTTTTTTATGTCTTTGGGAAATGAAGAATTACCACATTCTGGTTATGTTGTCTGGAAGAGATCTCGATTCACCGATAATGGCGCCTGTTCAGTTTATTCGCTGTGTTTTTTAGTAGGGTGTACGGTCAGCTGCAGAGAAAATGGAACCCCCCTGCATACAAAATTTCTTTCTTTGACGGAAGCGCAAGTCCAAACTCAGGGTTTACAAGCAGCAAGCCCTTTTTTTTTTTTTGCGGACAATCTTACACAAATCAACCTAGTCCCAAACTAAGCAAAGCTTGTGCTATGGGTACGAGACGATCATATAGATACTTATATAGAGAAATAAATACTTGAATACATAGAAAACATCCATGACTCAGGAACAAATATTCGTGCTCATCACACAAATAAATGCCCTTACCGGGATTCGAACCCAGGACCTCTTGCTTCGTAGGCAGGGTCACTACCAACTAGGCTAAAGCGGTCGTCGAATAGGTGTAAGGCCAATGGATCGCATCCGGAACACCAAGCTGCGCTCCAAGACCCAAATAGAAGATGTAGCTAGGAAAGCGGCCAAGTTAAAGTGGGACTAGGTCACGTCTACCGCATGCCGAATGAGCTGTGTGCCAAAGGGACCACGGAGTGGAAGCCCCAAAACTCAAAACGGAGACGCGGTAGACCTCGTCGGCGATGGCGGGATAACTTGGACTCCTTTTTAATATTTTTTTTTCCGAATTTCGTCGTCCTAGTACATATTTACACTTGTTCAAATCACTAATTCGCTCCCAACTAGAACATGCCGTTTCAATTTGGAACCCCTACTATAAGAAATATTCGGATACACTCGAGTCTGTACAAAAAAAATTTCTGAACACTATGCACTACCGATATTATCGCAGCAGATTGTCTTATACGCAACTGTTAAATAAATATTCTGTGTTAGACCTTAAGTCGAGGCGCTCACGTACTAACATCTAAGCACTAATTGTTAATATATTTAAACGATTCGATAATATGATAAATAAAATAAATAGATCTATAATAGTAGATTGTACAACAAGTGCATAAAACGCACCATTTTACTCGAGACGTTTATCCATCCGAGCGAGCTTGCGAGCGAGGATAGATATAAAGTCGAGTGTAAAATGGGTTTTATGGACGAGTTGTACACTCTACTTTTCACTTCGATTGCGAGGAAATGAAACAGCAACACGTAAATATAGTAAATGCTAATTTAATTGTTGTTGTTATGGCTTAAATACTATACTGATCTACTAAATTGAAAAATAAACAAATATAAAAAATAATAAATGAGACGAAATACAAATTATAAGTTTATTTCATGAAGTTTTATTGTGTACTTTGGCTGTTGGTATCTTTGCCTTGGTCTTAGAATACGAACGAAACGAAATAAAATAAAGAGGTTGTTGTATGAAGTTAAAGATGTTCGTGTGGCTGTTGCAGCGATTGCCTTGGTCTTCGACGAAGATTTTACTTTATGCTCTAGAGCATAAAAAGCGACTTTATGTCGCCTACGCACGACATAAAGACGAACTTTTAGAGCATGAGAAGTGAAAAAGGATTTAGTCACCTTTATGTCGTTATTATTGACACCGGCAGTTCTTAAGGTGGTTCGATTGCCATACAAAACGTTATTTGACATTCGTAGGCTAACGGCGTGATATTTTAAGAAACTTATGTAACAAACTTTCATAAATTGGCTTCCCATTTGCGCCAAATTCCCCCTTTCCTAGAATAAACTTGTATAAACTAGATTAATTTGAGAAATTGGTTTGTCACGTGATATTTTGGGAAAACTATTTTTCTCAAATTAATCTAGTTTATACAAGTTTATTCTAGGAAAGTGGGAATTTGGCGCAAATGGGAAGACAACTGATGAAAGTTTGTTACATAAGTTTCTTAAAATATCACGCCGTTAGCCTGCGAATGTCAAATAACGCTTTGTATGGCAATCGAACCCCCTTAAGGACTAAAGGTGCTATCGTGCTATGAATGACCCTGAATGGCAAACACATGTTTTCTAATATGTGGTAAACGGTGTGGGTCACACATATTGTAATCATTAGTCATATAAGTATGCATAAGTACCCCTTGTAGTGGCTGTTTGTTTACCTAAATAAAAATAAAAAAAATAGACTGGCCAGATATTGCTCAAGACCGTAATGAAAAAAAGAGGGGGGAGGCCTCTGCTCAGCAGTGGGACCTAACGGACTCCATAATAATATTATAATAATCCAGAAGAGTTCGCTGGAGTGGATACTTTGAGACTAGATTATACCCGCCGCCGATAGGAAGAGATGCGTGAGCGAGGCAATATTATTAGTGTTTTTTGGGGTTCCGTACTCAAAGAGTAAAACGGGACCTATTACTAAGACTCCGCTGTCCGTCTGTCTGTCTGTCTGTCCGTCTGTCACCGGGCTGTATTTCATGAACCGTGATAGTTAGACAGTTGAAATTTTCACAAATTATGTATTTATATTGCCGCTATAACAATAGATACTAAAAAACAGTTTTTTTTTCTTTTACAATCTTACACAAATCGGCTTAGTCCCAAACTAAGCAAAGCTTGTACTACGGGTAGGTACTAGACGACAATAAACATACTTATATAGATAGATAAATACTTAAATACATAGAAAACATCCATGACTCAGTAACAGATATTAGTGCTCATCACACAAATAAATGCCCTTACCAGGATTCGAACCCGGGACCTCCGGCTTCGTAGGCAGGGTCACTACCAACTAGGCTACAGGGGGCTCTCATACAACAAACGTAATTTTTTTTGCCGTTTTTGTAGATAATGGTACAGAACCCTTCGTGCGCGAGTCCGACTCGCACTTGACCGGTTTTTTTCATCACACTGCTCCGCTGCCACCGCGCACAGTTCAAGTGAACTCACCCTTAAGGCGCTGTCAACACCAAAAACGCGCACACTGTCTATTTGTATCGGAGTAAACGAGAGCGAGTGTTACTTGAGCGGCCAGTTTTTAGACGAAAATAATGAATAAATATTGAAATAAAAAAAAGTGTGGATTATTTGTGAAATATGGTTTAGGTATGAATATGTGGACTTCAAGTTTTTAATTGCAGACCCATACGTCAAAAAAATAAGGACATAGAACCGTTTAAGAGGATTTTAAGACCAATCTTTGCAATTATTTTCTATCGAGCCGATTTCATCCAATTAAATTTCGAGTTCGTCTACGGTCTTGGACTTAACTTATTTTTTTTTTGATGTGCTAGAACAAATAGTTTTTCTTATACAACTGCTTAAATAATATCAATTTCAACAAATTTGGTCTTGTCAGCCTCTTAAACTGTTTGGCCATATGTGTCAACATTGACAAAGTCCATGATAAACGGTACTGCGGTATCACGATAAAGTAAACTGGACGTGACCATGCATATGATAAATTATTAATTTATTATTATATGCATAAATATAATAACCATCGTTATACAGTCAGTATCAGATAGTAGCAGCCAAGGTAGCCAAATATATCGCGACATTTTTTCACTACATAGTATAAAACAAAGTCAATTCCCGCTGTCTGTGTGTGTCCCTATGTATGCTTAGATCTTGAAAACTACGCAATGGATTTTGATACGGTTTTTTAATAAGATAGAGTGATCAAGAGGAAGGTTTATATGTATAATACATGCACGTTATTATTATTTGAATATACAGCCTGTATAATTAATATTACCTCAAATTGTAACCATACGTAGCTTTAGTACTATGAACCGATATTGCAAGATTTTTTTTTCTTAACTACTAACATTTTTTTCCATATAAAATAATTCAGCACGCAATGTATCACTACATTGTCTTACTGATGTGAACCTGGTCGGGTCCCAAGGGCTAGGCTGAAGGTCCAGGGGTTGTCGTCCAGCGAATTATGACGCACACAGGTTCCAAGGTCACTGGTACTCAACGCACACACGAATAATATGGAGAAAAATGTTGTTCTCGCGGCGCCGCTAATTACCGAACATCCACGGATCACATCCATGACTCAGGAACAAATCGTCGGGTGACAAGCAAAACTCACTAAGTAACAAATACCTAGGTACTTAAATCAAAGGTCGTATCTCGTTATCGACTACGTACCGAGATACGAGGTTTTGAAGAACAGGGACAGTTTTGGTAGTGACTTTTGCTTGTCACCCGACGAAATACTCGTGCTCATCACACAAATAAACGCCCTTACCGGGATTTGAACCCAGGACCTATAGCTTCGAAGGCAGGGTCACTACCAACTAGGCTAAACCGGTCGTCACAATGAGACCAAAATTAAATGAGCGAGTTATTGCGCTTAATCCCACATGCGTAATCTGAATTTAAAACTATAATCCTATAGCTGCCCGTGCAGCTTCGCCCGAGTATTGCAAAGAACGCACGCAAACCCGCGGAATAGATAACACCCTATAACCATCCTGTACCCTTATTGTGAGATACAATCGTAACCTAACGTTACGTAACTAATACGAGATCGAATAAACGCGCTTCGAATAGATTTCGATCTCGCTACGGTATTCTTCGATTCGACCCGTCAAACTTGTAACTCACACTGCCGTTGGACTACGAAACCAACTGCAAAACGTTAGGCATTTTGCGTTTAGTTTTCGATGCGTAATTTAACGTTCGATTCGTACTACCAATCGGTAGTGTGAGACATTTCGAATCGAAGAATACCGTCGCGACTGTAGTTTACTATTTCACTTGCAAAATGGCCCGTGATATCGTATTATTCCGTCAAGAGTTACCGTAGATCCGATCGAAATTTATCTCAATTTAAATCCCTTATAAAAATAAGGGTTTTGAATTGACAACATATATCCGCAAAATTCGGATTGTCGCGTATTTTGTATTTAAAAATGCAATTAATGGCCCCCGCGCCGCCATATATATTGTATCGACAGTCGACACTGTCGACGTCGCGATGCTCGTATTCTGTAATGTCATAACCGACAAACATTTAAATTAAAACGACAAATGCTAGTGATATAAGGTTGAATATTGGAAAATCGTGAACGAACGTGAAGTCGATCGCGAATTAAGTAATTTATAAGTGACACGTTACAGTTTGGATTTTTAGTTCTATGAGTGACCACCAGGGGCGGTGTATAGACTTTTCATACTAAATCTTGACGAAAAGCGGTAGCGTCGATAGTAGCGACTCACTTCAATCCCACGCTAAGGGTGCTGAAAGTCCAATCTACACGCAGGTGAAAGAATTTTTCAAATCGGATCTGCGCTTCCGGAGATTACTCTTTCATATCATACAAACATACATTTTAGAAAGCAACAATCTCATAGACTATTCCTATTTATAATATAATAATATAACTTGCACCCACGACTTTGTCTGCGTGGCCCAGGGATAAAAACTATTCGGTATTATAATCCAGGCTATAGACTATCATCGTGAATTTTTTTATCCAAATCAGTTTAGCCGTATAAGCACGATTAAGTAACAAACATCTAAAGATCCAAACGTTCGCATTTATAATATTAGAAGGATTATATTAGTACAGATACATACGTTATGTGCCCTATTTCATATCTCATGAAGTTGAGTAGATCACTTTTGGAAAGTTAGGTAGCGCTCTGTCGGCGGTTAAATATTAATTTGTTTTATCGTTTGGTTCACTGAGGCTCCGTAACACATTCACTGCCACAGAATAAGTAATAGTTCACTGCCAAGAATCACTACGCGCTAAGCTCGTATCCAATCCAGTGAGTTTTACGGTAAGTAGCGAAAAGCGGCTAAAGCGTAGGCGCCCGTGGGCTCCTGAGGGGTAATCACGTAACCAGCACGTCGATCACGTAACGCTTTGTACGCGCGTCAGGTAGATCAAACGTCACTTTTTATATGGGAAAATAAATAAATAAATATTACGGGACAATCTTACACAAATCAACCTAGGCCCACGGTAAGCTCAATAAGCCTAAAATGACAGTTAAATTGTCCTAACGCGCTTTTGAAACGTTACCAGAGGGATAATAGCGTTACGTGACGTTCCAAACGCGCGTCGGTACAATTTAACTGTACATTTTCCATATAAAAAGTGACGTTTAGACCTCCCCGACGTTCGTACAATGCGTTACGTGATCGACCGCGACGCGTTACCCCTCTGCTGGCAGTGAAAGTGACATGTACCCTCATTACCAACACAAAAGACGTAAGTAATTAAACATTTCAACTACCCCCGACACTAACATATGTAGGAATAATCTCGAAAGATAAGACTTTTGATAAATAACTCACCCAAATCGGTTCATGATGATCAGTAAAATAAGTTTGTCAAACTTATAACACCCCTCATTTTTGTGGGGGTTGAAAAAGACAACCGACTCGTCTCTCAATTCTGAACAAACTATTTTCAGGTTTTAAATTAATTTCTATATTTTCCCAAGACCCGGTAGGCCTCCCTGGAGAGAGAGTCTCGTATGGGCAGCCGAACAGAGCGGTCGCTGCCTGAGATCCTTTCTCGTCCTTTCCTATCGCCATAAAATTTAACAAAAGCCCATGAGACAATAGGTCGGTCAGTTGCAGATGTTGCTTGCGCCCGCGCCTTTCGGAAGTCCAAATAACACGCGTGACTTATACATTGAGTCATCCCTTCGATTTTTTCAAATTGTGTTGTGCCGGGTTAATAGCAGTGTGTTTGTTATATATTGGAGGTATAAACAGTGAGTGCAATAAAAGTGCGTGCAACTCCAAGCTCCGTGAATTGCAGCAATAGCAACCCTGTACCTGTCGCCACCTAACAGGGCACGCCGTCGTCACAGTTAAAAACCGGTGAGGTCCTTCCATTAAAGTTGTAGTTTTCAAATTCCAGATCCTTTTTCTGAAGGCTGATTATCGCTCAGTGATTTGAAAATGACGGTTAAATCTACGAGGCCCCTTGGTCTCGGGAAAAGCTATTTTACCTGGCCCTAACGTATCCCACTTTCAAGCTAGATCGAATGTTCAACAGTTAGACGAGCAACATAACACATCTGTTTACGCCCCTAGCACCTAGCACAAAGGCCTCCAACTTAATATTGTGTAGAATACTTAATACAATGTACAACACCCTGCCATCCCGCGCACTTATCACTTCTTGTTTCTTCCTAATGATCAACGGCGAAGAACATCTGCTTTGACCCACACCTAGGGAAGCAGAGAAGCTATAAAATTGCACCTCTGCTGTTAATTAGTTATTTACTTAGTTACCTAATATTGCATGGAGTAGATGTCAGTCATATAGTTTATTTTAACGATCGTTAAACTAGAAATAACTATATACTAATGCAGGGAGGAGATGTCACATGGTTAATTAATCAATGGTTAAACTAGAAATACACATCTGAAGCGTTCGCCTCGGTCTCCATCGCCTAACCACGCTGTCCGTTCCGATAACTCGCTTCGATACTCGTACTCATTTCGCGATACATGCCGGTCTACAAAAAAATGTGCAGTGCGTCTATATATTATATAACAGTGAATGCAGCTGATTAATGTGCGGTCATCTTCTATCGTCTTCGCCAGCTACGACGACGCTTGTCCAAGTTGAAGCGATACATTTGATGAGGTCTCTCCAATATTCAAATGTACGCATAAATCACCGTGAGGTGGCGGTAATTGGCGGGCTCCGATATAGCGGACCAACCTTGCCTGATTCGTCCCGGGAAGGCAGCAATACATACACAGCTCGTAAAAATACAGAGCTCCTCTTGTTATGATATGTCGACGCACTGTTATGTCGATAAACCTCCACTAGTTAATTATCTATATGTGTACACAATATCTATTTAGATAACCATTTACTTCCTTTTAATCGTTCACATTTAACAGTAAGCACATACTCAAGGGTTGCACGCTGTTCTGTAACATTCAAAGACTTTCAGTGCAAAAAGGCTTGAAACCTTAGATCATAAGTTTTGTAATGGCAATGGCCAATGGTGGAAATTAACAATTTAATTTATTATGTTTAGCATGATATACCTATATGTATTATCCATTTGATTTTATTACTAATATTAGCATGTAACGCCGTGTCGCGATTTGCCCCTTTATTTTAGAGTCCAGCTACTAATTACTAAAACTATTTTGGGTGATTGCTTTCGCCTAACGGGTAATATACAATCATTGTTTTTTCCTTCAAGCCCATAGCGGAAGCTTCATGCTCTTTTAAGCCACTGAGTTATGGACAATGGATGGAAGGTCTACAATGCTTTTACAATCACACATCTGGCGTTAGCTACAATTAAATACAGAACGTCGCCGCCACGAGCCTGACATAGAAAGGGCAAAAACAAAAAGAAAAAAAAACAGACAAGGGGCGACTGAAATTTGCGCCTACCAAGAAACTTGGAGAAAACCCACGTGCAGTAATCGCGGTTCATGAAGACAATAGAACAAAACAAGATCTTGGCGACCGACCGACAAGGTTCAAAATAAATTAATTGTACAGATTCCAAAAGGCTGAAATTGCTTACGAACTAAATGCCATTCGCAGATGAATAAAAAAAAAAAAAAAATTATACGGTGCCATGCCTTAGGCGTATGGACGATAACCGGCTAGATGGTCTGGAAATAAGGAAAGCCGTATTGGGCGGTACCTAATTATGGATGCCCTGCCTAGGGATGAAGTCGGAACACTATAACCGACTATGTAATTAGTGTGTACCTACTACATACTTACCTGTAATCTGATTAAGGTGCAGAGGTGAATGTTGCAATTGATTGATGAACTACTATAATAATAAAAGTGTATTTTATGATGTGTGCAATTGTTATGTGTGCGTTAAGATGGTGACTTGTGCAGGTGTGCTGAATGAACCGGTAAAGTGATTTGAAAGGAAGGTTTTAGCGGAGAAAGTCGGCTTTGGAAACGAGTAGGGAGTGTATTTTGACTACCTATTGTGCAGTTGATACGCGTGTCTAAATATTTAGTGTCTGGGGGTTGCATTGTCGAGGCGATTTTAGTGCAAAAGTAAGTGTTGCTATTGATTGATGAACTACGATAATAACAGTGCATTTTATTATGGGTGCAGTGTTTAACACGTTAACTGCGAAACCGATTTTTTGTACCTAGCATACCATGCGTTGCCAGGTATTTTCTGTCTGGTAGTAAGGTTTCATCGTATGCGAACAAGGTTGTAATGGCCTGGTGAAAGCCATTCATAGAAATATGAACCCAAGATCAACAATATTAAGTTTGAATGAAAGAAATTTCGCGTGTATAAAGTTCATTAGTGGACCTACTTGAACCTTACTTCGCCCGGGAATCGGACAGAAATTTATTGCCTTTTTTTTAAAACAGAGATACCAGGTTTACCAGACCTGTTAAAGCACCAATAAAAAACTATGCCGTGTTTTTTTAACCTGGTAATGCACTACGGAAACATATTAATAGGGATGGGACAGTAAAAAAAATACATCAAATCGACAAATTTAATACAAATAATCGTTTTTGAAAACTGTTGTGGTATTTTATTCATATTTAATTGTTTTCTCGCGCTTTTCTTCCTTGTTTTTGTTTCAAATTAATCTGTATATATTGCCGCAGTGTTTTTACATTCGCATGAAGCGGTCCCGACTGTCTTGGCCGGGATCCGAACGTAAATAATGTCCCATACTAGCGGCGGCGGCGGCGGCGACGGCGAAGCGAACGGCACGGACAACCTTTTCAATGATGAAGAAGATTTTGAACATACATCTGTGCGTAGCGATGCATCTAATTACAACGTCGTGGATATGGAGGTAAACGAATTATCTAATAAACGAAAAGGAGTCGAGATTTCTCCGGAAAATGATTGGCAAACAGTAAACCGGAATCGCAAAATACGTAGATATGGTCAACAAACTGATGTTGGAGTGAGTTCTATGGTATCTGTTATGTGCTCGAAGCCTTTGCCTAAACAATTTGAATTAGCCCGCCTTTTCAAAGATAATAATGTGAAAGGGGTAAGTCGAGTAAAGTACAGTCACCAACATAAAATACTTATTACATTCGACAGTGAGTTGAACGCGGATTTCTTTGTTCAATGTAAGACATTTTGCGACTTGAACTGGCAGTGTCAAAAGACATCGGAAGTTGGTATGTCTTATGGTGTTATTAATAACATTGAGATTGACCTTACGGATAAATATATATTAGATAATCTGCGTTGCGATGGTGTGGTGAAATTGGTGTCGGCAAGAAGGTTGAATAAGAGAGCTAGCGATGATGACCAATCTACTTCGGGTTGGGTGAAGAGCGAAAGCGTTCGTCTTGGATTTGAAGGTTCGTTCTTACCATCCTACGTGTACATCGATTATATGAGAGTAAAAGTGGAGCGTTTTATTTTTCCGGTGACCCAGTGCTCTCGCTGCTGGAAATTTGGACATACACGTTTGGTATGTCCATCCAAGAAAACAGTTTGCCCTAAATGCACTAAAAATCATGACAATTGTGAGACTTTGTCATTCCGTTGTGTCAACTGTACTGGAAATCATTTGGCCTTACAAAAAATATGCCCAGTATATAAAAAAGAGAGGAAAATTAGAGAGTTGATGGCCGAGTTCAACTGTACGTATAGGCGAGCTCTCACGTTGTACGTTCCACCTTCTCCAGTGCCTGCTAGAGATGTATCGCCGGCCCCGGTATTTAATAGTGCAAACAAGACGCCTATTTCGAAGCCCGTGGAAAGTTCCAAACCTGCAGAGCCTACCATCAATAATTTGTCCGCTAAAAGTAATCCCTTGTGGTCTCGGTTATTTACCTCGAGCTCAAAAGATCAAAAAACTCCAGACAAGTCTAAAAAACGTAAATCGCGTGAAGTACCTCGACCACGGTCATCAGCCCAGTCCGTTCCTGACTTTGACTGGTACGACGATGCAGCGCATTCGGAAGTTGTTGATAAGGAGATCCATACCGGTGATATCAGTGATACCGTTAAGGAAAAGCGGGGAGCTAGATCGAAGGGCTTGGGCTTTGTTCGTCTATTGATTAGACTTAAAAATATCGTATTTAGTGAGGTGTGTTTAGAGGTTAAAATTCAGCAGGCAGTGTCTATTTGTGCGGAGTGGTTAGTGTCTAAAGTAGTTAGCAGCTTTTCTATAGATTCATTGTTAAATCATTTAATTAATGGAGAGTAATAATAGTACCAATGTAGATGTTAATATTATTCAATGGAATTGTCAGAGCTTAAGGCCTAAAAGCGTATCTCTGGAAGCCTTATTGTCACAAGAAAAGATTCATTTTGCAGTTCTATGTGAAACTTGGTTTGAGCCGGAGAGTTATTTTCGAATGTATAGTTATAATACCTTTCGATTAGACAGGGCGGACGCTTATGGTGGAGTTTGTATATTAGTGCACAGTTCTATTAAGGCGGTTGTGTGTCCTACAACTTGTCCTAATGTAGGTATTGAACTATTACATGTTAAAGTTCTGAATTGTCGGCATATTGAGAACATTATTTCCATATATTGTCCTTCTACAGTTTATACGACTCAGAATGATTGGGATTATGTGTTTACTCTTGTAGGATCAAAATCGTTAATTTTAGGTGATTTTAATGCACATCATACTAATTGGTCATATAAGACCGATCGTAGAGGCGCCCTAATCTTTGATAGTATGTTAGATAATAATATAATATATTTAAACAATGGGGAACCCACTAGAGTTCGTTTTGTGAATGGTACGCTTCAACAGTCTGCTCCCGATATTTCATTTGTCTCGTCCGACTTAGCTACCCTTTTCTCTTGGAAAGTTACTAACGAAACTCTCGGTAGTGACCATCGTATTATTAAGTTATCTATAACAATAGACGTTCAGCATCAGTTCATGAACAATCGAAACTTTAAAAAAGGTGATTGGCAGTCTTACGCATCATTTATTCAAGACCGTTTTACTGACTTTATTATTCCTCCTGACCCTCAAGAATTCTATGACTCGTTTGAACTTACCTTACAGTTAGCTGCCAATATGTTTATTCCTTATACTAAAGTTCCTCAACATGTGTGTGATAAATTTAGTCCTAAACCATATTGGTCGGCTGAATTGTCTAAAGCTGTAGCTGAACGTCGACTTGCTTTAGCGAATTTGAGACGGTGTCCATCACCAATTAATTTGGATATTTTACAGGAGAAGACAGCCAATGCTCAACGAGTTATACGACAGGCTCGAAGTAAATCTTGGCAAGACTTTTGCTCGTCAATAGACGAAACTACTTCGTCGTCTGATATGTGGCGTAAGATGAGGTGGATAAAAGGGCATCGTTCGAATTTGACTAATCGCTGTGTTGACAGGGACAGAGCTGAAGAGCTTCTGAATAGTTTAACCCCTGATTTCGCTTGTCCCCCTCAACCTTCCTTTCATTCATTTAATGTTAAGTTAGAATCTGAAATTACTTTACAAGAATTGTTAAACTCGATTAAAAAAATTGATACTGCTCCAGGTTGTGACGCTATTTCTTTTTCAATGATTAAACATCTTCCGTTATCAGGTAAAAATCTATTGGTTAAGCTGTATAATATTTGTTTGTTTTCTGGCTTTGTTCCAACTCAATGGCGTGACGTGAAAATAATTCCAATACCAAAACCGGGTAGAGATCCTAACTCTTCGTCTGCTCTTCGTCCCATAGCCCTTATGTCATGTATTTGTAAAATTTTTCATTCGATTCTAAACAAGAGATTAGAGTGGTATCTTGAAAAACATTTATTGTTCTCGGACAAGATGGTGGGTTTTCGAAAATCTAAATCTTGTTATGATAACCTCGTTCGTTTGGTAAGTCAAATCCAAATAGGTTTCTCTAAAAATTTAGTTACTGTAGCATGTTTCATTGATATCGATAATGCATACAATAATGTGGATGTAACTTGCTTGTTACATATATTAGATCGACTAGGAGTCGGCTCTACACTTTGTACATATCTTTGGTCTTACTTAAAGCATAGAAAGCTCAATATATCATTCACGGGCTATAGAGGTACAAGAATAACGTGCCGAGGGTTAGCTCAGGGTGATCCTTTGTCACCTCTCCTTTTTAATGTCGCTACTATCGATATTTGTAAAGATATACAAAATGTAGAGATCTCTCAATATGCTGACGATTTTGTTTTATATGTATCGAAAGACAATACTACGGCTGCCGTATTAGAACTCGAACTTGCTTGTGACACTTTGAGTCATTTATTGAATAATTTAGGATTAGTTATTTCCCCGACTAAAAGCAAGTTTTGTGTGTTTAAAAAAGGCAGTTTCAGAGGTTTGTTAGATTTGAGTATTTGTAACGTATCGATGCCTATGGTTAGTCAAGTTAAGTATTTGGGATTGTGGCTGGATAGTTCTTTAAAATGGGGTAAACATATTAATGAAACAGTTCTAAAGGTGTCTAAATTTGTAAATCTTTTAAAAGTGCTAGCAGGTCCAGGATGGGGTGTCCATCAAAAGCATCTACGACGATTGTACATCTCTGTCATTCGTAGTAGAATCGATTATGCTAGTTTTCTGTATGATAATAGTTCTAAAACAAATTTATTGAAACTAGATAGATTTCAAAACCAGGCTTTGCGTGTCATAGGTGGTTACATTCGATCCACGCCAATTCACGTAATGGAGACTGAGTTATCTCTCCCTCCTCTCAGTTTTCGTAGGAAATTTTTGGCTGGCAAGTTCTGGTTGAAATGTAAATCTTTTTTAAATAATAGTACCATAGATATATTGCATGAACTGGCTTTGTCAAACAATTCACGGTTTTGGCATAACAAAAAGATGCCTTTACTTACTTCTATTCATATCGCTTTTAACTCCTTACCAATACATAGAAGCCCTCAGCTTGAAATGTATTCTCTAGAAATTTGGGTTAGTAATATAAATTTGCAGAACGTTATTTTCGATTCGATTCCGTCTATCGATCGTGCCAAACGTTTTTATCCCTGTGGTGAACTTAAATTTATCTGTTCCAACTTTATTGAACAGGAATACAAATCTTGGTACAAAATCTTTACTGATGGCTCGAAGGACAATTTACAGGGAGGTGCAGCGTTCTTAGATCCATATGTTAATTATTATACTAAGCTTAAGATTGACTCTGATATATCTATTATGCATATAGAATTAATTGCCATAGAAGAAGCTTTATCCTACATCAAATCCTTGAGAGTTGATAATATTGTTATTCTGACTGACTCCAAAAGTGCTTTACAACACCTAGCTCGATCTACCTCACATGTGAGAGGTTCACCGGTAGCATATCGCATTTTGGAGTTAATCTTCAAACTTCAAGCTTTTGATAAACAAATTAAACTTCAATGGATTCCCGGCCATGTCCAGATAAAACAGAATGAAGATGTAGATGCCCTTGCACGACAGGCTGTCGTGGACGGGGTTCCATTGACTGTTTTACCGTTGCACTCGGATTATGTCAAAATTGTAAAAAAACAATGTTTAGTAGAATGGCAAGAGTATTTTGATTTACGTTCTAGAGAGAGAGGTATTTGGTTTAAAACTATCCAGCCTCAAGTATCTTACTATCCATGGATTGACCAGGCCCCATATAACAGAAACCGATTAAAAACTGCGCTCAGGTTACGTTCTGGCCACATTCCATCAAATAAGTTTGCGTATTTGATGAGAAAAGTCCCCTCTCCAAATTGTAATGAGTGTGGAACGGTTGAAGATGTTGTACATATACTGCTTGAGTGTGTCCGGAGCGAGGCTGTGAGAGCAGCTTGGTTCGACACGAAACTGTTAGACACTGGATATATTAACAGTATTTTGTCTCTTCCTATATCGATTGAAGCCGAGATTTTGTATTATTTAACGGAAGTAGCGTTTAAATCTAGAACATAAGTTTCCTTTTTTTGTAGATATTTTGTTGCCCTTACGGGGCGGTATGTTCGCCTGGCGACAAGCCCTTTTTCATCAATAAATAAAAAAAAAAAAAAAAAAAAAAAAATACAAATAATGATGAAAATAATTACTTAAAGTGTTTTTCATTAAAACATGGCAAACAATATGATTTATGGCACTGATTGCACCCCGATTTTATTTTCTTAATTTTCTTGTCTGCTTGCTTACTAGTTAGCGTTTTTCGCAATTTTTCATAGCAACCGACGCAATTTTTCCTCGTACTAGTTTTAAGGAACTGATGGCCTTTATTAATTTCAATGGCATTTTTACCTGCAATAAAATATGTATATTATTATATAATGCAAATCGGCGGCCGCATGCAATACGGTGACCAAAACTGAGGTACCCACCCTAAGTTTATACGAAACGATACGATTTACTCTGTGTAGAGCATAATGTTACTGAGAGGTTTTGACAAAAAAACAAACTTCTATAACTCATAAATACACTCAAGAGCAAAAGTTCCGGGTCACTAGGATTTACTTGAGTATCTCGATTACGAATACAGCTACTACAGTCAAATCTTATTAGATCGGTAATATTGCTTAAAGAAGGGCATCTACTGGAGTTACACAATGCACTAATGGAGCCTGGAGTGGACATTGGCGATGATAGTCTGCTATTAGATTGTTTATTAGCAACTCAAATTTTTTGAGCATATGTTTTAGGAGAAAACCTAACATTTCCCAAAATTTGTAGCTGATTTCCAGTGCCCGGGCTCAAGTAAATATTTTTGGGACCATCGGTTCTACATATTTTTTTGGGTAAGTTTACCGGTTCATCTTCGCTATTAAATTCGGAAACTGATTCAATGTTGTGCTGAATATTTTCTCGAGCTGCATTCTCCGTGGACACAGTTGGTGATGATAAATTTAACTTTCTTTTTGGTTTTTTGGCTTAATAACACGCCTAACGGGAAATATGTCAAAGTCTTCGTCACTACTCGAAAAAATATTATTTGACGCCATTTCACAACACTTTGACACACATTATTTCTTCACAATTTATCACACGACTAAAACGTAGCCCTCACAACTGAAAACACGTGCGCACTATCGACAACAAACAAAGCACTCGACAGCACTAGCCGCGGCGCACGCGCCCCTCCCCCGCTGCGACCCGCTCAGTGCGGCTACCAGGCCTACAAATCAAGGCCTGGTATTCGCACTGAGCTTATTCAATTTAACTCAGTGCGAACTATGTCTGAAAAACCTGGTGCATTTTTTAATCGTTAAACGTCATAAGCTTACAAAATGAACCATAGATGTATAACTATTTCGCTCGTACGCGTAGTACTTTACGAGTTACGGCGCCCGCACCGAGCGAGATGGCACGATTTTAGAGCGCGCACAGACAGAAAGCCATCAACCAGGCAAATAATGCCTTGTTTCGCAGCGAACGTGTTAAGTGTGCAGTAGGATGGTAGCATGTACAGGTGCTGGATGAACCGGTGACGTGATTTGAGTGGGAAGTTTTGACGTCGAAGCGAGTGTTGAAAACTAGTAGGTAATGAGTGTTTAATGGCTCGGGTTTGCATCGTCAACGTTCAATCCACATATATGTACCTATATGATAACCCCGCTAGCAGCAGTGATAAAGGTAAAAGAAAGAACCAAATTTTATTACCTTGCCTAGTGAAGTAAAAAGTAAGGCAACTCTATGTCTAAATAAAACAAGTCTTGGAAGGCACTTTCACGAAAGCACTTCGCAACGACGCGCACATGGCCGAGCCGCGACTACTTACTGAGGAAAGACAAGTCTACAGCCGCAGTCAGATACACTTGAAACTCGACCAATGTACAACCGCATGCTACACGTTACCAACCCAGCGAATCATGACGTGGACATTGATCATTGATTGACTACTGAGACAAGAAAGAAGAGGAGAACGAAGAGACAGAGAAGACACACAATCGCCGGGTCTTGATTAACAATTGCGATAAGCGCGAAGAGGTTCAATGTCAGAACCTGAGGGTCAAAGGGGAGGGACAAAGCAGTCAAAAACTAATTATATATATTATTCACCACGTATAGTATCTATCTACCCCATGCTGGCTTAACGATGCCTGTATTCGGGTCGGCTCCAACTCCCGTCTCTCCAACCATCCTGACTGCACACCTACACTCCCGTCCTATCTACTTGGCTCTCCGGTTTCTCGGGCAGGAAGCTGTTGCCTGCGGCCGGGCGGCGGAAGTTGGTTCAAAATGGACAGGCAAGCCCGCTTACCCCGATCATTATAGTATTTGCGGTTAAGTCGGTGATCGGTTAAGGTTCTCATACCCCACTAACTTTCTGCCGCATATGCTACACTAGACGAGGTAAGCGAGCCTTCTTCGTTATTTTGCTCTAACACCTCCTCCCTCCTGTAGTCAGCACTTCTGAGTCCTTGCAGCAGAACTGCTGGCTGGATGAGTCACCAGAACAGAACAGAACAGAACAGACCCGGTAGGCCTCCCTGGAAAGATGTTTTTGCTTGAAGGATTGCTTTTTAAATAGACTTTTATTTGCTTTGTTTCGGTGGTTTTTGAAACAAAAGAAATTCAACATCAGTTGATTCTTTCAATAAGTATTAAGTATACGGTGGGCTTTATGAGGTTAAAGATACATCGTAAATATAAAATGTTTGTTGATAGATGCTATTATGGCGTTTACTAAAACATTATCCATAATCCTGTCTTTAAATATCACCATTACTTACACAAAATGAAACACTAAAACAAATACCTCGCATATATAGTGAATAATAACCGTTTTTGCATCCATTAACTTAAATGATTGTTTACGCGCCCAGCTACATTAACTTACCAGCTTGTTGCAAACCATTAACAAATAGGTCACAGCTATTTGATGCCACAGTTAATAGACTGAGCGAAATAGTAGTATCCATGCTAAGTATCCATGTTACTCAGAATGGTAAGTGTTCTAGGTTACCACGTCGTTTTACGTACATACAAAATCTTACAGATAAGCAGTAGGAGATACGAATAGAGTGGATGAAAAGTATCTTATATTGAAATGAGTACATTTAACAATATTTTGCTAATGGGTTGGCAAAAAAAATCCTGGCTAAAAAAATTTACTTTTTTCTTAAACAAGTCAATAGTTTAACGAACAAATATTACACGAATCGAAAGTATGAAGCCCATATAAACGAATATGAGTGTAAATTACCAGTTTCCACCAGTTTGTACCTTGTCATAATTATAAAGTTTGAATAATATTCTAGTTATACTTTCGATTAGTATAAAATATGTTCGTTAAACAGTCGAGTGCAAAAAAAAGTTCTGTTTGAATTTTTAATCATTCATAGTCTGGCTACTTACCTTGTAACTGCTACTTAATGTGAAAAATACACCACAGTTAAGTAAATTGTATTGTACCAGTGATATTATTTGTTTCTCAATATGCTGCGCTAGTCTGCAATTTAAAAATTATTCAAATGTAACAAAGACTTGTTCAATTTTATGATTAAGAAGTGAAACATCAAAGCCTTGTTCAAACTGTTTTTTCTCGTGAATCCACCGCAAACCAGTAAAGGTGCCTTTGAAGTTAAATTCTAAACGCCACACAAATAAGATAATCCAAAGGAATGGAATATTCGTTAACGTTGCAGAAACATGCAACTTACCACAAATTGCAACGGCGGCTGCGGGCGCTATCTGTAACAAAGCAAACAAATACAAACTGTTTGTCAAACTAACAAATCTTTGTATAGTCGGCGTCAAATATATCTATACAGTTTAGCCTTATTCAATTCAATTCAATTCATTTATTAATTCGGATTATAAATATCCATTATTTGTTAGTAATATCCTTAGGAAGACTATGTTAGTAAATACACTATAAAAATAAATAAACAAAAACTAAAAATAAACTTTACACAGCTCGCTTCACTGAGTACGGCGCATGTAGATAGATATATAGATAGAAAGTTCTTTATTGTTTTTCTTTTCGATGTTACAATAATATCCGCTAAACGGGTGTGTCCTTAATGTAGTATGTCTTAAAGATATATACATTTTATGTTGTGTGAGTCCAATCTGTCCCCTATCATACTTAAGATGTTGTTTGGTTTGGTTATTACAAAGGAATATCTATCTTTGGCGTCGACGTACTTAGGTGTACACACCACACCATATGATCAGATCAATGTTTGGATAAAGTGTATGTTTAGGTGCAAATCATATTAAGAATAGATATATATTTACGGAAAACACATCATGACCTACCAATAATACACCTTAAGAACTAACAAACAGGGATGTCCTACCGAAAAGGCCCTTCACTCTAAACTCGAAAGGTACTCAGTGCTGTATATTAATATATATGTGGGTACTCAGGTTTTCCGATGCCTACCGCACGGAGTAAATAAATGTCAGTCTCGAAATACGTGAGTTTCAATAGCCGTCCTTTGATACCTTTCCCTAGTATATACCAATTGGCGACGAGTCCGGTTATTAGATCTGGTTATATATACTTGTGTTTAAATGTGTTAATCATGGCTACAGAAAAAAAAACCCGACTTCAGTGGCCTAAAGGAGTTTAAAATAAATGTCGACGTGTGGTCGACTTACGTCAGCAGACTACAGGCGTGGTTTACAATTCAAGACGTAAAAGTGGTTGATTTTACGAAATACCTAGTGGCAGTGGTAGGCACCGAGCCCCTGGATTTAATTATTGACCTTTGTTACCCGGAGAAACCTGAAAAGGTGAGTTTCGATACAATCGTAACCTTAGTCGAAGAACATCTTTCACCAAGAAGGTCTATAATCGCAGAAAGGATGATTTTTAGGTCATGTAAGCAAGTCGAAGGTCAAACCATAAGTGAGTACCTCCTGCAATTAAAAAAGCTGAGCAAGAATTGTAAGTTTTTAAGTAACGCCATGTTGAAGGAAAACTTGCGCGACCAGTTCGTTTATGGGTTACAAAGCGAACACATTCGGCAGCGAATGCTCACAGAGGACGACGAGCTCACGTTCAAACGCGCCACTGAGGTGGCGTTGTCGCTGGAGGCGGCCGTTCGAGACTCCAAGCCGGCAGCGGAAGCGACCGCACCGGGCGTCCGCGGCGAGGCGGGGCCCGTGTACGCGGTCGGCGTCGGCGCGGCGCGCCAGCGAGGCAGCGCCGGCGGCGGCGGCGGCGCGCGGGCTCGAGGCTCGCGCCGCGCCGGAGGCTTCCACAGTCCTCAGCGTCGAGGCTACGGCGACGACGGCCGGGGAGGGTCGGCGTCAGCAGGAGGGCGTTGTTACCGTTGTGACGGACGACACCCGGAGCATCAGTGTTCGTTTAAATATAGCGATTGTTATGTGTGTGGTGATGAAGGCCATATCGCGAAAATGTGCCGTTTTAGTAAAGATCCGAAGAGAGTGCATCGGGTGCACATGGAGGCGGACGAGCGGGTGCCGATGCCGACCGACTCGTCGGACTCCGATGACGAGCCTCTGCAGGTCTACCAGCTGAGCGATGCCGAGCCGGATACTAAGTGGACGGTTAAGGTAAAAGTTAACAATGTTTGGTTAACCATGGAGGGAGACACGGGCTCCTCTAATAGTATTATATCCTATTCTACGTATACGAAGTATTTTAGTTATTGTAAACTTCAGCCTTACGAGTCGAATTTAAAAATGTACAGTGGTCAAAAGGTGAAACCGAGGGGTGAAATCATTTGCACGGTAGAAATAGATAACCGAACGGTTAACGACCTTACCGTATTAGTCATAAACAATAATTTCAGCCCATCGTTGCTTGGTCGTAATTGGATGAGAACTTTCGGTATCAACTTCCCAAGTATAAATGGTAACAAGAGCATAAACTCGTTAGACCTTAAACTACGTAGTGAGGATATCTGTAAGAAACTAATAAAGCGGTTCCCAAACGTTAACGCCTACGGTATAGGCACGTTTAACAAAACGAAATTAAGGTTGGAAATAGTTAGTGAGGCCACGGCCGTGTGGCGGCGCCCGCGGCCCGTGTCGTTCGCTCTGCGGCCCGCCGTGGAGGCCGAGCTGGCGCGGCTGCAGTGCGAGGGCATCATCTCGCCGGTCGAGTGGAGCGACTGGGACACGCCCGTGGTGCCGGTCAGCAAGAAAAATGGGGACGGACGGCTATGTGGCGATTTTAAAACAATGGTTAACCCGGTCTTAGTCGATGATAAGGACCTCATCCCGGTGATTGATGATGATGATATATTCTCGCCTCTTCAAGGAGAAAAATATTTTGGTAAAATCGACCTTAATAGTCATCAAGCTTACTTGCAAATCGAATTAGACGAGGATTCGAGGGAGTTATGTACTATAATGACGTTGCAAGGTATGTATTGCTATTATAGGCTCCCCTACAGAATAAAATGCGCGCTAAACAAGTTTCAAAGGTTCAGAAATCTGAGCGACATGTTGATCCCCCTAATACACGAACTCTTAGAGGTAGAAAAGGAGTTTACGTGGAGCGCGGCGTGCGAGGCAGCATTTAGAAAGGTAAAAGGGTTACTAGCGAAGGCTCCCGTGCTCGCGCACTTCGAAGGCGCGCGCGCGACGTCGGTGACGAGCGACGCGGCGCCGGGTGGCGTGCCCGCCGCCGTGATGCTCGCGCAGCGTGGCGGCGCCGGCCGCGAGCACGGCGTGGCCTGGCACACACTCAACGCGGTCGAGAAGAATTATGCGCAGGTTTGTCGAGAGGGCTTAGTGGTAATTTTCGAGGTGACGAAATTCCACGATTATTTTTATGGTCGAAAAGTCACGCTAGTCACGGATTCTAGATACGCTAGTCAACCATTGGCATCAATATTTAGTGAAAAAAAATGGCCGCGAGCGGACTTCAGAGATGGGCAGTACCTAATATTAGGCGCATATAATTACGAAGTCAAAGGTATACGTACACATCATAATTGTCTGGTAGATAGTTTGTCGATAATGCCGATTCCAGGACTTCCAGGCGACGGAAAGGTATTTAAAAAATATATAGTCCAGCTGCACCGCGATTACTCCTTCGCCCTGGAGGATTCTGACGAGCTAGCTATAGATAGCTATGCGGCTGCAGCTGCGCGCGCTGATTCGGCACCTGCGCCGGCGCCGGCGCAGGCCGAGCAGCGCAGCGTGCCCGCGAACCCCGCAGCGCAGGCGGCGGCGGCCCGCGAGCCGTGCGCGCCGATCCCGCCGCGACCCGACGGCCTAAATAAAATCGCGTTTCACCACTAAAAGATTAGGCTTCGAAATAGACTAAACCCATCAGTTTCACTTCAGATCATAAAATGTATATAACGTGATAGATATATAGGTATGGGTACTTCGGTACATATTCTTGTTTTATTGCATTCCCAAATGTGTGTGTATGTATAATACCTTGGAAGTGCCTTCTTGTAACAGTCACTCTTGTATAATATTAGCATAGGTACTCGTATATGTATAGTAACGTTTAGTTATATACTACCTCAGTAAACTAATGAATCGTACCTACTCTGTTCCCTTTACGATACGGTCCAAATTGCAGCTTGCAGTGGTAACCGGGTGATGTGTAAACTATATTTTTTAAGTTGCGCCTTGTTAGCAGTAATTACGAATGATTGTAATAAAGGCCTATAAGTTTAAGTTAAATAATTAAAGGTAAAAGTTTTAGTTTCTCATTCAAAAAAATTGCTGACACTTATGGAATCAGATTAAGAATGCTGTGTAAATATTGGATATAATAATGCATGTATATGTAAATTCTGTGAGTCCTAAGTTAGCAACAAAATCCTGCGATTTTTATTTTATAACTCCTCATGCCATTTACAACTGAGTATGTAATATAAAAAGCTATGAGGGGAGAATGCTGTATATTAATATATATGTGGGTACTCAGGTTTTCCGATGCCTACCGCACGGAGTAAATAAATGTCAGTCTCGAAATACGTGAGTTTCAATAGCCGTCCTTTGATACCTTTCCCTAGTATATACCACTCAGCAATGCAGTTGGCACAGCACGCAGTGCCGGCGGCGCTCTGGAACCTATTATTTTTGTGAACCGGGTTTTTCGTCTTAAATTAGGTGATAATATATTTAAGTCAGATCTTATTTTGATAAGATCGATGTCTAGAAGCAAATCATATTTGTTTTCAATCGTGCTGAATCTGAATAAGGTTTTAAAAATAATTGTATTATGTGGGTACCGTTATTACTACCTATTGTATTGTAGTTCAAAAGAACAACTACCTATGGGCCAAAGTAGACTAGTAAAGTAGAGTCGTGAGCTGTCATGCTCATGTCTAATAGCAGTAATAGCATATTTTTGCTTTTAGATTCTTTAAGCGTTCAACATTATTATTTTTTTTTTTTTTTTTTTTTTATTTATTTCAGTACAGCAACTATTTTTACAGGTTGACCTAATACAATAGCGCCTTAAAATTCATTTAACCTAATAATTATACTTGCACAAGACACACAGACATACTTTAACAAATTCGGACATTGGACAATAAAAAAGATCACTGTGGTCAGCCACTAGATTTAGTGTGTGTACGGCGCGACTGAGAGGCGCTTTACAAAGCAAGTTGGTTCTGCCGCTCGGCTCCGCCAGCAGCCGCGGCCGCCGCCGCCGCCCCGCGTACCCGTCCGGCACACCCAAACATAACTGCTCCAATATACCCGGGTTGCAGATACCACCCCGTAGCACTCTAACAAGGTAGCATGCCAGTGACAAATCTCTACGGGTTTCCAATCTATTGTAGCCTAATTATACGCTTAAGGTGACTAACCAGTAGGTCGATCACGTAACGCATTGTACAAACGTCGGGTAGGTCTAAATGACACTTTTTGTATGGAAAAATGACAGTTAAATTGTACCAACGTGCATTCGGAACGTTACGTGATTACCCCTCAGGTATACGCGGACGAAGTCGCGTTTAAAAGTTTGTTTAGTTATAATTTAAAAAAAAATGTACGTAGAATAATAAACAATTTGCTGCAGAAAAACGGGGAACGATCAATATTGACAATTTTTTTATATAGACCCGCAGAAACGATTTGAAATCGAAGATCAAATTTTGAAACCGGCATTTTGACCGCTAATCATTAATTGTTGTTAATCAGCTCGAGGTTTTTTATTTCCATGCCACATGAAAATAGTCAACAGATGATTCGTTACTTGAATCAAAACTGAAACAGCCCCATAAACAAACAGCTTAAATAAGTTTTTTGTAGTTAAGAAAAGTTTTATTAACGATTCACCTACGTCGGCAATATATTGGGTAAGAAGTTAATTTTTAATTAGGTACCTAGTTATTAATTAGTTACGGTAGGACCCTGCAGTTCACCTTCGGTCTCATATCAAATCACTGAAATATAGGTGATGAAGAGTTTCTCGGTCAGGCCTTGGTCTTCAACTTTTGCCGTGCGATTTGGGTGCATCTTGACCCACAGGTAAATAAGTTATACTCTGCATTAAGACGAAATTATTCCAGAAATTATTTACCAAGGAGGTAGGTTATAGGGGATCGTATAATCGTATTCCATAATTTACAGTCTTTACAAAAAACATCTAACCGATGGAACCACAAGTATCTACTCGTATTTTATAGTAGAAACTTAGAGTAGCTGTATTGACTCCTTTAACTTACCTGGTTTTGTAGAACAACTTCTGAACACGCATTTTCGAATACAGGATATGGAGTCTTAGCATAGGCAAAAACAGGTCTTAGACATTGTCCTAGAAGTTATTATGAGCAAGCAAGCAACATAGCTGGACATGTTGAAGCAGTTTATCATATATATAATAATACAAGGCTATTTGCAAATTATAGGTCTCCCAAATGCTCCTTCGAAACGTTAATGGACTCTGTAGTTTTTGGAGATATAATCAAAGACTATCTTCGTAATAGTTGTTTAGATATATTTATGCAAAATGCTGGATAAACAGCTTTACTGCAACCCTGTGTTACCACGCTAGGAGGAACACAAATTAAGACCTGATCTGCTGTGCAGCGAAATTACTGATTACATCACGACGCTAACAAAATCCTGTGTCTATCACAGAATGCAGATCCTCGTTTAGCACATTATTGAACGAGCGAGCGAAGTCCTCCGAGTCTACAGGAACAATCCGATGTTTGTACTAATGTATGTATGTATACATATTTCTTCGCTGATAGTCGGTTTGGCTGTAAGGCGAATGAATAAGATAACAATATTTTATCAAATTAGTCAAGACGTTCACAGTTTGGGGAGATCCACTAGTCGTAATGAAGTAGTGTATAGTAGTAGGCACGGAACCCTTCGTTGTGCGTGGTCCGACACGCACTTGGGCGCTTTTATTGTAGTTAAGTTCACAGCTCATCCAGGAACAGTCGTACCGAATCGTGTAACATTCAGGTTATTTTGAACCATAGTTAGGTTATAAGGACTGTAGTTGGGAAGTTTTACGGTACGAATTAGTATTTACAGTATCGACAAACCATACTGGCCACTATTAGTATATTTATAGATTTTTTGAATTTTATTTATTTAAGGATCACCAACAGATAATTATACCAATATGCTAAAGAACCAACCTTATACTTACAGGTGATCACAGCTCACACACGTGTTAAAGAAATTGATTAAAGAATATAGGTACACAAAAAATATTATGTTATAAAAAATAGATACCTACTAATCTCCGTTTACCAGGTATATTTATTTTTTTAATTTACTACAATAAATTAATAATGTATCGTCAAATCTAACGATTAACGATAAAATATCCAATAGTTCCTAGAAACTTTATCGTTGCGTCTTATAGATTATTTGCCGAGAAAAGTGCTATTTTCCGTAAAATACACATAATTTTTAAAGCAGAAGCGTACCAACGAAGACAATAAATCTTAATTAAAAAGGAGATCGAGCGGCATGACAGAGGAGGCACAGCGAAAAATGGCGTAGAAAATGTACTGTAAGCGAACCAATGTCAATGGACGGACAAACAAAATCGACTAGAATCCTTCGGTTAAAAGTAAGACGATGTCTTTATACAACATTTAAATAGTAGGTACATTACTACAAAGGCCAGGAAGGAAGGGTTGCCCTAGCTCTCTTAATTTAGTTCAAGGCATCAAAACAAAATAAGTACAACAATTTATCAACTCACTTAAATTCTAGGCTACCAACTCAACTTTATAACCAACTCTGAAATAACCTAATGCAATAGCAATTTTATTCAAATTTCATTCGAACAAACAACTCCAGAATCTGTTTACGTGCGTAAGTACCTGATATATTCAGAATTGATATTCAACAGCGCAACGAGATCGTTCCGGAAAGTTTCAGTCGTTTGAGTTATTGATGGAGATTTGATTTAAAAAGTTCAACGTCAACAAGATTACTTGACTTTTGCGAATAAAAGTTTGTGATAGCAGGCGGTGAAGGAAATTTTGTGACACATTTTAGATTTTTTCACCTCACTAGCTCGGAAAGGCCTTTTTGTATGTTTGTTAACTATTGAGAAAATCGCTTTTTATCCACATGTGAATAAAGTAGACGTAGAACGTTAAAAGTACTACGACGTTAAATGTTTATTTTTGTTTTTTGTAGGTATATTTTATGACATATTTTTGTTTAACTTTTATTCTTAACTTTTTTTACTTTTTTTAAACTTTTTTTTACGTTTTTTTGTTTTTTTTTTACCTTTTTTTAACCCTTTTTCTCATTTTCCTTGCTGTAGTGAGGTGAAAAGATTTGTGTTCACGGGTGAAAAGTTATTTTACGTCTCGTGTGTTGAAACACTCGCAGGTAAAATACAACTTTCCCCCCTTGTATAACAAATAACTATTAATGTAGTTTCAGAGAATGATCCGCTCCTTGATTACATGCCTCAATTTTCTATTTCGTGATCTGAATTTGGCAAATGGAACACTTAGGGCTCGGCCACTAGGTAATTCGAGCGGCAGCGGTTATCTGTAAGTGGGATAGAAAGGACGGATATTACCTTAAATTGTAACCAGACGTAGGTGTTAGGGATATGAACTGATTTTGCAAGAAAATTTTCTTAAACTACCAATATTTTTTTCCTTATACAATAATTCAGCACGCAATGTATCACTACTTTGTATTACTGACGTGACGTCACAATCACAACTGTCACAAGGCCCCTGCTTCTTCCATGTGTAAATTTTCAAAAAAATGATATTCTTTGTTATATTACGAGAACAATATTCCTTTGCTATTCCGCTAAAAACGTGCTGGTCGATCAGCGGAGATCAAATGCAACTATTTGCGTAAAAACATGCAAATAATTACAGCAAACCACCACCAATAATGAAAAAACCTCGACACGTGTTTCGCCTCTCTACGAGGCATCATCAGGAGATGCTAGCCAATGAGCCGTCTATTTTTTTTTTTTTTTTTTTTTTTTTTTTTTTTTGAACCTGACTGTTGCTATGATAGGACGAACCCAATATAGCAGTCGAACTGCGTGGTTGGAGGGTAGCTTGGGGAAAATCCAAGGGGAACCTCCGGCACGACCACGCGGGAAGGGGTAAACACTGGAATACTCTAAAAGTTTGCGCTCCAGTGAGATTGGTTGAACGGTTTCAACCGAATCTGAGGTGTGAGTGGTGATGAACTACTGGGATTGCTGGTTCGCTAAAACCTACCCTAGCTGAGAAGAGTCCAGCAAGAAACTCAGCTAGGCCCGACATCGGTCGGGTTTGTCGGACTGACTCTACCCGGTATGCGGCGGTACCGGGACGAATATGGACTATAAGTGTCTGTGTTGTCGCGATCACGCGGTGGACGTCCCCGCCGGCGGGAACGCTGTAGTGTACGCGCTGAGTTGGACGCCGAAAGCGCAGCCTTCCATCTTTCGATGGACTCTGTGATTTCGTCGTCCGGATCCGTGAATGAGCCGTCTAGAACCGTCAGCCCTATTTATAGTCTAACCCCCCATACTACCCATGCATGCGTGAAAGAGACGGAAGAACACGTAAAAACGGTGATGACGCAACATTCAACTGTTCGTTAATAATCACGCCTCTATTGTTGTACCTAATTATTTCTAACTGTTTTGGAACACTTAAACGCAGCCCTTTTCCGCAAACATGCAAGATGTTCTTAGGCATTACCTCTCAACTCATTCCAGTTTAACCAATCGTAAGACTTAGCTTACTTGTACCGCACTGTCAAATGCAGAAGTGACCTACACACCATTATGTGTCAATAATAATTCAACAGATTATAATGTACTAGCTGTTGCCCGCGACTTCGTCCGCGTAGAACATGTTATCGTCTAAATGTTTGTTTAAGGAATGAATTTAAAAAAAAAACATTGAAATTAGTTTTGTAGTCTTTTAGTAAACAGTCTAAAACCGAAGTTACAAATCTCTTACCTTCAAAATGTCTTGCTCTCTATACAAACTTAGAACCCTCTTTGAACCCTCATAGTATAAGTCTAAAACCGTTATTTAAAATTTTTTACTTTAAAAATGTCTTGCTCTCTACATAAACTTCGAACCCCCTTTTAACCTTCTTAGGCAATAAATAAAAAAAAACGCTGAAATAAGTTTCGTAGTCTTTCAGCAAACAATCTACAACTGAAGTTACAAATCCCTTACATTAAAAATTACTTGCTCGCCATACAAACTTGGAATCCCCTTTAGAGGTTGAATTAAAAAAAAACCGGCCAGCTGCGAGTCGGACTCGCGCACGAAGGGTTCCGTACCATTATCTATAAAAACTATTTAATTCTATGTTTTTAGTATTTGTTGTTATAGCGGCAACAGAAATACATCATCTGTGAAAATTTCAGCTGGAACTATCACGGTATCAGTGAGATACAGCCTGGTGACAGACAGACGGACGGACGGACGGACAGCGGAGTCTTAGTAATAGGGTCCCGTTTTACTCTTTGAGTACGAAACCCTAATAACGCTGAAATAAGTTTTGTAGTCTTTTAACAAACAGGCTAGGATCGAAGTTACAAATCTCATAGTCAAATTTTTTCTGACTCTCTATACCAACTTTGAACCCCCTATTAACGCTTTTCAAGGAAAAATTAAGAAAAATAGTTTTTTTTGTTGTAATAAGCATTTTTTCTACAAACTATCAAGTAGCTAAGCTCAATAAAAGTGTTTCCCGTACGAATCTTGCACCCTTTTTAACCTCTTAAGGGGTGGAATTTTCCAAAACGCTGAAAGTAATTTATTTGTAAGCTTTCTACAAAGTTTTAAAAAGAAAGTGCTTATTTTTATCAATAAGTAATCTATCTACAACTTTCAAGCTTTTATCTCAAAAAAGAGTTTCCCTCTTACAAACTTTGCAACCATTTTTAACCCCTTAGGGGTGGAATTTTCCAAAACGCTGAAAATACGTTATTTGTAAGCTTTCTACAAAGTTATAAGCTTCTATCGCAAAAAAGAGTTTCCCTCATACAAACTTTGCAACCCTTAGTAACCCCCTCAGGGGTGGAATTTATCAACACGCTGAAAGTACTTTATTTATATTCTAATAAGTAAGCTATCTACAAAGTTTAAAGTCTCTTGCTAAAAAAAGAACGTTGCCTCCATACAAATGTTGCACTCCCTTTTAACCCCCTTAGGGGTGGAATTTTCTAAAACGCTGAAAGTTCTTTTTTGTATTTCAATTAGTAGGTAATCTTTCTCCAAACGTTTAACCTTGTATCTCAAAAAATAATTTCCCTCATTAAAACTTTGCAACCCTATTTAACCCCTTAGGGGTGGAATTTTCCAAAACGCTGGAAGTACTTTATTTTTATTCTAATAAGTAAGCTTTCTACAAAGTTTTAAGTCTGTAGCTAAAAAAACATGTTACCTCCATACAAATGTTGCACCCCCTTTTAACCCCCTTAGGGGCGGAATTTTCTAAACCGCTGAAAGTATTTTATTTTATTTTAATAAGTCTACTTTCTACAAACTTTTAAGCTTCTATCTCAAAAAAAAGTTTCCCTGGTACAAACTTAGAAACTTTTTTTAACCCCCTTAGGGGTGGATTTTTTTCAAAACGCTGAAAGTGTTTTTTTTTATTTCAATAAGTAATCTTTCTACAACTTTTAAGCTTCTATCTCAAAAAAGAGTTTCCCTCATACAAACTTTGCAACCATTTTTATCCCCTTAGGGGTAGAATTTTCCAAAACGCTGAAAGTACTTTATTTTTATTCTAATAAGTAAGCTTTCTAAAAAAGGTTTAAGTCTCTAGCTAAAACAAACATGTTTCCTCAATACAAATGTTGCATCCCCTTTTAACCCCCTTAGGGGTGGAATTTTCTAAAACGCTGAATGTTATTTTTTTTGTATTTCAATAAGTAATATTTCTACAAACTTTTAAGCTTCTATCTCAAAAAAGAGTTTCCCTCATACAAAACTGCAACCCTTTTTAGCCCCCTTAGGGGTAGAATTTTCCAAAACGCTGAAAGTACTTTATTTTTATTCTAATAAGTAATCTTTCCACAAAGTTTTAAGACTCTAGCTCAAAAAATAAAGTTTCCTCCATACAAACTTCGCACCCTTATTTAACCCCTTAGGGGTGGAATTTTCCAAAACGCCGAATGTACTTTATTTTTATTCTAATAAGTAAGCTTTCTACAATGTTTAAATTCTCTAGCTAAAAAAAAATGTTTCCTCTATACAAATGTTGCACCCCCTTTTAACCCCCTTAGGGGTAGAATTTTCTAAAACGCTGAAAGTGGTTTTTTTGTATTTCAATGAGTAATATTTCTACAAACTTTTAATCTTCTATCTCAAAAAAGAGTTTTCCTCATACAAAACTGCAACCCTTTTTAGCCCCCTTAGGGGTGGAATTTTCCAAAACGCTGAAAGTACATTATTTGTATTCTAATAAGTAATCTTTCCACAAAGTTTTAAGACTCTAGCTCAAAAAATAAAGTTTCCTCCATACAAACTTTGCACCCTTATTTAACCCCTTAGGGGTGGAATTTTCGGAATCGCCGAAAGTACTTTATTTTTATTCTAATAAGTAAGCTGTCTGCAATGTTTAAATTCTCTAGCTAAAAAAAAAATGTTTCCTCTATACAAATGTTGCACCCCCTTTTAACCCCCTTAGGGGTGGAATTTTCTAAAACGCTGAAAGTAGTTTTTTTGTATTTTAATAAGTAATCTTTCTACAAACTTTTAAGCTTCTATCTCAAAAAAGAGTTTCCCTCATACAAATTTTGCAACCCTTTTTAGCCCCCTTTAGGGGTGGAATTTTCCAAAACGCTGAAAGTACTTTATTTGTATTCTATAAAGTAATCTTTCCACAAAGTTTGAAGACCCCAGCTCAAAAAATAATGTTTCCTCCATACAAACTTTGCACCCCTATTTAACCCCTTTAGGGGTGGAATTTCCAAAAATCCCTTCTTATCCGTCGCCTACGTTATAAAAAGTAGTATGGGTGTAAATTTCAAGTTTCTAGTTCCAGTAGTTTCGGCTGTGCGTTGATGATCTGTCAGGAAGTCTTCTTTTATATATATAGATTATATTGTGCAGTTATTTTCATTTGAATTGTTGTCCATGAAGTGAACAAGGACATGCCTTTGAAATGGGTCACGCAAAGAACTCGCAACTGCACTAAGATATAATAAAAGTCCATACTTTGATCAAATCATTTTCCAGATCATATTGTAACTCGTATGTTCAACAGTACGAACGCATAGCGTGGAACGCCCTTTGGTTCTAAGAAGCATTCAATCGTAAAATATAATGTTACATTTTCCGATCGTGCAGTGGATAGAATGGCGGATATTGCTGTGCCTGATCACGTAAAGTTTCTGTTGCCTCGTTCTTTCAAGGAGAGCAATTTGAGTCAACATGTAGCTTACCGATGTGATACCAATATGATTAACTTGAAGTCTTTTGTTAATTCGATAAAGGCTATGAAAATCAAAAATAAAATGACCCCGACAAAATATAACATTACACAAAGCGTGCGTTAATCATCATGTGATTTCAAGTAAAACTACATTTTAGTAGGTCATCAAATTAAGTAAAACTATACCCTATCTGGTTAGGTATTTAACTAAATGTAAACAAAAAAAACCCACCTGACTTGGTCATTCAACCAATCATCCTTTTCTGTCTATGGTATTATCTTATTGGCTGAATGACCATGTCGCATGGTTCTTTTTGTTTACATTTAGTTATACCTACCTAACCAGATAGGGTATAGCACAATTATTTTCCTTAAGTAATAATTTGTCCGTAAAAAGGTTTGAAAAGCACATTTTAATAATCAAATTAAGTAAAACCAGTACAATTATTTTCCTTTAGTAACCTAGATAAGCGAAGAAGTTATATGAAATGAGGAATGAGGAAGTGAAGGCTAAGAAACATCTCGATAAGTATCTTCGATAAAAAAAAAAATCATGTCGGTTCGTGCGTTCGGAAGCTACGACGCCACAGACTGACAGATACACATGACAAACTCATAATACCTCCCCCTACCTCGTTTGTGTCTGGGGTAAAAAAAAGCCGGAGATTTTTAAAAAGACCCTCAGATAACAGATTGTTTAATGTTGAAATCTCTGTTCCAAAGTGTGTAACATTATATTACTCATTAGGATCATTACGTATATTACCTAACGCAAAGTAATTAAGGCCCAAGCAATATTAGGAAACATAATTTATCTCGTAATTACTTCTCATGTTGTACATTTGTAAGACATATACATCAACCAAATTATTACCTATTTCAGCACTAAATTGCTGTTTCCACAAAACATCTAAAGCTGGGTATACACCTAAGCGCCGTGCCTTTTCTTTTCGTCGCTACAAGTACATGTCGGCCACCAACTTAGTTGGTACCTATGTTAGTGGATGCCGCGCGCTGCTACGCAACGCACGCGTTCACGCTTAACGTCATTTGCTTATCAACTCGCTTCGTCAATGCAACGTTTAACAGGGGATTTGTTGATAGTGAACCTTCTGTACGTAGTACTATTATTAATTCTGTGGTCGTGGCCGTGTGTTGTTTCGACCATCACGACATCTGCGACAAGTGAATGCGTCCAAATGGCTCGACGTCATATTGATCTGAGCTATAACAACGAACCTCAAACCTCATATATATCTCCGTCTCTATCGCACTTATGGTTTATAGTACTCGAGCGACAGAGACGGAGATATACGAAATTCAAGATTCGATGCCGCTGACGTTGCATTTTGACATTCACCACCGTACCATTTGGAGAGCGCGCTGGCGCGTCGCGATGACTATCCACCAGTTTAGATACCCAACATCCCGCGTCAAGTTGACTATTTTTAAAACGCTTCACCTATGAAATTCATGGTCCGGTCCGACTTTGGCGCGTTTATTCGGCTTGTCGGAGCTGTCTTGTATGCGCAACTTAAGTGGAAAAGACGGCTCTTGTGATTTTCTCATTAAATATCTAGTAAACTAGCTAGAATACATACATACATATAATCACGCCTCTATCCCAGAGGGGTAGGCAGAGATCACGGATCTCCATTTGCTACGATCCTGACAAACCACTTTCGCTTTACTCACTTTCATAACATTTCTCATACATGCTCGTCGGTTTAGGGTACTTTTGACCTGGCCTTTCTGTAAGATTTCTCCAATTTGATCGGAGAAAGTTCGCCTAGGTCGTCCCCTTCCAACTTGCCCTTCCACTCTTTTTATATACACTCTCTTCGTTAATCTTCTTTCATCCATCCTCTCTACATGCCCAAACCACCTTAAAATACCCTTCTCAATGTTCGTGACTATATCTCCATCCATTCCACACTTATCTCTTATCACACTGTTTCTGACTCTATCACTCAATTTCACTCCACACATACTTCTCAACGCTCTCATTTCTTCTGCATTCACTCGATTTTGATGTCTTTTCTGCCACACCCAACTTTCGCTACCATACATAAGTGTGGGCACCAACACTCCCCTATGCACAGCCACGCGTGCTTTTTGCTAGAATCATCCAATTAGATACGTACAAGAGTAATTAGGTTCATAAAAAGTAGGTTACATATTTCTAATCAAGATTGAGGCGAATACAAATGTTATGTCTGGCTGCCCGCAATTAACAAGAATTTAGGTTACATATTTTTTGCTTCGCTTATTTTCTAGGTCTTTGTCCAGCAGTGGGAGTCTTTCGGCTGATATGATGATGATGGACGATGATGATCATTTTAAAACATCACGTCGAAATTGAACTGGCTAAATTAAAACGTTTATAAACACGTAGAGGGCGAAATTAATTTTACTAAGCTAAATAAAAATTTAATTAAGGTTTGTAACAGACAGACGAAACAGGTTGCTTTCGCATTCATTAGTATGTATTAATAGCACGGATTGCACGAATCAAATAAATACCTACAAAGGACAGACTAGATGCCAATTTTATATAGTGCCAATTTAAATATGCTAAAGTTGGCTCAACGATGAAAGTTTATGAAAAACAAGTTTAAAGTTTGTGAGTTTGGGAAAGTTTGGTAACAAGAATTATTATGCTTCATCTGATGATGAAGCATAATAATTCTTGATGAATTACATGATGATTCATGTCAGCCGAAAGACGTCCACTGCTGAACATAGGCCTCCCCAATAGAGTTCCAAAATTACCGGTCCTGCGCCACCCGCATCCAGCGGACTCCCGCGACCTTTACCAGGTCATCAGTCCACCTTGTGGGGGGCCTACCCACGCCGCGCCTTCCGGTACGTGGTCGCCAGTCGAGAACCTTTTCGCCCCAACGGCCATAGTTTCTATGTGCAATGTTCCCCGCCCACTGCCACTTTAGTTTAGCGATTCGGAGGGCTATATTGGTTACCTTAATTCTGCTGCGGATAGCCTCATTTCTGATGCGATCACGCAAAGAGACTCCCAACATAGCCCTCTCCATTGCCCTGGGGGTGACTTATTTTATATTATTATTATTAAGAGCCTGTTGCGTCCCACTGCTGGGCAAAGGCCTCCCCCTCCGTTTCCAGGCTTCGCGTTCCTGAAAAGTCTCTGGCAATTCTTTAAAAAGGAGTTTTGCTCGGCTCGTTATCGCCGACGGGGTCTGCCGCGTCTCCATTTTGAGCTGTCGGGCTGCCAGTCAGTTGCAATCTTGGCCCAAAGCTCGCTCGGCATGCGACTTACTTGACCAGCCCAGTCCTACTTCAACATAGGCACTTTCCGAGTTACACAAGAATTACATTACATTATTACGGACATAAAAAGTACACATCCTTTCAAACACTTCTGTGACTTATCTGTCCTACTTATACGGTACATATATCAGTCAAGTAATACATTCAGACCCGTCACGTGTTTCAGACGAATAAATTACATACTGGAACCCTCGGAAATTAAACTATTCGGAGCGAGAACTAGAACAATGACCCGGTACTTATTGAAATTAGGTGGCTTGGACAGCTTGGACTAGACGTGACCGAAACGTATTGTTTGGCTCTCGGTGTAAACTGTTTCGGGAAAAAAATCATGAACCTATTTGATGTGTTTTTGGTTAATTTAGTGGACTACAGAAACTGTTTGCTGAGTATTGTCAAAACGTATATTACATTTGCCATGAATAATATTTATCACTGTTAAAATGAATAAGTCTACATGTTGAAATAGAGTACACAAGCCGCCCGCGTGGCTCAGCCTGCATTAAAAAATAACGCAAGCTACATTGCTTTACTTCTATAAATACCGAGGGTTATATATATATATATAACCTCGGCAATAAAAGTCTTTATACCATATGAAAATCGTGATAAAAAATGATTAGGATTTTAGAAGTAAAGCAATGTAGTAGTCATTTAGGGCAGTTATTTACAAAAGAAACGCATATAATATTTATGTGCATCAAAATATATAATTAACGCCTTTCAGACTTATGTAGCGTTGCGGGGCACAGAATTTAAATTGAAAATGACGAGATGTGTGCTGACTCATTGTTTTTACAGTGTTGATGAGTACAATATTAGTTATTGGGTATGGAGATTTGTAATTAATTTATTTAATTGCCTGTTGACTTACGTACAGTAGACGGCAAACTTCGTGCGCAAATGACCTTGCCTGCGCAAAGGCGAATTGTACGTGCAAGCTGCCCCCCCACTTCCCCTCATTTGCGCACGAAGTTTGCCGTCTACTGTATCTGCTATTGCGACATTATTTTTAGTGTAGGTATGATTTTTTAATTATTGATTTAATGCTACAAATATTTTAAATTGACTCTTATTGAATTGTAATAAGGACCAAGGTAACCGATATAGCCCTCCGAATCGCTAAACTGAAGTGGCAGTGGGCGGGGCACATTGGACGTAGAACGGATGGCCGTTGGGGCGGAAAGTTTCTCGAGTGGCGACCACGTACCGGAAGGCGCGGCGTTGGTAGGCCTCCCACAAGGTGGACTGATGACCTGGTAAAGGTCGCGGGAGTCCGCTGGATGCAGGTGGCGCAGGACCGGTCACTTTGGAACTCTTGAGGCTCTAGGCCTATGTCCAGCAGTGGACGTCTTTCGGCTGATATGATGATGATGATGAATTGTAATAATTTAATATTTTGCATGTCGAGTCCCGCCTGAATACTGTACTGTAATCTTATATTGTAACATCTTCATGTGTATTCTTGCAACAAAAATCTGCTTCTGATTCTAAAATTTTAATAAAATGAATATTAACCATAATGTATAATTTAGAGTATTTTTCTCTACAGTAAAAACGCGTATTTTTTGTTCCTGATTTAAATTATTGATGTACCTACATATTTGTAGAAGTAAAAACACGATTAATTAGATTTTGTACAGTAGGTAGAAATAAATACACATATATAAATATGTATTCATAATTACTACAGGTATATAGTCTCCTTTGAGCTAAAATATCTGGTCTGGAATGCGCATCTGTCTTCCAGCCATTACCTTTATCTACCTCTGATGCATTAGTCGCAGTCATAATATTGACGCATTGATCCATTTAGACATAACAAACGTCAGAGAATCGATTCTGTTGATGAATCCCTCGAATAAGCCCGGGCTGTTATTCGCTACGCGTTAATGCGGCTCACCCCGCCGGTCACCCGTTACAAAACTAGACCTCTACCTACGCTTAATTACTATGCATCGCGGTGTCAAGGTATAATTTTGGGTGAGCGTCGAGGTGAACTTAAAGCAAGTTACAGATTAGGGGGGCAGGAGTTTAATTTTGTTTACAAGCAGTAGCGTCTAATAAGGAATTTTGATATTTTGATTTATTGTCATTCTGCACAAAAGAAAATCGTCAACAAGATTAATGATTATGATAATGATTATTAAATGTTGTCTCATTTCAATTGTTATTAAGTTTTAAATGAAAATGGCTGCGATTAAGGATATATATGTACATATAGTGTAGGCTCTGTATATAAATAAATATTAAGGGATAATCTTACACAATTCGAACTATAGTCCCATATTTAGTAAGCTTACTAAGGCTGGTGGTATGGGTGCTAGACGATATATTTAATAGATATAAATACATAGAAAACATCCAAGACTAAAAAACAAATATTCATGCTCATTACACAAAAATTTGCCCTTTACCGGGACTCAAACCCAGGACCTTCAGCTCCATAGACAGCGTCACTACCACTAGGCTAACCGGTCGTTTTAATATGTAGGTACATATAGTTTAGTATCTGTAAGTTAGCTTAAGATAATTTTAGTTACTATATAATTCTAGTTTTTTTTTTGCCTAAGTTCTTTATTTAAATAAAAATAGGTCATATTATATGAAAATCGATTATTTTGTACATCATTGTGATTGTCATAAATACGTTTATTTCCGATTGGTCTTATTTTTGCAGTGTCATCTCTTTTTCAATACTTTAATTAATGAACCTTATTTTTTTTCATTAGAATCGGTTGAGAAGTACGACCTGTAGCGGAGAACAGCCGGACAGACGCTGGACATACGAAATGATTTTTGCCCAAGCTGAAATGGATAACTTCGATCGCTTCGCTCGCTCGTTCAATAGGGGTCATCATCATCATCATTTCCTTGCCCTTATCCCATTTACTTGGGTTCGGCGCAGCATGTCTTTTTCTTCCATACTTCTCTGTCAGCCGTCATATCATCATTCACTTCTTTTCTCTTCATATCGTCTCTCACACAGTCCATCCACCTTTTCCTTGGCCTACCTCGTCTTTTACATCCATCCACATTCATACCTAATACTCTTTTGGTCACATGACTTTCATCCCTCCGCATTACGTGCCCATACCACGCAAGGCGATTGGCCCTCAATTTATCCGCGATAGGTGCTACTTTTAGGCTTCCCCTTACATACACATTTCTTATTCGGTCCATCCTCGTCACACCACACATCCATCTTAACATCCTCATCTCCGTTACATGCAATCTCTTTTCATCCGTCACCTTTAAGGCCCAACATTCCGATCCATACATGACGACAGGTCTCACAATGGTCTTATAGATTTTGCCCTTTAACCTAGGAGGCATTCTGCCATCGCATATTGTTCCGGAGACCTGTCGCCATTTCATCCACCCAGCGCTAATTCGGTTTTTGACATCACGGTCGATATCACCATCACACTGTACAAGCGAACCGAGGTACTTAAAATCGGAGCAGACTGGGAGCATAACGCCGTCTAGCTTTATGCCTGTAAAACTGGAGAGACCGCCGAAATCACAAAACATATGCTCTGTTTTGGACCTACTGATCCTCAGGCCAACATTCTCCAGTTTTTGTCGCCACTTCTCCAATCTGCTCTGTACCTCGGATGCGTCTTCACCGACAAGAACAATATCATCCGCGAAGAGCATACACCAGGGTGCTTCTTCCTGTATGTCCGACGACAGAGCGTCCATAATCAGTACAAAGAGGTATGGACTTAAAGCTGATCACTGGTGCAAGCCTACCGTTACACTGAACCTGTCTGTGGTGCCAGCCGCTGACCGGACGCGTGTACAACATCTGTCATACATAGACCGAATTAGCTCCACATACTTCCCAGGCACACTTTGCTCTTTCAAGGCCCACCACAAAACCTCACGAGGTACTCGATCGTATGCCTTTTCGAGGTCAACAAACACCATATGCAGGTTTTTCTGTGCATTTCTGGGTGTAGACACTAAATAAAATAATCAAAAATGTTGCATTTTCTCGAAAATGTATTAAAAATGTAGTCAAATGGAGAAAAAAACAACGCAAGAGTTTAAATAATCACAAAGTTATAAGTGTCCAAACTTTTAAGAGGGGGTATGTTCTGTCCCTTTTCCGCAAAACACACCTTCATATGAAACGATTGTCATTTACTATGACGCTAGAGGATCGTGATGTCACGATCCCCTAGCGTTTTTTCTCTCTAGCAAGCAACATTAAAATGGTTCCTTCGTAATTTTTTGAAATATTTGAATGGGATTTTCGTCATCAGGCATATTTTTTTGCCTTCTTTCTTTTGAAGTAATCATAATTTTTTAGTCTACACCCCCTATTAGGGCATAATCAAATTGTTGCATTATTTATGCTGGTCAATTTTCCAATGTCAAATTATAATTTTCTATGTATATTCACAAATAATTTCGAAACGTAAATTTCATTTTGTGCTAAAAAGACAGTCAATATTTTTATACCAGATTACCCTTGTTATTTCCACAAACCTATGGCTTCTGACACAGCCCTTCCATTTCAATAGGCTTTATTGGGTTATGATGGAATAATATTCGTTTCCTCTTGACATTATGCCCTCGGGATATAACGTGAGACCTAATTCCGACTCAGAAACTAGCAACGAAACTCGTAAATAATAAATAAAACATATTTCGTCGGATATAACGCGCCGAATAAATTCTTATTGAATTTATCTCGAACAAGCATATTTTGCTGCGTGAAAACAGTGAGCAAAATTACAAATTCAGAATATTTCAACTTTATGAGCACTGTCCCTTTCATTGTAATTACGAAAAAAGTTTCCAATTTAAAAGTAGACCCCCAAAACAGCGCGAAGCAAGTTACACGTTCGAAAACACACCAAACATACTTATAAGTTTAAATTACCAAAAAACATAGTACAAAGAAATGTTATAAATATAAGAGAAAAAATCTTGTAACATATAATAAAGCTGAAGAGGGTCGAAAGTCTGTACATGGAAGATATTCGAAAAAAAATTGGCTAGGGATACTTAAAATCGATAACTGAACACGTTCCAACAGTTTTTTGAATTTTTGTCTGTTTGTCTGTTTATCTGTTTGTCTGTTTATGTGACCGCGCATCACGTGAAAACGGCTGAACCGATTAAGATGAAATTTGGTATAGAGATAGTTTGAGTCCTGGGAAAGGACTAAGGGTAGTTTTTATTCTAGAAATCTACCCCTAAGGGGATGAAATGGGCGGTGGAAATTTGTATGGAGCTACTTAAACCGCTGCACCGATTTGGATGAAATTTGGTATATAATTAGTTTAAGTCCCGGGGAAGGTCAAAGGATAGTTTTGATCCCGAAAATCTTCCCTTTAGGGGGTAAAATGGAGGGGTAAAAATTTGGATGAAATCCATTTTGATAAAATTTGGTTTAGAGGTAGCTTAAGTTCTGGGGAAGGACATTGGACAGTTTTTATTCTGGAAATCTTCCCCTAAGGGGGTGAAATGGGTGGTGAAATTTTGGAGGGACTCCGTTTAGACCAAATTTGGTATAGATATAGTTTGAGTCCCGGAGAATGACAGTAGATAGTTTGAATACCGAAATTCATCCCCCAAGGGGATGAAATAGGGATGAAAATGTGGATAAATCCCATTTAGTTAAAATTTGGTATAGAGATAGAAGGAGTCCCAGGGAAGGACGATGCATAGTTTTTATCCTGAAAAATCATCTCCTGAGGGGGTGAAATGAGGGGTGAAATTTTGGATAGAACCGATTTAGATGAAATTTGGTATGGAGATAGTTAAGAGTCCTGGGGAAGGACTTAAAATAATTGTTAGTCCAGAAATCATCTCCTAAGGGGGTGAAATAGGGTATGAAAATTTGGATGGAACCCATTTACGGTATAGCGAGTTGGAGTCTTGGGGAAGGACAAAGGATAGTTTACTCCCGAAAATCATCCCCTAAGGGGGTGTAATTGGGGGTGAAAATTTGGATAAAACCCATTTAGATGAAATTTGGTAAAGATATAGAAGGAGTCCTAGGGAAGGGCAATGCATAGTTTTTATCCCGAAAAATCATTTCCTGAGGTGGTGAAATGCGGGATGAAGATTTTTATAGAACCCATTTAGATGAAATTTGCTATAGAGAGAGGTCTCAGTCCAAGGAAAGAACATAGAATAATTTTTATTCCGGAACACATGAAATGAGGAAACGTGAGAAATGGTGGATGAAAATTTGGATTGAACCCATTTACGGTATAACGATAGTTACGGAAGGACATAGGATTGTTTTATCCCGAAAATCATTCCCTATGGGGGTGTAATTGGGGGTGGAAATTTGTTTGTGACACATTTTGATAAAATTTGGTTGAAAGATAGTTTGAGTCCTGCAAAAAGACAAATGATAGTTTCTATTCCGGAAATCATCCCCTAAGGGGGTGAAATGGGGGTGAAATGGGGGGGATATAGAGATAGTTTGAGTCCTGGAGCATTCTCCATGATTTTCGGGATAAAAACTATCCGTTGTCATAACAACGGATAGTTTTTATCCCGAAAATCATCCTCTAAGGAGGTGAAATAGGGGGTGAAAAATTGGATGGAACCCATTTACCGTATATAGCGGTAGTTGGGAGTCCTCGGGAATAGGATCATTACATAGGTAAATATATGTATGTGACGTTCCTAGGGTAAAGGTACCTTATGGCGGTAGTTTCGAAGATGTTTTCTAAAACAGGGTAAAAAAGACGTTTTATTATGGCTATTTTGAAAACTATTAGCTGTAACATTTTGTTGACGTATCTTTATTTTTAATATAAAATATTTAAATTACAAGTCAGTTAATTTAGTCCTACGGTTTAGTAGAAAAGGTCCGTACGGTCGTGTGATATGAAAATATGCAAAATAATACTGAAAAAATCCTACATGCTCTATTATGGTGAGGCGGTTCATATAAACCAAGTTTGCGGCAGAGTCTATTTTGTAAAAAAAAGGCGTTCGGAGTAAGCTAATCTGTAAAATCATGCAATTCAGCCATAATGACCCTTTCCTTCATACAATCCATACTAATATTACAAATGCGAAAGTAACTCCGTCTGTCTGTTACCTTTTCATGCTTAAATCGCTGAACCGATTGAGATGAAATTTGGTGTAGAGATACTTTGAATTCCGGGGCCTTCCCAAAGAATCCTTACTAAATATAGTTTTTATCTGGAAATTCATCACCTAAGGGGGTGAAAAGGGGGGAGAAAGTTACGATATAAACGAGTTCCGCGCGGACGAAGTCGCGGGCAAAAGCTAGTCTCAAATAAAGTCACTTTTGCTTAAATAGGTAAAAACATGAATTTCCATACGCCGAACAATCAATGTTTCTATTTTGAAAAATCTTCATTTTTAAGAATGTATACTACAGATGCAGTTTCCGAACGCACACCCGGCGCCCCGCCCCTTTAAAAAAATGGCGGGCTGTTAATTTGTTTACATTTTATTCGGTATATTATTCTTCATGCTTGCGCTATTGATTTGAATATAAAAACTATGAAATATATTGTGAATTCATTGAAGAAGACAGTATTTAACAACAATACGCTTAGTTTTTGAAGCGCACGCGCGACGCGCGTAAGCGTAACATATATTAGATTAAATATAATTATCAAAAAATTGCTCGAAAATATGAGTGAAATGTGGGAACATGAGTGACAGTATTTTAACAATCATAGGTACGGTTAGTTTTTAGTGTTGTGTTAGTGTCACGCGAGACTCATATAGATTGTACTCATGTAGATTACTTACTAAAATGTGATTTAGTCTCTCGTGTCGCGCCTTGTCTCGCCCGCGCTCTCGCGTGCTTCTAGTAACTAACTAACCGCGCTGAGGAGTTAAAAAAGAAGTAACGAACCCCGAATCAAGTTTTCTTCCTGAATATCCACGAGACGAATAGGTACGTTATAGCCTATCGGTGTATTTTTTAACGTGACTATGTAGCTGCGACTGCTGAGGTGAAAAGTTGTATGTGTTACTCGAGAGCAAAGTATTTGCGTCTCGTGCTTTTGAGTCCCTCGCTGCGCACAAGATTCTAACTTTAGAATCTTTCGCTTCCTCGAGACTCAAAATCAGCACTCGCAGCAAAAAAGAACTTTGGTCTCTTGTTAACTATTATTGCACCCTCAATAAAATAACACTGTACAGAACATCAATCAATAACAAGTACAGGCAAACGACAGGCGATCTAATCGCTACAGAATGATCTCTTCCAGACAGGGCTTAGAGTAGCGGAAATCAAATTTAAGTAGTACGATTCATAGAAGGTTTTGCAGAGATAATTTATGAAACCTAATAGTAATGTTTAGGTATTGTGTTAAATTCTTTATCTATCCAAATATCATAAACGCTCCATGTTTATGTTACGTTCAAGAACCGCACATTATGACCACCATAAAAATAGACAGTTTTGTTAGAACAAATTTCTTATCTGCGAAAATGTTATTATTGCTAAATAATAACATCGATTTCGGTAATATTATTTCATTTAAATTTCAAACGTCTCTGAAAAACAAAGAATTTTATTGAACCTCTATTCTTATATCTGTCGAGATGACGTTTAGTTCGAAATGAATTGTCAATTTGCATTAAAATTTGACAAATGTCGCACGTAAGTAAGATATCGAACGATATGAGAGTTGGATTAGTTGGATCCGACTCTAGTTTGTCTCTGAATTAAAAAAATAAACTATGACAGCTGCCAGAAAAAACGCCGCGATGCCGGTCATAATTAGCGGCTCCTGAATGCATCATGGAGGCTTATGATATGTGGATAGATAAAGTAGTGTATGTAACTGTACATAATTAGGCATTAACACATTTTTTAATTCAGAGACAAACTAGAGTCGGCGCCAACTGTCATATCGTTCGATATCTTACTTACGTGCGACATTTGTCAAATTTGTATGCATTGACAATTCAATTCGAACTAAACGTCATCTCGACTGATATTAGAATAGAGGTCAAATCAAATTGCTTTGTTTTACAGAGGTGTTCGAAATTTTAATGTAATAATAGCATCGAAATAGATGTTATTATTTAGCAATAGTTACATTTTCACACATAAGAAATTTGTTCTAACAAAACATTTTGTTTTTATGGTGGTCATAATGTGCGGATCTTAAACGCATCATGGAGGGTTTATGATATTTGGATAGATAATAGTAGTTTATGCAATCGTTATATAATGGATGCTTTTTAAGTCGAGTACCACGTTCAGTCTCACTCAGCAAGCTTCGTGGCCTAATTAAGGTACGAGACTTAAAAAGCTAATTATATAACTATTGTATACAATACTTTTTCTACGAGTCAACGGAAATAATAATTTATTAAACAAACTTGGTATCTATTGAAAATCGCCGTGCTGAAATGAAGCGCAGCAGCTTAGTAATTTTGCGCGTTGATGTCTTCACAGTTATCTTTTACAGCTCCTGGATTCATAAGATGACTGCTGGCGGTTATCTTATGAAACCATACGAGCTCCGTGACGATCTTGTGGAGCTCCAGGGTTAAAAAGTATGTGATCTTAGTTTCGTGTACGAAATCTTAATTCAAAGATTAAAGTCGACAAGTAGAAAAAGATATTTAAAGGCTAACTGTGAGCCTAATAATACAATTTTCTGATTGCTATTTGTATGTTTCGTTTTACTTTACACTTAGACGAGTTCTGGAAAACCCTCTTTAAAAGCTGAGAAGTTTTCCGCCTCGGAGAGCTTTTGAACTTTCGTTCAACAATACCTAACTTAGTTGATGCATTAACATGAATACTAATAACGTGGATGATTTATAGTTCGACCCTGGTTTTACTCGCTATTAATATTTATGAAGACTTTTTGTAGTTAGGCTAGTTTGTAAGTGACAAAAAGTAAGCAGACTGCGTACTCCAAAGACGCTGGCATCCCCTTACGGCCCGGCCACGATCATTGCGCGAATTGCGGCGCGGCAAGCGTGTTATCTGTTCATTGCGCGGTCGAGACGCGCAACTCACTGTGGTTAGATGGGGGCATCTCATGCGCAGGTATTTGCCACTCTTGCCTTCGGTTTGGGCGATAAGTATGCGATCTGATGGTTTATTTTTTTAAGTCTCCTCCTTACTACTTACTTACAGGATGTGGAAGAGTCTGCAAGAAACTTTCTGTAACGGGCGGTAATTGCTACTTTATGGCCAGGTGCGACGTAAAGTTTTATTATTGTTGTTTTTGGCATGATATAAAAGGCTTTTCCTACGCTGAGCTGATTTAAATATGAGTATAATGGAAGGTCATGAATGTCAAATTTTGCAGTTTACTTGCTCTTTTTCAATAATGGATTATGATTTGAAACCAGTGTAACAGTTTTACTGTTTTCCCAGGTTATTTTTTACTTTCTGGTTTGGAGAAGTCTGAAAGTAGGATACCTTATGTTACGTCATCACCTACACAAAGGATGCACTTCAAAGGAGGTATTATTGAATTTAGCAAATTTGCCGACGTGTGTCCTCCAGAATGAGGTTAAAGTTAATATACAGGGTGAATCCTAAGTCGTGAACCGAAATAGCAAAATGTGAATCTATCCATGATTCTGAGCAACTTTTACTATGGGACCAACATTGTATTATGTTAAAAAAAACCATCTGTTCATACAATTTTGTCAGTCTTAAATGAGCTAAGTGTATGAAATAGTTGTTTTTTTTTTGCATAACACAAAGTTGGCCCGGCCCCATCGTAAAATTTTTTTTTGACATTTGAGATTCACATTTTGCTATTTCGGTTCACGACTTAGGATTCACCCTGTATATTGAATTGTCAAGTTCGACGTGAAGGGTGCGGGCAATGTCATATTCTGTACATGTATGTTTTTAACTTTTATTCAACTCTAACTATTCAAATACTGTTTTTTCCTGGTCTAACGTGATATTTATTTACCTTTATTTCTGACGTTTCGACACTAACTTTTTCCTTACTTTGCTTTTTATTTACTTTGTAGTTGTCCTTCAAACGATTTTTCAGCCACTTGCCATCATTCGATAACAATGTATTGTTTTGGCATTACCGAGCTCTATAGTCAGAGACAAGGTGGCGATAGGGACTCCCAAACACCAAAATGGACCTTTCGTGTTTGTTCTCATTAGTACCCTCTCAACGCACCCTAGTGAGTTCTGGCGGCCTTACTCATCACCAGGAACAAAATAATAAAGAAAAAAAAGAAGACATTTATTTACTACGCAAAAGACACAGCGTGTAGATATCAATACAAATGACACATATACATCTACAGACCTGCGTCATACGATTGGTTGAATAAAACTATTTATTTGATTAGTCTCTTGTTTTCTGAACGTCAATCTAATCTGACCTCCAACATGACTAGGTACTCATTTTAATTACTTACAGGCTACACCAGCTTGAGATTCGGATCTTCTCTATTACATTCCAATCTAATTATAATGTATCTTGTTCTCAGAGCGTGGTTCGCGTGCAAGCGACCACAGTGAAATTTGATTAAGATCGGAAGCGACAGTTGATAATCGACCTCTTGGACACAGATTCGTGATCAAGACAATCCATTAGACCCGTGACATATGAAGTGTATCATCAAACTCCCCGATGACTTTGAGTAATGTTGTCAAGTTTTCGATTCGTTGATGTGCGACTTTAGGAAAGTCAGGGGGGGTGTAAACACGTAACGTTCCGAACGCGTAACGTCCGTACAATTTAACCGTCAATTTTTTATATAAAAAGTGATATTTAGACCTATCCGACGTTCGTACAATGCGTTACGTGATCGACCTGCAGGCATACTTAAGACCAATGCCTAGCTGAGCAACTTTTCAAATCTCAAATTTTTGACGCAATGTTTCTGTCGCGTCGCGCTGTTGTGGGCGGCGGAGGCTGTCTATGTGTGAGCACACGCACACAGGCGCGAGACGCGAGCACTCTCTCGCTGCGCGCCGTTCCGTTGACATCGCCCGCGAGCCGGACGGAATTTATTTAGTTCATTCCTGCGCGCCTCAAGCCTCTGGGTTGTTATTCGGAACACGCTAATGCGCCTCACCTCACCCGTCAAGCCTAACGAAACTAGACCTCTGCCTACGTTTAGTTACTACAAACCGCGGCGTCAAGATTTATTTGTGGGTGAACGGTGAGGTGAGGTTAAAACAAGTTACAGAATAGCGGACCTGCTGTATTTGTTTTTGGTGTTATTGCGAATTTTACTTACTGACCCAGCTTACGTCTAATGGACTCGATATCCCGCTAACTTTATTGAGTCAGCTTTTGTTTACTGGACTTTTTATGTAATGGTAGTCTGGTACCTACGTACAGGTTAGAAAAAATATTTCTCACAAGCAAAGCAAAATTAAACTTTGTTATCCGTGTCCTAAACACGTTCACAAGTACAAAGATTAACCTATCGTTAAGTATATGTAGGTAAAACCTCTCTTATTATAGTGGAAGCAACTATAAGCTCAAAATTAGCCAAAAATATTGTAGTTCTGAAACATATTGGGATGTCGACATGTAGGACAGAATATTAAAAAATATACAGGGTGGAATTTCATAAACTGTACATAATAAAAGGAAAAAAAATTCAGCCAATTTCATCGGTGAAACGGTGTTTTTTTTTTTCTAGTCATTAGTTTTTTTTTTACAGAATTTTGATTTTTTTTGTAAAAACTCGGGTAATACACCTAATTCAGACGGTATAACTTTTGAACTAATGGTCCTAAAATGAAAATAAAAAATGCAAAGTATTACCAAGGGACAGGTTAATAATTCTTAATAACAATAAAAAACCAACTAGAAGAGAAAATCCGCAAAAAAAAATATTGTTTTTGAAAAATGGCTACAAAAATTACGAATTTTAAAAGAAAAACACAATTTTCTGAAAAAAACGCAGATTTAGTTACCATTTTTTTGCTTAGTATTAAACCTCACTTAATGCCGATTCTAAAACCGTTTTTAAACTGTCTCAGACTTTGAAAAATACCACGCAAATGGGTACGTAAATCAAACCATAATTTTATTAATTTTAATCCTCTTAAAATCCTTAATGACCGTTTGTTCACAGGTAGTTGAAGGGTGTTATTGGGTTTTAGGTGGAAATAACAAATTACGTACTTAGTATTAATCCTCACTTAATGCCGATTCTAAAACCGTTTTTAAACTGTCTCAGACTTTGAAAAATACCACGCTAATGGGTACGTAAATCAAACCATAATTTTATTAATTTTAATCCTCTTAAAATCCTTAATGACCGCTTGTTCCCAGGTAGTTGAAGGGTGTTTTTGGGTTGAAGGTGGAGATAACATGAGGGGTATAAAGCTTCAACCCAAAAACACCAATACTAAGCAAAAAAAATGGTAACTAAATCTGCGTTTTTTTCAGAAAATTGTGTTTTTCTTTTAAAATTCGTAATTTTTGTAGCCATTTTTCAAAAACAATAATTTTTTTTGCGGATTTTCTCTTCTAGTTGGTTTTTTATTGTTATTAAGAATTATTAACCTGTCCCTTGGTAATACTCTGCATTTTTTATTTTCATTTTAGGACCATTGGATCAAAAGTTATACCGTCTGAATTAGGTGTATTACCCGAGTTTTTACAAAAAATTTCAAAATTCTGTAAAAAAAAAACTAAAGTTTTATTTAGTCTAGAAAGTAACTCAGGTTTGTAATTCCACTGGTAATAGAATGTTTCAGGAAGATTAGATAGAGGTGTGGTCGTCGTAAAGCTTCTTTGGAACTCATTTCGTTCGATTTAATTGTTTTATTAGAGAATAATGAATCTGCGCGATCGCATCAGAAATGAGGCTATCCGCAGCAGAACCAAGGTTACCGATATATCCCTCCGAATCGCTAAACTTAAGTGGCAGTGGGCGGGGCAAATTGTACGTAGAACCGATGGCCGTTGGGGCGGAAAGGTTCTCGAGTGGTGACCACGTACCGGAAGACGCGGCGTGGGTAGGCCCCCCACAAGGTGGACTGATGACTTGGTTAAGGTCGCGGGAGTCTGCTGGATGTGGGTGGCGCGGGACCGGCCATTGTGGCACTCTTTGGGGGAGGCCTATGTCCAGCAGTGGACGTTTTTCAGCTGATATGATGATGATGATGATGATGATTAGAGAATAGTATCACGAACGCGTTTAGCCGAAGCATACCTATATATACCGAAGCATAAATATAAGCTTCGATTTTCGTAAACCATGTGGGTTTATCAATATCTCTAAAAAATCTCATACTTTTGTCATCCTATCTTCCACCAAAGCGCCTTTGTGAAGAACCTCCCTTAAAAACAAATGTTGCGTCGCTAATAATTATCCAGTCTGTCAGCGTTTCGAGCCACATAAATGCCGTCAAAGAAATTGCAAAAATAATCACGAAATCTCCGTCCTCAAAATTAAGCGACAACGACACACTTTTAATACTAACGTTTTTTGAAGTGCCATTTTACACGACAGTATACTGGAAAGCCCCATTTTGGCTGTAATTATGACCTTTCCTGTCAAAGGGTAAATGTCGTTTAAAATCACATTAGAGGCCCAATGGCCCAGACGGCTATTAACCAACTCGTTACAACTGTCCCCTGTTTCCAATTTAATTTCAGTTAGGCTATCCGTTTGCTGCGACAAAGGCGCAAGTGATCAAAGTGTGCATAGTGAGTTAAGCCCCTCTTTTCCTAAACGTACAAATTAGCCCAATTGTACCTTCGTTGCGGTGCTAATTATATTTCAAATGTCTGTTCATATCTAACGTATATTACCAATTTGTTTAAGTGTTTGATATCAGTAAAAAACGACAAACCAGGTGAATTAGTTAAGGGTTGTGGTTGGTGTGTGTGAGGAAGGCGTCAAAAGTCTTTATTAAAAGGGAATAAGAGCTTTTGACGTGTTCTATTGCATAGTTACTTTTGATGCTGACTGTTTCTATTGTAGGAATGTGACAATCCATAGTCATTTAAACAGTGATATAATTTAACGATGTAAATGTTTAACTATTTACACAATTCCCAATGTGGTTTCGGGTTAGAATTAGGAATATAGTTTCAATGGTCAGTAAAATAATTAACAGGCAACCCTAACTCAACCTAGAAAACTAATTATGCCGAAAGAATAATTGATGCTGTTTATCAATTGTTTTATGCTGCTCCGATAATGATTGTATTTACTAAGCAAAAAACTAGCAGCAGCCGCATCACATCCACGCCCATCTTCAAAATAGGTACGACAATAAAATTAACATTCACGATTGTGTAGACAGCCCACAATGCCCACAATGGCGGCGAGTATGCTCACCTTTTTAATCGCCCTTCATGACCCATCATTGTGTAGTGGGCCTTATTCGCGGCGTCCATTTGGAACGTGCGACTTATATCAACTCTTGAAATGACAGAAAAGAGCAGATAAATCAACACCAATCACATAACCTATTCCATTTACAAATTCTTTAATCTCGAAGGGTGTTTGTGACGTAAACGTAATGTATTTTTATTATATTTCCGCTCAATATACCTTGAAGTTGCCTAAATCAACAACTGGCGCCAAGGCAATGCGTCTATTTACTGGTTGACATGCCAGTCTCGCTCACTCCGTTTGAGTGCGAAAGAGACGTTTGTACGCTTTAACCCGTGAAATTACGCATTGGCAGTAGGTAAATAAAACATTTCAAATATTACGGTTGAGGGTATATTTGCGCGAATTGGGTCCGAAGTGGGTTTATTGGAAGGCTAAAATACTCAATACTCGGTAAATACCATATTGAATAAGCGAATATAGCTTTCTAATAAACTGTACTATCGAAAATTGGAAATGGAACGCCGTTGGTATAATAATTCAACACAGCTATTTAATAACATTTTTAATTAACTTTCGCGCTTTGAACACACACTTAACAGATTAATTTGCTCGGATCTAACGCGATATTTATTTACGTTAGACCCGTGTAAAATAATATTAATCAAACAGGCTATAAATTTTGTTATGTAGATCACATAATTTTGCCTATGTTACTACGTTCAACATTTAAACTGTAGGTATATAATAGGCATAGACAGACATTTGGTAGGTAAAGTTTAACCTGAAATGTAAGATGATGATGATCATCATCATCATATCAGCCAAAAGACGTCCGCTGCTGGGCATAGGCCTCTACCAAAGCACTCTTTGGGAGAGGCCTATGCACAGCAGTGGACGTCTTTTGGATGCGGGTGGCGCAGGACCGATCACTTTGGCACTCCAAAGTGACCGGTCCTGCGCCACCCACATCCAGCGGACTCCCGCGACCTTTACCAGGTCATCAGTCCACCTTGTGGGGGGCCTATACCCACGCCGCGCTGGTACGTGGTCGCCACTCGAGAATCTTTGCGCCCCAACGGCCATCGGTTCTACGTGCAATGTGCCCCGCCCACTGCCACTTGTATTTAGCGATTCGGAGGGAGGTGATGACAGTGATTTCTTATTCATGAGGTCACTGGTTTGATATTTAATCCAATGAGTGTTTTCAACGGCTGCTTGAACAAGAAAACAAAATGAATACATTTTCAGAAATATGTATCTTGACTAATTAATAATTATTTCTGTTTGTCAGAAGCAAAACACGATTGTTTAATTTTCTCTAAAGCAAAAAAAAACAATTTTGGTTTTTCACTTTGCTTGTTCACAATATCTAAAATCTCATAGAAGGAAATTATGTGTTTTTACATATTTAGATATTTATCGGCTTTTGTCCACTTATTATTATTGCTAACTTTTTTTACGGTATTAAAATAAGGTTATAAATGAATAGGCCCCCATAAAATAAACTAGTTTGTTAGTTTTGTCGCGTCGTGTCGTGGTGTCAGTTGTGCTGGCACAACTTGTGAGTTGCCACGACACCACGCGAGACGAGAAAATCTTCCCTTCTATTTCTAATTCGCACAGTGTGAGTGAGACAGTAGTCGCCGAGTCGCATGCGCCACGACTTTGCGGCAAGTTATCTTATACGTGTAGTACCGAGTGTACGATTCCAACTCGCATTCGGCCAATTTCAATTGGTATATAACACACTCTAATCAATTAATTAAAACAACTATAAGTGCGAAGTAAGATAGCATTGAGCCATTGAATTGATCCAATAAAATTAATGTTAAGCCTTCTCGGCCATTCATCGCCTGTACTTAAGCTAATTGAATTGCCATGTCACATTGCGAAAGGGAAAACAGGCCTCCAGGGCTATAGGAAACAACATTTTCCACTAATTACATTTCAGTTGAATTCGTTTTTAAGTGGGTCCCAAATCCCAATTAAAGTGTGAACATGCTAATGGCTCTGTTGGAACAAATAATAGATAATTGAATGAGGGACCGAAGCGAAGGAAATTCTCCGTTTCAGCTTGGACCAAAATTCTTTCGTATGTTTTGTTTGTCCAGATGTCCCGCTGCCCAGTTGTACTCCTCTACAGGTCGTATTTCTCAACCGATTCTCCCAACATTTTGTACTTAATGTAAACAAAAATTATCAACTCAGATTTTCGAAATGTTTTTTTTGAACTACAATGCTCGTAATATTTACAGCTGCATACCAGCAGTAAAACTATAATGGAAGGTAAGATAGAAGGAAGGAGAGGCAGGGGAAGACCGCGGCGCAGGTTATAATTATGGCCTATGGTAGTTCGCCTTTGTACCTACTTTAATCTTACATATCATGTTTATGACTGTTTTGTGTACAATAAAGTGCTAACATACATATAATCCATTAACTTTATACACCCAGAGCTTGCGTCAAATCCGATAGTGATTTTTTGCAGACTTGTTCATTATGTTGGCCCAATGAATAATCCAAGTTTGTGACCTCTAGCGCCGAACGCAACTTTGTCAAAAATCGAAAATAAAGAATCAAAAAAAGCATCCACAGCTCCTGATGGTGTTAAATTAAAGAGGGTCCCCGGGTCGCCCTGATAACATATTTTGGGACATCGCTTAACGTGATGGTCTATGGTTTGATCTTCAATGCCGAAGTCATACAATGGGCTACCTATCTGTCCATCCCCATTTGTGCTTTAGGTACGAGTATATGTACCTGGCGTTCCCAGAGCGGATTTTGTTCAGACGGCACCAGCGTTTCCTTGGCAGAGAGAAACCTGTAGGTTTCTGCGTTTCCATTAATTACAAGGGGGTATATTTCTAGTTTAGGTCAAACAAAGTTAATTTCTCCACGGCAGTAGTATCTTAACTCTTACTGTTATCAAGATATTCAATATTTTTAACCGACGAAAAAAAGGTAGGAAGTGCTCAAGTCGACGCGCATATATTTTTTTTATGTATGACCACGCATAACTTTTTACAGAGTAGTTCGATTTTGATACTTATTTTTTTATTGGATAGGGTATACCCCGAAGTGGGTCCCATATAAATTTGGAAAAAAAACCAACCTTAAGGGTAGGAAAATAGGGGATGATTGATTCTTCGTCGGTTAAAACTTTGTTTTTAAAGTAAATTATAATTTAATCTGTTTTGCAGACTTAACCAGTGTAAATGGCTGTGACTGTGACGTCATTACCTACAGCTTTTAATTTTTTTTAAGGTTCCTATACACTACAGAAGGTTTACAAAGTGAGTTCGTTCGATATTAGGCACGAACTGACTCGGAGGTACATATTTTTTACTTCATGTGTTTCAAGACCCTAAATACAATAAGACAATAACCGTTAATGCTACATTAAATTATTTTGCATAATTTTTTTTTCAAGAAATTATTATGCTCATTTATTTCTGTGAGTGTACTCTGCAATATGCCGAAGTTAACGGGACAACTGTCACTTGCGTCCGCAGGAGCTACCTACCACAACCCTGCACGTGTCCCCTGGGTGGTACTAAAAAGTGACAAATTCAAAGGCCAAATAATATATGCCATACGATAAAATAAACGGGAAATTCGTGGGAACACCGTGTTTAATGTGTATTATACATAAAGTAAAGCTTATATTTAAATCGAAACTCCTAATATGTTTTTTTTTGCTCTCCCTCATACGCTTTCTAAAGTGTTCCAATAAAATATTTTCTCTCACAATGGAACACGTCGATTTGTGGAAGGACATTCATTTCAAGATTGCTTGCAGTATACCTAATTCACACGATGCAATCTGCCGTGCCACTCTGGCGTCGGATTTGGAATAGTTTTAAGATATATTATGTTTAGCGTAGGTATTTGTTTTGTGTTGCCTTCCAGGAGGTAACTCATGTAAAGGTTCCGACGGAAGACCAGCGCTGGCCTTCTAGGTTAGCACCATGCTGAGTCGGGGCCTTTTCGTGGACCCTGCTATTTTTACGTTCTGTGTTTTGTTTTTTACACCCATTGTTTTGTCCACGAATAAATGTTTCCTTTCTTTCTTTCTTAATGAGCCCGCCTATTAACCACATTTTACGGTGCTAAAAGCCACCTGTCACACAAAATTTATATTACATTATCAACATAAACGCATTTACAGGTCACACATGTATACCACTAGATAATTTTTTTATATTAAACCTTATGTCCAATGCCTAATGATTAAACTTACATTGCAGTTGTGTTAGAGTTGTGTCTTTTTATAACTAAATATGTCTATGTTTTCGGAGCATCTCTGATAACCGCTTTCATACTGATAACCTCGAGGCGATGTGCCAAAACGGAGTCACGATATGAAACAAAAATACTATAGTTGTGACTTTTGAGAATACCTTGTGTTGTTGGGAATGTTAAGAAATTGGGTAGTGCCCTCATATTACAATTGAATTACATAGTATTGATTTAATATCCTACTTAATAAACACTAACCACTGTTGCGGCTCTCCTAGCGTATATTAAAATGTAGGTCACCAATTTCCATCCGTACTCAGTAGGTAAACCAGGTGAAAGATTTTTTTCGGATAAATGGTTCCGGAGATTACCTGTAGCTCTAGTATCAGTTTTATCAATTCATAAATTATTTTCGAACGCGTTTGTGTTAAGTTTCAATTTGTATGGCACCACGTAGTTCCTAATAGTTACCACCAGAGGCGCTGTGCGCGTTGCTATACAAATTGAACCTAAACGCTGGGTTTCCAAAACTCGACGGCATTAATTATTATTTTGCGTATGGGTTTTGGCAATACGCTTATTCGTGCCAACCCATTTCACCAACTTGACAATTGTCACCTGACAGCGACAATTCTCCGTACATTGCTGGTTCCACAAGTAACCTAGCCACCACCTTAACTTCCAGAACAAGCAATGTATGGCGAATTGTCAATGTCAGGTGACAATTGTCAAGTTGGTGAAATTTATAGGGGCCAGGACATGTCAGGATGACGTGGGCGAGTGACTCTTCCTCTTTCATGCAGGCTCTGCAGAGAGGACTGTCTGTAACACCTAGATTACCTGTTATAAACATACTAAGAAACTCACAAAGCTACAATGTCACACAGTTTTCCTCTTTGTAGAACGAGGGAGCGAAGTGAACGAAGTTCTATCAGCTTGGGCCGATAGTTTGTATGTCCAGATATCAGGATGTCCTGCTTTCCCGCTGTTCTTCTGTACGGGTCGCATTTTTCAACCGATTTTGTTGAGCAGGTTCGTTAATTAGATTATTATTTTATTTATTAGATTACTTATAGATTTTTTTGTCGAGTCACTTACTGGAAATTTAAAAAAAATACTCAGAAAAAACAGGCTACATCTAAGAGAGCCACTAGTAATCGCATAGATGGTTCACTAAGCCTTTACAGAGAGATGTCGAAGAGGCTTAAAGATGGCATCGGTGAACGCAGAGCTGGCAGCTCGCACAAAGAATAAGCTTTACTATTCAGCGAGGCATTGCTGCCAGCTTCTTCGGCGTAATACCGCAAGGGCCATTTCTAGATGTAGCTTAGTTTTATCTTATTTTGAATTATTAGCTGTGATTTTATTTTATAGTTAGTATTTGTTATTTTTTAATTTGAATATAGCTTTATTTAGTTTAGTTTTATTTTCTTGTTTAAGTTAGTTTAAATTTGGATTTAATTGTGTATGTAACCTGTATTGTAATTATTACATAAGAATAAAAGTATAGATTATAAGTGGAAATATTAATAAAAGGTAAAAAAATAGCTTGAAGAATGTTACAACTTGCTGATCGATCACGTAACACATTGTAAGTAAGTAAGCGTTAGGTAGATCTAAATGTAATTTTTTACGTCAAATATGCCTACTTTGCCACCAGGGAGAAGCTTTGCCCAAAAAGCTAATTTTAACCAAATCTGGTAATTAACGAAAACACAGCATATTAGGGCAACCCTTACTATTTTTAGTAGAAACTAGATTATATTTATGACTTTACTTTGAGTCATACACATACATGTCTTTAACTTCAGCCAGGAGCTTGCAGCAAATTGTGGAATGTGAGGTCTACATGTCCGTTGGGCAAAGATTGAAATATTTTAGGTACAGTCGCCATCACATACATAGGTACACTATAGGTGTTCAAAAATATCGGCACATGCACCCTAATGCCTTGAAAATAGAGGTGTGTTCCGATGTTTGTGACGTGCTTGTTTGCTCCGATGTATGTGATGGCGACTGTACTTAACATTATCCATCCGTATTGTGTAAAACTTTTCGTAGTGGTCTTAACCAAGATATTCAAACAGACGCCATGTTTGCCCAAAATTTTAGACTGAATCGTGTCTCAACATCATAAAAAGAGCTATAGTTGCGTCAATAATTCGACAGGGGCAATGTTGGCAAAAGTCGAGGTGACTTTACCCGCGATCAAATTCGATAACATTTTGGAATAGATGTTGATTAAAAAAAAAAAAAGATTAATAATAGAGTATGAACAAGATAAACGTACCGCTAAACCATCTCCAGTGACTCGTTCCCAACTGTTATTGCTGAATTCGAGTCACTGGAAAAGCTCGCCATAACCTTAGTCTTGGACATATTCATCCTGAGACCTACCAGCAAGGAAGCATGGTAAAGGAATGAAGTACGGGTAGCACAGAGAGCCATGGAGCGCGCCATGCTCGGCATTAAGCTACAAGACCGAGTGAGGAATATTGAGATCCGACGTCGCACTAAGGTGCGTGACGTCGGCGAAGTCATAACCAAACTCAAATGGAGTGGGCAGGACATATTGCCCGGCAGCGTGACGGTAGGTGGACCAAAACGTTAACGGATTGGTGGCCAATTGCAGGAAAAAGAAGCGTTGGTCGTCCACCAGCTCGATGGGTTGATGACATAAAAAAAACCGCGGGTCATTTCTGGATGAGACTAGCACGGGACCGGGCGTACGCTAAGAGAGGCTTATGCTCAGCAGTGGGCGATTACAGGCTGTTTTCAGATGATTGATGAAGATGATTTGATGATGATGATGATGAAAAAAATATTTCTCCTCATTAGCACATTCGTATAACTACGACTGATTAGTTTAGCAAAAAAAAATATCCAACAATAAAAAAAAAATGAGATAATTATTCGCGTTTTTCCGAAAAAAGTGGGCAAAGTAGGCATGTTTGACCTATTTGGAAAAATTACAGCTATATTGTCCTAACACGCCCTCGTAACGTTACGTGATTACCCCTCCAGATAATAAAAAAATATAGTTTTTACTCTAAAAAATACATAACAGGAATAAAATTGGATTAAGAAATAATGAAAGAAAAAGCGAGTGGTTATCCAATTGTATTATGGTTACTATTATTATTAACCATCAAATAATTTCAACCAAGGAAACAACAAAATGTTATCAAAATATGCATTCTTTATCGTCCAAAAGTTTATTAAAATTTCACGCAAAACAGCAATTTAGTTCTATCCCCACAGGTTCTTCAAGAACGCAGTATACAGGATATAATATAATACTTATAGTGCCAATAATGCGCATGCCAGTCCTCTGGAGAAGCAAACGTCCACAGGCTACGGTAACCACTTACCAGGCGGGCCGGTTGTTGGCCACCGAAGTGGAATCACTACATAGTATAAAACAAAGTAGCTTCCCGCTGTTTGTCTGTCTGTCCCTATGTATGCTTAGATCTTTAAAACTACGCAACGGATTTTGCTACGGTTTTTAAATAGATAGAGTGATTTAAGAGGAAAGTTTATGCAGGGTGACTGGTAATTCGACCTATTCCTTGAAAGGGGTTATACTAGAGCTAATTTGCAACAATTTATGTCCAGTCAACCAGGGGTCGAAACTCGCTAGTTTCAGACATATTCGAGTTTTTAGTTTGTATGAAAAAAATTCTCCTTGCAGCCTTAGCTGGTGATTGTGACAAAAGTACTTCCATTTGGATGGTAAAAAAACATTTTTGTCACAATCAGCACTTTAAGGCTGCAAGGCGATTTTTTTCAAACAAACTAAAAACTTTAAAAATTAAAAAAAATCGTGTTTTGACCCCTGGTTGACTGGACATAAATTGTTGCAAATTAGCTCTAGTATAACCCCTTTCAAGGAATAGGTCGAATTACCAGTCACCCTGTATAAACTTTCCTCTTAAATCACTCTATCTATTTAAAAACCGTAGCAAAATCCGTTGCGTAGTTTTAAAGATCTAAGCATACATAGGGACAGACAGACAAACAGCGGGAAGCTACTTTGTTTTATACTATGTAGTGATTCCACTCAAGGAATAGGTCGAATTACCAGTCACCCTGTATGTATAATACACGCATGTATTAATAAAAACCCGTGCGAAGACGGGGCGGGTCGCTAGTAACTAATAACTAACTTAGAAAAGTTGAAATACCCCCGACAGCTTCACTTCAAAGTTCAATATCTCAAAAACGGCTAAACCAATTTTGTTGAAACGTAGTTAAGAACCATCTTGATCACATCAACTTTCGGAACATAGTGGAACCACATCGCTGCCACTGCGGCACTATGGTTGATAGGACGGGTCATCACGGCCTCGCTTGCTCAAAAAGCGCCGGGCCGCATATCCCGTCACTCCTGCCTCAACGATATTATCCGTCGGGCTCTGGTCAGTGTCAACGTGCCGGCAACATTAGAACCAAATGGCCTAGCACGTGATGACGGCAAGAGACCCGACGGGATGACTCTCGTGCCTTGGCAACAGGGGCGGCCCTTAGTCTGGGATGCCACGTGTGTGGATACACTAGCGCCGTCCCATCTGGGCACGACGTCGTTGAGGGCTGGTGGAGCGGCCATCGAGGCTGAGGCAGCAAAGCGCCGCAAATATGCAATTCTTAGCGAGAAATACATATTTGCGGCGTTTGCCGTGGAGACCCTGGGTCCTTGGGGACCGGATGCAATTAACTCCTAAATTCCTCTGGTGACAACAGGGCTGGCTCGTTCCTCGCACAGCGAATTGGCATTGCCATTCAACGGGGCAACGCAGCCAGCCTTATGGGTACTCTGCCTAGTGGCAGCGATTTGGGGGAAATATGTGTATATAGTAGTTTAGGTTCACATAGTTTAGGTTAGGTTTAGTTAGTTTTTAACTTTCTCTTTCTGTTCCATGTTTTTTTAATTGTTGTCACAATATTGAATAAAGAATTTCAACTTTCGGATAAAAAAACCACATTCAAATTAGTCTATTCGTTTAGGAGCTACGATGCCACAGACAGACACACACACACACACAGGCAGACAAACAGACAACACACACAGACATGTCAAACTGATTACTGTATTATTAATCGTGTTATAATAGAGAGCTTTTTAGTCGAGTACTGTGTTTAGGCCACGAAGCTTGCTGAGTGGCCTAAGTAAGGTACGAGATTAAAAGGCTTGATTATAACACTATTGTGAACAATACTTTTTGTACGAGTTCATTAAAATTATTTTTCTACGAGTCAACTGAACTAATTAAACAAACTCGATACTGTTGAAACGAAGTGCAGCCTATTGTAGTACAGACTATATTCTATTGGTCCAATTCATTACAGTTCGGTAAAGCAGCCACGTGATTGGTCGAATTTATTTTAGTTCTATTTTCAAATTTTTTTCGGTTGTCTAGAGCGTATCGAAGCAGTTATTTTGGTTGTTTCGGAAGTAACAGACTATTCAACGATGAAAAGAGTGACGTTGCAGTATTCTCTATGAAATCTTCATACACATATTTTAATCGTCGAGTACATAAAAGTGTTTTTATATTTACCAAGGTGCCTGTTGTTACAAAGTTCTTTGTTTCATTTACGTGCGGTAATGTTAAAAAAGTTTTTTCGTTTTATGATCTAAGTATGTCCACTTTATTATATAAGTGTGCGTAACTGCGTCTGATACTTGAAAAGTCTTGTTAGGGAGACTTTTATCACAAAAAATATAAAGTTTCAGTAATTTATATGCCAAACTTTTACCTATTGAACTTGAGTAAGTCGAGATCAGTTTTCGAGGATTTTTTTGCGGAATATTCTATAAAATTATTGGAAATACAGCGTAGTGTTTTTCCCATACTTCGTCACGGTCATCTAGTGTGTTCAGTAGTGATACTGAAACCTTAGATGCAACTTGTAAACTCACATTATTATCATCTCGCAAAATAACACAGTACAGTAACAGGTGCAAACAATTTGTATCGATTTAATGTTCTGATAAATATGTACCGAAATCTTAATCCGCTGACACGACAGGACATGTTTGTAAGTAAACTTACTCACTATAAATATGCACCCATATTTTAACACTTGACTGTACAGTCACATACATCGGAGGATACAGATTTTCAAGACATTAGGGTGCATGTGCCGATATTTTTGAATACCTATAGTGAACCTATGTATGTGATGGCGACTGTACAAAAAACATTGTTGCTAAGGAGGTAAATCATGAAAAAGAATTTTGTGCTTTTAGTATTGTTATGATTTTTAAAATAAATTGCACTGGTAACATTAAAAAGTATTTTAATAGTTTGATTGTGATGAACCAATCACGTGTAAGAATCGATGGCCAATCCGATTCGAGTTCCGGTCCAGTAGTTTATTGCACCATGTCGGTCAAAAATGGCGGGCATTCTGTTAACGGCACGAGAAGCAAGCAGTTGTCTTACGACTTACCATCAAGAAATAGTTAATGCATAGCATAAGCAATGATTTTGTAGAAGTGGTAATAAAAGTCTGTTAATAACAGTGAACGAGTTTAAATTATAAAAGTATTGTACTTTTGAATTGTATGTTTCCTACGAGTACATACAAATAAAAATGTCAATCATAGATAAATATATAAAGTCATAAACACATTTTACGCTATTTTACCTGAAATGTTTCTTATCCAAATCAGACGGAACTAACGTTTATTTTTATACTTATTTTAGCTTACCAATTTACCATATTGAATATGAACGTGTCTTTTGAGAATAACCCATATTATTCTCAAAAGACACGAGTTACTTTAGTCTCCGGGAAAATGCAAGTTTCCCCTGGGGTAGCATGAATATTGCCAGGCAAGTAATTTTGTAAATTTGGCGCAGAGGGGATGGCAAAAGTTATTTTGGAATGTGGGAAATAAATTACTTATTTTGTGTTTTGGTGCAGGAAAGTCGCAAAAGGTAAGTAGGTTAGGAATTGAAAATAGTTATCAAGTTTTTAGTGTTTTCCAATAAATAGGTATAATAAAGTATTGCAGGGTCATACATACGACCATCTTCGTTATATTCGTCAATTCAATTTTTAAATCTCCCAATAAAAAATCAATTAGGGGACAATGTTACACAAATCGAACTAGCCCTAATAGTAAGCTCAATAAGGCTTGTGTTATAGGTACTACACGACGATATACATTATATTAAAGATTTACATACTTAAATACATAGAAAACATTCAAGACTTAGAAACAAATATTCATACAAATATAAATCTTATGTACATGTTACAACACTGACAACACTGAATTTTTTTTAAAACTTATTAAACTGTAAAATAATAATTTTACCCAGAAAACCCTTTCTTAAATTAACTAGGTACTTACGTGCTTCACGCCAACGATCACAAGTATTAACAACAAAACTGCACATAAAACGAACAAAGTACTAAAAACGTTACTGAAACTCTAACAAAACTAAAACAGACTTCAATCCTATATAACAACGTACACCAATTCAATAGCGGTAAGTCAAATAAAACACAAATATTCACGATTCACTGACTCGAATAAAGTTTAGAGAGAAAACAGACAGCCGTCCTCTCTCCTGGAGCGCAACGCGCAAACTGACGACTCTTTGAAATGATTCGTTCACGAATGGCGTAGCTCGTAGCTGTAGCCTCGTAGCTTCGTAGCACGCCTACGGTCTTCCTTTGATATAAGTGGGCTAATATTATGATGAAATTGGTTCGAGTTTCAATACAATTTATATGCTAATATTAGTTTTCATAGATCTATATGCATATTATTATGCTAAAATTAGTTTTGTTATGAGCAATAAGAGAGGAATTATTAAAATATGAACACGAAAATAAAATAATGGATGTTAAGATAAATTACTTTTGCATTATTGAAGTGATTATTTTTTATTTTTCTCTGTGTCTCTATTTTGTTTCTCGAGTGCTCTTGTACTAATATACTCATATTTTGAATTTGCATTATATAATCCTGGCATATATTTTTTCATAAATCTAGTTTTTATTACATTTTCATAACAGCATTTATGTTTGTAAAATAATATTTAATAATATTGCTTAAAATTATAAATCTTATTGTATATTGTTGACGGACATAAGTGTTTACCTATATGAACTGAATTGAATTGAATAGGCATTACTGTCACAATTACGAGTAATTATTCATCAACATTGCACGTAGAACCGATGGCCGTTGGGGCGGAAAGGTTCTCGAGTGGTGACCACGTACCGGAAGGCGCGGCGTGGGTAGGCCAAGGGTAGGCAAGGTGTACTGATGACCTGGTAAAGGTCGCGGGAGTCCGCTGGATGCGGGTGGCGCAGGATCGGTCACTTTGGAACTCTTTGGGGGAGGCCTATGTCCAGCAGTGGACGTCTTTTGGCTGATATGATGATGATGATGATTAATCAACTGTATAGATCTTTAAGACATATTACATTAAGGACACACCCGTTTAGCGGACATTATTGTAACCTCGAAAAGACAAACAATAAAGAACTTTCTATCTATTGTAGAAAACTTGACATAAGATGGCGCCACTGCCACGGGTAACTTCGCCTCCGTGCATAATATTTATTTAAAATTAGTTGATCACGTTATATCAGTGTAAAAAGTGGTTTTGATAAATAATTTACTTTTCAAAACAAAGTTTTAACCGACTTCAAATCAGTAGCTAATTTGCTTCAAGTTTGCATATAAAATTTGAAGAGTTCCCTCGATTTCTCCAGAATATCATCATAAGAACTGGATTTTGGTGACAACGGGACCAATCTGGAAGTATATGCTACCAAACAAAGAAAAAAAATTTCAAATCGGTTTATAATTTACCGCATAACAAACACACATAAAAAATAAAAACATACAGACGAATTGAGAACCTCCTCCTTCTTTTTTGAAGTTAGTTATTAAATCTTGAAAGAGGCAAAATAATACTGCTAAAAAAGTAAAAAAAAAACACACCACTGGTTTTGTTGAAATTAGATCATTGCTAGGTAGACGAGTCAGACGTTGGCACTTCAAACCATAATTCATAATAAAGGTTCGAAATAAGTATCAACTATTAGGTTTCAAACATAGATATATCTACTTCACTTTCACTGCCAGGAACCCACCTAGTGGGTGCCTAAGCCGTAGTCTCTTTCCGCTACATACGAGGAAATCCAGCGATTCTCGGCAGTGAATGTGTTAATACAGAAAAATAATAAATTATCTGAATCCACTTGAAAATTAGCTGAAATAGAGTGCGGAGACCATTGAGGTGTAACGTACTAGAGAAGACAACATGAACATTATCTGTGCGCCGGCCGGCAGCGCGGGGACGCATGCGGGGGGAGGGTAACATGTCCTAGAATACACTAAGACGGTGCGGCCCATGGACCGCAACGCGTAGCGCAAACTTCTTGTTCGGCGTGTCGTCTCTATACCCTGTCTATTTAACAGAGTTAGCAAAGCGTTCTTTCTGTTGCACTTTTGTATGAAAATTAAAGGGACAAGAAACTGCCAGTGGGCGTCAACAATCGCACGTCGATGGCGGGCTCGGCTTACATGCCGCTTGTTGGAATATTCGTAATATTTCTCGTGATTTTTGTTTGTAGTAAGAGAGCGTTATTCAAAAAAAGTGTACAAAACAACTTTATTTTCAAAATTATTTTTTTTTTTGTTTTTATTACTCAGAATCTTTGATACTATCGATCCTCATACAAGAAAAAAAGTGTCCTAAATATTCCATTCCAGATCGTCACATTTTTGTATGCAGTCTTTTTTCATTTATATGATCGTGACGCACTGGAAGAAAAAAATTACATAGTTAAATCTGGGACACTTTTTTTCTTGTATGAGGATCGATAATATCAACGATTCTGAGTAAGAAAAACCAAAAAATTTCGAATTCTGAAAAAAAAAAGTTTTGTACACTTTTTTTGAAAAACGCCCTAAGAGGCGAGGCTCCTTAAATAATTTACTTATTGATAATATGACAATGGTCATGTCATGTTTATTCATCTATAAATCATAATTATGTAATGAAATGAAATGAAATGAAATGAAAGTTTATTCACGAACATATGGTAAGTTCAGTAGATGTTATAAGTGTAGTTACATTGTTGACCCTTAATACATGCCTCAAGGCATGTGAAAATAATTATTATGACATGACATAGTCAGTCATTTATGTCAAATTATATAAATTTAAATTGCGTGCATATATTATTAATGTCAAAATACTAATATACTAAAATAAAAATTAAATTAAATAACTGTCAATTGCCTAAGAACATGCTTAACATAAATACAAAATTTTTAATTTGGCTTTAGAATGTCATTATTATTAGATTATAATTTAAAGTACAATTTTAAATGTCAAATGTGATGTAAGAATTTAAACTTATAACAAAAATATTCGTCAATTGTGTAAAAACATGCGTTATTTAAAATATTTTTGAATTTAAACTTGAATTCGGCATTAGGCAGTGTCTTAATAGTTGAAGGTATTTTATTGAATATTCGTATACACATATAAATATATGTAGTAGGCACTTTTCCGTTTTACTTTGAGCTTGCATGGAGGAAGTGTCATATTATTTTGTCTAAGTGGTCTATTTGATATATTATTAAATTGCGGAAAGAGTTCTAAATTATGTTTTACAAATAGTACTTTAAAGTAGTAGATAATAATATTTAAATATGTGCCCTGCAGTGCAGTGGGAGAAGTCCGAGTCACAGAAGAAGCAGAAAACAGTTCGATATACAAGCCGAGTCTCAGGTTAAATGGGAAACAGTCCAATAAACGAGCCAGGTAAAAATATGTACTCAAAGATAAGCACTTGAAAGCGTCCGCACCACAGATGTATGAATATAAGGAGATCGGACATGGCGGCCGATTTGTATAGAGTGAACCTGTCGCAAGTACATTAACCCACACAACTCCCAAGTAATTGACAAGACAAAGCACGCACACATCTAAAACACACACTCTTGTATACCTACACGCTAATTTGACAATAAACGCGCATCACATCAGGCATTTTGGGAAAAAACGTAATATTCTCTGCGATCAGCACGCGTGCACAGTATGGCAGAGTATGCCCATTGAGCATACAGCTGCGACACGGCCGCCGGCGGCTTGTCCTCTCTCTAGTATTCTATGCTCTGAGGTCCGCACCGTACGAGCGACATATGTTGACTAAATTTTGACAGGCATGTAAACCTACCTTGTGCCTGTGCATCGTCCTTATCGCTGACCAATTACGTGCATTCTCTGTTTTCTAGTACTAACTCTGTTAAATAGATAAGGTATAGTACGTTAGTACAGTCAGCCTATATGTTGCTGAACACCTAAGTACCTTGTCGTATTCACTCGTTTGACAACTTCATATGGCAGTTTAACATGACGTTTAATGCGACACGGTACAAGGTGTTCAGCCCCTTGTGAGGCTGACCGTACATTATACCTTAAATGGCGGAGACTTACCAAAATGACAAGCTACGACTGCAAACCTCAAAGGCATATTAAAATTATAATGTAAACGCGTTTCTACATTTTGAGATTCTAGGCCGCCGATGTTTAGAAAGCACACGTAGGAAACTACATTATATATTATTATACAGGAGAACACATAATACCCGCATAATAACAAACATAAAACAGACCGATAGCTGCAAGCCGTATTTTACAGACCTTAAAATATTAACCTTACCTGGCATATATATCCTAGAATCGTGTAAATTTGTTAAAGCACACCCAGATTTCTATTCTAAAATTGGAGACGTACCCTGCCGTTATGAATCCCGTTCAAAAAATAACTTATTATTTACAAACAACATCAAAGCTAGCGTTACACCAAAAAGGACCTGATCCCATGTTAATAAAGATCTATAATAAGCTACCTGATCATATGAAGAATGAGCCTAATAACAATAAATTTATTAATACTTTTTAAAAATATTTAGTTGCAATTGCTTATTACACAGTAAATTAATATTTAAATCGCAATAATAATGACTAGTATTAAGAAATCGCAACTGAAATAATTGTCTATAGTTTAAATTTTGAACTACTTACTCAGTGTATTGCAGTGCCCTTACAGGGTTGTGGTGAGACATACCAATATGTAGCTATAAGATCTTTTGTACACACAAGGCAATTATTAAATGAATTATGAATTGTGAATACACAATAAACGGCACAGAACATACCATAACAATTTACACGGAAATAATAATTTATAGAAGGTGTATTCATACAAGGAACATTTTTGAATATAAGAAATAATCAATAAATTAAATAAAAGACGCGCGCTAACGGCTGCTAAGTTTGGTGGCCGCGCCAGCCAGCCTGCACTGCGAGTGCACCGCGGAGGTTGTGCGTTCCGTCATAAGTGCATTCTTGTCATTTTTAGTACAATCACCATCACATACATCTGAGCAAACAAGCACGTCACAAACATCGGAACACACCTCTATTTTCAAGGCATTAGGGTGCATGTGCCGATATTTTTGAACTCCTATAGTGTACAATATGTATGTGATGGCGACTTTATTTATTTTCAAATTCACATCAAAATAAAAAGATAGGGTATATTTGATATAATTCGTTTACTCTTTCATCTTTTTTAATCATCCGGAAAAATATAAAATTATTCAGATCGGAACATTATCCTTTGTTCCGAACAATGTATTTAACAAATTATTTCGCCTCTTTCAACTGGGTCTCTGCCGGCATTCTTCCACTCGGGTTTCTTGTCGTTCATCGATCAGTCGACTGCTTGACTTTCAAATGTGTAACGCTGAGACTTTGTTTACACGATAACATAAGGTTCTGCAAAAAACTATCTACCTACTATAAGCGGTTATTGCTTATACTTTTTTTGCAAAGTCGTCACCCTTTAGAGTATTTTAAGCTTTATTTTGTGAGATTGAGGAATTTTTAAGAGGGCGTTGCTGCGTGCTCACTAGCGCCAACGGTAAATAATTGTGATTATTTAAATTTAACTATAGATATTTAAAAAAGGAGGACAAGGTACTTAATTACAAAACACACTGTATTATGTGTGTACCTAGTACACTGTATTTTGTAATTAAGTACCTTGTGAATACAAAGAAAAACCGGCCAAGTGCGAGTTGGACTCGCGCACGAAGGGTTCCGTACCATTATCTATAAAAACGGCAAAAAAATCGCGTTTGTTCTATGGGAGCCCCCCTTAAAAAAACATTTCATTTCTTCTTATAGCGGCAACAGAAATACATAATCTGTGAAAATTTCAACTCTCTAGCTATCACGGTTCTTGAGATACAGCCTGGTGACAGACATACGGACGGACGGACGGACGGACAGCAAAGTCTTAGTAATAGGGTCCCGTTTTACTCTTTGAGTACGGAATCCTAAAAACGCCCGTCTTAACTTTGGATGCATAGATTGACGAATCCAGCAACATAAAAAGCGGCCAAGTGCGAGTCGGACTCGCACATAAAGGGTTCCGTAAAATAAATTGCGGTTTACGATTTATGACGTGTAAAAAAAAACTACGTACTAAATCTCTTTCAAACCAATTTTCGGTGGAAGTTTCTATGGTAATGTACATCATATATTTTTTTTAGATTTATCATTCTCTTATTTTAGAAGTTACAGGGGGGGGGGACACACATTTAACCACTTTGGAAGTGTCTCTCGCGCAAACTAATCAGTTTAGAAAAAAAATATGTTAAAAACCTCAATATCATTTTTGAAGACCTATCCATAGATACCCTACACGTATGGGTTTGATGAAATTTTTTTTTTTTAGTTTCATATCTGAGTATAGGGTACCCCTAAAATTTTATGTTTTTTTTCGATTTTTTTGTGAAAATCTTGATGCGGTTCACATAATACATCTACTTACCAAGTTTCAACAGTATAGCTCTTATAGTTTCAGAAAAAAGTGGCTGTGACATACGGACAGACAGACATACATGACGAATCTATAAGGGTTCCGTTTTTTGCCACTTGGCTACGGAACCCTAAAAACTAGTTTGATGTATTCAGAAGGTACTTATTTACAAAATACAGTGTGCAGCCTCCTTTAATATCTATCGTTAAATTTAAATAATCAGAATTATTTACCAGTGGCGCTAGTGAGAACGTTAATGCCCTCTTAAAGCCACTTGTTAAGAACACAGACAAACCTGCGTAGTATAAAGTAGCAAACTTATGTCCATCCAAAAAGTCAATATTCAAGACAGATCTGATCAGTAATTCTGGTTTTTTTTTTGAAATGAATACAGCACCACTGGGTCTATAGCTCCCAGATACCCTTGATTTAAGTAGATTCTCTGCGGCCATCTTGGCCTTCGTGTCGGCAATCTATCAGCCACAAGCACCCAACTGCTTGACTTCCAAATGCGCGGCTCCAAGGTTTGTTTACACGACGTCGTGAATTAAGGAAACTGCGTGCCCCGTGGCTTGCAATATTTTATAGTGTCACAAAATTTGTGACATTATAAATATTTTTCCGCGACAGTGCAATCTTGTATCCTGAATTCCTATGTGATCTCGGTTTCGAAATTCTATTTCTATGGGTTCATGCTATTCTAAATGAGAATAGAACGACCTTACTCCCATGGATTCGATAGAGTTGAATAGTGTTGTGGGTATTATGCTAGAAACCTATCACTACAACGTTCACTAACGTTTACTCTATCTTCAAACTTAAGGTTGCTATATGATATGATATGATTTATTTGTCTCACAATATATAATGTCACTTAAAACTAACACTCGATCAACTAACTACTCTAACTAATATACTAACTAAACTAATACTCTTATAGTTTAAGTTTTTTAGGGTTCCGTACTCAAAGAGTAAAACGGGATCCTATTACTAAGACTCCGCTGTCCGTCTGTATGTCTGTCTGTCTGTCTGTCTGTCTGTCACCAGGCTGTATCTCACTGAGATCGTGATAGTTCCAGTTGAAATTCTCACAGATGATGTATTTCAGTTGCCGCTATAACAACAAATACTAAAAACAGAATAAAATAAATATTTTTATAGATAATGGTACGGACCCCTTTGTGCGCGAGTCCGACTCGCACTTGGCCGATGCATTGTAAAGTCATAAAATGTTGTACCTATGATACACGTGCGGATATTTAGGTAATTCCCAATTCGTGTTGACTTTCCCAACTCGCTCACGGTCGTCGTCATCGCCACTCGTTGGGAATTACCTATTTGCCGCACTTGTATCATAAATAACTATTTTGTAACACGTTAGAGCCAATAACGCAAAAAAAAGAAAAAAAGTTAAAAGTGTTACGTCACGGAACACTTCTTACTCGAATGCGTAGAGGTACCGCGGCCGCCCGGCAAAGCCTGCAGGTCGATCACGTAACGCATTGTACGAACGTCAGATAGGTCTAAATGTCACTTTTTATATGGAAAATTGACAGTTAAATTGTACCGACGCGCGTTCGGAACGTGACGTGACGTGATTACCTCTCTGAACGCGTTAAGGACAATTAATTGGCTCTAACGGGTGTTACAAAAATTTTGAGTTCGTTCTGTGTATACTCTCTAGTTACTACTTACTAGAGAGCATACTTACATTGTATACTTACTCAAAGCTTAATGCTCGATTAAAAGCCTTAATCTAAATCACTAAAATTATTTACTTATTTTAATATATACTAGAACGTTTACTTTACTAGACCAAAATTAAAAAAAATACCTGAATTCTTTCTTTTCATCCCCCCGTCCGTCACAATTAGTCACAAACACAATCTACTTATATGCTTGACGCTCACTACGCCGGCGGCGACTGACCCCCAAACTTAGCCGCACTGCTGCAGCTTTAAACCAAAAAAACCGGTCAAGTGCGAGTCAGACTCGCGCACTGAGGGTTCCGGACCACTCCGTACAATAGAACCAAGTCCACTATAAACTGACACTCACTAAGTATGTATTCACATACTTAGTGCGTGTCAGTTTATACTAGTTATCAAATTTTCAGTGATTGAACTAAATACGGTTTTCGTCATTTTTCCTTTATCTGTGCTATAAGACGTTGCTGCGTACCAAATTTCAAGTTTCTGAGTTCTTGGGAAGTACCCTGTAGGTTTTGATTCCCTTGCGAGTTTCGAAAATTTGCGGCACAAACAGCTGTATCTTTTGATTGCGTCGGCTTAGAAGTTTGATTTTTTCACAGCTCCAAGCGCCATCATACTTGAGTATTTGATATAAATTTTAGCTTGATACCTCGACGGGTTCCTGAGAAGAAGGGTCTTGACAGAGAGAGGACGGACGGACAACAAAGTGATCCTATAAGGGTTCCGTGTTTTTGCTTTCGAGGCACGGAACCCTAAAAATTATCAAACGCACGATCAATCAACTTCGTTCTGACGCGGAAAACTTGAATATTGTTTTAGCTAGATTTTTCAAAGTCCAACGCATGATCGTATTATTATCATTCTGTGCTGTAAGTGATAAGAAGACTAATCAATAATAATAAAAAATTGGCTGCTGCAAAAAACGCTGTTGTGCCCTTTAGAATATTAAAAGGTAAAATTTCAAACAATTACTTATTCAACTAATAAAAATTAATCTAAAAACAAATAACGAAAACAGATGGAAGTAAATAGAGGCCTTTGCCCAGCCCGACTGTGGTAGGTACTTACGCAACGTAGGGTAGAATAAAATAGGTTTCTACAAGCGATAACAACCCATTTCGGAATTATTTAATTTCGAGCAAATACATACTAAAGATAACATGATTTGTTAATTTGATGGATGATAGTTTGTTACCGGTAGCTATATTTTTAGTTCCAACATTCATTTGAGGAATTGAATCGACTTTAACTCATCAAATTAACAAATTGAAGCTGCTTATTTGAATTTAGTTTGCTTGCGGCATAATAACTTGACGCTTCTGTGCCATGTCTGTACTAAATATATTTAAATATCTTAATAAATTTCAAAATGTCTTGTGTGTTTACCGCAACTATTCCTCCTTTAGTGAGAGAGTGAAAAGATGTGATGCGTCCAGCCGAGGAGTAGGGGGTGTCCTCACCCAACCTGGAAGGGGAGGAATCGAGCGACCGGTTGCTTACGTGTCGAGATTATAAATAAAAAGTCAAGAAATAAAACTAGGACACTTAATCTGCCCAACCCTGTACAAATATGCGAATTTTTCATCATTATAAAATAAAATAAAAAAACACATTATCATAAAAATTTACTAGGTATTTCAAAGATTCGAAAAATTTCCTATTATACCTAGGTTTAAATAAAATAAAATTTAACAACTAAATTATGTACCTGAGCCGGCAGTATTTCACGACCACAACAAATCACTAAACTTATCGTTCCATACTGTTAGTACAGATATGAAGTTGTGACGTCATCATTCGTTGTGGCGCTTTGATTGTAGTTCTGTATTTTTTATGATTTTTACACGACTGCCCAACGAAATGTCGTTTAATTTACGCTCCTGTTTGTTTTGCATGATCCAAAAAAATACGTAATAACAATTAGTTATAACGTACCATTATTACATGGTAGTCCTCTTAGTATGCGCAGAAATGCAATGATTTGCAGGTAATAAGGTCGTAAACGCCGCGTGACGTTTTGTATTATCTTTGTTATCATTATACAAAGAGTCCATATTTGAATGTCAGTCAAATGTCGATCCAGACCAAATTCACAGGACTGGCGTTCAACGACAGACAATTTCAATAGCGCGATGTAGTATTTTTTTATTGTTTTCTCTCCGGAGGTGCACTTAAACATATAAGATGTATTATATTAATGATAAGCTTTCAAAATCCTTTTAGTTAATGTATAATTTGATAGCCCCGAATGGTTATATTCTTTGCAATTCGCGATTCTATTTTGAAAAGTCTCATGTAATACAATTGAGTTTTAAATACATAAGTTGTATATATTTTTGAAATCGCCTTTTTAAACTCCTCATTTTGATACCCCACTTGATGGGATAGGATTTTTTTTTATTCTTCAGTTCACACATTATTGATCATATAATCCGCCATATTGCTTTTGTTGTGTTGTCATATATCCTATGTCACCCGGGTTGACGTAAGAATTCTAACGATACCCCACTCATCTTAATGGGTTAAGGCGTTGACTAGTTCTGGTGGATTAAAGAATAAGACATACACACATTAAACCTGAAAACATTACACTCCTTTTCGTTGGGCAGTCGTGTAATAAAAAGAGCATGCCGGTTGCTAGGTTTGAACTCGGGGACACCGGCTCGAACCATCGGGCTACTACTGATGAGTTGTATACGGTGAATGACCTTGACGACGTGTTTTCACCGGAAGGGAAACGTAACGAAGAAGTAACGGAACTGTTAAAACCTCGCCGTCGTAACAATGTTACACACTATTGTGTACCAGAGCTATGTTCTCTTTTACTTTAGAACTCAGGGTATCAAGTGGGAGCGAGTGCCCTAGCGGGTAATGTTTCTTAAGTACAAGTTAAATTGCTGTTGAAAATACTATGAAAGAGTCAGTGACCTGCCAAACAATCACAAAGGCATTCAATATTTAAAGGAAAATCAAGAAATGCTCAAACAATTGTGTATTATTTATAAAAGAATAACAGCTCATATCCCTCCAGCCTGATAGGGTATTATATACTTTATACTTAAATTCAACTAAAATGAAGACCGGACCGAGATCCTCCTTGACAACTCTTCATTTGAATGGGAAATGAATGAACATTTTAGAAATGCCTGATTTTTTTTGGTGAGTGGAATAACCTTTCTTAGCACCAGAAAAAAGTTGCAGACTTTTCAGATGCGTCAATTATTTTTGAAAAATATAAACACTTACCTCACTTACGTTTTGGGTTTAGGACGGCAAATAAGACATTTTGCTTGATCCGCCTTATATTACAAAAAAATATCATAAAAATCCGTGGTAAACTGACACTGGCAATGATATTGACAGCTGCAGCAGCTATATTTGTCATTGCCAGGGTCAGATATTTAAAATATTTTTTGTAATATGAGACGGATCAAGGAAAGTGTCTCATTCCCCGTCCTAACCACAAAACGTGAGTGAGGAAACTGTTTATATTTTTTTTAAATAATTGACCCAGCTGACAATTCTGCAACTTTTTCCTGGTGCTAAGGAAGGTTATTCCTATGACCAAAAAAAATATCAGGCACTTCTAAAATTTTCATCCATTCCCCTTTGCACATAAATTACAAAATTATGTCTACTTTAGACCGCCTTAAGGGCTAGAAGTGTTTGTGTAAATGTATAGTGAAAGGAACGTTTTACCTTATTTACAACGAAGCAATAGGCTCAGGAGCCCGGGTGCCACCCGTCGACAACCACATCCAACACTTTAGGTTAGGAACCCTCAGTGCAGCTGCAGTGATGCAATCGTGACGCCTGGTGCCCTGTTCCCCTCGTCACCAAGTTCAGCAGCCAACATGCCAGCACACAGTACCCAAGAAACAGAAGCAGAAGCTAAGTCCTTAGATATCGACTCCAGGCCGTAGACACAGAGTGACAGAGCAACAGAGCGACCGGCTTGTAGCTGTAAAAAAAAACAAATCATTAGCCACATTTGCTAAGACAACACGAACGCACAAAGGCAAGTTTTGACCTACACCGAACTATCTTTTTTTCCACAAGATTAGTCCTTACCCGGCGTTTCAGGAGACAGTTCAACTGTAGTTGAAGCTATAATTCGTCTGGCTTTAGGGCAGGCAGCGTTTTTAGCACATGTGATCCATGCTGTAACAAAGACAATTCCACAATTTTAGTCACAAATGCAAAATATTACCTCACAAGACACTTCTGAACCAAACCAACAGTACGTAACTGTTTTAAATAGGGAAAACGGCAACTCCGTACTAGATTAGGATTGATTATTTTTAACGACACATGGTCGGGACTAGTTTACTCTCAGCTCTCGACACGCAACGCCTTCACATGGTCGCAGCTAGGTTAAGAGTTCTTGTGATTCTGAACTGCTAACTAATTCCATTCGTTCAGTGAACGGATGCGTTCAAACTTCTGCAGAATTCTACTTAAATTTCAAAGAATAAGAAATTAAGTAAACCCGTTATTTTAGTATAGTTCTATCCGATTTTATCACACCCTTTTATTAATTTCAAATTAAGTCAAGCGAGCCTAAATAAACCCAAATTTCCTTACACTAAAATCGAACGCATCTGTTCCGTCACCAACTGTTACCGTACAACTCCGTCAAGTGGAAGCAGCGGTCGTCCTATTCCTTAGTTGCATACTTATAAATTGCAGATGGAGCCATGAGTACTATAAAATTAACTTACTACATTAAATATCTGATTACGGAAATTAAACCGTAACAACAATAACGTGTCTTGTTTCAAGGCTACCCTGAGACTGCGAGCTGCATCCCTAGTGCGACGCGTGCGCGCCAGTTCCAACAGCGTGCTGGCAATGATTGCGGACAAGTTCTTACATTGGTCATTGCTGTGGACTTCACGCGCCCAGCAGCACTGTGGTTAGCAAATGGAGGTGCCTTTAAGTGTATTATTTTTTATTTTATCTATCCAAATATCATAAACCCTCCATGATGTGTTCAAGAACCGCACATTATGGCCACCATAAAAATAGACTGTTTTGTTAGAACAAATTTCTTATCTGTGAAAATGTTATTATTTCTAAATAATAACATCGATTTCGATAATATTATTTCATTCAAATTTCGAACATCTCTGAAATCAAAGAAATTTGATTTGACCTCTATTCTAATATCAGTCGAGATGACGGACGTTTAGTTCGAAATGAATTGTCAATTTGCATACAAATTTGACAAATGTCGCACGTAAGTAAGATATCGAATGATATGACAGTTGGATCCGACTCTAGTTTGTCTCTGAATTAAGAAAAAAACTATGACAGCTGCCAGAAAACAACGCCACGATGCGGGTCATAATATGCGGCTCCTGAATGCATCGTGGAGGCTTATGATATGTGGATAGATAAAGTAGTGTATGTAACTGTACATAATTAGGCATTAAGACACTCGTGTTTGATGCCCTTCATTATGTACAGTCACATAAACTACTATAATTAGACAGTAGATTTATGTGTAATCTCCACTTATAATAAATCTCTAAATTAAAAAAAAAAACAGCCAGTTTGAAACTAAGCTTTGCGCGGTTCGAATGTTCTCAGCATCCCATGAACGGAAAAATATGAAACATTTTATATAGGTACATTATTATTCTAGCTGCAACTTAGGATAGTTTTTATCCGACTGCGACAGTTAATAAATTTTCCGAAATATACGACTTCATTTAATTTTTCATTTATTTTTATTGAAATCAAACGCTGCTCCAACTGTCAGCTATAAGAACCGTCAAATTTTCGTCAAAATGGCGGAATTGCTTTGCCTTTCACTTATTAATAATTTAAATCCCGTCTACGATAGACCTTTACGAGACAAATGCTAAAATAAAAAACCATAAAAAATATTCGATTCTGATATGAGAACTTATATGCGCAAATGTCGTTTTATGTCGTAATTTCAATAAATGAAATCAACAAATTTGGACAATATAATTAACACGAATTTGTATTTTTTGAATGACAATGGCACGCGCTCGGCGCATTCAGCCAAAGTACCTGCGGCGCTACCACGAAAACCGATACTCAATGTTCATATATTTGCATCCCTGTCACTCGAGTATGGTTAGTGCGATAGAGATAGAGATACCCGAATATTTTCGAATTCCGAAGTTCGTGGTTATAGCTCAGGAATCGAAAATATGGTAAATAATCATAATGTATTTTCTCGAAAAAGAATTTAAAATAAATATAGTCAAATGGAGAAAAAAACAAAGCAAGAGGTTATATAGGTAATGATTAAGTTATAAGAGTCCAAAGTTTTAAGAGGGGGTATGTTCTGTCCCTTTTCCGCAAAACGCACCTTCATATGAAACGATTGTTTTTTACTATGACGCTCGAGTATATTGACGTCACAGTCCCTCATCGTTTTCTCACTCTAACAAGCGACATTAAAACGGATGTAGCTTCATATTTTTTTGAGATATTTGAATGGGAGTTTCATTATATTCTATCTATTTATACATAATAAATGCCTATGTCCTGACTGACTTATTCACTCACTCACTCACTCACTCACTCATCAACGCACAGCCGAAACTACTAATCTTAGAGAGTTGATTTTTGCACAGTATGTTGCTTTTATAACGTGGGCTAGGGATAAAAAGGGATTTTTGAAAATTCTACCCCTAAGGGGGTAAAATGGGGGTGCAAAGTTTGTATGGGAGAACCTTTTTTTTTTGAGCTATAGACTTAAACTTTGTAGAAAAATTAGTTATTAGAATACAAATGAAACACTTTCAGCGTTTTGGAAAATTCCACCCCTACGGGGGTAAAATAGGGGTGCAAGGTTTGTATGGGGGAAACATTTTTTTTTTAAATAGAGACTTAAAACTTTGTAGAAAGATCAGTCATTAGAATACAAATAAAGAACTTTCAGGGTTTTAGAAAATTCTACCCCTAAAGGGGTAAAATAGAGTGCAAAGTTTGTATGGGAAAAACAACTTTTTTTTAAATAGAGACTTAAAACTTTGTAGAGAAATTATTCATTAGAATACAAATAAAGTACCTAGATTCAGTGTTTTAAAAAAATCTACCCCTAAGGGGGTAATATAGGGGTGCAAATTTTGTATGGGGGAAACAATATTTTTTTTAAATAGAGACTTAAAACTTTGTAGAAAGATTAGTCATCAGAATACAAATTAAGTACTTTCAGCGTTTTAGAAAATTCTACCCCTAAAAATAGGGGGCTAAAATAGGGGTGCAAAGTTTGTATGTGTAAAACTATTTTTTTTAGCTAGAGTCCTAAAACTTTGTAGAAAGATTATTTAAATACAAAGAAAGTACTTTCAGCGTTTTGGAAAATTTCACCCCTAAGGGGGTAAAATAGGGTGCAAAGTTTGTATGGGAAAAACATATTTTTTTTAATAGAGACTTAAAATTTTGACGAAAAATTACTTATTAGAACATGAAAAATACTACATTCGGCGTTTTACAAAAATCATTCCCTAAGGGGGTTAAAAAAGGGTGCAAGGTTTGTATGGGGAACACTTTTTCTGAGCTAGACACTTAAAACTTTGTAGAAAGATTACTTATAAATATACAAAAGAAAAGACTTTCAGCGTTTTGAAAAAATCTATCCCTAAGGGGGATAAAAAGGGGTGCAAAGTTTTTATCAGGGAAAGTTTATGTTTTTGAGTTAGAGACTTGAAACTTTGTAGAAAGATTACTTATTAAAATACAAAAAAAGAACACAAATCGTTTTAGAAAATTCCACCCCTAATAGGGTTAAAAAGGAGAGCAAGCTTTGCATGGGCAACACTTTTTTTTGGGTTAGACTTAAAACTTTGCAAAAAGATTACTTATTAGAATACTAAAAAAGAACTTTCAACGTTTTAGAAAACTCCATCCCTAAGGGGATCCTTAAGATCCTTAAGAAGGGTAGCCAGTGTTGTGTGGGAAAAACTTTTTTTTTTACTAGACTTAAAACTATTCAAAATGTTACTTATTAAAATTAATAATAAAGTACTTTCAGAGTTTTAGAAAATTCCACCCCTAAGGGGGTTAAGAAAGCTTTGTATGGGCAACACTTTTTTTGAGCTAGAGACTTAAAAGTTTACGAAAAAAGTTCTTTCAGCGATTAGAAAAATTCAACCTCTAAGGGGGTTTAAAAGGGGGTTCAAATTTTAAATGGCGAGCAATAAAATTTTAAAGTGTGAGTAAGAGATTTTTAACTTCGGTCTTATTCTGTACGTTAAAAGACTACAAAACTGATTTCAGAGTTTTTCCAAATTCATCCCCTAAGAGTGTTAAAATTGGTTCAAAGTTTGAGTATTTCAAGGCATTTTTAAAATATGAGATTTTTAACTTTGGTTTTAGACTGTTTGTTCACAAACTAGAAAATGAACATCAACTTTTTTTTTAATTATCCCCTAAAAGAGGGTTCAAATTTTGTATTGAGAGAAATCATTTTCTAAGACGATATAAAGTTCTACGCGGACGAAGTCGCGGGCAACAGCTAGTTCTATATAAAAATGTACGAGTCATAGTTACTAGTCAGGGTGGGCCCTGTAACACGAGCAAATATTCAAAAGGAGGCTTCCTTAGAGCATTTGCAGTAACCCCTTGTGTATCATTCACTTTCAAAATTTTTGGTTACGGAGAAATTTTGATTTAAAGTTATGACCTCCAAGTAATGTATCTTGGCACCACGAGATCATATCACGGCAGTCAATGCAGATTTTGAGGTAACATCATGTAATGAGTCATAATAGTTTTTACATTTTTGTGTTCAACAGATAGTTTTGTGATTTTTTCATTTTTTTTCTTTTTTTTTGTGTTTTCAAAATAAAAAGTTACTCATAGCACTCCAGAAGAGTAAAAAAATACAAGTTAACTTATTTTAAAGAATTTTTTTTTTCAAAAAAAATATTTTTTTTTCGCATAAAACCACTTCGAAATAATTGTTCACAAGCTTAATAATCTACCGTTTAATTTTTTGCTCCAGTTACAGGGCCCACCCTGTATATTTATTCATTCATTCATATAATAATAATAAATAAAGTTATAGAAAACATGATTTGTTAATTTGATGGTTGACACTTCTTTTCATATCTTTAATTCCAACATTCATTTGTAAAGTGGAATGTAATCGACTTTCACTCATCAAATTAGACAAATTGAACCTTCTGATTTGAATTTAGTTTGCTTGCGGTATTACAACCAAACGCTTCTGTGCAATGTCTGTATTAAATATCTTTAAATGTCTTAATACATTTCAAAATGTTATGTGTGTTTACCGCAATTATTCTTCATTTAGTGAGAGAATGAAAATATTAGTGAAATTTAGAATTATTGTAGAATGCGGGTTGATATTGTTATATTATGCTTGGCTGCTAAATAAAACGTTTAAAAACTTAGCAGATACCAGAAATGCGAATGAAATCATGTTTAATTTCATCTACTTCTTCTTAATAGTGGTCAACAACATAGTAACCATGACGTTTGGTTGTCACAATTCAAATATCTATACGAAGTTTGTTAATGATATAGACGCGATACAAAAAATATATGCAAACGATGCCAATTACATTTTATTTGTAAAAAAGCAACAAAAAAAGTTGTATAAAGATATAGCTCTATTTATTATAGGTATAAGTGTGGTTACATTCCTTTACGCACGTGACTTTTGGGATGAGTTAATTGACAAGGTTATGCTGATATCATTTTTATTCGAATTTATCTTAGAATATCGGTTTCTGTGTGAAACTATTGTGTTTTATGAGTTAATTGATATTGTTGTTGGCCTTTTAAAGTATTTAAATCAGTCCATATCAGCATCGATAAACAATGTGAGATCAGATTGTGATCATACAGAAAGCGGAGGAGAAATGGATGGAATCTTTTGTGAACTGGAAAATTGGGGGGAAACGAGCCGTTTACTGGTTGCCGCCTGCAGTCGACTACAAGATTGTTATGGAGCACAGGTGACGTAATAAACAAATAGAAGTAGGTACCCTTACGCCATCCCTCGCCATAACGTTGTAAATGTAGGTATAGTTTGTTTTAGTTAAAATGACGAAATGCACCTGCGTGCGATTTTACAATTTCTCTTGTTGCTAAATATGAAAGGAAGAGATAACAAAGACACGTCAAAAACTGAGCTGAAGTGTGGCTTGTGTACTGGAATATCTTCTATTTTATTTAATATTTTTTATGCTTAATTGTTTTGTAGTTAAAATAATTATTATGGTCAATGGCATTCAAGACAAACAATACTATTATGTGGACGGCAAGTGCGATTTTTTGCATAACACCACATGAAATGTTAATACAATAATGAACTCTATCGTCCTAGCCACTTAATTGCTTGGGCCAAACCCTCTTTCGTTTATCAGTTTGGCCACTGTTCTCCTCACAACAATCGTTTGAGAAATGCGACCTAATGGTGCAAAAATTAAATATAAATTTTTTTCACAATGCAGATTTTCGAAATTAAAAAAAAAGTTAGGCTTGCAAGTTTTACAGCTCATAAACTGCTGTTAGTTAGATCCCTGTTAAATGAAATACAATGACATTAGTAAAACACGTATTAATTTCTATTTTACAGGTTTCGTTGTCGCTATTTACGGCTACTTCATTATACATCATGCTTGTGTATCAGGGAATACTTAATCTAATGAATAAGGTAAGAAAAATTATTATTTTTAAACATTTAATGATACATTTGATATTAATATGAAGGTTATCTTACGTTTAGAACTCTGCAAAAACCTAGAGAGGTTTATGCCTTGTTTAAGTTTGTATGATATTAATGGTAAATTGTTACGATAAAAAAAAAACTTTTAGTTTTATTCTGGTTTCGATTTTAATGTTTTTTTAAGACTATCTAAATCTTCCTCTTTTTGTCAATGTTTCCTTCCCTACGTCTTGGCGATAAAGGTATTTTTTTACTTGCAGCAGGGATCAATATGGAGTGCCAGTCTCGGCACTCTTATATTTACTATTGCAATTTATATGGCGGTAAACGTTTTCTTGTTGTTGGGAGGGCAGCGGGCGAAAAATGAGGCCGACACACTGAATACTAAATTGGCACTGCTTCACAACATACTCGTGACAAGTAAGAAATAACAGTATAGAACCAACTGTCTCCCTCAATATAAGAATATTTTCTTCAATTTTTGTCAAAAAACAAACAACAGAATTCAGTCAAATTCGGACACATAAATAAAATAAAAAACCGGTCAAGTGCGAGTCAGACTCGCGCACCCAGGGTTCCGGACCACCGCGAACAATATAAACATGTCCACTATAAACGGACACTCACAAAGTATGTATTTACATAATTAGTGCGTGTCAGTTTATACTGGACTAAATTTTCAGTGATGTAATTAAAATTTTACTTATTTCGCAATTTTTCTGTGCAATAGGACGTTGCTTCGTACAAAATTTCAAAATTCTGAGTTCACAGGAAGTACCCTGTTTTAGTTCCCTTAAGAATTTCGAAAATTTGCATAAATGGCTGTATCTTTTTGATTGCGTTGGCTTAAAAGTTTGATTTTTTTAACACCTTCAAAGGACAGTAGACTTGAGTATTTGGTATAAATTTCAGCTTCATACATTCACGCGTTCCTGAGACAGACGGACGGACGGACCGACGGACAACAAAGTGATCCTACATGGGTTCCTCTATTTCCTTTCGAGGGCGGAATCCTAAAAATAAATAAATTTTATGGGACAATCTAATACAATACCCGTAGCACATTGCACGTTGAACCGATGGCCGTTGGGGCGAAAAGGTTCTCGAGTGGTGACCACGTACCGGAAGGCGTGGTGTGGGTAGGCCCCCCACAAGGTGGACTGATGGTAAAGGTCGCGGGAGTCCGCTGGATGCGGGTGGCGCAAGACCGGTCACTTTGGCACTCGTAGGTGGAGGCCTATGTCCAGCAGTGGACGTTTTTCGGCTGATATGATGATGATTGATGACCTGACACAAATCAAACTAGCTCCAGGAGTTTGATTAATAAAATTCAATTGAGCCCGCATCTATACAACTTAACATCAAGGTCCCCGCTAAAGTATAGGTGTTTATCTATTCGATTATCTGGTTCCTGATGGTAATAATTATCAATCTGATGAATCTCAACATTTTACAAATTATATAACTGTGTGTATCGCATCTTGTATCAACATCAACGCATCGAGCTATCGATCGTGTCCTTCATAAAAATGTTGGTTAGCCACAATTATAATTATTTAACAACGCCTATTAAGAGTTGTGTCCTTCAATAAAACCTGGGTTCAAATCCCGGTAAGGGCATTCATTTATTTGCGTGATTAGGACGAATATTTGTTTGCGATTCATAGATATTTTCCATGTATGAAGTGTTAATTAATCTGTATATGTATGTTTATCCTCGTCTAGTACCCATAGCTTTGCTTAGTTTGAGACTAGGTAATTTTTTGTAAGATTGTCCGCAAATATTAAAAAACTGGCCAAATGCGAGTTGGACTTGCGCACGAAGGGTTCCGTTTTTACCTACCATTATCTATAAAAACGGCAAAAAAATCACGTTTGTTTTATGGGAGCCTCCTGTAGCCTAGTTGGTAGTGACCCTGCCTACAAAGCCGGAGGTTCCAGGTTCGAATCTTGATAAGGGCATTTATTTGTGTGATGAGCACAAATATTTGTTCCTGAGTCATGGATGTTTTCTATGTAGGTATTTAAGTATTTATTTATCTTTATAAGTATGTATATCGTCGTCTAGTACCCATAGTACAAGGCTTTGCTTAGTTTGGAACTAGGTTGATTTGTGTAAGATTATCCCCAAAATATTATTATAATTATTATGTAGGGCAGATGTCCCGGTCACAGCCACTGGGCCGGTTTTGGCCACTTTCAACTTTTAATTGAGGTTACTAAGGTACAAAAACTGAATGGCCACAATCAGTCTTAAAGTGGCCACAACTGGGGCATCTGCCCTATCTCCTGTTTAAATTCACGGGACAAAGCCCGGTCCTTTGGAAGGCGTGCGTGGGGATATGGATCCAACACGTAGAGGTCCTTTGGAAACGAAGTTTAATGTGATGTAATACACCTGCTAGAACCCATTCACGGGTACATCGGTAGATGACCGTGAACCGGTTCCAACAGGCGTTGGGGCTATTGTGGGTTATATGGATAGAGAACGGGTTCTATGGTGATGAGATTTGGGTGGATTATGAAACTGGGCTATTGCAAAACGGTCCAGACACCTGCCATAACATTGTTGTTATTATTATTAGTTCCAGGGCGCGAGGCGGACCAGTGCGCCCGGGCGGTGCGCGCGCTGTCGCGGCGGCTGCGCGCGGCGCCGCTGCGCGTGCGCCTGCAGCGCGCGCTCCCGGTGCGCGCCGCTCTACTCGCCGACATACTCGTTTTCGTTCTCAATAACACCATCGTACTGCTGCAGTTCAACCATGTCATTTAATGTTCTTGAGTGCTTATTTTTCCATGAAGTCTTTACTTTTTCGCAAAGTAAGATTGTAAACCGGTTTAATAAAAAGCAAAGCACGGGTATTCATTTATTATTTAAATCGACTTTATTGTGTACAATGTATGTTTTCTTGAAACAAATACGGCAATTTGCAAAAAAAAATCCATATGCATTAAAATTGACTGTTAATTACTTTAAATATAAAAAATCTATTGTTGGATTATGGGTGCCTTTTAAGTAAAATTTTTAATACAATAACCTGCCTTTTATGCACAGTACCGCCGCTGAGATTGAGCCTATTTTAACTGACTTCTCTTCGACAAAAAAATGGAGGAGGTTTTCAATTCGGTTGTATTTTTTTTAAATGTTTGTATGTTACCTCAAAACTCCGTCATTTATGAACCGATTCGTACAATAATTTTTTAATTGAAAGTACAATATGCTTCCAGATTGGTCCCATTGTTTTTAAAACTCCAGTTGGAGGAATTGAGGGAACTCCTCAAATATATTAGGAACGCCTGTAGTTATTTCGGTATTTTTTTATAATAAAACGTGTATTTACACCCGGAAATCGTAAATTTGGTGAAGTGAAAGTGATGATGAACACAGATGGCTTGTGGAACTTCTCAATGATGTTGAAGTACATAACTATAAAAGTACGTCACACATATGAACTGTCAAAAGTAATTCTGAGATCCTTGAGGAATCAACGGAAGTCCTCAAATATTATCGGCCCACATGGTTTTTTTCTCTAATAATTAACGCATTCACTCACAGAAATCAGATCATGTGGTAAATTGGAAAACAAATGTGGAAATGTTCACGTGTCTTGGTGGATTACCTACTGAATTAAAGTCGGATAAAACTTCGTTTTAAAAGAAAATGATTAAATAAGTTTATTTAGTTTACAGTAATTTTTTTTTATTATTTATTTAGACAAACAAACAGCCACTACAAGGGGTACTTATGCATACTTATATGACTAATGATTACAATATGTGGGACCAACACCGTTTACCACATTTAAGAAAACATGTGTTTGCCATTCAGAGTCATTCATAGCACCTTTAGTCCTTAAGGACTGCCGGTGTCAACAATAACAACATAAAGGTGACTAAATCCTTTTATGGATCTATTTTTTTTATTTGTAATATAGAATCGTTTAACGCATTCACTGCCACCTCCTTTTCCTGGGCATTCGCCAGGTGCCACACTTTTTAAAATGTACTTGATGTAATGCACTTTACGTAATTACGAACGCGTCTGTGCGTCGATGGCACACGGTGAAAGTCACTGGAACGCACATACGCGTCGGTGGCAGTGAATGCGTTAAATATATTAACAATTAGTGCTTAGATGTTAGTACGTCGATGATTCGTTTTTAGGGTTCCGTACTCAAAGAGTAAAAGGGGACCCTATTACTAAGACTCCACTGTTCGTCTGTCTGTCACCAGGCTGTATCTCAACAACAGTGATAGTTTGACAGCTGAAATTTTCACAGATTATGTATTTCGGTTGCATAGCAGCAACAACAAATACTAAAAAAACAGAATATAATATATATTTATATATAATGATACGAAACCCTTAGTCAGGTGCTGATTTCGGTTACGGTTATACCGGTATGAAACCGGTATTCCATTACGGTACCGTTATGTCATAAAGGTTATGCGCGCCGCGCGAACATAACGGTACCGTAACCGTTTTGAAATAACGGTTAGCGGTATCAGTTTTAAAAGATACCGTAACCTTTATAATACCGGTATTATAAAGGTTATCGAGAAAAGTAAGCAAGTTGGCACTCTACAGAGAAAGCATTGGCTACTAAACATTTAAAGACAAAAATACAAAGCGGCAGAGCCTTTGCCGGCGGTTTGGCAATAACACCAGGCCAAAGTCGATACATGGGTACCTTTAAATAGCGGTTACGGTACCGGAAAAAAATAAGGTACCGTTATATTTCAGTAGCGAAATATAAAGGTTCCACTACCGAAACCGCTATTTGACAACCGATATGACGTCATACCGTTAAAATAGAATACCGGTATTTTTCGGTTATGCAGTCCCTGCCCTTAGTGCGCGAGTCCGACTCGCACTTGGCCGGGTTTTTATAAACACTAACACTATTTCCAAATACGTCTAATTTACAGAATCTTTTGTTGTATGTGTCAACGAGTCTGCGCAGAGGCGCGCGCTCACCGGCGTTTGTCCGGCAGCGGCCGGTCACAAACAGCTGGTGCGGGCGCGCCTCTCGCTGTCTACAGTGATAAGACTTTATAACTAAATTTATTGTTTTTATTATTATTATTTATTCAGAAAACCAACAGCGATACAAAGTATGTAACTTATAATATAATACACAGTAGTATGGCCAATTACAGGTTTACCTAGATAACTTGTAATTGGCCATCGTGGTATTGTTAAGAGCTATGCAGTCAAACTGGTTATTACAGAGGTTACACAATACCATTGCTTCGAGCAACGAGCGCCGTAATTTTCCTTTGTGCACAACATTTTATACATGTGCCCTATGGACCAGCTGTTCGCAAAGGGTGCTGAGTGCTCCCCGCGTCCAGTATAATAACGCGTTCAGAGCGCTGATGCGGCTGCCACGCTGGTGTAGCGCGTCCGTAATGTTCGCGCACGCGCGCGAGGGTGGTTTCCCGGCCATCATGCGTGCGCGATGAGCAGCCGCGCTCTAGCGCGCAGCCTCCTGGCCGTTATAGCTGACAGGATGGACAGTCAGCTTCTCATACATTGGACCAGAGTACACTGTATAGTCACCTCGAACAGGTGAGTATCCTGGTTTTTTATTTTTTAAGTAACTAACACAAGTAATTAAGTACACCTAGATAATAATTTTAAAATGTATGGACTCCGAATTTTATTTTTATTTATAAATAGGTATATCTAAGCTTTATCAATATGCACTGATTTTTGCGTACCTACTGTCACTATAGCGAATACGTCACTAACTCTAATAAGGCCACACACACACATACACAAAATCAAATTCGTGACGTTTACTCTTGGATGTTTCAGAGAGCTAATTATTTTGTATAGTAGTATTACGTAGTATACGAGTATGACAGATGCGAATATTGACATCCATATAAAATAAATAATGCTGAAAAGTAATGAATAAAAAGAAGTGCAGAATATGAAAGAGTGAAAAGCGACCGTTTTTAATCAGAATAATTAAGTAAACATCATGGTAAAAAATAGTCTGCTAGGTATGGAAGCAAAGCCACCTAATTTCTTTACTTCTGGCTGATAATTTACTTGCAGGTACCAAATGGACATTTTGTCAAAATGGGGTGGCCATCTAGTTGCATAACAACCATTGCCATAATATCGATTGTCATAACACTTTACGCATAAAGTTGATGTTCATATTTTTCTTTTGGTAGTATTAGTCCATACTAGTTTTATGAGCAACCAATTTATGTCCATTATAAAGTATGCTTAAATAATTTTATGCGCCACAAATTTATGCGCAATACACATTATGTTCTTAAACATTATGGATCAAAACGTTATGCGCATAAATGTATGACTATTTGCAATTATGCATATTTTATTATTATTTTGTTTGTGGGCCTTAATGTGCCGCTTCGACCAGCAAGTGATTTATTCTGGCAGCCCTTTCTTTAGAGTTCACCGTTAAGTCCCGTTGCCTCCAGGAAATTCCAAATTCTTTGGGCGGTGATATGTTGTACTTCTTGTGGGTGCACTATGTGCCGCCCTAGGTAGGTACTTCTTTTATGCATGAGTGGTCCGCAGGAGCAGAGAATGTGCATTGCAGTCTCCTCTGTCTCCTGGCAGAACCTGCAGGTTGCGTCCTGCTTCATACCCATTTGAAACAGCTGTTTGTTCAATTTGCAATGTCCTGTCAGGATTATCGTCACTGCGCAGGTTTTGTGCCTTTTGAATTGTAATAACTCTTTAGACAGCTTACTATTGAACCCTTCGATCAGGGCTTTAGCTTGTTTTTGTCCTTTAGTGAACTTCCACAGCTTGATTGCCTCTGATTTTTCCGCGATGTTTAGCATAGAATATGCTTTCCGTTTTGTGATGCCACAGAACGGTTCCGGGCCGACCAGTGCCGTGTCTGCGCCCTGCCTTGCAAGTTCATCTGCTTTTTCGTTTCCTACAATGTCGGAGTGCCCTGGTACCCATCTAAGTATGACTTTGTTGGAGTTCGCCGGGGTGTTTAGATTATTTTTACAATTCTGGACTAGTTTAGAGTAGGACTCTAGTGATTCTAGTGCCAGCCGAGCAGCTTGGCTGTCCGATTTGATGTAGATATGTTGGTTCTTTAAGTTTCTTTCAAGATTGATCTCCACGCATTTATTTTATGGGTAGAGTTCAGCCTGAAAGATTGAGGCCTCCTTCCCCATGCTGACGCTAGCTTTGAACTTTGGCCTCTCACCTTAGATACCACATCCAACATCATCACCTTTTTTTGATCCATCTGTATACCAAATGTGGTCCTTTAAGTCCATTTGGTCATTTGTCTCTCGGAGGTATTTCCACTGTATACAGTCTAGTGAATTTGCATTCCACGTATGTGTAGTCAGTGGGCATGCTTAGGTTTTTGTTATCAAAAACAAGGGCCTCAAGTTTGCTTAGCGCTTGAGAGCGCCATTTTGGCCTTGTTAGTGTGCATATCCTGTAGATGCACTGCTTTGCCTCCTTTTGCACTTGCAGGTGGAGTGGCGTTAGATCGAGCAGTGCATCCAAGGCTGCCCCCGGTGTTGAGCATAAAGCTCCTGTTGCTGTTAAGCAAGCTGTACGCTGAAGACTGCTTAACTTTGTGATGGCTGTCTTTTGGTGGACTTTGTTACACCAGACTGCAGAGGCGTATGTGATTATCGGCCTCACTACCGCTGTGTAAAGCCACATAGCAATTTTGGGTCTTATACCCCATCTTGCTCCTGCCATTCGACAGAAAGTCCACATGGCCATTTTTGCCTTTTGTATTATGTTATTCAAATGAGCGTTCCAAGTTAGCCTTTGGTCAAAAGTAACTCCTAGGTACTTGACCTCATTTGAGTAGCGTATTTTCTGTCCATTAAGTTTTAATTTGGCAAGCTTATCTAGTTTCCTTTTTCTAGTAAAAGGCACTAGTACTGTTTTGCTCGCATTGATGGACAGGTCATTTTCTTTGCACCATTTGTTTATGGCGTTGAGTGTGTATGAGTCGATGTTGGACCTACCTAACTGGACAGCCTGTCCATAATCGTCTGCAACTTCGAGCGTAAAGTGTCCGATCTATAGTCAGTTATAATAAATAGATAAGAAATAAAAAATACTTTCATCATTCACAACAAAAGCATCTTACGTTCGTTCAATATTTAACCAGACTTCTGTGCGACCCATGTAATTACACAACGTGGTTGAACTGCAGCAATATGAGCGTGTAGTTGGCCGTGGTGGCCAGAATGGCGGTGAGCAGTGACGCCTGCGCCGGTCGTGACAGCAGGCGCACGCGCAGCGGCGACGCGCGCAACCGCCGCGCCAGCGCGCGTGCCGACCCGCAACACTCCTTCGCGGCGCGACTTTCAACTGCCAAGCAAATTAAATAACGTAGAGTTGTGATGCGGTACAGTCAGGGGTAATAATATACGTACATAAATAAGGACATAAATATCTGTAAATGCCTTTATGACATTGACAATAGAGTCCTGTACAGATATTTATGTCCTTATTTATGTTCGTATATTATTACCCCTGACTGTACATACTCGTTTTAAAGTAAATCGTCCGTGCCGACGAGACGCACGATACTCGTACTACCTAGTATCATACATTTAACATTAGTCCCTTTGTTTTGGTGCTCGATAATTTCAAGTGCTAAATTAACACTAGGAGAGGCTACAGATTAGTATCCCTTTGACTGATGAAGTTTATTACATAAATGCACACAGCACATGAAACTAATATAGGTGTTGACGACGGAGGAAAAGTGATATTAAAGTGATAGGTGGCGAACCCATCGCTTGCAACTCGTGCTATTCCCATTGTCGTTTCGTATAACGAAAAAGGAGTAGGATCGTAAATAAGGAAGCTACTAATTAAAGGGTATGATTCTATCAGTCACCTAAGAAATGCATTTTCAGTTCCTAGAATAATAGATCTGTCACCTAAATTGAATCAACAATAATAGTAAAAGAATTACCTAAAATCAATAAAGAATTACTTGAAAATAATATCTATCACCAAATAATTATATGGGGTTTCAAAATAATGAAATTATCACTAAAACAGAATCACCAAACAATATAAAAATGATTAAGTACCTTAAAATTTATTTTAAATCATTGGAAAAAATATATAAATAATTTTCTTTTTTTAATATAAAAAGAAAATGTTTTTTTTAAATGACTGATGAGACGATCCGAGAGCTTCGCTCCCAGACTCAATAGTATCTAAGGGCGGAATTACTCTTTTAAATTGATAGATGTTAGCGTTGTGGGTTTCAGGTCCAAATATGAAGGGATTGAAGCTTTCATTCGTTATCATCCTGTTAATTATGTATGTAAATAAGTTAGATATAAATTGCGTTAGATGCTATTCTAGGCTAAAATCAAGACTACCATTAAAAGTGTAGAAAACTCGCGTTTCGTCCAAAATAATTGGTTTAAAACACACTTCAGCATACTAATTCAGTATTGTTGGATTAGTGTATCATTTAATGTGTGCTAGATCTAGATTTATGGATTCATAAATTAGACTACTTAGGTTAATTGCAGGAATGGATCGCTGGCCAGCAAGAAAACGCGTGGACGGACGCGCGAGCTGCAGAGACATTCTACCCGCGAAGTCGAGAAAAGTGCTTATCGATCGGCACTGTGGGGCGAGGAACGCTCCCTGGAAAATGGGCCTTATACCCTTTAGTTAAGGTATATTTTCAGATGAGGAGTCGGATTAGTGGCGTGATCGTGTTAGTATTGGCTATAAATACCCCGGCGGGCCGAGGAGCGTTTCACTTTTCTATGGGACGTCGAAGCGAGATCACGCTGCAGAATACGAGGGCGGCCAGGCTAGGCTGACCTCTGGGCGCGTACTACTTCGAGGCGGAGCAAGGCTGGTCACTGCTGGGCTGCATTACGGCTGTTGCTGAGAGGAATTAGAGTTTGGTAAGGTCGCAAATGCCTTTGCGATCGTCTGGTGAGATTGAATATTTTATTTTAAAGTGTGACTAATCATAGTGAATTCTGGAATTTCTTAGGGAGTAATTATCTTGTGCGCACATTGTCTTGAATTGAGTGATTAATATTTAGGCAATATCTTTCTGCTCGTGAACTGATATGATCTTATATGATCACGTGTGTATTTTGAATATGTGGCGGTCTAATAGGTTTATCACCTAATAAATGCGCTTAAGACATCATCATATTAGAATTCCGTATACTCCCATGAAGTGAAGTGAACACTTATATAGTACATGAATGTTCGCTAAGGAACGGTCCAATGGTAAATAATTCCTAATTGTATACCAGTATCTAGTGGTTAGTTGTAGGTACAAATGAGGGAAATCTTTATTAAAATATGTGCTAATATTATATTGTAATTTATTTATGGCGGAGGAGCTGGCTTGTTACGAGCGTCGAGGGAGATCAGAAGGGGTGGGAGCCCTGGGAACCAGAGAGGCGTTGGGTACGTGTCCCACTATTAAGAAATTAAAATCTGGTGAGTGACCTTTATAATCACTGTATTGAATGATTCTGAAACTTATTAATTTGTTTTTGGGCTATTATCTAACCATTTCAACGTTATCATACTTGTATTTGTGTATCGAAATCTAGTTCTACTGTATATAGTTTGGGGAATATGCTAGATAAAGTACGAGCGGTTTATGTATAGGTTATGAACGGATCTAGGTCATTGGTTAAATAACTGACGATATTACAGGAATGTTGTTTTGTTCTACATATAAATTACTAGTTGATTTGTCACTGCGATATGATTGGGTTCCGTGCGCGCCCACGAGATAAAGTGATCAATTATTATACGACAACCTAGCTATAGCAATTGACTCGGTCCGTGGTACGCGTTACACTATGAGGATAGATTGTTAAGATGCGGATAAGCGACAAATATTACCACAAGTTCATATTAATATCCGGTGGTTAGTATAGGTGCTGATGGGTGGTTACTTTACTAGATTAACGCAACTGAATAAAGTAGTTATATACACTCGTGGCTGTGTGCTCGGTGTCGAGACAACCATATCCACAGGGCACATTGAGGACCCTGGCCACACGAGAATTCTCCCGAAAGGGGCTTCTTAGTCAGCAGAGATGTGCCCGCACTAGAGCGCCAGTCATAGATGTGTAGACAGAGTGAGTGGCTGAGAGTCTTCAATCTTGCAAATTGAGGGACCTCACTGGTCGAGCTGCTGTCTTAGTTCTAACAACCCTCTTAACAAGGGTTACGGTTGTGTTGGTTTATGAAGTAATCAGATGTACTTATAGATATATTGTGTGGAATTCCTTGAATGAATGAATCTAGCGTAGTAAATTAGTTATGTACACCTGTGGCCGAGAGCTTAGCGTTGTGGACAACCATATCCAAAGAGCACATTGACGACCCTGACCAATACGAGAATTCGCCCGTTAAGGGGTTTCTTAGTCAGTAGAGATGATGATCGCGCTTAGGCCTCCGTCACGGATGTGTCAACGAAGGTAAGGTTGGTGAGACCTTTCAGTCTTGCAAACTGAAGAGTTTCGCTGGCCAAGCCGTCGTTTTGCTTTAACCGAAGCTTCTTACCGTGAAGCTAGCTATGTTGATTTTACAAGGGAATCCAACACTTTCGCTTTAGTAACGGCAATAATTAAGTAGGTATCTTGTTAGGTGGGGTCGTTATTATCGGGATCTCAACAAAAGTATCGCAGTGGGTTGGTAATTAATTATCATTCGTCAGTTCAACTGTGCATTGTCGTATATTTAACATTGTTCCGACTATAAAGTGCCTTTGAGTTGATTGGGTGAGATTGGTTGCTAAGACATTGTGTTACATCCATTGAGATATTTTGGGGGTGAATTGTATTATAAATAGCTTAGGAAAAGTCAGTACTAATTGGTATTAGATTTGATAGAAATAACGATAGGGTAGGCGGAATCAACAGATGAGGTGGGATTACTAGTGAGTACGAGCAGCCGCGAGCGAGCGAGAGGCGAGCGCTACAGTTCGCTAACAACTCTAAGATTCATCGTTAGGGAGAATCGATATTATACTAGACATTGCGTCATTCATGTACCTGGAAGTAAAACATGTACTAATATTCTATTTCAATAGACTATCATATCATATATCTTGACTTATGATTATTTTCGTTATTATATCATCGCATCATCATCAATATCTTGACTTACGATTATTTTCGTTATTATATCATCGCATCATCATCAATATCTTGACTTACGATTATTTTCGTTATTATATCATCGCATCATCATCAATATCTTGACTTACGATTATTTTCGTTATTATATCATCGCATCATCATCAATATCTTGACTTACGATTATTTTCGTTATTATATCATCGCATCATCATCAATATCTTGACTTCTTCATGATTATTTTCATTATTATATCATCGCATCATCATCAATAGAGATCCCATCATGGCCAACACAAGTTGACCACTATTGTATTGCGAGTCTGTTTAAAGGGCGTCACCTACCACATAGCGTAATTTATCACTTCCCACAACTTAGTATAATAAGGAATTTATGCCCACTTTAGCCTCCATAATTGTGCATCACTTAATGAGACTACTGAATTGTAAATTAATTCTAAGGAACTGGTATAATTGTCTTACTTAAGTTATAGGTTCTATTAAAATGGGGTTAATGTACAACTTCAATTAACGTGTAACTTTTTCCCTTTATAGAAATACAAACTTCATACTTCTCGAAAAGGGCCTGGGTCTATTCGCACAACGCAGAGCCTCACCCACTAGACGAAATCACACGCCAAGCCACTTCACCAGCGCGAATCACGTATAGCTTAGGTCTAAATAGGTCTTCGAGGTTAGGTTCCAGAGATAATAAATTCTAGGTTAGATTACGGCATTGTAGGCCTGGAGTCGGACGGTTTTTTATTTGACCGAATCTCTTTCCGTCCGGCAATATCCTAGGAGATGATTTGGTCTGTTAAAGTACTCAAGCTCGATTACTTTAACATAAATAACGAGAGATTCTGTAGCTGTAGGATAGATTTACCTAGACTAGAATAAAACCCAACCTTTCTAGTAGGATCGGCCGGAACTAACTCGGTTTTTCTATTCGCTTTGGTACGAGTTAGTATTTATAGGATCAAAGTGGATATCTAGTACAATCGAGTCTTGATTTTACTGGATTAATTAATCAAAGGTTCTTTAGCTTCAAAACAAACAAAATTAATTTGATATTTCTATGGTAAATAAATGATTTATTTTCTCGCTTACTATCTGTTTAATTTTATTCAATAGCTTTTCCTTCAGGTAGGATTCCATTTTCAGACGACTAGAAGCTTCTCAGGAGCTTCAGCTTTCAGCTAGGGGTTAATTTAAGTTCAGAATACAAAAACATAAAAAGCAAGCCATTTAAGAGGTTGAATCGTTACATTTTGGTGAGGCCGTGCCCAGGATGAAAATAGGGTTTAAATTCACTTTTAAGTATCCCGGGTTACTACAGAATAGAGTATTTTCAATTTAAAAAAAAATATATATAAAAAAAATTATAATAAAAGGAAAAATATTTTTTTATTACGTGATTCGCTTGGTGAAAGGGCTAATTCAATTTATTTACAGATTTTTCTGTGTGTGGGTTATACAAATAACCCACATTTTGTTGCCGTGGAGTAGATAGAGAGATGGAGTTTGTATTTTTTTTTATGTTGTGTTGTGTAATATTTTCAGGATTTTCTTTCTACCTTTTAATTTCAAAGGGATTTTCACGCGCGGTACGTAGGTGAATTACTAATCAATAAGTTTATATCACACTAAACTATGAAAAATATGCATAGAAATAATTTTGTTGTAGACGAAGGGCTAATATTATTTTGACAGAAATTCATTTGGGGGTACACATTTTTATTCCCGACTGTACCTTTCTACATATGTTTACCAACTGCTCATTGAGACGATTCTAACGAGCCCAAACTCGATGGGTTTGTGTCATTGTATCACGAAGTTCCTAGGCCCATCTTCCAACCCCAGCATCAGATTAGTTCCTTGTCATCATAACGTTAATTTGTCATGCGATTTATACATATGTGCGAAATTTTAGGCCGAACGGAAGTCGGAAAGTGAGTCTTATTTAAGAATTAAGTATAAACATAACAGTACCTAAACACTCTTTTCATCGGACAGTCGTCTAAAAGTAGTGCCTATGCGATATTTGTAAATTAGGGGGGCAGCAATGTTTTGTGGGAGGGACTTACGATCTACCATTGCAATAGAGGAGGGTCTAATTTAAGAATTAAGTAGAAGCGTAATAGTAAATACTCTTTTCATCGGGCAGTAGTGTAAAAGTAGCGCCTACGCAAAATTTGTATAAAAGGGGGGCAGGAATGTTATGCGGAATGGCCTTACAACCTGCCAATGCCATAGCACAATTAAGTAGGTTCCATATACATCAGGCGGTTGCGGTAGTAGTTATAATAAAGTTTAGGTATAATGCTTTTATTCCAAAATAAAATAAAAATAAAATAAAACGGATCTAGATAACCTCAAGATAGTATTTTGTTAAATTAGCATCTTATGTATTTAGCTACGATTATTTCATCCTTCATATTCAATTGTTGCATTTAAGTTCGCAAGAATAGTGTTGAGGTCATTGACATCTGTCCCGCGGTTGGGCGATTATTCGTTAAATAGTGGTTAGGAAAGTACCGGTGGATGATTATAGTACCAAGGACTTAGGAACATACTTAAGAACTCATCACATAATAGGGGTTAGAGTTATAGGTAACTTTCGTAAGCTAGGGGAGAAAAGTAGGTACGCGTTATACCTAGTTAGTTCACCTAGTCAAATTGAATCCAATTCTCGGCGTTTACGATAAATCGATCGCTACTAAGTATTGTCCGAAATCTTAAGTACCTATAACCTTGCGGATATTTTCTACGTAATCGTCTTTGTAAAGAAAGTAATTGTAAGAATAGATAAGTAGGTAATTCGCGCGAGTTATATTCATTAACCAGTTAAAATGATAGGAAACTGGAGCGGTTATCTGTTACAAGAAAATGCGCATTCGAATCGGATTAGTTCCGGCTAGAAATTCAAATACCTAAGATCAAAGGTACACTATAATGGACTTTGTTGTTAGGTCATTAAGGTCAAAAGGTAAGCTGTGTGTAGGTAATTAAATGGTTGTCATCGTGAGTCAGTGAACCGGTTGTATGTACGCGTGAGATTTCAATTTTTAATTACGTAGGTACATAAAACCACTTTGGCAGGGTTAAAATAGTGACAGGTTTGAAGATAAGCAACAAGTAAAGGGCACCTAAATACCTGGCTAACTCCACAGAGGTATATTCCTGGCATGGTAGGACTCGCACATTTCCACATAAATACGCGGCCACTCTATCACATTCACTTTATAATGTGCACCAGTTCAATTATCACTACATTGATTTATGTTTGAATACACACTAAACCACAGTAAACACTTTAAACTGATTAAATAATAGGCCTAAATATGCGAGAATTCGGCTCGTTGAAGCCCGCGCGCAAACTAAAAACAATTTTAAACATCGAACTTAGGTCCGGGCGGCCATTTTGGAATCTAGCGACGTCGCGGCGCCAGTAATTGTAAAGATTTTTGGCGGGAAATTGTTGTTTAATTTGATGATAAAGGAGTAATATTAATTTACTATATGTCGCGTTCGCTTATAATTTGGTGGAATGGGTGAACAGTTTTAGGATCATAGGATAAATATTTATGTAATGCATTAAGGTCGGTCTTCAATAAAGCGCGTCGCACGTAAAATATTTTGACACGGAAAATAATGTAGCCAGTTAGATGCGTTAATATTGATAGTAACTTTATGATAATGGCATAGTGTAAATTATTTCTAATAACTAGGTAATAATATAGTTGCTTTACTTTTGAGGTGGTTTTTCTCACGGGCCGGAATTGATATCGGCGAATTAAATATATAGAAATAGTATGCGACAAAATTAGCTTTGTGGAGGTTGCGGGCTAAGTATAAGCTAGTTAGAGCCTACATATTTTATATTGGTCAATTCTAATAGGTATGTCTAATAGGTACCTTTAAGCGTCACGCGGGTTTACGTGGGTACAATGTAATGAAAAAGATAATAGATAGATTGCGCCTTACAAAACTTAGCGAAATAAAGTTTTAGACCCATCACACACTGTAGGTATAGCGAATTTCATTGTAATCAGTAGCTTAATTAACGCTAACGTACTTACGAACGTTCGAATTAGAAAATAAGTAAGTAAGTAATAATAGATATATATATAGATATAAGATTAAGGCGCTATTGTATTAGGTCAACCTGTAAAAATAGTTGCTGTACTGAAATAAATAAATAAAATAAATAAAAAAATAAAATAAAAAAGGTAACACGTGTTGGCAAGCGAATGAAATAAAACGAATTCATTGAATAAGGATATTCCGAAATCCGTCTGTCTGGTTTAGTTACTTCATGAGTCATAATTATAGAGCGGGGTTTGTGAAGTTTCAGAATAATTTAAATAATTAATTATAATTCCAGTCAAGTTAGGTTTTCATATATATATGCAAAACCAAGCACGCGTGATCTACGGTACGACATTATTAGTTAGCAAATAACTTTGATACTCAGGTTCTGAGGCGAAAGACTTCGCTGATAGGGATTTCCGAATCTCACGGGAGATTCAGCTCTAAGAAAGGGGGGCAGAAGGCTTAGAATCGTAAGACAATGTGTGTAGGGCATGAAATTGATTAACCGCAACGCACTTAATTATTAATAAGGTAGTGTTAAAGTCATGGGTTCTATCAATAGGGTTGAATGCAATTTAAATGTAGGTAGGTATAGTAAGTAAATATAGTACGGATCAATTCATTGATAGTTACGTTGATAGTAAAATTTATTACTTACGTATTTTAAACAATGGTTTCAGAATTTGTCAAGTATAAGATGGATAGTTGTCCCAGTCTGATACCGAAAGATTAGAGCTTGTCAGACAAATACCATATATGTACCGGTTCACGTCAGGTTACGAAAGATATTCGCCATGTTTACATTATATGGTAACAGGGCAATTCGGAGAAATTATATTAGTAATACCAAGTTGTGCACGTGTTATTATTATTATGTACTTTAAGGCAGGAGTCGTATATATCGCATGGCACTTTAATTGGTTACCATAGTATGTGATACTGGAGTATGTAAACTAACTGTTCCACCTCTCTAGTCATTGTTGAGGTAATGTGAATTTCGAAATAGGTCGTTAATTTCGCAACTTATCTTAACAGCGCACTGGACGGGCGGTTTGTCCGGCGGGCTATGAATCGCGAGCGTCCGGGTTCGATCCCCGGTACGGAAAAATCTTTTTGTGTTTTTTTATTTTTGCTTTACTAACAATATTGTGGGCTACTACCTTTTAAACCTTTGGTTATTAAATTGAACGAATTTTACAATGTTTGGAGCAAGTTAAGGGTAATTGGGGATACTTATATATTTAGGCGTTTATAGTTTTAACATTATGCGATTTAGGTATTCATCAAATTGTGTATTTGTCTACGACATAGGGTCCGTCTATTTTTTTTCCATGAAGTACCTATGACAAAAATGACTTATCAGTTAATGTAAGAGGTTGTAATTAGGTATTATTTAAGGGTCTGCGGTATAATTTTACGGATGCATAAAATTATCATCGAGGCACTCGCGTAGGTTTATTGAACAGAAAATATGGTTGTTTATAAACGATATTCGTATTAGGGCATATTTCCAAGTTCGGTTACAAAACTAGCGCAAAATAGGTCAGATATTGGTCACGTAGGAAAATTAATTTGACCCGTGGCGGGGATATTTTGATGCTAGCGACAAACGCGAGTGATATTTCTCTCATTCATGTAAGAAATAAGTAGTCGGCCGATGGATTAACTGTCACATGAGTAAGATCGCGGTTGCTTTCCGTTCTTTCGTAACCGTTCAAAAGAGTTTAGTACCTTTATTTAATTCAGTGCTGGATTAAAATAGGCCTTATGGATTAAAATGGGGAGATTTTAGAAGAAGGAATTACTTACGGTCGGTTGACTAGACACACACTAGTCGAGTTCCTGGTAGCACAGTATTCATTGTTTCACTAACTTCACTTTAAAACTAACTTTAAATAATAATACACAATATTGACTCAAACACGAGTAATGACACGTTGGAATAGGCTGAAATAGGAGGCAAAACACTCGTTGTTGCACTATACAAGTCAGACGTAACTGGAGCAATTTATTCCTTCAAATAATAGCAATCTAGACACTAGTTATTATTGTTATTAAATTATTTGATTAATTACGACGAATGTTGTTTACAAAATTTGTCTAGCCAGGCCGCGGGAATTTGACATTTGCTGATTTGGGTTAAGATCTGTGGTGAGGCTTTAATGTACGGCCAAGTGGCGTGTTTAAACGGTTGTTACGGTTTAGGAAAAATTAGGAGTTGTGAATACATAAAGCCTGAGCTTACTTAGAGGTGGTAATTTAATTCTAATGGGGTTTTGTCATGTGGAATACGGTGGCGGAATGAAGGGGTTAATTCGGTTTCGAGTCAAATCATTTACGCGTTACAAGAGCATCTTACATTTATAAACTGTGTATCAGGCAAGTGAGGTATTGGAAATTATGTAAAATTTTTTTGACAAGAGAGTTCATATTTACTTAGACGGATTTTCCTTGCCTACTAACATTAAACTAGGACCTTTTATTAGATAGACCTTGCCAGTACGTTGTGTCTAGTTGATAAATCTAATGATTAATTTCCCTGCGCTTAAAGTTATTAAACTATAAATGTGATTAACAGGTCCTACCAATGTCAGAATTCGCGTCGATTTATAAGGGGCCTTTTGTAATTGGGGTTAGCATTGTGATTATAAAATACTCTGATACTACATTATACCCAAATGAGGAATCCTAGTAAGAGTTTGTATTCATACCAAAATTTGTAGACATCCCATTGAAATTGAGTCGCGCATTATGTTGGGTGTACATTATCGTTTGTAGGGCCATTATCGTTTGTATCGCGGGAGGATTAGCGTAGTCGGTTGTCTTTAATCCATTCGGTATGATAGCTTTGCAAGGGTACTACCACAATTTTAGTTAACATCTTAGACGATTAATATCAAAAAAATAAATACTAAAAAGTAGAATAAGTAAAGTTATAGTCTGTGTTAAGAATAGTTACGCGATCAACTCACCGCTGGTTCAAATCGCGCGAATGGAACCGTAAGTACTTCGCGTTGTTCGTTTCACACTAGATATTTAAAAAAAAAAAAGGGGGGAAATTTAGTACTTTATGCTTGATTCCGTGCTTAAAACTAGAATAGAATAGGCAACTTGTAAGTTTGTAAATAAGATATTATGTAGTCGAGATCGTAAGGCGTATCAATAGTGTGCGCTCACGGGAGGTCGTGCGTCGATAAGGTTAACCGACTTTCAAAAAGGGGAGGGCTCTCAGATGGGTTGTATTTTACTTCTTTAAATCAGGTTGGACGTTAATTAAAGGCGCCTATATAGGTTGTTCAACAACAAATTAGGTACTTGTTATAAAATATTAACAAAATGGTTGGTTGTAGTATGGGAATTTAGGTATTTTTAATGCGTAACATTTATCGTCAGAAATATTTCTAAGTCAATAAATTGTCCAATATGTAGTTCACGATAGATTATACCGGTAGCTATTAAGGTAGATTCGAGATCGCCGCGTTGGGGGTGGCAAAATTAGCACTGACCCCTGGTCTTTTATTGATATTGAGAGGTTAGAGACCAAGTTATACTGGCTGTAAGCAATAAATCGATTTGAGTCGAGTCGATCTGCATTGGCGAATATCAAGGTTGGCGCAATGACCGCGGGATTGTCTCGCTATCAGTTGGGCTGTTATTCTGGGCGTACTAGGGAAGCACCTCACCTCACCTCACCTTTCACCACTAGCGAAAGTAGATCTATACCCGCAGCGCTGAGTCATCGTTACCATCGTCATCATATCAGCCGGTAGACAGCTACTGTTAGACAGGACTCCCCCAAAGAGTACTAGCGGTTATATCCCAATATTTAGTTGTTACGAATTGCGGAGTCTAGAGATATTTGTACGTGACCTTTTAGGATGACGTAAAATAAGTTACAGGATAACGGGACAGGAATGACTGATAAATTAAGTACTAGATTGTATAAATTTATTATTCTTTTTTTTGAGTTGGCGGGAAATTTTAATTTTGTTCTTGTCATCCCTTCCTTTCGGAGAAAGTAGGTATACGGCGGATTGACGTCTCATAGGTATAAAGGGGGAATCAGATAACCTGTTGTCGTGCGTGTCAAATTTTAGATACTTAAGTTGAAATTTTAGATCGCGGCTCATCTTGGTTTTAAGGGATTCCTGACGGGTATCATTTTCAAGTTATACGGGAATGCAGGTTCTAGATTTAAGATAAGTTTGGAATCCAGGATGGCTGATAAAATTTTTGAAAGAAAAAATCGGCGCGAGTATCATTTTCGAGTAATGCACGGATGCAGATTTCGAATTTTGGGGCTAAATTTGGAGTTCAATAGGGCAGGGTCGGCTTTGGAGAAGAAGAGGCCGCGGCTACCGTATTCGATTAGCTTGTGATTGTATATTTTGAATTACGATACAGATGTGGGGTAAAGGCGACGGTGTTATGACAGCGTGACGGCAGTTGCAGTTGCGGGAGCGGAATTTCAAGCATCGATTGAATACTAATTATTGAAACTTACAGGTATCTTATGAGAACGAAGAGATGGAGTTCATAATAAAGGGAAGGATATGGGGCCGTGATCGTCTAGTGGTTAGGACCTTACGCAGTTATAATTATTCCGGCTTAAATTTATCTCAAGCATGGAATATGGTTATATATTTTGTCCACATGTTATGCGCTAGGTAGTGCATAAACAACGTTAAATATTTACATGAAATAATCCATTTATTACAGGTATATCTTAAGATGTATGATGCGTTTGTCAATACAATATTGACATCAGGCGTTAAATTTATGTGGGTCTTAAGGGCGTGGGTGTAATCTTCATTTAGTAACCTGCGAATCTTACGTTTGCACAATATATGGTATTGGCGTAAGACTAATTTTAAACTTATGAATTATGTATTGCAATTTATCTGGTATTTACTACATAAATTATAGTATTACGAAAATTTGAGATCCAACTATAAAATTATTTAAGTTGTGAGAATGGGGGGCAGTTATTTAATTAATGACTGATAGGTAAATGGTAAATGGGATATGGCTTAAAATTTAGATATTTACGGGTTACTCTAGGAGGGTTAATTAAGTTTGACTTGCTGTCTTTTATAATCTTCAAACATATGAAGGGCAGGTTAGTTGGCTGTGTGCGAATAGGGCTGTGCGGATCAATTAAAGCAGTAAAATTTTGTTTTGCAATAAGTAAAGTAGTAATATTATATTATCACTTTGTTCTACTCTTCATATCATAATTTTCTCGTCATTTAAAGTAAATGTAAATTCTCATAGCATATAACTTGGGAAGAACATTATATATCATTAATGTGGTTGTACTGTCGGATTCCGTTTAGTTGGTCTAAGTCGTGTTTAGGGCAAGGGGATTAATTAGGTTGGGAGGGTATATGTGTGTGTTCGTTGAGTTAAGAGATGTACGAGTCCACGTGAGAGGTAGTGCTGAGTGTGTGATTGTATGGTAATAATGGGCTTTTACCGACTGGTCGGAGTTCGCAGTGCAACCTAGGTTTGTTGGTACTGATTGATCTCTCCAAACCATTTTACACCGGTGTTTCCGCAGTTATAGTTTGGTTAGGTTAAAGTCATAAAATGACAAGGTCCTTGTGTGACTAACTGTGGCGACACTATACTCTACAGAAGCTAAGCTGAAAGGCTAAGCTAGTCTTATCTTCGTCCTACACATCTCTTCGTGGCAAGGATACTTCCGACACCATATTCTTCGGGATGATTTGTCAACGAACATTCATTCTGAAACTTAAGTAATAATATTTTAACTTCCATTACTGGGAATTTATCAGGAATTTCCTATTATATGTTAAGTAATTTGCAATGTCAAGATTACAATCTTGCAAGGGTTCAATGAACATGGTTTGTTGAAATTAAATTTAGTAAGGCTGTTATTCTTACACGATGGTGAAGTGTTGCATTTTGTATTTGAGTAATGCAAACGTATTTTATAGTAGTTACGACATTTCTACAGTAAAGCTGGGTGGGGCTTGGACGCATGTAGTCGGATTCTCTATAGGATGTCAAGGCACTTCCTAGAGACCCCACGGGGTTGATGAATGTTACTGTGTGCGACTGGGTCACGTTCGGTATAGAGATAGAGTATCATCGCGAACGACGATTAAAGTTAAAGTTTGTTTGATGTTTTGTCAGTATTATCACTATCGTTAATGGTTTGATGGTGCTGTCAGGACATTGAAGGGATTAATGCAAAATTAACCCAGTAGTTTATGAACAGTTTGCCTCTAGTGTGGAATACAGTCTGAAGTCGGATATCCTAGTCAAGAAGAAACATTCTCCACTGGGTTTGCTTGGTGGTTATCTGTGTACTCAGTGTTCTGCTGTTCGCATGGGGAGTTATTGTAATAACATAAACCGAGATATGTGGTCGAACCTGGATCCTTGGTAGCCAGAAGGTATCTGAGGGTTCGGGGTGTTAGTGCAACATCGTGGTCATTAGGATCTATTGGGCTCACAACCTAGTACTTTGTGCGAATGGGAGTATTCTGGGGAAGTTTTCTAGCGGCGCCGACCGAGATATGTGGTCTAACTTGAGCTTGTAGTGGCCAGGGGGCATCTGTGGGCTCAAGGTGAAGCTAGAAGATAATTATATTGTGTCATCGGCCGAGATATGTGGCCTAACTTGTACTGACGGAAGCCAGAAGGCAACTGGAGGTGCAAGGTGATGCAGTATAGGGGTTTGTATTGCCAGCCGAGATATGTGGCTAAACTTGAGTTTGTGGTGGCCAGGGGGCATCTGTGGACTCAAGGTGGTACCGTAGGGATGGGTATGTGTGTCATCAGCCGAGATATGTGGCTAAACTTGTGCTGACGGAAGCCAGAAGGTGACTGGAGGCACAAGGTGATACAGGGGCTATTCTTCAACGTCCATCACCAAGCAAACGTAGTGGTTAAACATTCACACACCTAAAATACACTTGTTGGAGAGATCGATATATCAACGAATTGAAACTTCCCGAGTTATGGGGTTGGCAATTTTTGCAAAATTATAATCATAGATTATTGGTCGGAATTAATTGGGAGAGTTATGTAAATAGACACAGCTAACAAATCTAGCCTTCAGTTAGAGTAATATTATATTTAAATTTGGTATAAGGACAGTAGGTTAACGGAATTATCTACTCAAAGTTATTTTAAAATTCACCATTTATAGGTCGCAATTCCTTGTTTATTGCTTAAGTATGTTTTAGATTGTGATAATGCTTCGCTCAATATCGTAGATTTCTCGCTGTGCATGATCATGGGGCAGAATGAGACGATCCGAGAGCTTCGCTCCCAGACTCAATAGTATCTAAGGGCGGAATTACTCTTTTAAATTGATAGATGTTAGCGTTGTGGGTTTCAGGTCCAAATATGAAGGGATTGAAGCTTTCATTCGTTATCATCCTGTTAATTATGTATGTAAATAAGTTAGATATAAATTGCGTTAGATGCTATTCTAGGCTAAAATCAAGACTACCATTAAAAGTGTAGAAAACTCGCGTTTCGTCCAAAATAATTGGTTTAAAACACACTTCAGCATACTAATTCAGTATTGTTGGATTAGTGTATCATTTAATGTGTGCTAGATCTAGATTTATGGATTCATAAATTAGACTACTTAGGTTAATTGCAGGAATGGATCGCTGGCCAGCAAGAAAACGCGTGGACGGACGCGCGAGCTGCAGAGACATTCTACCCGCGAAGTCGAGAAAAGTGCTTATCGATCGGCACTGTGGGGCGAGGAACGCTCCCTGGAAAATGGGCCTTATACCCTTTAGTTAAGGTATATTTTCAGATGAGGAGTCGGATTAGTGGCGTGATCGTGTTAGTATTGGCTATAAATACCCCGGCGGGCCGAGGAGCGTTTCACTTTTCTATGGGACGTCGAAGCGAGATCACGCTGCAGAATACGAGGGCGGCCAGGCTAGGCTGACCTCTGGGCGCGTACTACTTCGAGGCGGAGCAAGGCTGGTCACTGCTGGGCTGCATTACGGCTGTTGCTGAGAGGAATTAGAGTTTGGTAAGGTCGCAAATGCCTTTGCGATCGTCTGGTGAGATTGAATATTTTATTTTAAAGTGTGACTAATCATAGTGAATTCTGGAATTTCTTAGGGAGTAATTATCTTGTGCGCACATTGTCTTGAATTGAGTGATTAATATTTAGGCAATATCTTTCTGCTCGTGAACTGATATGATCTTATATGATCACGTGTGTATTTTGAATATGTGGCGGTCTAATAGGTTTATCACCTAATAAATGCGCTTAAGACATCATCATATTAGAATTCCGTATACTCCCATGAAGTGAAGTGAACACTTATATAGTACATGAATGTTCGCTAAGGAACGGTCCAATGGTAAATAATTCCTAATTGTATACCAGTATCTAGTGGTTAGTTGTAGGTACAAATGAGGGAAATCTTTATTAAAATATGTGCTAATATTATATTGTAATTTATTTATGGCGGAGGAGCTGGCTTGTTACGAGCGTCGAGGGAGATCAGAAGGGGTGGGAGCCCTGGGAACCAGAGAGGCGTTGGGTACGTGTCCCACTATTAAGAAATTAAAATCTGGTGAGTGACCTTTATAATCACTGTATTGAATGATTCTGAAACTTATTAATTTGTTTTTGGGCTATTATCTAACCATTTCAACGTTATCATACTTGTATTTGTGTATCGAAATCTAGTTCTACTGTATATAGTTTGGGGAATATGCTAGATAAAGTACGAGCGGTTTATGTATAGGTTATGAACGGATCTAGGTCATTGGTTAAATAACTGACGATATTACAGGAATGTTGTTTTGTTCTACATATAAATTACTAGTTGATTTGTCACTGCGATATGATTGGGTTCCGTGCGCGCCCACGAGATAAAGTGATCAATTATTATACGACAACCTAGCTATAGCAATTGACTCGGTCCGTGGTACGCGTTACACTATGAGGATAGATTGTTAAGATGCGGATAAGCGACAAATATTACCACAAGTTCATATTAATATCCGGTGGTTAGTATAGGTGCTGATGGGTGGTTACTTTACTAGATTAACGCAACTGAATAAAGTAGTTATATACACTCGTGGCTGTGTGCTCGGTGTCGAGACAACCATATCCACAGGGCACATTGAGGACCCTGGCCACACGAGAATTCTCCCGAAAGGGGCTTCTTAGTCAGCAGAGATGTGCCCGCACTAGAGCGCCAGTCATAGATGTGTAGACAGAGTGAGTGGCTGAGAGTCTTCAATCTTGCAAATTGAGGGACCTCACTGGTCGAGCTGCTGTCTTAGTTCTAACAACCCTCTTAACAAGGGTTACGGTTGTGTTGGTTTATGAAGTAATCAGATGTACTTATAGATATATTGTGTGGAATTCCTTGAATGAATGAATCTAGCGTAGTAAATTAGTTATGTACACCTGTGGCCGAGAGCTTAGCGTTGTGGACAACCATATCCAAAGAGCACATTGACGACCCTGACCAATACGAGAATTCGCCCGTTAAGGGGTTTCTTAGTCAGTAGAGATGATGATCGCGCTTAGGCCTCCGTCACGGATGTGTCAACGAAGGTAAGGTTGGTGAGACCTTTCAGTCTTGCAAACTGAAGAGTTTCGCTGGCCAAGCCGTCGTTTTGCTTTAACCGAAGCTTCTTACCGTGAAGCTAGCTATGTTGATTTTACAAGGGAATCCAACACTTTCGCTTTAGTAACGGCAATAATTAAGTAGGTATCTTGTTAGGTGGGGTCGTTATTATCGGGATCTCAACAAAAGTATCGCAGTGGGTTGGTAATTAATTATCATTCGTCAGTTCAACTGTGCATTGTCGTATATTTAACATTGTTCCGACTATAAAGTGCCTTTGAGTTGATTGGGTGAGATTGGTTGCTAAGACATTGTGTTACATCCATTGAGATATTTTGGGGGTGAATTGTATTATAAATAGCTTAGGAAAAGTCAGTACTAATTGGTATTAGATTTGATAGAAATAACGATAGGGTAGGCGGAATCAACAGATGAGGTGGGATTACTAGTGAGTACGAGCAGCCGCGAGCGAGCGAGAGGCGAGCGCTACAGTTCGCTAACAACTCTAAGATTCATCGTTAGGGAGAATCGATATTATACTAGACATTGCGTCATTCATGTACCTGGAAGTAAAACATGTACTAATATTCTATTTCAATAGACTATCATATCATATATCTTGACTTATGATTATTTTCGTTATTATATCATCGCATCATCATCAATATCTTGACTTACGATTATTTTCGTTATTATATCATCGCATCATCATCAATATCTTGACTTACGATTATTTTCGTTATTATATCATCGCATCATCATCAATATCTTGACTTACGATTATTTTCGTTATTATATCATCGCATCATCATCAATATCTTGACTTACGATTATTTTCGTTATTATATCATCGCATCATCATCAATATCTTGACTTCTTCATGATTATTTTCATTATTATATCATCGCATCATCATCAATAGAGATCCCATCATGGCCAACACAAGTTGACCACTATTGTATTGCGAGTCTGTTTAAAGGGCGTCACCTACCACATAGCGTAATTTATCACTTCCCACAACTTAGTATAATAAGGAATTTATGCCCACTTTAGCCTCCATAATTGTGCATCACTTAATGAGACTACTGAATTGTAAATTAATTCTAAGGAACTGGTATAATTGTCTTACTTAAGTTATAGGTTCTATTAAAATGGGGTTAATGTACAACTTCAATTAACGTGTAACTTTTTCCCTTTATAGAAATACAAACTTCATACTTCTCGAAAAGGGCCTGGGTCTATTCGCACAACGCAGAGCCTCACCCACTAGACGAAATCACACGCCAAGCCACTTCACCAGCGCGAATCACGTATAGCTTAGGTCTAAATAGGTCTTCGAGGTTAGGTTCCAGAGATAATAAATTCTAGGTTAGATTACGGCATTGTAGGCCTGGAGTCGGACGGTTTTTTATTTGACCGAATCTCTTTCCGTCCGGCAATATCCTAGGAGATGATTTGGTCTGTTAAAGTACTCAAGCTCGATTACTTTAACATAAATAACGAGAGATTCTGTAGCTGTAGGATAGATTTACCTAGACTAGAATAAAACCCAACCTTTCTAGTAGGATCGGCCGGAACTAACTCGGTTTTTCTATTCGCTTTGGTACGAGTTAGTATTTATAGGATCAAAGTGGATATCTAGTACAATCGAGTCTTGATTTTACTGGATTAATTAATCAAAGGTTCTTTAGCTTCAAAACAAACAAAATTAATTTGATATTTCTATGGTAAATAAATGATTTATTTTCTCGCTTACTATCTGTTTAATTTTATTCAATAGCTTTTCCTTCAGGTAGGATTCCATTTTCAGACGACTAGAAGCTTCTCAGGAGCTTCAGCTTTCAGCTAGGGGTTAATTTAAGTTCAGAATACAAAAACATAAAAAGCAAGCCATTTAAGAGGTTGAATCGTTACACTGAGCCCCGCTTTCGGTCCCGGGACTCAGTATACCGCCCTCCGCTCAGGCTTCCGCCAGAAACTCGCTTCCTCGGCCTGGGTCGTCGATCGTCGGTTCTCGACCTCCTTAGCGAGCTTCTGGCTTTTATATACACTCTACGGGTAGGACAGACAAGACCACGTGGAAGTGGGGTGCGCTGATTCGGGTTTTGGTATATTTTTACCTTTAATCATATATTTATATCTAAAGTTATTTATAGTAAAACCAACTTATTTCTTTTGAAATTTATAGCATTGACGGAAAAAAAAGAAGCTGATTTGACTTTTGTCAAATATCATGTTTGACTCCGCCCCTATTAGCCATTTTTTCATTTAATTAAGGAACTGTTCTATTTATTAGGTGACAGATACATTATTTTGATGACAGATCTTATATTCAGGCTATAGAAAAAAGGTGATTTATGCTTAGAGACAGTTTTGATTAAACTGGTGACTAATATATAATTAAATAGAGATTATAATTAGGCTGTTGCAGATCAGTGACACATCTCATACTTAGGTGACAGAAAATTTTGTTGCCTTAATTAAATTAATGAAGCAAAACTTACAGCTAGCCAGTAAATTGTGGAGTAATGCCAAAGCTGAGTCCAGTTTAACCGCCTCGTTGCGCAAGCGCTGACCGCTCAGCACAAACAGTAACATCACCATCACGTAGTGGGCGAAAAATGATACCAAAGAGTGTGCATTCAAAGACATCATCAGTTCCTGATACAAAAGTAATAAGACGTTTAGAATTAAATCATTTGCCACATCAACTGCTGTACAAATATTGCAAAATGATTTTATATTTTTAGTTTTGGGGGTTGGCATTTGCACCTATAAAAAAATTATACATTTAAATCGGGTATCATCGTACCATAAGAATACAATTACACAAAAAAATCTGAACTAAATTACAATGTTTAACAATCACTAGAAATTAATTAATAAATATGAAAATAATTGACATATATAAATTAATTAATAATTACCTAACTAAGTACCTTTATTTTATTTTTTACCATAGAATGGTAAAGATTGGCTTGTGCATAATATCACCACAGTGCCGTAAATATGAACAGTCCACCCTACCTGCTAACATCTGCAGGATATTGTGTCTTATCAACGTCAACTGTTGGTCAAAGCCAATGATTTGTACGAAGGTACGATTATAATAGTCCGTAAGCCCACTCATAAAACGCATACTTCTCAAATGCATATGGCACACAGTCGTCAAATGTACTGAGCGAGGATCAGAAGATTTTTGGACCATAAGTTGGCCGGAAGTTTGAGAAAATCCTTCACTTCCGGTCAAAGTTTTCAGGGTATATTTAGGACATGATAATATTTTATTCATCACTCAAGGTATACATTGCTATGTACTTATACAATAACAGTTGTACTAGTCAAACTAAATATGTATGCTACGACAATAAGAATATTACATAATAATAAAGCCTCTTTTATTTCCCTAATAATTATGTTACATGCTCTTTGGTAGTGAAATAATTCAATTTTATTTATACCTATACAAAATAAATTTCGACATATAGATTAACATAATGCAAAATGCACATGTTTTACTATTAGGCAATAAGGCAGGTTTGCGCGTTGTGATTGGAATGTCAAAATAACGCTGTTTAAGGCATTTTGTCAGACCTTTTACACGTGCAGCCTGTGGACAAATTATACTAAGAAGGCGTTCAATGCCCTGCGCATCCAATATAATAACGGGTTCAGGATGCTGTTGGGGCTGCCCCGCTTTTGTAGCGCATCAGGTATGTTTGCGGAGTCACGTACTGATGGCTTCAGTGCAATACTACGTAAGAGAACCGCCTCCCTGATGCGCCGTGTGCGTGACAGCTCCAACAGCCTCGTGCGCCTGGTGCTGGAGTCTCCTGCCTGCGCTGTGTGGAAGCACTGGGACTCGGTGCACATGAGAGGCTCTGTGTATAATATATTGTAGGTAATATTAGATTTAGGTACCTGACTAACTTAGGATAAGCAATTGTATATGTACTAATCACTATGGACATGGTCTGAAATAAATTTTTTTGATTTTTTTTTTTGAATTTTGAATAAATAATTAACATCGCAATTGTGGTTAAAAAACATTATTTATCGCTAAATAATAATGAAGGTGGTTCGATTGCCATACAAAACGTTATTTGACATTCGCAGGCTAACGGCTTGATATTTTAAGAAACTTATGTAACAAACTTTCATAAATTGGCTTCCCATTTGCGCCAAATTTCCCCTTTCCTAGAATAGACTTGTATAACTAGATTAATTTGAGAAATTGGTTTGGGACGTGATATTTTGGGAAAACCATTTTTCTCAAATTAATTTAGTTTAAACAAGTTTATTCTAGGAAAGGGGGAATTTGGCGCAAATGGGAAGCCAATTGATGAAAGTTTTTCACATAAGTTTCTTTAAATATCACGCCGTTAGCCTGCGAATGTCAAATAACGTTTTGTATGGCAATCGAACCACCTTAATAATACAATTTTAACAATAGAAATAAGCATCCTTCCCTATCTTTTTCCTTTTCAATCCAGTTTGTACCAGCGGCTTTGCGGATCTCGACGCTCCAGCGTCGCTTTGGTTGATTCCTCTTCCTTTCACCAGAAGGACCATCCCTAGTAGTAATCTTGTAAGTCCATTTTTCGTTATTCATGCGTGGAATGAGCACAGCCCATTTCCATTTCAGCCTTTTGCAATGTTTGAGAGCATCTATCACTTTTGTTGATGTGCTCGTAGTACCAACTTAACTATTGTTGCAGTCTCCAACATCTTCATAATAAAAGAATATGTGGCACCAGTACGACAAACGTTACATACATTTAGCCCTGTAAGTAGTCGTAGGCGCCAAACATAACTCTGTCAGTTGTGAAATGGCCGGTGTCAAAGATGGCCGCTGGAATTCACTGGATACCAACGATATATAAATAGCATAGATGGCAAAGAATTTGTACTAAAGCATAGAAACCACGTTAAAATAAGAGCTTGGTAACAGCTATCTTATTCACTTGCGTAAATCTATAGTTGGCCTAAGAGGGAATGAGACTACAATCCCTATTCAGTTTCACATTTTCGTAGGTTGTCACTAAAATCAACTCGGGCAAATGTCAAATGGATGTAATTGGATGTAATTTAATCCAGCAAAATGCAATATGTCATTATTGTTTGGTAGAAGGTGTCATTACCTTACAACTTGACTTGGTCGTATCATATTACTTCCAAAACATCGCGGCTCCTGTGTGTGAAAATAATTTATTTTGGTGTTATTCCACCGAGAATGTTTGAAAAAATGTATTGTTCATGTTTGCGAGACTTGATTGTTTCCTGTGATAAAATGTATTGTGCCATTGAAGGCTGTAAATCTCATACAAGAGGGACATAAATAAACCATGGAGCAGTTTGCTTGTATTGGTAACTTTCTATAGATTTTGATTTTATTCATGGAAGGAGCTCACCTAAAATTAATAATAGTAATTGGTAATTTATGTAAATATCATTATCTGTTCAATTAAAACCAGATTGTACATGAAAATAAGACTTTTTCGGATAAGTAGAAGAGGTTATGTTGTTCCCATAGTGATGTAGTTTTTTTTATCGACCTCGGCACAATAACTTATCGACATAATAAGAATAACTCAACTTTTTGATTTTAGATTTCCAAAGGACGAATATGTTAAAAGGAATGGATACCACACGTGTAAGAAGGAGAATCTGACATGGAAAAGCAGTAATTTTTATTTCAAACACGTCACCAGATTATTAGTACCAAATGTAAATTTAAATGGAAGCGACTGGAAGCAGACAGATCTTTCTCAAAATTGAATAGAAACGTGTGCCTTAAGAAAAATAAGAAGTTTTAGTCATAACTATTTTATTGAAGGCGGATTAAGTTTGACTAAATAAAAAATGGTCTTAATATAAAATTATTCTTTCATTTCCCATAAGTAGTAGCGTCCAGGCAGTCCTGCATGACGTACTGCAAATGAGTGCGATATTATAAGATAGATTGTGACAGGGATATGAATGACCTTGGTTTTGCAGGACGCCACGCATCCAGGTTGACAAAAGCTACTTTGGTTTTTGCTACTACAGTAGAGTCTCATCAGTCCGTCACTCCAATAGCCGGCTATGTCGATTAATCCGGCACACTCCACCCGCACCTCCTTCACCGGCCTTTACTTCTCTTTCTCTAGCTAGACGCTTGCTCTCTTTTTATTAGTTATGACATTTCTATTCAATCCACTAATCCAAACATTCCAAAATTCCGGGATTTTCTAGTTTTTAATAATGCCGGGTTAGTTAGACTCTACTTTTCTTTTTGCCTTCTCCATAAACATATTTTTTTCACACAGTGAATGTGAATTATTAAAATCTAAATGTATAATTTGGTTGACTAAATTTATCGATATAAACAGTCGACACTGTACATCCCCAGCGCAGGAACAAACTTGTGACAACCTTCCAAATTAAGGAATAACAAATGCATATACATCTCTTTCTGACGCGTTAGTACGTCGTACGAAAGTAGGGGAAAGGTATACGTATCTGCTACCTATTTTAACCTTAGGGGCTTGATAGATGGAGTGTATCTTGAAGGATCTGAATAACTAGTGCCGTCCTTTACTTTCTTAAGAAGTATATTCATTAGAGAAAGAGAGACAAATATGGCTACTCTACTTGGTCTTTAATGGTGCAATGGACCCATTTATGGATTAAATTCTCAACTATATATTTGACAGATGTCATCACGACTAGTGTTGTGTAATCTTCATAGTAAGATATTGTCGATAAAATATTTAATCATAAAATAAAATAAACTGGATTTACTGGTCCAAAATATATATAAATATACTCTTGACTAGCTTGGCAAATTCTTATGTTATTGCGCATGGTTCATCTGGGTTGGAAGGTCAGATGGCAGTCGCTTTCGTAAAACTAGTGCCTATGCCAAATCTTGGGATTAGGTGTCAAAGCGGACCCCGGGGCCCTTTGGGGCACAACCGGGAATAACGCTAGGAGGATGGTGCATCTGGGCCCTGTTCAATAAACAGTACAATCCGACAAATTTGCAGCAAAACGACTCGACCTGAACGTGTCTCGCCTTAATTTGATAAGTACTTATGGCAGCTACTACAAGGTAAAAGCGGAAAAATTAAAAGACGTATGTAGTTCATATTTTTTGTTTATTAAATTATCACTTGCAAATTGTATAAAACTTGCAAACATTATAAACCTTTAATCAATACAAGTTTGTTATAAAAACTGCGAACATTGTGAAAGTGTTGTCAGGTTCTATCAATACGAATGAGCACTCTGACAAATTTTGACTTGTACATGTTGATATTGTTTGCCACTTGTTTGAATAAATCACACCAGACTAGCTGAATTAGTCTTAAGGTGGGTCCACACTTGTGACTTGACGACGGACCGGACTACGTGGCATTGCAAGAGAACATGTTACGCTAAATGTGGACGCTCGAGATTGTGCTGAGGTGCGGGCGGGGGACGTACCGCCGGACAGGTCTCGACGTGATCCATTCCTAACCCGTGCCTGTGTCTGTGTCATCTGACGTACTTGTACGCGTGTCATAAATGCAAGTGTGGACGTGTCATGGTCACGTCACAGGTCGGGGAAAATAGCGAACATGCTTTGAAAAAGACTGACTTTCGGTGGATCGGCTCGTAACACGTGACTTTGATGCGTGACAGTACACAGATCAGCGTCCACACTAGGCCCGGTTAGTAGATCGTAACTCCATACATTGTCTTGCCGTTTGGTTCTGTACACAGACAGTTCCATCAGTGTTCGGAATGGATTGTGCCGTACTGCAGCTTGTAACAAATTGTTCGCGTAACAAAATACGTCCAAATTAACGGTACTGACACGTGTTTCTGATACGGTCACGGGATAATGTTCGGCAAATTGTCACAAGTGTGGACCCACCTTTAGACGTACTAGGACTTTTGTGCATACGACTTGTATAATCTGAACACTTACCGGTTGACATGATAAGGGATGATTAACAAATATTGTTGGCACTGCATGCGAATGGAGAGTTTTTCGAGTGTATCCCAGACGAAAACAGGATTCTTCAAAATGTGCATGCAGAGCATATCCTTGAGTATAATTGTGTAGGACTCCATTCCTCGCCTCTGATTATATTTTTGACCCATTCCTTTCTTATTTCTACTCGTAAATCAGCCGGAAACCTATTTATATAAAAAAAAAACAGTAAAATGTATAAACTCACTATCAAACGTTATCGATGTTAGTAGGATCTCAAGTACAACACGATGTGGTATGTGAAGTGTCAAAATATCGGATTGCATTATTTATAATTGAAATAATAATGTAAAGCTGATGCAAATACGCAAAATTGATGCAAAAAACTGTACATGCTTTTCCAGTGATCGATATTCAATAAGATCTGCAGATATTTCATACATAAAATAACAATATTTATGTCATAATGCTTACCGGTGAAATGATGCACTTGAATTATGTTCACTTAGTACATCCATTCGGTGATTACACCCTGTACCACACACGCCATATTTAATGTTAAATGCGTACATTTAACCAAAAGATCACTTTCAATACTAAAAACCACAAATTATTAGCAAAACACAACAACGCCTTTGATATCCAGCTGGCTATCAAGCTAATATGGCCGCCGAGGTGAAGTGGCGCGCACGGCTTGAAGATAGGGTTGGAGACATGATGCTACCTCGTTTTAACACAGACAGTTTGACGTTAGAGTAAAGAGCGTATTAGATAAGGAATTTTGTTCAACTTAATATACTCCATCTATGCTATTTATTTATCTTTGCTGGATACCTTTTCCACAAGAAGTATCTTGAATAATTTATATTTAAAAAATTGCAACAATAGTGTTTTTAAGAACAAATAAGTCGGCCAATCCATATCTGGCTGGAAGTATCTAGTGGTCATCTTTGGCACCGTATGACAAGTACTTCAGTGCATTTCCGAACTGACAGACTTATGATTACTTTCTCTACGGTTAAAGGGCTAACTGATGACACGTCGTATGTCGTGCAAATGACACAACGTGCACCTATATGTACGTTATGTGTCCTTAAAATTTTGACTGGAAGTGAATCATTTTCTCAAACTTCCGGCCAATTTTAGGTGCAATAATCTTCTGATCCTGGCTCAGCACAACTTTTCCGACCGTGCGCCATGCATTGCATCATGAAGATGTGAGTCGTAGGCAGTTTGGGAGCGAGCCTACGGACTACAATCAATATAGCGAATGCGTTAGCAATTCTTATGAAGTTATGACCGACGCCTCGAGAACCCCCTACGGCTACACGAATCAAAATCATTATGACGTTTACTCACTGGACGTTTCAGAAAGCTAACACTTTTATATAGTATCATGACGTAGAATATAACAGATGTGAATATTGTCATCCCGATCTGAAAAAAAAATGTTTTAAAGGAATTAATAAATAATAAAGAATATGAAAGTACGTATTGTACGGCAACAGTTTCATAGTAAGAATAATTAAGTAAAAAGCGGCCAAGTGCGAGTCGGACTCGCACATGAAGGGTTCCGTAAAACAAATTGCGGTTTACGATTTATGAAGAATAAAAAAAAACTACTTACTAAATCGCGTTCAAACCAATTTTCGGTGGAAGTTTGCATGGTAATGTACATCATATATATTTTTTTGTTTAATCATTCTCTTATTTTAGAAGTTACAGGGGGGGGGGGGGACACACATTTTACCACATTGGAAGTGTCTCTCGCGCAAACTATTCAGTTTAGAAAAAATATGATATTAGAAACCTTCATATCATTTTTGAAGACCTACCCATAGATAACCCCACACGTAGGTATGGGTTTGATGAATTTTTTTTTGAGTTTTAGTTCTATGTACGGGGAATCCCTAAAACTTAATGTTTTTTTTTCAATTATTGTGTGAAAATCTTAATGCGGTTCAAAGAATACGTCTACTTACCAAGTTTCAACAGTATAGCTCTTATAGTTCGGAAAAAAGTGGCTGTGACATACGGACGGACAGACAGACAGACATGACGAATCTGCTGCAGTCTGCTAAGTGCTAATGGAAGCAAAGCCATGTTATTTGTCTTGAATTCTGGTTGTTTTTTTAATGGTACCTACTTTGCATTAATGGGGAACTTGCATGGGACTTCAATTTCGAATAAATTGCACTTAATCGATACAGATAATATACGTCCTAGCTCCGATGCAGAAGAGTTCGTCCAGTAATTAACAACTATCACATTTATTTTGATATGTATTACATGCTAAGATCAAACGAATAAGTAATAGGAACAATATTAGTAATGTTTAATGTAGTTTATATTAATTGTTAAATAGAAACCCTAAAAGGATTTTATTGTAGAAAAAAGGGCACTTAAAAACTATTGTCCAATTCTAATTGTGGTCTCCAACTCCACTTCTTGACTCATGGGCCCGAAGCAGAACCATCAGCATATAGCTTTGCCGTGTCGCTTTCCGTATAGACATTGCCCATTTTTCGCCTGTTGAATTCGTTACCGAAATAGTTTAAAAAGCAAAATTTCTTCTGCTTATAAAAGTGGTATCCTTATATTTGAATTGTGTAAATGTTTTCATAAATAATGGAACTATTATACAACTAGTATAAAAAGGTATTGAATTTTTATCAAAAACATTATTTTCTTACAAATGGGAGAACCTACAAAAATGCTCCGACTAGACGAAAACATATGCAGCGGGGCTATTCGAGATATCATACAAAAAAAAACCGATTGTATTCGTTTTATCTCACGTAAAATGACGAAAAATATATTTTTTTTTTGATAAAATAACATAACAGTTACACAGAGTATTGAATTAGAAATTATATTTTGTATCACAAGTATACCTAACCTAGACCTAAACGCACATTCTGTAGAGATAATTGCAAATGAATGACATACTCCATAGTAAACGCGCCGAGAATAAACGTTGGTACATCATAGCATAAGCCCGTTTAAAATAGAGCGTTTTCGGGAGGAGCCGGCGTGTAAAGACTTCAAATAAAAAATTAAAAAATAAATCATAAGAAACTTTGAATGCTTCATTTGATATTCCTCTGGGTCATACTTTTGATTTTCGTAATAAAAAAAAATGCAAGTTCCCTATTGCCGCAACCGAATGGACAAATTTGTCCCAAGGCTTACAATACATTCAACTTGAAGAGATAATAGATACGTGCAAAACATGTACATATTATAGCTAATAATATATTGAACTAATTCAAAGCCACTTAGCCATTTTTGATTAAATTAGGTAATAAAATTAAAATTTCAAGGCAAACTTACCTACTTCAAAAATTTGGCTTTCGGAGTCATAAACTTTCTTAGAAAAAAATCTTTAAGACATATGACTGTAAGTTTGCCTTGGCAACATATTTTTTTAATATTTACCTGAATACCAAAACACGTTGAGATCTGATCAACGCAATTCGACAAGTATTGATAAATCACTCCCCAATTATCTAGATCATCTTGAATTGTCAAGATTTCCTCATTATTTGATAAGTCCTGATTGTTTTTTATCATTTTGGAAATTGCACGCACTGAGCGATTTATAAATTGTAGGCAAGCGACGATAACCTCAATTAAAACGAAGTAAGTAAAACTTTCCACAATATAACGATATTGCAAAGAGGCCTCAAATATGGTGGTGAATATGTACAGAATGGTGTCAAACATGCTTACAAATTTGAAAAATTCTATAAAAAAGCTTAAAGTTACCGTAAAAATTATAGAAGAAACCAGTAAAGCTATTTGAAACACTCTTTTTTTAAGTTCGGTTACGGTGGTCAGAAATACTATATCACTAATGCACAGTTTTTGAACAGAATCAATGCAATTAAAGTATATTTTAAAAGACTTTGCATGAATGAAACTTGGAACTATAGTCAACAATGAATTTGTGACTAAAAAATAATGAAACATCAGGTAAGAGTAAAGATCCATTGCATCTTTAGATAAATTTTCTATAATTGGCTGCGTGCGATGATAACAAACAGCGCAATATAACAAATGCAGAGCAATCACGATACCAATGAATACGAACACAATTTTTCTTGCTTTTGGTTTGTACAGTTCATAATTTCTGAAGACGCAGAAAATGTTTTCAAGGAGAATAATCTTATTGATCCAATTTAATAGCATTTTAATACTGCTGACAACCCCGATAGAAACGGTGACTGACAACCGAAACTGATCAGTATAAAGTAGGCACTGAAGGTGTACTCGTAAAAAGCTTTTAATTTTACTACCCAAATTAAAGCCATTACCGGGGCGATTAAGAAGCCAACACTTATTGTGTTTTGTAATGTCACAAATTGAGTATAACTTAATAAAGATGAAAACATTCAAGCTACTCTTACTGCGGTTTTAATGAATTACGGGATCGTATGCTGAAGTGACGGTTTAAAGTTTTTAAATAAACAGTTTTATAGAATTTCGTAACTCATTTTTTTCTCATTTTACACAATAATCAATACGCAGACTACCTACTTAATTTGTAAATCATAATTTTTTGTTGATAAAATTTAAAGTTTGGATATTCATATATCAATCATATCATATATAATAACAAATCAAATATTCTTTATCCTCATTATATTTAGTAATAATATGGAACTTATTACCAAGAAAAACATTGTATAGAGCAAGCAGCAGTTTCTAAACGATTCAATTCATAAAAAAATATAGGAAACATAACGCTTTGTAAATTTTACTTATATGTATTATGTGCATTAGTAAAAAAAAAATTGGTTCTGGCGCCGGCCGCTGCCCCTGTCGTGTATGGTCATGATTCACGATAGTATTAACATTGATGTTTATAATTATGTCTCAAACAGCCTCAATCAATTTATTTTATGTAGCAACACCTACATGAAATCATGTTAATAACAATGTTGATGGGTAGTTTTAACAATAGAAGCACTGGTTCCTTAGATTATGATTATATTCCACAATAAATTACAAAACATCGACCCTTAGACATTATCTATCACGCGCGGGCCACCATTATTAATCTCCCAGTATTGCCAACTGCCCTGACAACTAGGCACGTTCGGTAATGCCGCGAACAGTTCGGCCAGCCTGACAAAACCTTCGTCCTCGAAGGTCACCTCCACTCGTACTTCATTGAACTCCACCACCACGCTCTGCAGCAAGCTTCGCTCCCAGTGCAGGCCTTCACCTGTTCTCTCAGTCAAGGCCCAGCGAGCAGAGCAGAAGTCGCGCTTTCATAAGCTCGCCAGTGCGGCCCACGACCACCAAAGAAATACGCTGTATGTCTCAATCTCTGTAACAAACTTTAAGGCTGAGGCTAAAGGTTCCCTATAAAACATAGCATAGCTTTTCATTTGTTTGCGTTTTTGCACACTAGTGACAATTAAAAAAGAACGATATTTATTTCGGCCCTGGCCATCCTTGACACACAAACAATGTGATTTCTTTCCTTGTTACTCGTTTTGCAAAATTGCAGTATTATACCTCTTTATTAAGTCAACAATCAGACTTGAGCTCGCCTTGGTTTTGATATCAGCATATACTTTAATTAACACTACGGGTACAATTTACGTCTAATATAGTAATGTTCATCATCATCCTATCAGCCGAAAGACGTCCACTGCTGGACATAGGCCTCCCGCAAAGAGTGCCACAATGATTGGTCGTCATACCTTTACCAGGTCATCAGTCCACCTGACCATTGTAATGTTACCTTACCCTTATTATCTTCTTTACCCTTTCGTCGATGTCAACCTCACATCATATGTGAGCAACGCCACTGCAGGATGACAGCAGCCGCACACACACTGCAGCCACATGAGGGAAGCACCGTCGTCCACGGCGCTGATCAAGTCGCTGTCTTGAGACATTTATACAGTACCATCGCCTTGCAGCGCAATAACTCAACGCGTCACCGCCTGTCGACATCGTGACCAAACATATAACATCACCGCTTCATAGCGTCGTGAACAAACATCAAACATCACCGCGCTGTGGCGTCGTGACCAAACATATAACATCATCGCTCCATAGCGTCGTGAACAAACATCAAACATCACCGCGCTGTGGCGCCGTGACCAAACATATAACTTCACCGCTCCATAGCGTCTTGAACAAACATCACCGCGCTGTGGCGCCGTGATCAAATATATAACATCACCGCACTGTGGCGTCGTGACCAAACATATAACATCACCGCTCCATAGCGTCGTGAACAAACATCAAACATCACCGCGCTGTGGCGTCGTGACCAAACATATAACATCACCGCTCAATAGCGTCGTGAACCAACATCAAACATCACCGCACTGTGGCGTCGTGACCAAACATACAGGGAGGGCCCTGTAACTGGAGCAAAAAATTAAACGGTAGATTATTAAGCTTGTGAACCATTATTTCGAAGTGGTTTTATGCGAAAAAAAATTTTTTTTTTTGAAAAAAAAATTCTGTAAAATAAGTTAACTTGTATTTTTTTACTCTTCTGGAGTGCTATGAGTAACTTTTTATTTTAAAAACACAAAAAAAAAAGAAAAAAAAATGAAAAAATCACAAAACTATCTGTTGAACACAAAAATGCAAAAACTATTATGACTCATTACATGATGTTACCTCAAAATCTGCATTGACTGCCGTGATATCATCTCGTGGTGCCAAGATGCATTACTTGGAGGTCATAACTTTAGATCAAAATTTCTCCGTAACCAAAATTTTTGAAAGTGAATGATACACAAGGGGTTACTGCAAATGCTCTAAGGAAGCCTCCTTTTGAATATTTGCTCGTGTTACAGGGCCCACCCTGTATAACATCACTGCTCCATGGCGTCGTGACCAAACATTTAACATCACCGCTCCATAGCGTCGTGACCAAACATATAACATCACCGCTCCATGGCGTCGTGACCAAACATTTAACATCACCGCTCCATAGCGTCGTGACCAAATATTTAACATCACCGCTCCATAGCGTCGTGAACAAACATCACCGCACCGTGGCGTCGTGACCGAACATATAACATCACCGCTCCATGGCGTCGTGATCAAATAAATACAATACATCATATGAAATCATGATCAAATAAATATATAACATCACCGTTACAACGTCGTGATCAAATATTTATAAAATACTTTATGACATGGCGATGAAGTGAAGGTAATCACCACCCCATGAAGTCATGATCAAATCAAACATACAATAACATCATAATCTTATGGCATGGCGATCAACTTCAGATAATATAATACATCACCGTCTTATGACGTAGTGATCAAATAAATAGAATACACCACCATCCAGGTCGTAGTGCTTAGGCCAACATCACCGTCTAATGACGTAGTGATCAAATAAATAAAATATACAACCATCCCATGGCCTCGTGATTTTAGAAGAATATAATACATCACCACCGTCTAATGACGACGTGACCTAGGATCGGAAGTTACACCTTTGATACTGCGACTGACTTACAGTTTGCTTCGTTTGTTATAAATTACGTTTCATTTCAACATCCTCGACCAACTCACGCATGATGCGTCGTATCTCTGCCAACTGTGACAAGCTCGCCACACTGTCGCCAACATACCAGCAGTGTCCACACGCTGCTGCTCTAGTTTTGTCAACTGTGTTGCTCACAGGCAATAACTTGCCAACCACCAACATATGTCTATATGAAAACATAAACCAGCAACAGTAATTTGCTTTAGTTAGGTAACGCAACTAACTAACTTAGGCAACTTGAGCCCTCTGGCTAATTAGATCAGCTGACAATTACTACTCCATGACACAAACTGATAAGTATTCAAGTATGGTTCATTGCAATGTGAACGGACACCATAACCAATGAATGCTGGTAAGGCCAATGGTGTCACATGCGCATTGCCACGTTCCAACATGACACTCAATCAAACAAGATAATATCCCAACGCCACCATGATCATGTCATTTAAAATATTAATCAACAGTCTAAACGCACACTCCCGGACACACCCACACACCGGACACTCCCGGAGTCTTGAAAAGAGCATAGCAGCCAGATTCACTAAACATCTGTAATAATGCAATTTAACTTCCAATATCATGTTAATACATAGTCAGTATACACACATACTATGTGCAATAAAACTCCATGATACATACACATTTGTCAATCAATACACAAGTGTAAATCAATCCAAGTCAATTAAATCACACCACGGTTACCCATGACTGAATACAGTTATGCCTTCAAATTGTCCACCAATGGTCCATGGACCACATCAACTCTTAGCAATCTGTCACAACAAATGTAACTTAAACTGTGGTTACTATTTTCATTATTCAAGAGTTAAGCTAAAATTGACATTGGCAAATATTATTCCAACTTACATAGCCATTTTAATCAATGTCAAACCAGACAAAGTGACTAACCTTTTATTTCATTTTTGTCACATTTGACCGTCTCTCACCTCTTCATATTCCGGTAAGTCCATCTAGCCTTAAGTTATACTGACCAATCCTCTTAAGTAACAGGTAGGTCCATTCCATCGTTTAATTTCCACTTGTGTGGGACGGGCTGTAGCATTGTCGCCTCATGATGCATGACTTCTCATCACAGAATAAATCAACATCACATCACAACTCACACCACGACCAGCTCGTCCAACGCCGGAGAAAGAGGACCTTTACGCCGCATGTGTAACACATATAATAAGTATTTCACTTCTGTTGACTTGTTTTGCCTGAGTAAGCCACTATTCCAAAAATATGTACTCAGCACCCCAGGCTGTAATGTAGGCTAAATTAAATTATTATATTTATATATTCTAAAATATATACATATATCCTAAAACCTCCCTCATATTTCATAAGCTATGTGTAAGTGTAATTTGTAATTTCTATTGCACCTCAATTGCATGTAATTTCTTATATATTTTGAGTGCATTCTTATCAGCTTAGTTTGTAGTTAGTAGGTATTAAGATTATAATTCGACGCTATGTCTTAGTGAGAGCAATTTCGGAAGTAAGTGCATCTCTAGTTGTAAGCATTTGTTACTATTAGTGTATTGTTGTACATTTGCTTCTACTGTTTCTCCAATAAATAAAATAAAATAAATAAAATAAAACTCTGTACCTGTAATCATATCTATAGGGCACAGATACAGTACAATTTATGATATAGTACACTCAACATTACATCTTTCATTCAAAAATAACTAGAATGACATACTATTGTAATCATTAATACACCACCAGTACTTATTAATAGTACCATAGCCAAAAATATTTTGTGGTCAACAGTAAATCATAATCACTCAAACCAAAGGAACATTATGCATTTGTATCAAACATCTAACAGTTCCATTATTGGGCGAGGGATATGCATGGAACCAGTAACCAGATTCTGGCTTGGACACAGCTAACAGCCTGGCGCGGTCCCTGCCTGTTGAAGGCTTTATTAATGTCTGTAAGGTGGTGACGGAGGCTATTGTATCCCGAGGCCCTTTGCCTTTGTGGTTTGGACGGGAGATTTGGACTCAGTCCAGCTAGCCAGGCATTCGTGGCCTCGTTCAAACATGCAATCTCACAGTTAATGCCCGTTGGGGCTTTTAGTATTCTACCTGCGAGATCAAAGTGTGCTGTGGATTGAAGACAGGAATGCTGGCAAAGCCACACTTGAAATTTTATTTATCAGCGGGACAGGTTTATTTATTTATTTGAATATTATAATACTTAACATGAAATTATTGAAATTCATAAGCGTCATGAAGACGAAACAAATAACACCTGAAACAATTAATTACATCGGTACCATGGGCAGAGTAGCTTTATAAATGGGTGAAATGCCGTCTGTCATCAATATTGGCAGTCGGTGTTACAATAAGCACAGACATTTCTTTGAGAAGGCGTATATTTTCTGGGTGAAAATGTGATTTTATTATTTGCTACGGTAGGTCAGTCATTATGAAACAAACAATGGGGAAGGCCGATGAAAGCTAATTGTAGATGGCGCTCTTCTAGATTCCATACGATGAGAGAGAGAGACTGAAGATCGATGTTACCTAACTATGTAAACCATATACAGTTCTTAGGCAAAAATCTTCCCCATTGCTTTATTAACCCATAACGTTTTATTTTAATCCTTTTTCGGACAACGGTGGATTCCCACTTCGGACAAATTCAGTACGAAACGTAAAGTAATTTTCGCAAAAATAAATAAAAACTACTTCCCGCCTTACAAATTTATCGGTGGTTCGATTGCCATACAAAACGTTATTTGACATTCGCAGGCTAACGGCGTGATATTTTAAGAAACTTATGTAACAAACTTTCTTCAATTGGCTTCCCATTTGCGCCAAATTCCCCCTTTCCTAGAATAAACTTGTATAAACTAGATTAATTTGAGAAAAATTGTTTTCCCAAAATATCACGTGACAAACCAATTTCTCAAATTAATCTAGTTTATACAAGTTTATTCTAGGAAAGGGGGAATTTGGCGCAAATGGAAAGCCAATTGAAGAAAGTTTGTTACATAAGTTTCTTAAAATATCACGCCGTTAGCCTGCGAATGTCAAATAACGCTTTGTATGGCAATCGAACCACCTTAAGGAGCACTATTGGTGCTGTCAGTTGGACAGTTGCCTTCCCCATTTAATTAGTATTTGATCTGCAGGGGTTCCCTTTATCTGGCATAATATTGATTGTCCGAAATACACTCCGCATAACAGTTATCGCAGAAACATTTTTAGCCGAATGATACTTTAGCATAATCATATACTTAGCATAACTATCATGTCGCAGAACACTGATTTGGCAGAATTTTGAATTACAGAATAGTAATATGGTCTACTTTAACTTCGCAGAATTTTACGTAGCAGAACGTATATTCCGCCGATTTTCTTGAAGCATACAACTGTTATCACCGACTTTATTTTTGCATAATTTTATGTGCCAGAATATACGTTTCGCCGAAGCCGTGCAAATATTGAGCCGAAGGAGGGACTTAGTGGCAAAACCGACTCGGATCGCGGGTAGGTTAGAAGACGGAAGCGGGAGCTTTGCGTCCGCTTCCGTCTTCGAGGTTATTTTTTTTATAAAAGAGCAGAAAACTTGTTTTAATATCAAAATCATTTAAAAAAAAAATACAGAATATACAGATATCGATTTAAATAAATTAATAAGTAAATCTATGCACGTAGGCAGTAGGGAACAGGGATTTAGTGGCAAAACCGACTCGGATCGCGGATAGGTTAGAAGACGGAAGCGGGAGCTTTGCTCCTGCTTCCGTCTTCGAGGTTATTTTATTTTATAAAAGAGCAGAAAACTGGTTTTAATATCAACAAACATTAATAAATAAGTTTGCTACTCTTTTTAAAAAAAAATAAGGAATTAATCCAATCCTCAATTATATACATTTTGCCATTGTACGATTCTGCCAAAGAACGTTGTGCCAAATGACAGTATGCCAGCTAAATATTATGCGATACAAATAACGGTGACACGATTATTCGATCATAGGACTATTATTACAATCGTCATTATGCCAATGTACTATTCGGCCAAAGGAAGTTATGCGAAATGACTGTATGCAATGAAATTTATGCGAAAAGTAATTCTGCGAAATGATGATTCTGCCAATGGTTGTTATGCAACATGACATTATGACAATCAAATTTATGTAACATAATAGTAACCCGATCTGCAGAAATAATATATACCTACTAAATAAATAAATATGCGTTATTAATGTGCGACTCCTCGGGTTACAAATCATAAATTCCATTAAATGACATGATTAAACTGCAACAGTAAGATGGTGTAGTTGAGCACAACAGCGAGCATTTCGGCAAGCAGTGCGGCGCGCACTGGCATCGCGCGCTGCAGGCGCACGCGCAGCGGCGCCGCGCGCAGCCGCCGCAACACCGCGCGCGCTTTCCGAGCGCACTCACCCGCTTCGCATCCCTTGGCTAAACAAAAACATAAAAATCTTATACCAACCTGATGATTGAAAGTTTTTATATCCCCTGAGGTCAGCAGAAGAAATTGTAGTTATTAGTTTATGGTGACCAACGGACAAACTTTCGGCCTTCATGAAAAAGAAGATCGTGCCTTAGGGCGTATTTATCTTGCAGTTTCGAGGCTGATTATTTGACTCCAGGGAAATGCACCACGCGCCTTTTTGTTTAATTTAATTTTATATATACATGCCTTGTTGCCTTATAAAAGTAAAATAAAATAAATTCTTATAGTGACGATTGCAAACATTATATCAAACTAGGTGCCCGCGTGGCCCTACGATGGACGTACGCAAAGTCGCCATTGTTTTTACACTGGGCAATATAATAGTACATTATTGCAGAGGCCAGGAAATTGCAATTCGTGGATGAGTTAATTGTCAGCTTCGCTTCATCCCATAATAGAGACGAATCCATGAATTGCCATTCCCGCCGAGACAGATATAGTGCTTTTCTCCAAAAATGTGAGAAAATCAGATACTATTTTCAATAATCTTAAAACAGCGAGTAGGTCAATAACAATAACCTATCAAGTTCCCACCCAACTAATTTTTTTAATGTACATATGTACACGGCATGGCTCGTAGTGCCAGTTTACACTTACAATTTCCGTACTTAATAGTACATTACTTACCTAGGGCGGTTAAACAAAGAATGTCTCAGATCGCAGGTATTTGACGCCCGAGCCGAAGGCAAGGGCGATAAATATGCGCTCTGAGGCTTTCTTTATTACCGCCCGTGGTAAGTACAACATTTTACGTCTCTATCTGGCCAGGAAGTGGGGTTTTCCGCACGCATAGCGAGCGGTAATTCCTACTTTATGGCCAGGTATGACGTAAAATTTATTTTCTCAAACATGCTCGGAAATGTATGCGTTAATGTCACGAAATGAACACATGAAGTTCCTTGTTTATGGCTGCTTACATTACTTCTTGGCCTAGGCCAAGAAGTAATGTATGAAAACCCTAACTAAAAACATTATTGGCCGCTACTCTAACTTTTTAAATTTGCTTACTGATATTAAACAGACAAAGGAAAAAATACATACTGCCAACCACCAATACTTTTTTTTATTTGTTTTAGTTTTCTGTAAAAAAAAAATTGTTAGTTTTTTAATTTTTTTTGTTATTTTTTGTTTATTTTTTAGTGTTGTTTATCGTTTTTAATGATTTAAAAAAAATCTTTTCTTTTCTTGATGTTTGTCTATTTTTTAATGTTAAAATTTTTGTAGGGTCTTTTATGTTATTTTTAAGTTTTTTTTTTATCTATTTTTCCTTTTTGTTTTACTTTTTTTTAATGTTTTTTGTTTTTTTTGTCGTTTTTTTTTAATTTTTTCAAGTTTTCCTTTTTGTTTTCCTTTTTTTAATGTTTTTTTTTGTCCTTTTTTTTTGTTTTTTTTAATGTTTTTTGTTTGCTTTTCTTTTCTTTAGTTTTTTTGTTTTTTTTGTTATTTCTTGTTTTTTTTTAATGTTTTTTTTTGTTTTTTTTTTGTTTTTTTTTTGTTTTTTCCTTTTTTGTTTTTTTTAATGTTTTTCTTTTTTTTGTATTTTTTTGTTTTTTTTCCTTTTTTTTTGGTTTTTTTTAATGTTTTTTGTTTGTTTTTTGTCATTTTTTTAGGCCTTTTTTTTTGTTTTTTTAGTTGTTTTTTTTTTTTTTAGTTGTTATTTTTTTAAATATTTTTTTCCTTTTTGTTTTACTCTTTTGTAATGTTTTTTTAAAATTCTTCTTTTTTAAAGTTTTTTTTTCTTTTTTAGATTTTTTTTATCAAAATCTTTCGCACTTTAGTGAGGTGAAAAGGATTCTATTTTTAAACCACTCACATTCGCTAGCTCGTGTTTCAATTCCACACTCGCGGTTAAATTATAACTGCACCCTTGTATAACAAATAACTATTTATTATTTCCTCACATCGTTTGAGAAAAGCACTATACAAGCCTCGGCCGGAACAGGGATTGCTGGACTCGTTGTATCCGGCCCCCTAGCTAGCCTAAGCTCTAGCCCAAACTCGTCCATCAATCCCTTACTTCACGGCCTTTGCAGTAATGTACTATTAGGTAGGTACTTAGGCTACAAGTTAACATATTTTAAAACATTAGAATCGATCACAATTTTAAATGTTTACTTATTAAAAATTAAACTCATTGAAATCTAAACGCATTTTAGTTCGTTATGAATTTAAATATAGATAAATATTTTTATTTCTTCGTTTCAAACTATTTGAGAAATTGAGACCTTTTTAAAAACATCACTTCGATAACTTACAAAGGTAAGAGTGCGAGTTGGACTCGCGCATGAAGGGTTCCGTACCATTTTCTATTAAAACGGCAAAAAAAACACGTTTGTTGTATGGGAGCCCCCCTTTAAAAAATATTTTATTTTGTTTTTAGTATTTGTTGTTATAGCGGCAGCAGAAATACATAATCTGTGAAAATTTCAACTCTCTAGCTATCACGGTTCTTGAGATACAGCCTGGTGACAGACAGACGGACGGACGGACAGCGAAGTCTTAGTAATAGGGTCCCGTTTTAAACTTTAGGCACACTACACACGGGCGCAATTTGTCACACCAACTTGCAATAGTTAGAAAGAGACTGCCATACATTCCTTTCATTCTATCAACAGCAAGTGGCTGTGATAAATTGCCAGGCCTTGAGACTTAAACCACGTCCACTGCGCCATGTTTTCGTGGTTTTTTTAATGTCAAAAATGTTCAGCCAATCAAAACTATACCCTATTTGTTTGCCGAAACATGTTAGATGTTTAAAAACACAAAAAAACATTGGCGCAGCGGACGCAGCTTTACGAGCATTTGGTAGTTTGCAGTGATTTGTCTTAATCAAAACATGTGGTTAAAAGGTAAAAAACTATACAGTAATGGAATTTTATAAATAAACTGTACAATAATGACTTTTAACTTTTTTAATTTGCGCTCGGCAGTAACGAGGAACTTCATGGACTATTTTTGTTACATTAAGGCGGACATTTCCGAGCATATTGGAGAAGATTCATTTTTGTACTCAAGTCACCGGTGGAGAATGATTAGCTTACTTCTCAAAAGTGTATTGTGGAGCCTGGCCAGTCTAGTATTCAGTGTAGCAGCCTCGCCCTCCGCTCGCTGCCCGCCCACCAATATCAGAATGATTGTCGAGAGATATAACGTCAGCGTTAAACCATAGCTCCAAATGCTGATTTCCCAAAAGAATTCCTGAAAAATGTATTTTTTATTTGCTTACGCCATTCTACGATCAATCCCCAATAAATTAGGGGGGGGGGGGGGGGGGGGTAATTGCCTTAGTTATGCCAATTTTCATTTTAATTATTTTACCTATAACCTTAAATAAAAAAAGTATTCTGATGTTAGCTACTAGTAGCGCCGCAAAGGTGTCAGAGGGGTCGGGCGGGTATGCGGGAGGTGACTCGAGGCTAACTTCAGAATCGTTAACTGATTTTAATCGTATTGTAACTATTATTTAGAATGTTTCAACTTTTAAGGAATAATTAAAAACTTAAGAATATTGTCTTCGATGTACCTATTGACAACGATCCGATGAGAAATCAAAATCTGGATTTTCAAGAGACTTCCACTGCTGAACATAGGAATCCCTCAAAGAGTGTCACAATAACCGGTCCTGCGCCATCCGCATCCAGCGGATTCCCGCCAGACCGAACATAAGATCTTAGAGACTAAAAATCATCAGTATTTTGCAATAAATTATTACGCCGTATCCAACCCATTTTACTTACTTGGTTGATTAAGTAGTTAATGCCTTGGTAGAAAAATACGATGTAATACAATACAGATGAATATAACGACAGCATAATCTGCAAAGAAGTAAAAAATAAATAAATAAGGAATTTGTCTTATTATTATTATTATTTTGTTTGTGGGCCTTAATATGCCGCTTCGACCAGCAAGTGATCTATTGTGGTATAGTTGTTATTTTCTAAGCCGTCCGTTCCGCACTAAAGAACGCCGCACTGCAGAACGGACGGCTTAGAAAATAACAACTATATCTATTAAGTCCTGTTGCCTCCAGGAAATTCCAGATTCTTTGGGCGGTGATATGTTGTACTTCTTGTGGGTGCATTATGTGCCGCCCTAGGTAGGTACTTCTTTTATGCATGAGTGGTCCGCAGGAGCAGAGAATGTGCATTGCAGTCTCCTCTGTCTCCTGGCAGAACCTGAAAGTTGTGTCCTGCTTCATACCCATTTGAAACAGGTGTTTGTTCAATTTGCAATGTCCTGTCAGGATTCTTGTCACTGCGCAGGTTTTGTGCCTTTTGAATTGTAATAACTCTTTAGACAGCTTACTATTGAACCCTTCGATCAGGGCTTTAGCTTGTTTTTGTCCTTTGGTGAACTTCCACAGCTTGATTGCCTCCGATTTTTCCGCGTTGTTTAGCAGAGAATATGCTTTCCGTTTTGTGATGCCACAGAACGGTTCCGGGCCGACCAGGGCCGTGTCTGCGCCCTGCCTTGCAAGATCATCTGCTTTTTCGTTTCCTACAATGTCGGAGTGCCCTGGTACCCATCTAAGTATGACTTTGTTGGAGTTCGCCAGGGTGTTTAGATTATTTTTACAATTCTGGACTAGTTTAGAGTAGGACTCTAGTGATTCTAGTGCCAGCAGAGCAGCTTGGCTGTCCGAGTTGATGTAGATATGTTGGTTCCTTAGGTTTCTTTCAAGATTGATCTCCACGCAATTTGTCTTAAGTCACATTGTTTTTGTCCAAGATGTAACCAGACCATTTTTTTTCATCATGCAAGCACAGAATTTTTTTTAAATTTTATATTTTTATTTATAATTTATTTAGAACACAAACAGTCACATAAACAAAAAATATAAAGGGCACACAAAGAGTACCAATAGACATAAATGAAAAGACCTGGAGGTTCATTAATACATAAAAACTATGTTAACATAATAATAATAATCTCTCCTGACCGGTTTCGGCCTCGGCGACTGCCTCAACTCTAGCGTTGATGTCGTTCATGTGCTCTGGTGTGACTCACATAGCCGATCTTATTTACGAAGACCCGAGTACACAACGGGCACGTGAGCACACCATTCACAAAGTAATAGCTGACCGCCGCAGGTGGTCGGGCTTTCAGCTCGTCCCGTTTGAAATCAAGAGCCATACGTCGACGGGATTCAAAGGTGGATGCTTTGATTTTAACTGAAGATCTCCATTTCTGGCGGTTGGCTGCCTGGTTCTCCCACTGCAATGGGTCAATTTCACAATTTTTCATGTGACGCTTAAGCACATCTTTGTACCTGAGTAGTTGTCCGCCATGCTTTCGCTTGCCCTCCTCAAGTTCCGAATAAAAGATGTGCTTTGCCACTCGACCCGCCGCCATCCTTGAAACGTGGCCGCCCCAGCGAAGTTGTCGTCTCATGAGATAGGCTTCGATTCCACCTACGTTAGCTCTCCGCAAAACTTCGGTGTTCCGTATACGGTCGGGCCAGCTGATCTTTAAGATTTTACGGAGGCATTTTAAGTGGAATCGATCTAATGTGCGGGTGTGACGACGATATACGGTCCACGTTTCAGATGAGTAAAGGAGATTAGGCAGCACAATTGCCTTATATGCCAGTCATGCGAGCGAAAGACCTTGGCATCTAGCTTACCGAACGCTGCAGCAAGAGCACTGATCCTGCTGTTGATCTCGGTATCAAGGTCGCACGAAGATGTTATTACGCTACCCAGGTAGCGGAATTTGTCCACCTGCTTCAACACATCTGCGCCAAGTTTGACATCCAGTGTTTCGCGACCGTGAATGTCTAAAGACATTACTTCCGTCTTTTTAATGCTGATCTTTAGGCCAAACTTGCAACAGGAGTCGTGGAAGTCAGTCACAAGCTTTTGCAGGTCACCTGGGTTTTGCGCAAGGAAGCATAGATCGTCCGCATACATGATTTCGGTGATCATTACTGCGTGCCCGCAACCTGGCTAGGTTGAAGATGTTGCCATCGGTGCAAAAACGGATGCGTATTCCTGCCGATGAATTCTGATTCTGCAAGACTTCCCGGACAGCGACTGCGAAGTACAGAGCGAAGAGTGTGGCTGCTAGAACGCACCCTTGCTTTACCCCACAGGTAACGGGGAAGAAGCACGACTCGTCGCCATCCACAGCGACGCAGCACTCCATGTCGTCATGCAGAAGTCTGAGCAGTCGGATAAATTTATCTGTGCACCCTAGTTTAGTCAGCACCATCCACAGTGCTTCACGGGGAACACTGTCAAACACCTTCTCAAGGTCAAAGAAACAGAAATACAAATTTTGACCTTGTTCCCTGCTTTTCTCTTGAAGTTGACGTAAAGAGAAAATTGCTTCACAAGTCCCCCGTTCAGGTCGGAAGCCAAACTGTGTTTCAGGCAAGATTTCTTCAGACAGTTTCATAAGGCGGTTTAAAAGTATTCTGGCAAAGACTTTTCCGGGGACAGTTTAAAGTGAAATACCACGATAAGAGTTGCAGTCTTATAACAAAATAGGCAATCATAAAGAAAGAAAGCTGAAAAGATTTTAAAAATTTGAACTTAATAAATTCTTTAATATAATACAATACCGGTCGTCGACGCAGTATGCATGCACAAGTTAAAGGTAGGTAATAAGTAGGTATATGAGATTGATGAAGACATTTTGGATTTAGACTTTCAGGTGATGTGAATAGTAAAATTTATCATAAGTAAGTAAATATTATTATCATGGATGACCTAAAGATAACTTACATTTTACTAATAATTTAACACTTAACAATGATTTGTGGAAAGGATCAATATCGCTCAGATACTGGTTATAAAAACTAGGGACTCGTCTGAAAAAAGTATGCCGAGAGTAATTTTTTCGGGCAAAGCTGATATGAAATAATGGCCTAGAACGTAAGGGACGATGCGGGCAACTAAAAGTAACCAATTCCAAGAGGTTAGGACAGTGTATCACACCTTCAATAATTTTAAACAGGAACATCACGTCTAAAAACTGTCTCCGGTTATGAAGGGAAGGAATACAAAAATGCTTCGCAGCTGACGCGGAACGCTCAAATTTAAAACGAATTTAAAACTATGTATTTTACATAAATACCTGTAGTCCAAAACAATTCTGCAGTCGGCCACAAGCGTCTGTTAACCGATAACTGACTTCAGCACCCCTTTCTAGTTGGCTGCTGGTTTCTCCTAGTTCTGCCAAACCCTCTATGAATTCTTCCTCCACCGTCAACAAGAACTCATTCAAATATTTTAAATGCCCCACAATGATCACAACGTATTGATAAAATACAAAACTCTCCGAATAAAAACGCAATTCAACATTAAGTTCAACAAAAATTGTAATAAACATATCTGAAATACCATCATAATGTCTCCACATATCGAGTATGTTGTATATTGATGTAAAAATTACAGCTAGTGCGAACAATATGCAATCTACATTTAGGCGTTTGTTTTGCTTCTTTACACTGATTTTATACACTGGGTCAGTTTTGCATAGTTTTTGTACAGTGGCTATATTAGAAACGAATTCTGCGTAATGATTGCTGTGGTAAAAACCAATAATAATGACCACTATATTGTTAGTTATTAGAATAAGCAAAAAGCAAAAATCTAAAATGAATAAAGTTAAATTATCACTTGGTGTGAAGCCATTAAGATTGTTTTGCACGAAATACACAAAAAATAACAACATTAAGAAGCTTTCGATGATCACTCGTAATTTGACAATTTTTTTTACATTGTCATTAAATGACAAATAGTTGCGGTATACGCATAAGACATTTTCAATTATGTTAAGTGTTTTTATTGCTTTTAGTTCCAACATCATCAACGAACGTGTCGAAGGATTGAGTGTTACTAGCACACTGCAATTTGCTTTAGTGCTTTCTATAATACGACAAATGAATAGAGTGGATTCAAAAGGGAAAATAATAAACAGATGTGCCGTTTTTAATAACATTAATCCACGTGTATAATCACATTTGACGTTATTTAAATATAGGTTGTAACATATGAACATGTTATGTTAAATAAGTTACACACATACATTTGGCATCAAAAACATTTTGATATGTTAACATTTTTGTCTATAAATTATCAAGGTACTTTTGTTAGAGAACTTTTCAGTTTCGGAAATATTACCAGTCCCTCCAAACAAGATAAAACTTTTTTTATAGACGGGTACACATATTAAAACTAGTCACATATTAAGACTACGATACAAGAGAACATATATTATGCAGTACACCCTTGCAGTGACATTCAAATTTACATAATTATATAAGCATCCGTGACTAAAGAATTTTAAATTTCGTTGGGTGACAAGCAAAAGTCACTACCAAAACTTTTGGTACGTGGTCGATATCGAGATACGACCTTTGATTTAAGTAGGTATTTGTTACTTATAGAGTTTTACTTGTCACCCGATGATTTGCAGTTTTAAGAAATTGCTATGCTCAACAGAGCTCATGTTAAAACTGTACCTAACTTTAAGATCTTATTATACTAACATGAAACGCAATAAACGATTGAATTTAATTGAATTGAATTTAGACAAACGTGATTAAAAAAAAAGATAGTCCCTGGCATAAAACAAAAGGCCACTTGTTAAACGACATGGTTGAACTGCAATAGTATGATGGTGTAGTTAAGGACCAATGCGAGTATGTCGACGAGCAGTGCGGCGCGCACCGGCAGCGCGCGCTGCAGGCGCACGCGCAGCGGCGCCGCGCGCAGCCGCCGCAACAGCGCGCGAGCTGCCCGGGCGCAATCACTTGCCTCGCGCCCTGAACCTAGAAAAACATTGATTCTCCCTTGACCTAATGCGTTTTTTTCTTAAATAGTAAACTTTATAGGATTATTAGAAAACAAACCTTACCTAATGAATTCTATTTGATGATATTAGAAGGAAACCCGAAATGTTCACGGTTCCAAAGAAAAATACATTAGGTCTAGTGAATTATTAGAGCAAAAGTTAGTAGGTCAATTGACAGGATCCCAAAACATTAAGTTGTTAAGAACTATAATATATACTGTTCTGCAAAAGAAGTTATTAGTTTTAGTTATCGTCACGTTTATGAGTCTTATACCTTCTTTTGCAGTCCAGTGTATTTTATGAATTCTGTAACTCGTATAGTGGATCACTGTTATAAGTACTGTTAACGCAAATAACACGACTACCTAGAAAAAAATGCGAGGTGCTTAACGTGGATAATACGGGCGTGGCTGATCCTCTGGCAAAACGGAACAGAATAATCTCGCACGGTACGACCACGATGAAGAAAGTCAATTAATGCTGATGACTTCAATTGTCATCATCCTCCTAGCGTTATTCCCGGTTTTGCCCCTAAAGGAGCCCGGGGTCCGCTTTGACACCTAATCCCAAGATTTGGCATAGGCACTAGTTTTACGAAAGCGACTGCCGTCTGACCTTCCAACCCAGAGGGAAAACTAGACCTTATTGGGATTTGACCGGTTTCCTCACGATGTTTTTCCTTCACCGAAAAGCTAACGGTAAATATTCCGTACATAAGTTCCGATGACTTCAATTGTCTGTTAGATATATTCACTCTGTTAATAAATTTCTAAATAAATAAACTAGTAATAATTAATCCCTCTATTTTGCCTGTTCTTAACCGACAGCAAAATAAAGACTATTATTTTACATGCTTATTAAAGTAGAGTACGGCGGACTGTACCGTGTATTTACGTAGTACCAACATAATGTGACCAGTATTCCGCAAATAAATATTTCATTTCATTTCATTCATTCCATTTCATTCCATTTTATAAAATTATTTGAGCTGAACGATCAATTCTAAAATTTATGTTTATTTAATGTGAACTGTTTGATTCTGAGGGGTAATCACGTAACGTTCCGAACGCGCGTCGGTACAATTTAACTGTCAATTTCCCATATAAAAAGTGACATTTAGACCTACCCGACGTTCGTACAATGCGTTACGTGATCGACCTACTGGTACTCAAGAAATATTGTATGGCCCTAGTCTTTGCGGGCATAAATTTTACCGTGTTTAGGGTTCCGTAGCCAAAATGGCAAAAACGGAACCCTTATAATTTCGTCATGTCCGTCTGTCCGTATGTCACAGGCATTTTACTCGAAAACTATAAGGTGTATTTGAATAAAATTTGGAGGATAGATGTATTTTGTTAGCCGCTACATAGATTTGTAATGAAATGAGTAAAAAAATTTTTAGGGGTGCAGCAAAGCACAGCAGACTGCACGTCAAAAAAATAAAAAAAATATATAGTTTTTTAAAATAAAAAAACATATATAGTTTTTTTTAAATAAAAATACATATATAGTTTTTTAAGTAAAAAAACATATATAATCGATAGGCCTTTCAAAATAAATACTTATAAGTTTTCTAAGCATTTTTTTGATTATGTGAATAGTATAGTCAGAGATAATCGCCCCGAAAGTCATAAAAATTGTGCCCCCCCCCCCCTCTAATTTCCAAACGGTGTATATAAAACATTTAAAAAAATTATAGACATAGCGCTTATTAAATTCTTTTACCGAAAAGTATTTTGAACAAAATTGATTAAAAGGATTTCGAGTTATTGCTGAAAAACTGCCTTCCCTGTGGAAGAGGACGTAAGTGCTTGAAGATTTCTGTGACGATACGACCATTTTAATAGGCATGGAACCCTTCGTGCGTGTGCGTGGTTCGACATGCACTTGGTCGGTTTTTTACTTATATCCGCGTCCACTATAAGCGTAAAGCCCAAGTAAAACACCCGATCGATAAACATTTCTGAGGAATTTGGAGCCGTGTGTTATGCCCAATGATCGGCACTACCCGTGCAACACGGTGTCAATGACCTAAATCATTATGTTAATATGGATATTCCTCGGGATTCCGGAATTCGAGTCGGTAAAGGAAAACAATATTTTCTCATTTCAGCTAAGTATATAACTATATAACAGGGACAAGATAATGGATTTTTACCATAACATAAAACAACATGAATTTAATGAACCGAAGAACATAAGTAAAAGTAAACACTTTTGATGGTAAATATTGGTTGCATTCTTTATCAGTAAATTAGAGAAGGATGACATCAACTCTGTTAATATTACTATTAGATGTCTCTTTCGCACCAGTTTAAACTATGCGTTTGGTCATAAACGCAAGCAATAGAAAATCCGAAAGTGACCTTCGTCATGCCCGGTAGTCAGGAAAAGGGCTTTTTTGCAATCAATCAATCAATCAAATAATTAATTTGCAGAAAAAGGGTAAGTAGTTTACATATCTTAGAGTAAATACATTATTGTTTCACCTTTTCCAGCTGTTTCAAACAGCATGCAAATATGTACATCTATATCATAACATTTTTGTAACTATGGTGGCCCTTAAATAATTCAATAACATTTGCAACAAATAATTATAATATTTAAGTATTTAACAGTTATTTAATTATGCCAACATTTTAAATTGTAACAATACTTACTTATATTATTCATTGTTATCATGACAAACATAAAATAAAATTTGTACAAACTAAAAACTACCTACATATACATCATATTACATTTATTGGTTCAGATATTCGTTGATGTTATAAAAGCACTGATTTAGGAGCCAAGTTCTAAGAGTTTGTTTAAACTTATTGCCCTCAAGTTCCTTTATTTCGACCGGCAATTTATTGTAAATCATGATGCTCATGTAATAGGCATTTCTTTTTGCACTTCAAATGGTTACATTTTAACACTTACATATATAAGTGCACTTAATATTTTACGCAATATAAAATAAAATCAATATGTATATCAATATTTTCTTTAACGAAAAATTATACAATTTATGAGCCTATTAAATATTCTGACTTCTATTTAAAAATACATTTATTAACTCTGAATAGAGTTATTTTTGCGAACTAGATCACGGGATTATTATCATGCATCCGTATTAATATTTCTATTCGGAATCCCGCGGTGTTGCACGGGTCGTGCCGATCACTGGGTTATGCCTTTTGAGTACTAAGCTACTAACTTACTTGTTACTAATAAAATATGTAGTCTGGATAGATAAGCGTTCAACGTGTTGGCCTCATTCTGAACGCACTGACCGCTCACCAAAAGTAGGGTCTTTAATGCAATGTATACCACCAGAGAAACTGAGGAACTCCATATACTGCCAGATTTCCACAGTAATTCCTTAAAAAGATAAAACTACTATTAGATAATCGTAACGTGAATCGCAGTTTTGAGACGTGCAGTTTGCTCGACGACATTATGATGAATTGACTCTATTTTCACACTCTTGAAATCCATGCAGCAAATAGGTAGGTACATAGGTGTCAATGTAAATTAATTAATTTTGGGGGACAAACTTACACTAATCAAACTAGATCCATTGTTTGTGTCAATAAGGTTTGTGATATATTTAAAATATATTGTAAAACTACACAACTATAGTCAGGTCACCCACCCAACTATGGTCCAACTCAATTCTCATATTACTTGCTCAGGCTCAGAACTTAAAGACAGCCAATTTATAATAACACTCATGTAAATAAAAACTTTTAAAATCACTAATACGAAATCGGTATTGATAGAAACGAATGATTTTACTTTTGGACCATAGTTGGGGTAGTGGACTATTAGTTGTGTAGTTTTACGGTACCTAAATATGTAGATGGAAAACATTCAAGACTCAGAAACAATTTTTATGCACACCACACATATGAATTTCGGCCTTGCCCATTAATATAATAAACGTTTTTTTATATATTTATTTCATATCAAATAAATATTAAATAAATAAATAAATATTATGGGACAATCTTACACAAATCAACCTAGGCCCACGGTAAGCTCAGTAAGGCTTGTGTTGTGGGTACTAGGCGATGATATATATAATAGATACATACATATAGATACTTATATACATATATAACATCCATAACTCAGGAACAAATATTCGTGATAAACACACAAATAAATGCCCTGACCGGGATTCGAACCCGGGACCTCCAGCTTCGTAGGCAGAGTCACTACCCACTGGGCTACGGAGGCCGTTAATAAATAAATAGTTAGATACGATTTTACTAAGTTATTTTAAAGTGATGTAAATCTAAAAAGTCGTTTACTCGTACTTGTAGACATTGCGTTGACATGACGAACTTATTTCCTATTTTAGAAAAAGTAGCAGAAAAAACGTAAATTTGTTATAAATGAAATTATGTAGGTACTGACGAGGGTATCAAAAATAAAAATGTATTTAATTACAAACGTGTAATGTAAGTAAATCGATTTGAGTTCATGCAACGGAAAAAGGAGCACGCGTAAGGTACTTATTAATGTATACTGGAGATGATACCTACCAAACATTGTTAACGTGATAAAATTTGAATAAAAAATAAAAAGCTGTGGTGGAAATAGTTACTTACTCGATTGATCAAATAAATCATTACTTGATATAAATATACGATATAAAATGTAGTGGTTGTAAAGAACGACAGCATTATCTGTAAAAAAATATTTATGTTTACGTACAGTTAGTTAAATTTACATATAATATGTTTATTGTTCGAACGACGCGGGATAAACCCAGTTGCATTATTTGGCAACACGCTACGATACAGGATACTTACTTTGGTGACCACTTGGCTGATATAATGTAGCCAATGGCGACTTGTAATTTAAATAATAATATCATACGATTATACAATGCTCACTTAGACATACAGATAGTCACTACTTTCATTTCTGGTGTTTCGGTGATTAGAATACCTACACCTATAATTCTGCCCTGGTAATCGCAAATGCAGTACTTGCAAAATGGCGGTTTCGAGATAAACGCGGTAAACATATTTTGTGATATCTATACAACAAATCTATGTGGTATAACTTTTGAAGTGTACTGAAAAATAGTAAAAAAAATCAAGCTTTTTATTGACGTATTTTTTTCTTTACTTTACTGCCTTATTTGGATAAAATACGCAGTACTGCATTTTCATCAACTATCTGGGCTTGCGGGCCTTACAGTATTACTAAGACTAAATGCAGTATTTGTGTTTATTACTGCAAAATCACCTAGCAAGTGTTCAATACTGCGTTTCTAGTTCGCAATCATGCCCAATTTTTGTACTTGGTACTAGTTAAAAGTATTGTTAGGATTTAACTTCTGGATATTTTAAGTGACGAAGAGACGAAATAAAACAGATTTTAGGTAAGTTCTAGAAAAAATGTTTTTATTATCGAAATAACTTTCAAAATGTTACTTTTTACGTGACTTCCACTTAATATGAAAGTACAAAATGATCTCCTCTTAGCGAGTGAAAGAAGAAACCATTATAACTACTTATGAGATTCGATACAAATTTTCACCCCCCCATTTCATTTACTTACGATTTCTGGGATAAAATCGATTCTTTGTACATATCCAGTACTCAAACTACACTCACGAGCAAAATAATTGCATCACTTAGCAATTTTTCATCTGCACCCCATTACTTTGTAAATTGTTACCCAAAACTGACAAATGAGGTACCAAATGAAAGCTGGCAGTAGAAAATGTAAAAGTTTTCAAGGAAATTCCAGTCCAAAGACTGAAAAACGTCGGAAAACTGAAAGCAGTCAGAAATGTATAAAAAATTGATCTATGAAAACAGACAATAAAAGGACAATTTAACAATCATAGAATGTATTACTACAAATTAATACCTGGTGTTGCCATCCCTAGCTCTTATGACACAAGTTAGGCGCCTTTGCATGGATCTTATCAACTTCCTGACGTAATCCTGAGGGATGGCATCCCACTCCTCCAGCAAGGCTTCCTTCAGCTCCTCAATGTTGGACGGGGCAGGTTTCCGCTTCTGAACCCTGCGTTTTAGGCAGTCCCACATGTGTTCGATCGGATTAAGGTCCGGGCTCATCGCTGGCCAGTTCATCGTGGTGATGTACACCTCGGAAAGGTTGGTGATGGTATCTCTTGCGGTATGGCAGGGGGCATTATCCTGCATAATATGAACACCTCATCAAACATTCCTTTGTAAGGGACAACGTGCATCTCCAGGATCGCGGTGATGTATCTTCCAGCGTTCAAACCACGTCCATGACCCCCAGAAGGCACGAAAACCAGCTCGGTCCACCCGTTGTAAGAAATGCCGCCCCAAAATATTTATTTATTTTATTTAAATATATTTAGACAGCATTACAGATTTACTTAAATCTAATACACTGTTAATCGAAATACAAAATTATCACTATACAATAAAATTAATCAACTGCGAATACTAGTCGTTCTTTTGCTCTCCTGTAGACTCGTCCTCTTCTGTCGCTGCCGTTCAGGCACATCCTGCACTCGTCCGAAAAAAGAACCGGGTCCATTGCTCGATGGTCCAGTTCACGTGATTTGCAGCAAATTCACGTCGTGTTCTTCGGTGTTGTGGCAGCAATCTGGGCCCCGTCGTTCTTCTCGGTGTCAAGTTGACTTTCTTGAGTCTTCTCCTGACTGTCCACATGTTGGCAGTCACTCTTCGAACCTCACGGAGTTGCTGCTGAAGGGAAACGCCTGTCTGGTGACGATCTCGGAGAGCTGACGTGACATTGAAGCGGTCGTCCCGCTCCGATGTGCACCTTCTGCGGCCGGTTCTTGGTGTTGAAGTGACTGCCTCAGTCTGCTGGAACCTCGGGTAGACTCTACAAACTGTAGATTGCGTTAAATTCAGCTCGGCAGCTACTGATTGTTGGCTACGGCTCTCTTGCAGCAAATTGACGACTGCGGCGACTTCAGCTTCAGTGGTATCCATGTTTTCAGGTTCTTCTTCACGGGAAAATATGCGGAGATGTGTACCGGTTGACTTCTGATAAGTGACTGATAACCCTCCCCCTCCTGTACCCCCGTTATATAGGCGACAAAGGGAGCTCGTGCACCTACTAAGGCGGTAATGCCCACAAACCAAGAAAATGACCATAATGTTAAAAATATTGGGTCAATTTTCATGTTTGTTAGCTTTTTGCAGAGCTTAGATTTCAGGTAACAAAAACTCGTTAAAATATTTTATAAAATAACCCCGTTTACAAAATTATAGGGTGCTGATGAAAAATTGCAAAGTGATGCAATTATTTTGCTCGTGAGTGTATAGGTTACATAACCTAAAATGTACTTATTGAAAATCTTGTCAGCACAAAACACGCGCCGTTGAAAAACGTTAAAAGAGTAATTAAATAAAACAAACCTAATTTAAACAAAGAAAATGCAACATGTAGCGCACGGCGGCTCAGCCGGCACACGCGTCTCGTCTGCGAATGACGTCGACGCTCTGATTTGCTAGCACGAAACGCGGCACTGTACCGTGCGGCTTCGAAGCGTACGAATATTTTTGTTACTCTCGCTACTCTTAAACGCAGCACTGTAGAATACTGCGTTTAGTTTAGCATCGCAAGAGTAGCTCTTTGTTATTCTTGCTACACTCAAATTTAGTAAAGTCGAATACTGCGTTTGGCATTAGTTAGTATTCGTTGCAAAAAAGTTTATGGCTAATGAACCCGCAGTAAACGTAGCAAGTACTGCACAAACTTCTAGCACATGCTGAATGCTGCAGATTTTGTTAGCACAAGTTATATTTTTATGCAAGTACTGCGTTTTTGGTTACATAAAAAACATGGTTATAATTTAAAAAAAAATGAAAATTATTTTTTTATGTATAGATTAGGCTCTTGGGATGTCATTTTTGCAAAAAAGTGAAAATCCCAAAAATGTCGATTACTGCATTTGCGATTATCAGGGCAGAATTATCTCCAAATGATCATGGGCAAAATGGACTTTAAACCAGTCTTTAAAACCACAGAGCTGAGAGTTAGGTCCTTATAAAGGTCTGATTATCTACTTTATTAACCCCCGACGGAAAAAGAGGGGTGTTACAAGTTTGACGTATCTATGTCTGTGTATATGTGTGTCTGTGTGTGTGTCTGTCTGTGGCATTGTAGCTCCTAAACGAATTGATCGATTTGAATGCGGTTTTTTGACACGAAGAGCGCACTACAAAATTTAGCTCGATGCACCTTTTGTGAACGAGGTCTCCCCTAGCTTATAATATTTTGGATGTATATTTACAGCTGCGAAACAGTGGCAGAAACATAAAATGCCAATGGATCCCATCGCACATAAATCTTACGGACAATGAAGAAGCAGACAAATTACCCAAATTAGCAGTCAAAGAGGGGATACATGTAAAATGTATGCCTTTTTTTGCCGACCTACTAAGGCAACCAAAAGGTAAATGTTTTGAAATTTGGAAAACCTATTTTGATGAAAGGTCGAGAGAAAAAGGCATATGGTACAAGACCATGGTTAGTGAACCACCGAAGATTCCCTGGTTTTGTGAGTCTCGACTAAATAGACAACAAGTAGTTACAATTACAAGCATGCGCCTGCGCTCCAGGCACATGCCACTTAAGGCGACGTAAGCTCCAAAAACTGATTAAAAAAAAATCGTAGCTCTTGTTTGGATTATAATAAGGCTGCGTTAAATTTAATTAGCAAACTTAAGGCCTTTCTCGAGAGAAATCAGCTATTCGAATACTGAGTTTTTGACTTTCGCTCGATAGAAAAAAATCACGAACATAGGTCTAAAATACACTTTAAAAAATGATTACAAATTATGCACAACAGCTAACCATATTAAATTTGGTTTTACAAATCGGCAGTGTTTATGTTCGAGAGAAATCAGCTATTACTTCTTTATTTATATTTACACACAAAAAATTTAAATTAAAAAGCATGATATCCGCGCTTCCAAAAACGCACTTCCATCTCGCTCACGCTTATGCTCAGTGAGAGGGAGAGAAGACCTGCAACCTACGTCCCCTTAATGTGTTCGGGCATTTGATGAGGGTGGTTGATTCTCGAAATTGCACGATTTGTGGTGTGAAAGAAGATAACTACCACGCATTGGTGGAATGTGCTCGAATTGGAGCAGACCGCAGGGCATTTGAAACACAAGCCAAACTTAAATTACCAGACAATGGCTTATGTACAGTCGCCATCACATACATCGGAGCAAACAAGCACGTCAAAAACATCGGAACACACCTCTATTTTCAAGGCATTAGGGTGCATGTGCCGATATTTTTGAACACCTATAGTGTACCTGTGTATGTCATGGCGACATATAATATTGTCTATATCTAACCCTACATCGTCCTCGTCGTCGCCTGAGATATTCATATATTATTCAGAGTGATCGTTAACCCGGCGAGCATGACGTGAAAAAAAGTTACATCAAGAATAAGGCAGGGTATGACATACCCGAAATTTAATGTAACATAATATAGTTTTTATTCATTTTATTTTATTTCGTGATGTGTATATTGTTTAATAATGAATTATATAATGAATTTAAATCATAGACAAGTTTTAATTATGAAATTATTTTTATTTATTCGTGTTTACCTTATACTATGTAATTATAGGAACAAAAGTTTCGAGGTTTACAAAAATGAACAATTAAACAAAAATAACTGTCTTTGGAATATTAATCAACTTATAACTAAAAGATAATGAGATCCTCTTCTCAATTAAACATAACAATATTTTTTTTTATTGAAAATATGGTTAATCACTGCCATCGAGATTATCATGCTCCAATTGCTCCATACATATGGGCTTGCTGCAACCTTTACAGGAATATTTGGTTTTTTCTGTCCTTCTTGTATGGAAAATAAAAGAAAAACAACTAATATAAATAAAGTAATCTCAAGCATATACATTGAAACCTTAAAAACACAAAGAATAATAAAAAAATGTTTATAAATCATACATAAAAAAAATACGTCTAAAATGACGTAGGGTGTGGCATACCCGAAACAGGTTTGTGCACAAATATTTCGGCCGACGCCTCACGTCGCACTGCGATCACGCCACTATCCCTTCCCGCACTCCCTTGCCTCCAGCTACTGAGCGAGCTAGTGTTGCCAGACGAAGATTTAAAAAATAACAAATGTTTTTAATACTGTCAGGGTATGACATACCCTGGGTCATGCTCGCCGGGTTAATGAGGAAACGGGTTTCATTTGGAGAATACACCTCATTCTGTATTTAATCATCCCATAAGTCATCGAAGCAACTTAATTTTTATTATTCTGTGGTAAATAAAAATTTAAAAAGTGAAAAAAAAATATCAAAAAAATATTGAGGTAATGAGATAACAACTTGCTGTAAGTAAAATGACATAACTTGAGCTCTGTTGGTTTTTGCTCCACGTTCCATACAAAGTTGTCCATGGTCTTTTCACACCTGAGATAACAAACTCAAAATACCTCAGCAACTGTAAAATACCGACTAAGCATATTGAATTTAATGCGCTAACGCTTAAAGAACTAAGAACAATTCTGAGCAAGTTAAAATTTAAAAAATATAAGGACATATTACAAATGGACACGAGATTCCTCAAGATAATAATCTTTAATGATACCGTAATGGGACTACTGTTAAACAGTATAAACTGTTGTATTCGGGAAGGTGTATTTCCAGTTGTACTGAAAAATGGCAGAGTAGTACCTATATATAAAAAAGGCAACGCTTCGGACCCAAACAACTACCGACCAATTTGTATTTTACCGGTGTTTTCGAAAGTACTGGAGTCAGCCCTTAAATCAAAAATTGTAGCTTTCTTCGAAGATAATGATCTTTTCACATCCAGTCAGTACGGATTCAGAGCCAATAAAAGTACGGGAACAGCTATTAGACGAGTAATAGATTTCATACTTGAATCATTGGATACGTCACAACAATGTGCAAGCATATTTTGTGACCTATCCAAGGCATTCGATTGCTTGCGGCATGATATACTTCTGAGGAAGCTGGAACATTACAAATTCAAGGGGACGGCTCTCAAAATGATGACCTCCTATTTGCAAAACCGTAGTCAAATTGTACAGATTGGGTCAAGCAAATCGAGGCTCAGAAACAATGACATCGGAATACCACAGGGCTCGATTTTGGGTCCTGTGTTATTCCTGATATACGTCAACGATCTGCCATCAAATATTCCAGATTGGGCACAGGTCAGTTTGTTTGCTGACGATACTCATATTGGAGTGAGACATAAAAACATTAATACAATAGAAGCACAGCTGACACAGGCCCAGCATTTCCTCCAGGAATGGTTTCAGGCAAACGGCATTGTTTTAAATACAGATAAAACTATAAGTATAAAATATCAAACCAATTCTCGAACTCTCAAAAATACACCAGAGCTAACTTACCAAAGTTCTACGAAATTTTTGGGATATATAGTGGATAGTAAATTAACACATAAAGAACATTTGGATAAACTCAGCAATAAATTATCCTCGGCAAATTTTGCATTACTAAAGTTAAAACCATTAATTAATAAAGAAACATTAAAAACGGTATATTATGCATACATACAATCATTACTAAATTACGCTATAACTGTCTGGGGGAACGCATCAGAGATTCAAAAAATACTAGTGCTTCAGAAGCGTTCCATCAGGATCATGTGCGGGGTCAACCGAAGAGACACAGCCAAACCACACTTCGAGAGGCTGGGCATAATGACGGTCATTTCATTATTTATTTACAACTCCCTTTTAGAAATACACAGACAAACGGATTGCCTCCCTAAATTGTCTGATATACATAACTATAATACGCGATCTAAACACAAATTGGTACTACCACAGTTGCGGCTTACAAAATGTCAAAAACAGTGTGCTTTTCTAAAGATAAAAATGTACAACAAATTACCTTTTGAAATAACATCATTGCCAATTAATAGTTTTAAGAAGAAAATATCACACTATTTCAGGAAACATGCCTTTTACTCCGTATCAGAATTTTCAACAAGTAATATTAGCTTACAAACATTTTGAACTGTATGTTATTAGCTATAAGTATCATTTTGATTTTATTGTAATTTATTTCTTTTATTTTTACAAATTGTTACTGACATACCATGTAATGCACATATTACTTTATGGTGAAATAAATAAATACAAATACAAATACATTGTAAAATTATACCTGCAACCCGAAGCAATCCTGCAAATTTTGGCAAGCGTCAGCTAGTAGGAGACTAATGTCACCCCATCTTTCCAGTTCATTATGTATTTGCCCCGTTTCCCTATTGCTTACATCGTTGTCACATTCTGTACTTATATTGTTTACTTCTGTCAATATGGACTCATTTAAATATTTCAACAGTGAAACGATAATATCAATTAGTGTGTAGAAAAAAATACTTTCACAATAAAATCTATATTGTAGACTAAATTCGAATACAAACGTTATTTTCGCAAGTTTGTCGCCCAAAGAATGCCAATTGTCGCTCACATAAATTATTAATAGCATAGAAATTATCATAAATGACAATGCGACATATAAATAAGACTTCTTATTTTGTTTCTTTACAATTTTCATAAACTTCACATCGTCTTCGCATAATTTTTGTATGGAAATAACATCCCACATTAATTTAATATATTTCCTGGAGTAAAAAACACTGAAAAATATGGCTACGAAAGTGTTGGTCACTATAGTAATCAAATAACAACTACCAAAAATGTTTTCAATCAAACTGTTATTTTCTAAGTTGATTTGAACAATGTTATTAAAAAAATACGCAGAAAACCAAAATATCAAACCAGTTTCGACAAATATTCGCAATTTCACTAAATACTTCATTCTTTTGCTAAATAATGAATAGTTACGGTAAATGCAGAAAAGGTTTTCAAATAAAATTAGAAGTTTAAATGTTTTTAGCAACGACATTGCCATGGGCCGTATTTTGTTGTACTGAGCATACAATGAAACACTTAAATTAATACTTCCCGACCATCATTAATGAAATCAATTTGTACAAATGGACGACAAAATTTAAATTGAACAAACATGGATTAGTAAAACACGTAGAATTAATGGTTAAACCAACTTACCTGAAGTGAAGTTTGGCCATAACTAAATTAGACGGTACATCCGAAGAGATTTATAGATTTAAGTTTACTATGTAGTACTCATTTTTCAATGTACTAGGCATCGCAAAATATGTTTATAGCTAAATAAAATAAAAAAATAGAAAATAAAGAGTGCTTTAACTGATATCTCCCTCCCACCCCTCATGACGCGTTCTCGTTCATCCCGCCTGTCATCGTCATTATTTTCAGAGCAAGACACCTATTTCCTGCATTATATTAAATTACACCTACTTGCATGGGTTTGGGAGGGTGATAAATCTCTTCGGATGTACCGTCTAATATAGTTATGGCCAAACTTCACTTCAGGCCCCGTAGCATGGATGGCGTTTATCACGCGATAAGTGATAGGATAAGCGCGTCGTCTCATTCTATCGAACGGTGTCAGCCAGGGACGGCAGCTCTATCCTATCACTTATCGCGTGATAAGGCCATCCATGCTATCCGTCCAGGTAAGTTCGTTTAACCATTAATTTTACTTAACTCTTATTTAAATGCTCATATCAGTCTCAACGATGCTCAGTTCGGTTTTAGACCGGGACTGTCAACGGAGGCTGCAATTCTCAGTTTGAAGCACACTGTTAAATACTACACAGATAGGAAGACGCCTATTTATGCCTGTTTTTTGGACCTTTCCAAGGCGTTTGATCTCGTCTCATACGACATCTTATGGGAAAAATTGCAGGAGTCAAAGTTACCGCCAGAGCTCATCCATCTTCTCAGGCCAGTGCCTGTTTATACCAGTGTATCTCAATCAGAAAAACCGTGTGAGGTGGGCGGGAGAGGTGACGGAACCTTATAGACTAGAATGCGGCTTACGGCAGGGTGGATCGAGTTCACCTTTATTATTCAACTTGTACGTGGACGCGCTGGTCGAGCAGCTCAGCGGCACTCAAGTCAGCTGCCATGTTGATAGCGTGTGCCTAAATAACATCAGTTACGCGGACGACATGCCGTTGCTGGGTCCTTCGGTTGGCGCGCTCCAACAGCTGATATCTATATGCGAGTCCTATGCTACTTCACACGGTTTGGTTTATAATGGGAAGAATTCAGAAATTATGGTCTTCAATGCTGGTAACAAATGTCCAAAAATGTGCCTTCTATCCGACTGGACGGAATAGCTCTCACAAGAGTTGAGAGATTTAAGTATCTGGGACACATAGTTACGCATGACTTGAAGGACGATGAAGACATGGAGAGAGAGCGCAGGGCGTTGTGTGTGAGGGCAAATATATTAGCCCGCAGGTTGGCGCGATGTTCAAAAGCAGTTAAAATAACGCTGTTTAAAGCTTATTGTTCATCTTTTTATCAAGCAACCTGTGGGTTCGCTATACCCAAAAATCATACAACGCTTTGAAGGTACAGTACAACAACGCTTTCAGAATATTGCTTGGGCTGCCAAGGTTTTGCAGCGCCTCTTCGATGTTTGCAGAGGCACAAACCGATAGATTTGCAGCAATTATGGGCAAAAAGGCGGCGTCTTTGTGCGTCGTTCTTAGGACGAGGAGAAGCCCAAACAGCATTTTGACATAGTTAATCTTGTTAAATCTAATTCAGTTTTTAAGTTCTAACATAGTTTTTAAGTTTTATTGTTTCCAGTGCATACTAACAAAATGAGATCCTTGTTATCTATCTTCTATAAATACATCTATACATACATATTATAAAACAAAGTCGCCGGCCGCGTACGTCTGTGGGTATGTTATTGAGAAACTCGGAAACGACTGAGCCGATTTTTATGCCGTTTGAATAGGACACTGGATAATAGAAGGTGGCGTAGACAACAAGCTGAAACTAGATCCCCTGGCACGAATTTCGTCTGCCAGAAATGTAAAAGATCATGCTAGTCGCGTATTGGCCTCTACAGTCACCAAAAACGATGTATCCAGGGCAATGTTTTAATCGTCTTGAATAGACGCAAAGGCCTGTGATGATATCTTATTAGTAATCAAAAGTCGCTTTGGCAAAAACATTATCCTCTACGTTCATCAACGGTCTGTTATAGTATTTTGCGAAAACAAGTGAGTTTCCAGTCCAGGCTGCGCTCTTTTTTATGAGATCTAATGATACGCCTTTTCTATTGGCTGCCGATGGCGAGACATGGCGAGTGCTGTGAGCGGTGAACACATTGTTGTCTATTCCGCTTTCCGCAAGCACTTGTTTGATCCAGCGACCGATTGTCGCAGGGCTAGCGTTATGCGCAGGTCTTTTGATTGTGAATATTAATTTGTCTCCTTGTGGTATGTCTCTAAGATGCTGACTCAGCTCTAAGTAGGCGGATAATGTCTTTCCCGGACAAATTTGTTCCCTGTGCACAAAAAATGTACAATCAAACGTAGGTTATTCCGTCCTGGCGCAGAGGTTTTAATTAAGTCACTAATCAATATTTCGATATTTGAGGCATTAACTGTGATATAAGTCTGATAAGTGATAACGTCTGCAAGCGTTGTGCAGTTGACAACGCAAGCAGAGCTGCCATTTTTTTATTGTAAGTTTGTCCAGTGGCAAATCTTCATTAGGGTACCAGCTTGATAGGTATTAAGTACTTTGTTTGGGTCCCATGTGTTTTGGTTTTTGGGCAAGCTTGGTTTTAATCTAAACACACCCTTAAGGAATCTAGCTATTCGATCATCCTCACTAAGCCGTCTACGCAATATCAGAGCCAATGCCGATCGAAGGGAATTTAGAGAGCTGTAACTAGATTCTGAAATTGAGTTGTAAGGAACTTAAGGATTACAGGAACAGAAATCATGTTTCGTTTCCTCACAAAATAGCCACCATAATTTGTACGCGCAATTATTATGATGTTTCTGCTAATGATGTCATAAGTATGTCAATTATGCCAGAACTTAATAATTGTCTTGCGTACGCTTCTCTGATAACAGAGATGACACCAGAATAAGAATTTTCGCCAGTGGATGACTGCTTCTCTTTTTCGGGTTCTTCTAGTTCGACTTCTATGACGTCGGTGGTCGATCTGCAGGCGGCGGACGTCAGTTCGATGGTTGGCCGTAGTACCGGTTCCTTGGCCCACCCTGTTCTGTTTCCTGGGTGGGCCCCTCCAGTTTTCCTGATGAGTGTACCTTTGGAAGGGACCTCAATGGCCGTCAGTTCGTTTACCTTACAGGCCACATTTCTCCGCTGCCTTAGATGTCTTGATTTTTTCGCCAAGGTTTGTTCCGAATAGGTAAGCGTTTCTTTTAACGTCTTTGAGAATGTTGTATAAGTTTTTGTCTAGACTTTGGCTAACCAATTTCCTTCTGTTTAATGTGCTGTCATAATGTTAATCAAGGAGGATCTGACTGATTTCAGAGAGGCTCTTAAGCAGCTCAATTTTGTTGAGGTCACTTCTTATAATTTGAGCCGTTAGGTTTGACAGGCCAGCAATACCTAACCCCAGATGTTGTTGGGTTTTTTCAAGGATTTTGTCCCTATTTTTAACAGATTCGGTGAGAATCGGTGCAATTTCCGGGTTGAGTTGAGGCGCCTTTAGGAGAGTAAAATTTTCAGGTATTAGTATCTTCTCTAGTATATTTGGTTGTTGTTCTTTGGTTAAACCATCCACGATTATTTTACCCCAACGTTCAGAGACCTCGTCCGGTATTTTAGGACCCAATTTTTCGTCCTTGTCTTTAGGATCGCCCAGTGCAATAAGAATGTCATCTGACAGGGGTGCCGTATTACTATTGGCGTCAATACCAGTGGTTGGTAGGTCATTATTAACAGCGATGCTACCGGGAGCAAGGGTTGTGACAGGAGCAGTGGCTGATGGCAGGATTTCTGCGGCAGGAGTCAGTTCTTGATAAGCATTCACTGTTGAGATGCTAGGTTCATTTTGAGATACCATTTTGGGGCCAACTATGGCCGATTTTGGACGAACGCTAGTCCCATCTTCTGACTCTTCAGGCCAAGGCGCAGTCTCGCAGTCTGAGGGCCGAGAGGTACCCGGATCGTATCTTAAATAAATACTCGCTTCTGTAGCTTTCTGAAAGCTTACCGAGAGAAAACGTCTCAATAAAAAAAAGTTTTGAGTCTTAGTCGCAATCACGATACGACGATGGACTAGTCAGCTATCAGCCGTGACCACATCATGGAGTATAACTATTAGGATTTCGTAAAAAGAACTCAGGTCATGGAACTATCAACCATGACCGCATCATGGAGTATAGTTTGTCACAGTTCAAGATGCTATAAAGTGGGCCTGGCTTGCGAACAGGTCGAAAAAATATAAAGATCTCAGTAGATAACGTTATCTATCATGATCGCATCATGAAATATAACGAATACCGAGGTTTCGTAAGAAGATAACTGTACAAGTATATATTCTGGAAACTACACGTTAGGAAGAAAAACTAAAAACAAGCTAAATAAAAGATATACCTAACCTAATAATAGGTTATTTGAAATGTAATATCGAAACGATTATTATTCATAATACATTCAATACGAAATGTCTATGAATTCGTTGCAATCTTAAAGTTTAACGACTGAATTCAATTTTGTCAAAGTTTAAGTCAAAGGATCCAGACCGTCGTTGTCAATCAAACTAAATCTAATAGTTCAACAGTCAAACTTGGAGTACCACAGGGATCAATTCTAGGACCTTTTCTCTTTCTCATATATATAAATGATCTGCCTGATTTAGTGACGAACAAATGTGAGATAGTGCTTTTTGCTGATGATACTTCGCTAATTTTTAAGGTTGATAGGAAGCTAGATGACTATTGCCATGTCAATGAAACTATACAGGAAGTACTTGAATGGTTCACAGCAAATAATCTACTACTGAATGCGAATAAAACTAAATGTGTAAAGTTCTCGCTACCTAATGTAAGACAAGTTGACACAATTATAGAATTAAATGGAGATAAACTTGAACTGGTGGACCACACGCTATTTTTAGGCCTCACGTTGGACCACCAGTTACAATGGACGCCTCACATATCTGTTTTAGCGAAGAAGCTCAGCTCTGCCGCATATGCATTAAGACGAATAAGACAATACACAAACGTGGAAACAGCCCGTCTGGTGTACTTTAGTTACTTTCACAGCATTATGTCTTACGGCATAATAATCTGGGGGAAAGCTGCTGACATCGATACTATCTTCGTCCTGCAAAAGAGAGCAATTCGATCTATCTACAACCTAGGCTCTCGAGATTCCTTGAGAGAACGATTCAAAGATATAGGTATCCTTACAGTAGCATCACAATACATACTAGACGTGATAATGTACACACATAAAAATATCAAAAATTTTATTAAGCATTCTGAAGTCCATAATTATAATACAAGAAATAAACACAAACTAGTCATGCCCAAATTTCGACTGCAGAAAGTAAAAAAATCGTTCATGGGTAACTGTATAAGCTTTTATAATAAAGTACCCTTAGACGCGTGGGAGCTGTCTTATGGTTCATTCAAGCGATACATTAAGAATGCTCTTCTGAAAAAAGGATTTTATAAGATCAACGACTACTTGGAAGATAATGAAACATGGCCAACCGTTCAGTCTCGATAGTCTTCGCTTACAGGCTATTGGTTTAATTTTATTTATAATCTGACATTAGAGACTCTATACATCTCTGTATACTTATTTTTCTTTTTAATTTTAATTCTGACATTAGAGACTATACATCTCTGTACATTAATATTTTTTTTATTTTAATTTAGTTCTGACAGAGACTATACATCTCTGTACCTTATTATTTTAGTTTCTAATTTTATTTTATTTCTGACTTTAGAGACTCTTTACATCTCTGTAACAATTATATTTATATTTGTATTAATCGAAGATTGGGGACCATTTGGGAACTATTCATCTCCCGGTGCACACGTGCCCAGGTTTGTAAGGCTGTTGCTCATAAAATAAATGTTATATTGTATTCATGCTTATTGTTGTGTTGACTTGTGAAAGAGCCCATGTGGCCAACTTACAGAATAAACATTTGATTTGATTTGATTTGATTTGTCAGAAAATAAAATTACATCCATACAATTACAGTAGGTATGTGGTTAGTCGAAGAGAAAAAAAAATATTATTTCAATGACACAGTTATGCTATACTGAGCACTAGGTCGCAAGCAAACATTAAGGTCGTTTTAGCTCGATCATTTATTACGCGTAAATCTGGACTTACCTTCACTCGAGTCGGACGGGTAGTCTTGTAATCGTTTCTCTAAACGCCGTATTTTGCGTTTAATGTGGGATTCCCTGACCTTACGTTTACGTTTTTCCATGTTTAAACTATATACACTACGATAAATCTCTAATAGATTACTTATGAAGTAACGCGCGCAGTTAATTAGTTATTTATCACGAGCATTTCAAGTTTTGATGTTGCGATGCCCGCACAAAAAAAAAATGAGGATGACAGGCGATGAACGAGAACGCGTCATGAGGGGTGGGAGGGAGATATTAGTTAAAGCACTCTTTGTTTTCTATTTTTTTATTTTATTTAGCTATAAACATATTTTGCGATGCCTAGTACATTGAAAAATGAGCACTACATATAAAGTAAACTTAAATCTATAAATCTCGAGGATGTACCGTCGTTATATAATTAAATGTTAATGTCACTGTTAGATTGTGAACACCGTCAGTTTATAATCTTATACCCTGAGAACTTTACGGTTTCTCTCTATGAAAACACAACAATATATCGATATCAGCCATATTTTTACACCAAAAAATAGGTTGGGTAATTTGACTAAATATTCATTATTAATCCACCTAAATTTAATACCGATACGGTAAAAAATAATAAAAAGTAATCTTCATAAATTCCGTAAAAATCAGGCGAAAATGGTATAAACTTTCTTTACTTTATAATTGACTACGTCTATATACGTTCTTTGGGATACGCGCATAATCCACTTATTTTTGTTAATGAATAAACCTTTCTATAGGCCAGATGAAATTCAATATTATCTCAAGGTCGTAAAATATTTAATTAAAATGCCGTTATTTCCTGATGCATATATTTTTGGATTCAGGTAGTAAGTCTCCAAATTTGTGTACTCAAACATGTTTTCATTATAAAAATACTGATAGCATTTTTGCTTGCGGGTTAATTTTTTTTCCTAACTTTCGGTCCATACAATTATTGATGTTAATAGTAAAAGTTGTTTAAAATAACATATAAAAGCCGTATACAAATAATTAGCCTGATATTGAATTATTTCCAAAAAAACCGTAATTTTCTCTTTTATAATCTTACTCGCGATATTATAAACTGTCGAAAAATTGTAAACGGTTTTGACTGTTAACAATTTTTCGATAGTTTATAATATCGCGAGTAAGATTATAAACTGACGGTGTTTATAATTTAACGGTGACATTAACAAAAAAAAAATAGGAAGAAAATCTTAGGGTGAGCATCAACTACAGCTGTGCGAGGTAGAGAGGTCATCAATAGCAGTGTTAGCCTTGCTCGAGCATTTCTTAATTACTTTGGTAGATTTCTCCCTTGCACAACTCCGGTGGATAGTTAGTTACCCTTACAAATAAATATTTTATTACTAACATACACGGTTTTAAAAACCACAGCAAACGTGTGTACGCCTGGAAAGGCAGGATTTAACTATAGCATATTATCATTGTACCTTCGACATGCTTCGACTATGTTTCTACCTGAATTCTTGACTGTGTCATTAATTACTGATTACGTAAAAGGTACATAAGCACATAACGAAATTTCACTCTCTTTGGCTAAAATTATTTGTGCGAAGGTAGCTAGGTTTTTTTGCCCTCACCAAAGTAAGCAGCAAAAAAACTACCTCATATTCAGAGAACAGTCTGATTTTGCCTGCGATCGTTTGACAGACGCACGGCAGGGCACGGCAGCCAAGTCGAGCATTTTACCCTTTTCGGAATACATAAAGCGATTTTTATTTCATTGTCATTTTATTTTACTTTAGATTTGGCTAAAAATTATAGCCCATTAAAAACAAAACTTTGAGCGTGAAAACTAACGAACATAGATACATGTTAGATCGTATTATTATTTTCTAGCATTTAATTTTTTTTATTTATTTGTTCGATTAAGTTTAACCTTTGTGAAGTTGCTTTAAACTCTTATATCATTACAAATGATCATTGTAAATAATTGTCTGCCCAAACAGATCAACAACTGTCGGACGTGAGTTATCTACATTCGTATTTTTCTGTCACTCGTCAAGAAGGGTTTAATGCTGCGTTGAATTTAAGAGCATACAATATTTACGATACAATGCAGATACTCGTCTTCTTAGTTAAATCTTTAGAGTTTAATTCAAGCAAGGTTATCCCCCTTTTTCCTCCACTTGGTCCTATTGCTGGCATTCTCTCGCCAACCTACGCAGAACGCGTCCAAATCGTCCCGCCATCTCCTTTTTGGTCTGCCTCTGCTCCGGTGGCCGTCTTTCGGGGCACATTCTGTACTTATTGTTGCCCATCTTACCGGGTGCATACGGCAGACATGTATTGTCCAGCCCAGTCTCACATTTGAGTTTTGGCCCGCAGTTCCGTGTGTCTGATTCGATCAGTTCAGCGAACACCTAGTATGCTGCGCTCCATCGCCCGCTGGCAACCACTCATAGTCATAGCAAATAAACAGATCTACAACTAAACGACATGGTTGAACTGCAGCAATATGATGGTGTAGTTGAGGACGACAGTGAGCATGTCCGCGAGCAGCGCGGCGCGCACCGGCAGCGCGCGCTGCAGGCGTACGCGAAGCGGCGCCGCGCGCAACCGCCGCGAAAGCGCGCGCACCACCCGGACGCACTCGTCCGCCCCGTGCCTTTTAGCTGGAAAAAGATCAAGTGTTACTCTTTACCTACTTATTAAAGGTAATTTTAATGCATCTTATCCATCATCAACATCATCATCATATCAGCCGAAAGACGTCCAGCTGGACATAGGCCTCCCCCAAAGAGTGCCAAAATGACCGTTCCTGCGCCGCCCGCATCTTGGGCCTTACCCACGCCGCGCCTTCCGGTATTTTATCTATAAGTATAGGTAAGCACAAAAAAATTTAGAACATTAAAAAAAATACATTCAGCGTTTTACAAAAATCATTCCTTAAGGGGGTTAAAAAGAGGTGCAAGGTTTGTATGGGGAACACTTTTTCTGAGCTAGGCACTTGAAACTTTGTAGAAAGATCAATTATAAAAATACAAAAAAGTGCTTTCAGCGTTTTGGAAAAAACCATCTCTAAGGGGAAATAAGGGATGCAACTTTTTATAAGGGTTTAAGTTTATGTTTTTGAGTTAGAGACATAAAACTTTGTAGAAAGATTACTTATTAAAATACAAAAAAAAAACATAAAGCGTTTTAGAAAATTCCACCCCTAAAGGATGACTCACGCTAGAACGGGCCGTGTCCGGCGCGGGCCGTTTTCTAAGAAAAACGACGGCGTTTTTGCGCGGCCGAGCAATACCCAAGCCCGGGCCGTGCTGACACCGAGCCGCTTCCGAGCCTCGTCCGTGGCTCGACCGTGCAAAAACGCCGTCGTTTTTCCTAGAAAACGGCCCGGGCCCGTTCTAGCGTGAGTCATCCTTAAGGGGGTTAAAAAGAGGAGCAAGCTTTGCATGGGCAACACTTTTTTTGAGAGACTTAAAACTTTGCAAAAATATTACTTAAGAGAATAATAAAAAGGACTTTTAGCGTTTTAGAAAACTCCACCCCTAAGGGGGTTAAGAAGGGGAGCCAGTGTTGTGTGGGAAACACTTTTTTTGAAATAGACTTAAAACTATTAGAAATATTACTTATTAAAAATAAAAATAAAAGTACTTTCAGAGTTTTACAAAATTCCACCCCTAAGGGGGTTAAGAAGGGGGCAAGCCTGCCCAAGCAATGCCCATACAACATCACTTTTTTTGAGCTAGAGACTTAAAAGTTAGTAGTAAGATACTACAATACGAAAAAAGTTCTTTCAGCGATTGCAAAAAAATTAAAAATTCAACCCCTAAGGGGGTTAGAAGGGGGTTCAATTTTAAATAGAGAGCAAGAAAATTTTAAAGTTTTTCTAAATTCATCCCCTAAGAGTGTTAAAAGAGGATTCAAAGTTTGTGTATTTCACGACATTTTTAAAGTATGAGATTTTTAACTTTGGTTATAGACTGTTTGTTCACAAACTAGAAAATGAACATCAACGTTTTTTTTAATGTATCCCCTAAAAGAGGGTTCAAAGTTTGTATTGAGAGAAATCATTTTCGAAGACGATAACAAGTTCTACGCGGACGAAGTCGCGGGCAACAGCTAGTATGTATATATACTCGTACATGTATCAAAAGTATCCTATTTTTAGGGTTCCGTACTCAAAGAGTAAAACGGGAACCCTATTACTAAGACTCCGCTGTCCGTCCGTCCGTCTGTCTGTCACCAGGCTGTATCCCACTGATACCGTGATAGTTCCAGTTGAAATTTTCACAAATTATGTATTTCTGTTGCCGCTATAACAACAAATACTAAAAAATCGTGCGTGAGTCCGATTTTTTAGTACTCGTTAACAAATAACTCGTTAAAAAATAAATTTTGTTAAAGTCACGCTTTTCTTGGTTCAACTTTCAGTAGCCTTCTGTGTCCGTTCACATATATCTCGCACTAACTGTGCTTTGAACCCAACATCTCCATATTTGGCTCATACGCGCAGGACCTGTGAACCGATTTTTGAATTTCGAGCGCTTGACTCTTCACTTGAAATCTGACAAAAATGATGAAATGCTATTATGAAAATAGCGATAGAAAATAGAAAAACGGATGGTTCTGACGTCTCGTATTCAATTCTATCGACAGAAAGTAAGTGCCTGCTATTTTGACCTACAATCATATTTAATTTTATTTAATTTTCGAGCGCCCGATAGTCAAAAATCGGCCTCTTGTCTGCTTTGTGTTATATCCCTTCTGTAGTTAGACTTACAAGTAAGTAATAACATGTGCAGTCTAGCTAGATTTACGTCCAGTGTGTCAGCCTCTTTCTGTGCACGCTGGCCGCTTACCGAAATCAGGATCTTTAGCGTCATGTAAATCGTCAGAGTTGCCAATATCCTCCAAACACTAATTTTCCATATGAATTCCTAAAAAAAACATAAAGTTATAAAATATATTTTAGTTTCGTGTTCACATAGCAAAGATCAAAACAATTTTCATTTTCAAAAAGCATCGAGCATAATATTAATAAGTATTTAAAAATTATGTTTATGATCGTATACTTTTTTCTATATAGGTATACAAAACCAATTAATGTACTTCTTAGGAAGGACACATCCAATTGACTTATTGAACAAAAATACATAGTATAAAAATATTCAAGATAAAAGAAAATGAGAAATACAGGATGTAACTCATCTAAAAAAGCGTTGCTTACTTTATGAGATAAATCAATGCTTGATAAAAATAAATGATGTAAAACATCGTAGCTGTGCAGAACGACAATAAAATCTGAAAAAAAAACACGTATGATTTACTTGCGCAAGTAGACCGATACAACTCAATCGCGAGATTAATTAGGAAGAAACCTCATCATATTTTTTTAGGACTTTAGAAAAGGTTCGCCTTTGTACTTTGATCTATTGTGTGACATGTATATTTATCAATCTGTTATTGTGTACAATAAAGTGCGATACAAACATACATAACTAATGACCTACTTATCTACTTATTATTGTTATAACTGTCTACATTAATCATTCGACTTGTAACTATGGTGTTATCAATATCATCAGTGCGTCCGAATTTTGACAGCTATATTGCAAAAATGTTTGCATACAACTCACGTAGGTTACACACTTTTTTAGGGTTCCGTACTCAAAGAGTAAAACGGGACCCTATTACTAAGACTTCGCTGTCCGTCCGTCCGTCCGTCTGTCTGTCACCAGGCTGTATCCTAAGACTCGTGATAGCTAGAGAGTTGAAATTTTCACAAATTATGTAAGTATGTTGCCGCTATAACAACAAATACTAAAACCAAAATAAAATATATTTTTAAGGGGGGCTCCCAAACAACAAATGTGATTTTTTTGCCGTTTTTATCTTCGTGCGCGAGTCAAACCTTAGAGGAAAAGCGATCAGGCTAGTGAAATCGTATTGCGATGCAAAGTGACACCCAGGTTGATCTACTGCATAAAAATGCTATATTGGTAAGGAAAACAGATTTACAAAATTCTCACACCTGACATAACAAAATACTAATTTTTTTTTTTTACCTGCCCGCCAAAGCAATCTTCTAATTTTTCACAGACGCCAGTCAGTAGATGGCTTATTTCACCCCACTTTTCCAGTTCACCGTGTATTCGCCCCGTTTCTCCATCACTTTCAAGTGTGTTCAAATTATTTTGCTGACTTGCTTTTAATTCAAGAACTACTTTTGATATAGACTCGTTCAAATATTTCAACAGTGCATCGATAATATCAACCATGTTACGAAACACAATACTTTGATTAAGAAATCGAAATTCAAAGGTAAAGTGGAAGAAGAATAATAATGTCGATCTGTTGTTTATATTTTTCCAATTATCACGCACATAAAGCATTAAAAGCATTAGCATGAAAATAGATGAAAGTGCGACGTATATATAGAGCTTTTTATGTTGTTTCTTTAGAGTATTTCTGTAGGTCACATCATTTACACACAATTTATGAACAGAGATAATATCATTAATCAATTTTTCATATTTAGCGGAGTAATAAATGCTAAAAAGTATGGCTACTAAGCTATTCATCACCATAAAATTTAAATAAGAATTATTAAAAAAGAATTCAATCAAACTTTTGTATTTGTAAATGAAGTTCATGCCAAAATATGAATAAAATAGCATAATTAACAGAATTTCGAATAATATTCGAAGTGTAACCAAATACCTATTTTTTTTATTAATAAATGAATAGTTGCGGTAAACGCACACGATATTTTCATAGAAAGAGAGAACTTTACATATATTTAGTAAACTCATTTCTGTGAAGCGTGGTATTAACTGTACTGTGTCTACCATAAAACAGTCAATGCTTCTTGTCTTTTAAAAGCATTAGACATTATTACAAGGATCATTAGGACAAACGCCCGTCATTTTCATAACATTACCCTGTTCCGTACAGCAGAGACTTCCTTATGATGTTACGAATATTATCTGTAGGTATATAAATATATTACGCAAGGCCAATTTTTGTACATGCCAGCAGATCTATAGTTATGGTCCGATTTTGATAAATGATATGTCATTGGATTTGTCTCATGCTGGGTGATTTGCATTATGCTCTTCGTTTTTTTAATTTTTATTGAGAATGTACTAAAACTTAAATTTAAGAAAACTTCTGTGCGCTGACCACGTCACTTTGACTGCCTGATGTCACGTGACGTAACTCCTTCCCCAACGACTTGACATGACAATGTAAAATAAATAAACAACAATTGAACTTAAACCTGTAGTTATTCTTCAGCATAAGAAATTATAAATGTTGAGTCGGCAACATATGTATACAACACTAAGAAAATAAAGAAAATAAAAAAATTAACGATCTTTTACAATGATGTTTAAGTACATAACGACTACCGTAGGCTCAAAGGGCGTAACGGACCAGCCAAAAAACCGTCGAGAAAAAAAACATAACTTTTTTGTTTCTTTACATATGCAGGTTAGTTATTAATTTTTAGTTTTTTGAGGTATTTTAATCGAATAACTGGATGAATGACACAATGCTTACTTAACACATTCACGGCCACGCTAATGTCGTAGCGCTACGCCGTAGTCCGTAGCAGGTTAAACCTCGTATGTAGCGAAAAGCGCTCGTAGCGCTCTGACGCATATGTGTCGTAATGGGCACTGAATGGGTTAAAGAGTAGTAGTCCGTTACGCAAAAAAAAAATTGAAAAAAAATATGATATCTTAACCACTCGATTTCATTTCATTGACAAAATGACGTATTGTACAAAATTCCAATTTTTTTTTTCGTCAATTGTCGTAGGTAAGTCTAATATAATGACTTAACTGTTTTGAATATCTCGAAAAAAATATTTGTTGTGAGGGTCACGATTTGTTATATAAATGCCTACTAAAAAGTGTAATAAATCAAAGGAGAGTTAATTTTTAGGGTTCCGTACCAAAAAGGTAAAAAAGGAATCCTTATGGTGTGACTCTGTCCGTCTGTCCGTCTGTCCGTGTGTCTGTCTGTCCGTCTGTCCGTCTGTCCGTCCGTCCGTCGGTCACAACGTTAAATATCTCAGGAACTACTTAAGCTATCAATTTGTGGAACAACTGTTAAAAGGGTTAAGACACGTGTATGGAAATTGAAAAAAAATAATTAACATTTTTATTTTCTGTTTAAATAACGAATATGAGGGGGGTTAAAAAATCAAAGTCTAATATATAGATCAAGTTTAGTGGGGTATGATATGAAAGGGCTTGAGTTTAGTTTTTTCTACAGTGGTTAAATTTTAATTAATTATGGAAAATGTAGAAAAAAATAGCACCCCCTTATCGCCTAATAGTAATAATACAGGAAAAATAAAACTATCTAGCGTTTTTTTTTTGTTTATCGAAAATCATTTCTTAATTATGTATGTAGCTTTATTACTTTTTAATGAAATTTGATTTATTCAAATTCCTATGAGATTATTGTTAACGCCCTTTTAAATAAATACAAACGTTTAGTATTTTTAAATGTATAGTTTATATACAAACTTATTTTCCCATATTCGAGATGTTGGGAGAATAATAAGGTTTAAATTAAACCCATAAAATTGTCGTGGACCCCATAAACGGCTTTGTTATTAGTACCAAAATGCAGATGGTGCTGTACAACGGTAACTTCTACTATGAGCTGTTAAGGTTGTCCAAGAATGAATGGGGTCGTGACGTGACGGGTATGGTATATGAATTCCTATATCCTAACCGATTGCCCTTGCCTTATGCGCAGTCGTAACTCCTTCTTGGGCAAACACTTCATGTGCCCGGAGGAGATCAAATTTCTTGAGATCAACAAAATCCTGCAATTCTTTGAGTTTGCAGGACTTGACCAAGAATTGTAGTAAGTGGCGATCACAATAGATCAGCGATGGTCGCAGTGATATAAGGGCTTTGACAGCCCGAAAGCCACTACCAGAATGATAATAATAATAATGGTGTATGAACGTTTCTACGGAACCCTCGGTGCGCGAGTCAGACTCGCACTTGACCGTTTTTTATTTTGTTTTTGCTCTACCTACGCATATTTTGTCATTGTCATCATATCTAAGCGAAGTTCGCTTATTTAACTTCTTAGTTTTGTTTTATAATTAATATTTTGAGATAATGGATAAGAAAAATCAAAAAGGGCACGAAGCATCAGATAACTTTTTTTCAAAAACGTCACACATCTTGGCGTAATAGACCTATTCGTGACATAAACCATATTATTCGATATTATTGACGAAAGAAAAATTTAAATTCTCTAAAAGATATAAAAAAATATAGTTAGTTTTATGTAAATAAATAACAACTATGTTTTTTTTTCTAAAAGCAAATCGGTTTTTTAGTTCTAATGAAAAAAATCACAGTTTGTCCTATAAGCCCTTTGAATACTCTGGTCCAAAGGGCGTAAGCGAAGATTGATATCCTTTTATCGTCGTAAACATAAGTAAACTCTAAGAACACATCGGTAAGTAAATGAAAAAGAAGATGCCATGATCGTGGTTAGCTTAAAAATAAGTAAAAGCCTTAGAATTACTTGATTTATGAAATGACAAACTAGCGTATCAGACTTATGTTAATATACTTAAAACAAGAATATTTTGGCATAACGGAGTGTCCGTTGTGTAAAAGATTACATCAATCGATAGAAAAAAAAAACTAAGTATGGCTGCATTCATAACTCATTTTCTCCTTTACGCCCTTTGAGCCTACGGTAGTCGATAAAGTGACCGACGTATACAACTGTGGATTTATTTTTTGTCAATATTATTGGAGATGTCAATATCAATGGCCATGTTTGTTTACTTCAAAAAAGTTTATATACAAACTTATTTTCCCATATTCGAGATGTTGGGAGAATAATGAGGTTTAAATCAAACTCATAAAATTGTCGTGGACCCCATAAACGGCTTTGTTAACCTTAACTTAGCACATCAATTTAAAATACTGGAAAACATAAAAACAGCATTAAACTATTTACCGGTAAAATATTACTTTAACTAATGGTCCCCGATACAGTATTCTTTGTTCTGTGCCGATACGAATAATAAACAGATGTAATGTTTGTACAATTTAAGTTTGTATGTTGGGGGTACTCTCAGAAACTATACCCATCCTATTCTAAAAATCCCATCTTCAGTAGGTTATAATTTAGCCAGAATACGTGGCAGCTCCAACAGCCTCCTAAAAACTGTAGCCATTAGGAGTGAGTGCTCAATAATGCAACATTTAATTAAAAACACCATTATCCTTTGCTACATATATTTACTAACATAGGATAACATAGGATTAAGAAAATTTACTAACAAACTGTGGATCTTGTTGTCTGAATAAAGAAATTAAATAATAATAAAAAAAAATGTATGAACCTACGGGATTAAGAATGTGCTATATTTTATCCCGTCGCTCCGCCTAGGTTCTTTGTATACACGGCTGAGCTATTGGATAGCTAGTTTTTTATAATATTTATTTATTAACACATTTACACAAAAAATCTAGTAGTAAAATCATCTAGTAGGAAAAAAAAATTGTATTTGGAAAAAAAATTGCCATTCTTTTTTACTTGTGAAAGGGATTTTTTCTTGAACACAGACACTGGAATGTCAATCATTAATTAAAATTGTAGTTGAATACATATAAATCAGTAATTTAAATCCATAAAATGCCCAATAATATTTTTTATTAACAATATACCAAAGGAAGTCTCTGCTGTACGGAACAGGATTATGTTTTGAAAATGACCTTGTCCGATCCTTGGGCATTAAAATTATTAAATTCTAGAAATAAACAATACAATGTAATGTCAAGGTAAGTAAACAATGACTGATCGAATCAACAAGATTGAACATAGTAAAATAAATTTAATAACTGTGTGCTCAGACAGACAAACAAAACTCATTATTGTTAAGGTTAAAAATAACTAGCACAATTTACCCGTTACGGAAAAACATTTGGTCTGACGAAACACTGAAGGGTCTTCAGATTTCAATACAATACGTACAAACAGTCCAAAGATTTTTTTTAAACTTGTTAGGTACTTCTAAGAAAGCACTGGGGAATGGATGAAAATTTTAGAAGAAAGTTACAGAAAATATTTTAAATATCTGACCCTGGCAATGACAATTATAGCTGCTGCAGCTGTCAATATCATTGTCAGTGTCAGTTTACCACGGATTTTAAAGATATTTTTTTGTAATACGACACGGATCAAGTACAAAACGTAAGTGAGGAAACTGTTTATATTTTTCAAAAATAACTGATGCAGAAATGTCTGCAACTTTTTTCTAGTGCAAGGAAGGTTATTCCTATCACCAAAAAAATTATCAGGCACTTCTAAAATTTGCATCCAATTCACATCGGCATCGCTCTAAAAGAAATAGTCAAATTGCTGAAGTAGATATTTTTAGGACGATAGCGAGTATGTCGACGAGCAGTGCGGCGCGCACTGGCTGTGCTATGTAACCATTGTATATAAAAAAAATTGCAATGTCTGACGACTTTTTCTACTGACTAAAGTGCTTCGTAATTATATTAGCTCTAACTAAATTACTACAAACTTAATATAAATTAAAACCTTGTTCTAGTTTTAACTCAATTGACTGTCTTAATCATGTTGTTAGCTTGCCTGCTTGTATGTGAAGTCCTGAACTCAATTAAAAATTCATCAGATATTAAGTGATATGATAAAAAGTTTCTTCATAAACTTAGTCCGGTAGCCATACAAATTAGCGTATCTTTGTAAAACAGACTGATTTGTGAAGACTGTATCGAATGCAATTATTTAACCTTTAATCTTTTGACTTGTGGCTCTGTGAGATTTTGAATTCACATGCATGTCTTTTTTAACCGACTTCAAAAAAAAGGAGGAGGTTCTCAATTCGGTTGTATTTTTTTTTTATGTGTGTTACCTCAGAACTCCGTCATTTATGAACCAATTGGTACCATTCTTTTTTTTAATTGAAAGCATATGCTTCCAGGTTGGTCCCATTGTTTTCAAAACTCCAGTTGAATGATGGGAACCATGAGGAATTGAGGGAACTCCTCAAATATATAAGGCACGCGTGTAGTACTTTCGGTGTTTTCTATTATAACTCGCGTATTTACATCCGGAAATCATAAATTTGGTGAAGTGGAAGTGATGATGAAGACCACAGATGGCTTGTGGAACTTGTCAATGATGTAGTTCAAACTATAAAAGTACGTCTCCGATTCTGATATCATTCAGTTGAAATAGCAAACAAAGAAGTGCCAAAGGTGATTCTGAGATCCTTGAGGAATTGACGGAAGTCCTCAAATATTATCAGTCCACATACAGCGATTTGGTTTTTTTCTCTAATAATCAACGTATTTGCTCTCGGCCAGTTCTAATAATACTTATGTACTTGTCGCTAATACTACTTACGAGTATGTACAGACGGTCCACTTTACGCTCAAAGTTGTAGATTACGATTCTGAATGTAACTTAGAGAAAGAGGTCAATCGTCGAATCCGACTCGGTTGGGCAGCGTTCGGGAAGCTACGGCACAATTTTTCGCCCAATATTCCGCAGTGTCTCAAGACGAGAGTCTTTGACCAGTGTGTGTTGCCAGTGATGACATAATGGCACTGAAACGTGGTCGGTTACATTAAATGGGCCTCATAAGAAGGCTCAAAGTTACCCAAAGGGCAATGGAGAGGGCTATGTTGGGATTTTATCTGCGTGATCGCATCAAATGAGGCTATCTGCAGCAGAACCGAGGTAACCGAAATAGCCCTCCGAATCGCTAAACTTAAGAAGCAGTGGGCGACGCACATTGCTCGTAGAACCGATGGCCGTTGGGGCGGAAAGGTTCTCGAGTGGCGACCACGTACCGGAAGGCGCAGCGTGTGTAGGCCTTAGGTAAGGTGGACTGATGACCTGGTAAAGGTTGCGGGAGTCCGCTGGATGCGGGTGGCGCAGGACCTGTCACTTCAGCACTCTTTGGCGTTGGCCTTTGTCCAGCAGTGGACGTCTTTCGGCTTATATGATGATGATGATAATGAGAACCATTAAGCGTAGTACACTTGAAGTAAAAAAATAACAGATCCGTAACACTATGCTGCGCTCCAAAACAGGAACTGTCGATATTGGAATTAAGACCGATGACTGAAATGACACTGGACTGGCTACGTACTACACATGCATATTTTAGTATATATGTGGTATACATACAATATGGACAGCGAGCCTAGCACAACTGACGTTGTGACGTGACGCAAGGCCAGAAAACGTATCCTCCTGTTTATTATTTGTGCAGTGTGAATAAAACAGGAGTCTGTTACGCTAGGCATGGAAGCAACGGGCCTTAACGGTGAACTCTAAAGAAAGGGCTGCCATAATTAGATCACTTGCTGGTCGAAGCGGCACATTAAGGCCCACAAATCAAATGATTATAATAATAATAAACCCGAGGGGGCAGCTTGTGTCGAGCTGACGGTGAGTGGCGACACCGCAGACCCCTAATCTCCAGAGGGCCCATTTGCTCTGGCCCTCGCCTCTCGCAAGAGCTGTTTTGTGGGGCCCACTTAGCGAGTTGGCGAGTCACCGCCTGCCTTTATACAATTTTGAGACTGATTGTCACGGCAGGTGTCCGCTAGTCTCCTTCCATAACCCATTATCCAGTCCATCCAACACTCAACTCAATAGCCCATGACCTTAATTTCCATCGCAGTCACAGTGCTGCACTGCAATAGTCTTTGCACCTGGCGGGGACTATCAGCGGTTGTATAATGTTGTGCGCTCGGAGATGGTATCCGCCATGTGCGGGATGCATCGCTTTAGATTATTTTTGTCTTAAAGGGCCTCTGCACTGTTGGCTTCGGCCCCTCCCTTCCAAAAGTCCGGGACTCCATGGTATCGTGATATGGCACAGACATACAAATAATAATAATAATAATGCTAGGCATCCAGACTCCAGAGAGACACTATGCTCATAGCTCGCAGTTCAACGATGGCGTGGCTACAATCTTACACAAATTAAACTGGCACAAATTGAAGCTCAATAAGGCTTGTGTTATGGGTACTAGACGACGACATATTTAATACATACCCTCAAATGTACATACAAAAAATCCAAGACTCGGAAACAAATATTCCTGCTCATCACACAAAATATTTGCACTTACCGGGATTCGAACCCAGGACTTTAAGCTTCGAAGGCCGTGTCACTACCCACTAGGCTAACCAGTCGTCACGAGATGGCGGCATAATCTTTCTCTCTAGCACACCTTGCTATTACACAGTCGCACTGCGTGTGACTCTAATAAATCAAAACCAAAATCAAGCAACATTGGTAGCAAATGGTGTTATTTAACAAATAAAACAGTTAAAATTAAATTAAAAAAAACACATATTTTTCTAAACTATCAGGTTTTTAAACATTTATCTTGGGATTAGGTGTCAAAGCGGACCCCGGGCTCCTTTAGGGGCACAACCGGGAATAACGCTAGGAGCATGATGATCAGGTTTTTAAACATTTAACTGCCGGGTAGAGGGCTAAAAGTATATGCCAAGATTTTTTTATTATTTTTCCTTAAACGTACATAAAATCACGCAACTTTTCATTACAGTTCCGTAACAAAATACCAAAATTTTAAAAATTCGCTCCACCCTAGCATACATGGCCCATCGCTACTACGAGTACTAACCAACTGAGGTATCGGAACAATCTGTCTCGGCCACTAAATCTATGAATTTAGTGAGCAGCGTTACTGCTTAAAAAATAAAATTAATTGAGGGTAGTATTTCTCGTCTAGCGTGGCGTCACCGACTCAGTCGTGCCTTTTTCTAGCCCCGCAGTTGCGTAACCAAAGGTCAGACGCGATCTCATTTTTCATCGAAAAAGCATAATGTAATTTTCATGCCCTTCGCGTGATACCTTCCTAATCATTCAACCCTTAAGATCCAGAGATTTGGCGTCCAAATCTAATAATTACCCTCTTTATATCCTCAAACAGTAGAATGTCAAACAGTAGCCATCATTTTCATCACTCTATTTAGGAGGCAAACATAGCGCTAACCATCCCGACAGACAAGACTTTCGATTACAACCATAACCAGTAAAAAAAAGATGTTTTTTTTTTTAAAACGTAGCCATCCGGCGCAAATAATAATAATGAAAAACCGGCCAAATGCGAGTCGAACTCGTGCATGAAGGGTTCCGTACCATTATATATAAAAATATTTATTTTATTCTGTTTTTAGTATGTGGCGTTATAGCGGCAACAGAAATAAATCATCTGTGAAAAATACAACCTGGTGACAGACGGACAGACAGACAGACAGACAGACAGCGGAGTCTTAGTAATAGGGTCCCGTTTTACTCTTTGAATACGGAACCCTGAAAAATTAGAAAAAAATACCAAATGTAAGTATTTTCTTAATTGCTTTCTTAGGGTTCGATATGAGGATATTAAGTATCATTTGAGGTATATTTTACAAAAAAATATCCAGCTGTATCGTATTTGGTATTTTTTTAAATGCTTTTTATATTAATTAAAAAAACTGACTGAAATGTAATAATGTGATATATTTTTAGGACCGGCTCATAAAGCTCTTTCATTTTATACCACTTATTTATTTAGTATAGGTTTAAATTTTTTTTCCGTAGGTACTAATTAAAAATGACGTCATAATTCCGCTCTTTTTTTGTTTGGTGCTACGGGTCAAATTCATTTATATTGACTAAAGACCAATCTCTCCGATTTTGATGTTTTTAACACCATTTGTAGCATTTAACTGAATTTCGAGGTGTACCGCTAGGAGCTAGGACTAATATCCAAGCATGGCGACAGCTATTCCGAAATAAAATAACGGGGACATCACATCTCTATTCTGATATCCATAGTATTTTTATTAAACTCTTCTGACTGATTTCGGCCGCTGTGACTGCTTCAACCCCAGCGTTGATTTCGTTCACGAGCTGTGTAGTTGAGGTAAATAAATAAATGAATAAATATTTGCGGACAATCTTACACAAATCAACCTAGTCCCAAACTAAGCAAAGCTTGTACTATGGGTACTAGACGACGATATAGATACTTATATAGATAAATAAATACTTAAATACATAGAAAACATCCATGACTCAGGAACAAATATTCGTGCTCATCACACAAATAAATGCCCTTACCGGGATTCGAACCCAGGACCTCTTGCTTCGTAGGCAGGGTCACTACCAACTAGGCTAAAGCGGTCGTAAAAATAGTTTCGCGAGGAACCATAATTATAATAAAATAAAAAAAACCGGCCAAGTGCGAGTTGGACTCGCGCACGAAGGGTTCCGTACCATTATCTATAAAAACGGCAAAAAAATCACCTTTGTTGTGTGGAGCCCCCCTTAAAAAAATATTTTATTTTGTTTTTAGTATTTGTTGTTATAGCGGCAACAGAAATACATAATCTGTGAAAATTTCAACACTCTAGCTATCACGGTTCTTGAGATACAGCCTGGTGACAGACAGACGGACAGCGAAGTCTTAGTAATAGGGTCCCGTTTTACTCTTTGAGTACGGAACCCTAAAAATAGACACTTAATAAATGTATCATATAATTTTTCTTTCCTGGAAAATTTTCATGTATTGTTTACTGTTTTTAGGTTTCCGTACCAAAAAAGTAAAAAAGGAACCCTTATGGTGCGACTCCGTCTGTCTGTCCGTCCGTCCGTCTGTCACAACGTTAAATATCTCAGGAACTACTTAAGCTATCCATTCGAAATTTAAACAACTGTTAAGTGGGTTAAGACACGTGTATGGAAAATGAAAAATTTAAATATACATTTGTATTTTCTGTGTAAATGACGAATATGAAGGGGGTTAAAAAATCAAAGTTTAGTAAATAGATCAAGTCAGGTATCATATGAAAGGGCTTGAGGTGCACTTTCTATGTAGAAAAAAATACCATTATATCCGAAGTTTACCAAGCGAAAATTCTGAAATAATTACATAATTATGATTAAGCGTAACATAAATAATACAGGAAAAATAAATCAATATCTCTAAATAGCGTATTATTTTTTTATTTCAAAAATAATTTCTTAATTAAATTTGTAATTTACTTACTTTTTTGTATGTAAATTTTCAATCCAAATTCCCATCAGATTATCTTTAAAGTCCCATCTTTCAAATGAAAAATAAATAATCGAAATCGGCACGCGTATTAAAAAGCTATCGCTCATAAACAAACATACTCTGAGATGACGGGTATGGTGTATGAAAATTTGTACGGAACCCTCGGTGCGCGAGTCAGACTCGTACTTGACCGATTTTTTATTAGGAAGTACCGCGTTTAGGGTGCCTTTTTGGAGTCCAGGGTGAGAGTTGTCCCTCCCTATATTTATATTCCAATAGGTACGCAAATTTTGCCAAATTTTGAGTTTAGTTACTTGAACTACTGTTGTGTGAGTATAGTAAGTATACTGTTTTCATAGCACTGTGATACAGATGATGGATGGTTCGAGCTGTAGCATGGGATACGAGTACGATTTGTCATAAAGGTGCTTTTGTGGAGTTCCAATGTAGCGTGGCTACGTATTGACAGGGAACTTATGGCGAATGTGAATCGAATCAGGTCGTTGAACGAGATTGTTATGTTTCTGTCACTATATATATATATATATATTTTTCTTTTATTTATTCAAAATTTTAAACTTATTCTACTAAATTTATATACTCTTTAGTTCTTACTGAAGCCTCAATTAGGCTTATTTGTAAGAAATATCTAATTAATATTAGTTTATTAGTTTGCTATCTATCACATTTCATCCATACCAGTATTATTCCTTAGTGCTGGTGTTATGAGAGTCTATATAATGTTTTTTTAGCATTTTTTTACATGCTTTTGGATTCTCTGTTCCCTGTATTTTATTTAAAAGATTACTTTACATATTTATTTATCTTTAGAGATATTCATTTACCTTTATTTTTAAATTTAAGTCAAGTTGCGTCCAGAGTCTACCGTTACTTGGCTGACACATGCAGGTAGATTGCGTAACGCATTGTACGGTCCTGATGTAGATCTAGATGTCATTTGTTGTATGGGAACACAGGTGAGTTCCTAACGTGCGTTCACAAAGTTGCCTGATCACCCCCCTTGTTCAACGACCTGGATCTGGCCGACGGAGGTGTACAGTCGCCATCACATACATCGGAGCAAACAAGCACGTCACAAACATCGGAACACACCTCTATTTTCAAGGCATTAGGGTGCGTGTGCCGATATTTTTGAACATCTATAGTGTACCGATGTATGTGATGGCGACTGTACATCAGATAGAGAGGAGCGTGTCTATAATTCACAACTTCTGTCACCTGGCTCATTATAATTTATAGATAACAGTGTCACTGATAACTCCATGAATTCCAGGATACCGGCTCAGCCTAGTTTGGGAGTCACCTGATATCGCTTGCATATTATATAACAGCGTTTATATGTAATAAAGTTTTTTCAAACTTGCAATGAAATGTTGACATGACTTACTTCAAATTAGGTCCGGAAATACTACGTATCCGGTGCAACTAGTGAAGATGATATGTCAAGGAATTTCATACAACCTTACCACACCTAGGCCTGCAAAGCAACCGTCTTTTGTTTATAAACGTCAAATTGTGACAGAACGTCTTGGCATTCAATCACAAAAAAAAAAAAGATTAGGACTAATGTTAATGTCACCGGGTAAAACGTTGCTTCAAACAGGTTATAAAAAAGTTTGGCGCGTAAATTGAAAAAAGTTTTCTTTTCTTGTTGGCCGGATTTGTCAATAGTTCGTCATTATTTTGAAACTTTCTAATGAAAGCCATCGATTTCGAAATGAGTTCGGACGAAAATGATATGGAATTGAACTGTACGCGTCCGGAATTGCGAGCAGAAGTAGCCATGAATAAGTTACTGCCCCCAAAATCAAAAGTTAGGTACATGACGGCGTATGAAAATTTCATAAAAAATTAAGTGTTTTCTTTGTTGTAGTGCCTCGTCTATATAGTTAGATATAAGTTCATGTAACTATAAAGCAACCTACTTAATTTAGGGAATAAGCGGAATATTTGTTAGTAAGAAATGTGGGACACAATTATAGGTTATGATGTGACAGCACTGACAGCTATCAGAAACGTATTATTTAGTTGTTTTTATTTCATTGCAAGTTTGAGAAAAGCACTATTTATACAAATCCCTATAGACTTGGCCTGCAACCCTACGTTTCCCGGCCTCTATAGTAATGTACTAATTCTTAATCTTATTCTCATCTGCCTTCATGATCGCCACGTCCCAGTCACAGTTTATGTCGAGCTGCTCGGAACCTGTAAGCTCTTCAACAGTGCGGCAAAGCCTTAAAAATCTAACCTTTTCCCAAAAAGTCCTCCTATCCTTATCCTTATCTTTTTTTTGCGTTGCTACGGGGCTTTGCTCGTGAGGAAATATAAAAATTGGAAGGACGGGTTGTAAAGCCGCGTACTGTTCAGATATTAGTACAAAGTGTGTTTCCGTGGCAGCGCAAAATCTACACAACATATAATTGCACACAGATTCTCGGAAACCGTCGCTTAGGGGGGACCTTTGTTATGGTGTAACCGGGAATTTCAATGGCCGGGAGCACGAAACTGGTTTACCGCGGCGGTAACAAAAATTATTAAAAACAAACCCTTTTTCCCTTGTAAAAATGCTTGTCTTTTGTTGTTTAAATTACTTAATAATAAATTGAGACGTTGCCCATATTTGTAAAATTTGCTGTTTTTTAATAATTGGACATAACAAACATGAACCATACATTTTCTGTGAACTGAAATGTTCGATTTTCTAACAATGGCTTACTATTTTTATTGGAATATCGTCAAAGGATTAAGATAAACTATTATTTGACTTTGAATTCCAACATGACTTTAAGTAGATTTTTTTGGTTCGTGCGCATATGACTGCCGCCGTTTTTTTACGCAATAGCACATTGTTCTCTGAAACTTATTGAATCTATGTGACAGGAACCCACACTGCCAATGCCTGTCAAGTGCATGTTTTAGTAGGTACGTATATTGTAGGTATCTTATACGTATGCGTGTACCTATTATAACTAAACTTCGGGGAGTAGTTTACACAAATCGAGTCACTCTCTTACATCTCTAACTATGAGTGGCATGTTCCAAAGCCTGCAGGAAACTACCTTCTTGAGTGCAGCTGTAAAGGAATTTCATAGGAAATTAAAGGCCTAGGCCGGGAAGTTTTTTTTTTTATTTTCGTTCCACAATTTGTGGCAATGGTCACGGAGTTCAGCTATGAAAACTTGTTTGATTTCTAGAAATTTTTTTTTTATTTATTTTATTGCATGTTTGAGAAAAGCACTATACATGCCTAGCCGTGAAGAGGGCTTGCCGGGTGAGTACCTACTAGTAGGTATAGTAGTACTAGTACGGATAGTAATACGAAGCCGGCAAGCCCTTTTCACTTTCTTCTTTCCCGGCGTCTGCAGTAATGTACTATTTTATGTTCTCATTAAGCATAGCAAGATACACAGCGTTCTTACGAGAATATAGAAAATTAATACGGCCATATTTTACCGGCGTTATTAAACATTCTTCGTCAGTGTCTACAAACTAAAATCGCTTTGAAGATAATAATCTTCAGTCGTCAAGATAATAATCTTGAGAGTGGAAAGATTTTCTGAGAAAGCTGCTTTTATTATTCTAATATTTAATGAACTGTGGGTCAATCTTAAACTCATACCTATTTTACATCAATGTTTTGTTTGATATATACAGAGTGATTTAGGGGTCGTGTAGCAAGAAGACCAAAAGCGAATAAGACGGTAACACTGAACAACTTTTCCCAAGAAACAGACCATGAAATCGCAAAAAAAAAACAGCTGTTTCATACATTAACTATCAATTAACTCACAGTTAACGCACAGTTAACTCACATTAATTCATAGTTCACTCGCAGTTAACTCACAGTTAACTCGCAGTTAACTCACAGTTTACTCACAGCTAACTCACAGTCAACTCACAGTTAACTCACGGTTTACTCACATTTAAGTCACAGATAACTCACAGTTAACTCTTAATTGGCTCTTATTTTTTTGCGATTTCGTGGGTAGTCCTATGGGAAAAGTTGTTCAGTATGACCATCTTATTCGCTTTTGGTCTTCTTGCTACACGACCTCTTAATCACCTGTATTTTGCTAGCTGCCCGCGGCTCAGTCCGAAAATTCCAGAAAACTCAGGTGGAGTCGCTGGACAAAATATTACTTATATAACCTATGCCCATCCTAAAAGTCCATTCCTCTACTAATGAAAGATTGTAATCTCACTGAATTTTCCTCCTTTTAATATATTAGTATATGTATGTAGATAGATAGATCCATTTATTAGGGTTCCGTACTCAAAGAGTAAAACGGGGCCCTATTACTAAGACTTCGCTGTCCGTCCGTCCGTCCGTCCGTCCGTCCGTCCGTCTGTCTGTCACCAGGCTGTATCTCAAGAACCGTGATAGCTAGAGAGTTGAAATTTTCACAGATTATGTATTTCTGTTGCCGCTATAACAACAAATACTAAAAACAAAATAAAATATATTTTTAAGGGGGGCTCCCATACAAAAAACGTGATTTTTTGCCGTTTTTATAGATAACGGTTTTTTTTCCTTCAGAAAATAACATATTATGTTACATCAATAATAAGATGGATTCACTAAGAGATCGTCAATAGGTTATAATAATTTGACAATATAAAAACAATAGAAAATACAATAGATAAATAGGTATTAGGTACGAGTATAGATATCCACGCCGTGACCGTCGATGGCGACTTGGCGACACTAGTATGCAGGCGTGAGAACTGATATGGCTTGCGAAGCCGAACATACTCTAAATACTCGGTCGCATGAAGAACAGTAAAATTCACTCATCATCATCATATCAGCCGAAAGATGTCCACTGCTGGACTCCCCCAAAGAGTGCCACAATGACCGGTCCTGCGCCACCCGCATCCAGCGGACACCCGCGACCTTTCCCAGGTCATCAGTCTACCCACGCTGCGCCTTCCGGTACGTGGTCGCCACTCGAGATCCTTTCCACCCCAACGGCCATCGGTTCTACGTGCAATGTGTCCCGCCCACTGCCACTTAAGTTTAGAGATTCGGAGGGCTAAATATATCGGTTACCTTGGTTCTGCTGCGGATAGCCTCATTTCTGATGCGGTCGCGCAGAGATAATTGAGTCCCTCTTGGGAAAAAGATTAAATTGTTATGAGAATATCAGAGCGCAAAACAAAATTCACTAGCGGAGCCGACTGGGAATTGAAACCGCTATCTTTGGTTTTCCGAAACATTTCCTTCACCTTACCGCTACGCAAATGATGAACTCGGATATCTCCTGTGTTTCCTGTATTGATTTTGTATTGTCTATTTTCGGAGGGACCCTTGTCATTGTGTCAAGACGTGTTAAGCCTAGTGTATGACCGCTTAATTGATCGAGCGAGCAAAGCGAAGGAAGTTCTCTGCTTCAGCTTGTGCCAGAACGCTTTCGTATGTCCGGATCTCTCTCTACAGATCTCATTTCTCAACGGAATCCTGTGAAATTTTGTTAGCAGTGATAGAATAAATCAACACAAGGTGGAATTTGTGATGAAAATCTTTAATAATACTGTAAAATACCAAGACTATGACATTGTCAATTTGAAACATATAAAGACAGGAAAAACAAACGATGGCGCAAGAAAAATAAAAAGGTCATACGTCATACGTGAGCTGGCTACAAAAGCGGGAAATTCAAATTATATTTTTAACACTCCCCTTGAATTTCAGCCTTATCACAAAGTAACTTAAGTGTTAAACATCTGACAATTAACATAAAAGTAATCTTTAGCATTCCACATTTTGCTACATTTAATTCTGGCATCAAGCCGGTCCTCAACTTCATGTTTAAATTCTTTAAACTTATCCAGGGCTTTGGATTTGTTTCGGAGAAAGTACACATACACTTTCTTTGAGTATCCATCGACAAAAGTGATGAAATATTTTGCACCTCCTAGTGTAGGCATTTCCATTGGTCCACATAGATCTGAATGGATTATTTCCAGAAGCATTTTAGCCTTTGAGCCTTCACTTTTAAAAGGTAGTCGAGCCAGTTTACCTTCTTTGCAGGTTATACATGTCAGACTTTCTGGTTTTGCGGAGAAAGTTACATGTTCAGTGTTTTCTTTAATTTTCCTTAGACTCTGAAAGTTTAGGTGCCCCATTCTCTGGTGCCACAGGTAAGTATCTTCTTCTTCAACATTCACACACTTCCAGGCATATCTAGCTGGTTCACGTTGTTGATAAGACTCGCTGTTGCTACTATCTGACTTTTATTGTTTAAGATAACACAGCCTCTTTCATTGAACTTTACTTGGCCACCACTCTTGATAATCTGACTAACAGACAACAGGTTTGTCGCTAGTTCAGGCACATACAGCTTATTTGTAAACAGTACCTTGCTATCTTCACCTTTACCATCATAGGTATCTAAGCTGACTTGTCCCGAGCATTGCACTGATAATTACTTTTCATCTGCCATTTTTATATTCCGTATGGCAGGAGCCATCTTATTTTGCAGCAAGTTCTTGTATTTTGTACGATGAGACGGTACTGACGGTATTGATGTATCTTGTGTTGATGTTGCAACAAAGACTGCGGCTGTGTTGATGTTGCAATAAAGCTGCTTGGTTTCTGGTGCACATCCTTAAATTTGAACTTGCATTCTGAACTTTTAGGGTCATATATTTATTACAAGTGTAGCATCTAAGACCTTTAGATTGTCTCTTGTAATTTTTGTTAAATATCTTGTTAGTTGCAAATGCTGTAGAGTCAATCTCGGAGTGCCTTACATCTTGTAATAACGTTGTTTATACAGAATCTGAAGATAATTTCATGCCAGAGCATTCTATAGCAATTATGATAGGCTGGTACGATTGAGGTAGACCGGAGAGCAGCAGTGTGCCGAGCCACTCGTCACCTACCGCAAAGCCTATGTTTCGGAGCTTATGTGCAGTATTAATTATTTTGCTCACATATTCTTCTACATTTTGACATTCGGATAGCGAGGTATTACAGAAATCACGCAGTAAACCAACGCATCGTGTCAGCCCAGAGTCGTCAAACGCTTTTGACAACTTGTCCCGAACTTCTTTGGCAGTGTTCGCCTCTTGTATGTGGACATAATTTAACGCAACCAGGAGAATTATCTTTGTTTTAGCCTTTGTGTCTTGTTTCGCATCTATTTTGCTGCCCTCAGGCGGTTCGATGCAATGCCAAAGCACTTCATGCTGCAAGTACGTTTTTACTGCAAACCGCCAAGTTGCGTAATTATCACTACCGGTTAACTTTTCAATTAACAACATTTCATTTTTTCATAGCGGCTCAAACTAAAAACCATTTAGAGATTTGGGATAGCTTGGTAATAAAAAAAAATTACAGATTTTTATCTTCGCTAGTTCTTGAGAAAAGTGGAAATTACTTTGAAAAAGCCATTTAAAGGCTGAACGCGGACATTCCATGGCTTTGTTTAATGTGCCCTGTAATAAACAACTATTGGTGTAGTGGTTATATTCTCTTTGGGTGTGACATTGACAGTGTGACAGTTATTTGACTAATTCTTGTCAAGTTAAGTCAGTGACGGTAATATGTAATTTTGATAAAACTTTGAAAATAATTAATAATGTAAGTCACCGATGGCTACGTTATAGCTAATTCTTGCAATCTGCCAACGGTGGATAGAATAATGTTAACGCAGTTTATGTGTGGAAGCTAACTCACCAGTCACATCAATACGGTGTTATTGGACTCGGCTTAAGTTGTCTGAGGCTGTTTTAAAAGATAAATTTGTCTTAGCTCAAGATATATTAACTCACTGAAGCACTTCAAAGGGTATGCAGAGCAGAAATTATCACTGGAAGTCAGAGATGTGTTGGAAAACATATACCTGCTTATTTTTGACAAAATATCTAGTAGTGCAACAATACTGTAGGTGATATTGTAATACAATTAAATACTGTAAAATAAAACGCTGTCCAGCATCAGGTGTAATTATTATTTTACGCTATTAACCTTTTTAACGGCAAGAACGCCTAAAGGTGTTGCGGGTTATCGTGCCCACGGCGCCGTTTTTGTCATCTTTGCTTGTTGTGAAATGCGTCGAAAGGATTAACTTTTACTGTTTATACCTTGATCTAAGGCCCTAGCACACTAGGTTTTATGTCACGTTTTACGTGACGTTTCAGTACAATTTCGCCGTAAAACGTGATGATAAAACCTAGTGTGCTAGGGCCTCTAGTACTTGCTAGTTACATATATTATGATTAAAATAAAGGCTGGTCCAGAGCAAGCAGGAGGCAAAAGTCGGAACAAAGTGGACTTGACGTGACTAGGTAGATATAAATACTTATAAAATAAAACACATTTATTGTCATGTAGGGCCTGGAAAAAATTAAACAACGCTTAAAAGAATATTTACAATTTTATTGTATTAAACAGTTCAATATGTCCAGCAGTGGACGTCTTTCGGCTGATATGATGATGATTAAACAGTTCAATGTTTTTCAGCCAACGAGTTTGAAGATTAATGATCTAAAATGCTATTATCAGTTTGGGTTATCTTCACATATGTATAGTAAACCTTTCGGAACATTGGATTTCAAGCGACATCAGTGCCGTGTGCCTGCAACTTAGCACAAAACACGAAATCAATGGATTTTGACGATACATTTTCGTTTTCTCGTTACTCTCCAAAACACGTTTATTTGCGATTAATGATGTGCAAGATTCTATTTCAAACGAAAACCGTCAGCAAGGAACCGTCAAAACTCAAAATGTCAAATGTTCCTGTCACAGATACAGCAGCATACTTTTTACTTTTTAATTCAATAAATAGACCACAGTGCTAATTTTATTCATCCTATAAACATACTTAGGCCCTTTTCGAACGTGGTAGTTTAAAACTACCAAATTAAGGGGGTTTAACTTAAAATTAAATAAAAATAAAAAATACGTGTCTACTAACTTTTCAAATACTATTAAATGCCTCAACTAAATTAAGGAGTCAGAAAAATGAAATGTTGTCAATTGCTGTCATTTGATTACTAGCAGCCATTGTAACACTTATTTCGGAGTAAAAACACGAATTACACTGTTAAAAGTTAAATCAAAGATCACTGTTCGTTGTTGAGGTTATGTCCATACGGTTTTTTTACTGACACTTTTCCACTACGAGTTTCTGCACTGAATTTATTTCTGGGCTTTTCTGGACCCATAAACTGATAGAATAAATCAACACAAGGTGGAATTTGTGATGAAAATCTTTAATAATACTCTAAAATACCAAGACTATGACATTGTCAATTTGAAACATACAAAGAGAGGAAAAACAAACGATGCTGGCGCAAGAAAAATAAAAAGGTCATACGTCATTCGTGAGCTGGCTACAAAAGCGGGAAATTCAAATTATATTTTTAACAAGCAGGTTCAATAATAATATAGAGTATTTTTTCGATTCAGTTTTTCGTTTTTTTTAGCGATAGGCTCGTGATTTCTACTGTACACAGTAGTCTTCCAAAAGTCAGCAACAAATATTACTACTTGTCTCAAATCCCCGAGAAACATTTTGTATTGAGACAAGTAGTAATATTTGTTGCTGACTTTTGGAAGACTATTATGTATGTACCTATTAAGTTTCTATTTGTATTTTTGAACTAATCATCGTCTGGTACCTAAAAGATTTGTTATGGGCTAGTTCGATTTGTGTAAGGATTATTTTCAAATCTACAATTATGTAAATTTATACTAAGCAGAAACGTCCGCTATCGAAATTCTAAGTTTCGATCAAAGAAGAAGAAGCGAATTATTTTTCAATTTTCCTCTTTGATCGAAACTTAGAATTTCGGTAGCGGACGTTTCTGCTTAGTATAAATTTACTGTTAAAATGGAGTAGCGCATTGTTACTAACGATTCTCAATGTAACTTGGGACGTTGGTGCCGTATCAGAAGTTTGTAACAACTTCACGGTAGATGTCGCTACGAGCCTCCTTAAGGTTAATTAGAAGAGTGAAGGGATTGAAAGATTCGTTGCCACTGGCGGAACCCACGGTAGCTCAGTTGGATAAGAGCAATGGACGGATTCCAGAGGGCGCGGGTTCAAATCCCGCTCTTGGCGAATTATTTTTCAATTTTCCTCTTTGATCGAAACTTACAATTATGTATTTCGTTACTTTATAGTATGTCCTTTACCGCAGTTTAGAGAGGGGCAGAGCAGAGCGGGAATATCTCGCTTACATTTAATGCATCGAAACTGGGAAAGTACACAGGCTTCTTTTTTTTTTACAGTCGCCATCAGATATATTGGAGCGGCCAAATTGCTTACAAAAATATCTGAACACTCGATAGACACCTTACACAAGGTAGTTACAACACAACACATTACTAACATACTTTGTAGGAATTGATGATAAAAACAAAGACAGGCGACCCCGTTTATTAATTCATGCTCTACGTATTGATCTAGAGAATAGGCTTGTGTCCTAAGTTTTTTTACGAATCAGTTTTTGTTTGTATTGGAGCAATTACAATTAAAGAACATAAATACAAAAAAAATAGTCAACGACGGACTTTAATTATATATTGTGTAACGTATAACGTTAAACATATTTATTTATTCGTATGGCTAATTCAATCGTTTTTATAATCTAATGTTCATCTGCTGGACCCGTTGGATGGCTTCGTCATTTTCCAAGGTGAACAAGTCCTCCAGTTGCCCGCTGTACTTGGTGAGCGGGCACGCACTGATGATGTGCGCGATGTTCTGCTCGGCGGCGCCGCACTCGCACGCCGGCGAGTCTCTCCATCCACACTGGTGCATGTATGCTTGGCTGCGACTACAGCCGGTCCGTAGTCGGTTTAGCTGGCACCAGTCTCTTCTGGGTAGTGAGAACCCCGGCAACTTCACAGTGGGGTTTATTGAGGTTAGAACAACCCCGACATCTCTCGGTGGATTTTCTGCCCATTCTTGCTTCCACTGCTCCGATATTTCAAAGTGGCTACCTAGAAGCTCCATGGCCGTGAGATATGGAGGATGGCGCGACTTTAACCGCTGTGACGGTGGATTGGTGAAGTCTTCGTGTAACGGTAGTTCAGGGTTGGGGGTTGAAGTTGCACCACGTCCGTAGGAATTACCCATCGCTACCCTACACGTGACCCCTGGGCGATGCTAAAAGTGCAACAGCCTGGCAACCGTACCGTCTTTTCGAAGATCTCACGGTTCTAATACAATGATTTGCCATACGATAAATAATAATAGGGTTAGCCAGGATCTTTTGCGATTCGCGGACTAGTGCGTTTTGCCTTCTAAGGTGTGGATAAATACCTACTGTAACATCTTACCAGAAAAAGGTAACATATAACATATAAATAGGTAAATAAACAAGTTTTATTTATCAATTTATCTTGTTGCGTAGCCTTTTTAATTTTGCCCTTAAACAAAGAAATCCTGTAGGTACTAATAATGTAACTTTACATGCGCGGGAGTTCGGAACATTCTAGATTTATGTGACGTAGGTCCACCACCTCCCGCTGTTATTTTGCCGTCTGCGCCCGCGATCGCCATTTTGAGCGCGTTCGCTCGTTGACTTGCCACCCAGGCGCGACGCGGACAAGCCGCTGCGCACTTTGATTTAAATAAAGACGCCGCTGTTGAGCGGACGTAGCTCAATTTTTGTAGTGACGTACCTACAGTGTAGTTCCCAGGATTGGGAACTACGTTCACCCTTGAAGCCCGAGGCAGACGCTCCCCCAGGGACTACACAAGTTGGAGGCCCCTGGCGTGTGACGCTTATTATGTAATGTAGGGAGTGGCAGCAGCGGAGGAGGTAAATGATAAGAGGTCTGTACTTCAGAATAGAGTATAATTACAATTAAGTCTTAACTAAAGTGTCCAAACGAACTGATTTGGGAGTAACGCTGCTTATATATATATATGAGATAACTAAATTTGTAAAAAGACATCCGCACATGTTCCCTTTGTATAACGTTGTCCTAAATAAAACCAATGGTAGATATCCGCACAAGCTTTATGAGCCTAGACAGAATGTGAAAATTTTTAGTAAGAATGCTTATATTATGGCAATAAAATTGTACAATAATGTTCCAAATGACATGAAATGTTTACCAAATATTCAATTTGACAGAAAATTATTTAACTGGCTGCTTGACATTTGCTTTTATTCCGTAAATGAATTTTTAAATTATTAATTTTCTAATTATTACTTTTATTATTAATTTGTCGTATTGTATGTTTTATTTGTCGTGTCGTATCGAAAGTTGCATTGCCGTTAATGGGGTGGACGAGTGGTGTGCCCTCCTATCTTTTTCTTACATGGCTCTGAGGACCCCTGAGGTGGGGGGTCCGGGATCTTTGACTGCGAAGGTCAAAGCAAACATAGAGGCCTTCTCGTACCTGTCGCCGGATGATGGTGCTGGGGCATCCCGGTCAACTTCTCTCAATAGGACGATTGAGGCCAAGGTCCACGAGGGAGATTTGAGAGGAGCTGTCCGGCTTCTAATGAGCGAGGACACAATCGCTCCGTCAGGCCCAGGCACTTTTGCAGCGTTGCAGTCTAAGCATCCGAGTCCGTCCCGTCCTCTCAGTTTCCCAACGGAGCTAGACCTTGACTGCCCTGCCTTGTCAGTCAAGGTGGAGGATTTATCTCTAGCAGTTAGTTCTTTCCACAGTGGGTCAGCAGCGGGGTTGGATGGAATCCGTCCGGCCCATTTAAAGGAGCTGACATCAGGCACGGCTGGCGACAGCGGAGTGCGTTTGATGGAAGCACTGACCAACCTGTGCAATTTTTTGCTTAGTGGGAAGTTGAACCCTCAGGTATGTCCGTATTTGTATGGGGCTACTCTTTGTGCTTTAAATAAGAAGGAAGGGGGACTGCGACCGATAGCCGTGGGGAGCACTTTCCGTCGACTCGTGGCCAAGCTTGGGTGTCGTGCAGTGAGAGGGGAGATGGCTTCTTATCTGCAGCCGCATCAGGTGGGTTTTGGGACGCAATTGGGGTGTGAAGCGGCGATACATGCTGTACGTGCTTTTACATTGAAACCAGAGAATGCCGGCAGCGTCCTTATAAAACTCGACCTTAAAAACGCTTTTAACACAGTGGAGAGAGACGTATTGCTGGGGGAGGTTAGGGAGAAAATACCTGCGCTCTTTTCTTTTCTACACCAGGTTTATTCTTCACCATCCAACCTGTTCTACGGAGCTGACCTTATTTTGTCACAAGTGGGGGCTCAGCAGGGGGATCCACTGGGTCCGCTCACTTTCAGCCTCGCAATCCAGAAGGTTATTACCGAGCTAAAGTCACCTCTTAACATCTGGTACCTTGATGATGGCACCATCGGGGGCAAGCCGGAAGAGGTGGAGCAAGACTTGCTCGTCCTACTGCCACGCCTGAAGGATATGGGGCTGGAAGTGAATACCTCCAAATGTGAGTTTTTCCCCTGTGGACCGCAGTCAGCTTCTCTCTTCTCTTTTTTCTCGGGTTTACTTCCCGGCCTCAAGGAACTGAGCGCTGATTCCTTTTGCCTACTTGGTGCCCCGATTTTTCCTTCCGCAGTTCCTGAGGCACTCAAAATTCGTAAGGATCTCCTCCTCCTCGCAGGCGAGCGTCTCAAGGGTTTGGCCCCGCACGTGGCCTTGGCTTTGATGCAAAAGTGTTTCGCGGTTCCCAAGATCACGTATCTGTTGCGCACGGCCCCGGTTTGGTTATTCCCTGCTGACATTGAGACCTTTGATTTTGCCATTAAGTCGACGATTGAGTCGGTGGTCAATGTGTCTCTGAATGATATTCAGTGGGCACAAGCAGGTTTACCCATCCGTCATGGGGGCATTGGGGTGCGGCGTGTGGGGGACGTTAGCCTGCCGGCTTCATATCAGTCGCACTGTACGCGTGGCTGGAGCGGCAGCCGAGTCTCAGGCGGCGGTGAAGCGCCAAAAGTATGCTCCATTGGGCTCGGGGTATATTTTCGTCCCTTTTGCGGTGGAAACGGCGGGCTGCTGGGGTGCTGACGCGAAACAATTCGTGCGTGACATAGGCCGTCGACTCAGGCAAAAGGGAGAGGACCCCCGCTCCGAATCGTTTCTGGTGCAGAGACTGTCCATAGCCATCCAGCGGGGTAATGCCGTGAGCATTATGGGCACTTTTGCACCGGAAGCGATAACGAACGGGGTTAACTAGTTGTAGTGTAGTTGACGTGTGTATTTATATTATACTAGTTTTTTGTATTTTTAAATTTATGTTTTTTAAATTGTACTTTGACATGTTATATTTTTTAATTGGTATTGTATGTTGTATTTAATTAATATTTATGTCTTGATAATTTGAATGTTTATGATTTAACTACTTAAATTCAATAATATTTCTACGCCGATATCGGCAGGATATGAGAAACTGAAATTTGTAAGACATACCAATAATTGTACCATATTCGGAGAAATAAACTTTTCTATTTCTATTTCTATTAAGGCGCTCTTATTAGTCGATGTTTAGGTATTTGCGGAGGTGAGGTAGACGGAGCGGGAGACGTGCGTCCCGCGCACCCCGCTAACGGCCTTATTCTGTTGGCATCCGTATTCGGCTCGTTTTTGCGGATCATACGATCAAACGTTTTTCATCTTGAATTATTGTTTTATTTTTCAAATCTTGGTTGATTTGTATAAGATTGTCCCCAAATATTTACTATTTATTTAAATCTACTATTTTGGAAAATAAGGAATAATAGGTAGTTACAGTTCTTAAGTGTATCGTAGTATGATGACATCAATTAGGGACACTTACTTTCCAAATATATGTTAGTACAGATTTCTTCATCATCAATCCTCCTAGCATTTTCCCAGTTCCTAGGTGGGTGCTTCCGTTTTCCAAATACGTAGAACTGAGGGGTAATCACGTAACGTTCCGAACGCGCGTCAATACGATTTAACTGTCAATTTTCCATATAAAAAGTGACATTTAGACCTACCCGACGTTCGTACAATGCATAACGTGATTACCCCTCTGATAAAATAATAGTACATCTTCACTTCCTAAGGGTGAACGTCACCAATTATGGATTGTACTAATATATTACAGTTTTTATAAACCGAAATAAAATCGATTACTTATAGGTAAAGTTATAGCGCCGGTTAACGCCCGATTAAGAAACCATCAAAAATAATAAACAAATAGCTATGTTCATCTATTTATCTCCCGGCAAATTATATTATTACCATAATTATTACCTATGTTACATATGTATGACTGACTGATCAAAAACTGGATAATTAGACCACTGTTAATCAGAAGAGCATTTTATATACAGGGTGGTTATTTTAAGACCAGCAAGTTCTTCTTGCAAGCATGTCTGTTAAAAAATGTAATTTGACCAAACATCATATAATAATAACAATTTCAATTTGTCTCTTAAATACCTAAACGTGTTATGTCACTGCGCTCGCGTGGCGCGTGCTGCCTACCATGCTACCTCGACCAGCGGCCACACCGCGATGGACCTTGATACTTGCAACAAGCCAACAAGATTGGACTTACACTTGTTACTTGACTCTATACTGTCAATTCAAGAATTCAATCAAGCTTTATTCAAGAATCCAACAAATTTTCCAACCGGAAGTAATTATATAAATTTAAATTAAGCTTTAATTGTCTTTTTTTGTTTGATTTATATTTAATATTTTAAAGCAAATGTAAATTAACCAGGTAAAAGCCTCCTCGATCTCATGCCATTTTTCTCGGTCTTTAGCCAACTGCATCCAGCTAGGTCCGGCGACGTTGGACCAATTGGTCCAACGTCTTCGTCGTCTACCTTACCTTCTTTTGACTTTCGGCCCTGACCATTTTGTTGCTTCCAGTGCCCATATTTTTTCCTTATATCTGGCGATATATGGCTTTGGCCGAAAGGGGTCCATATAAGAAAGAAAAAATGGCATAAATCTTTTAGATTTAGTAAATATGTACTAACACAAACAATATGTATGTAATGAATATATATATATAAACTAGATGTTGCCCGCGACTTCATCCACGTATAACATGTTATCGTCTAAATGTTTGTTTAAGTAATGAATTAAAAAAAACATTTAAATTCATTTTGTACAGTCAGCATCAGATAGTTAGTAGCAGCCAAGGTAGCCAAATATATCGCATCACGTCTTTATTACTGTAGGAGTAAGGATGTGTTACGATATATTTGGGTACTTTGGCTGATGACGCTGACTGTACCTAGTCTTTTAGTAAACAGTCTAAAATCGAAGTTAGAACACCTCTTTTTATTTCAAAATGTCTTGCTATCGATACAAACATAGTAAACAGTCTGAAACCGAAGTTACAAATTTCTTACTTTAAAAATATTTAGCTCTCTATACAAAATTTGAACCCCCTTTTAACCTTCTTAAGCGATGAATTAAAAAGAAGCTGAAATGAGTTTTGTAGTATTTTAGAAAACAGTCTTAAACCGAAGTTACAAATCCCTTACTTTAAAAATGTCTTGCTCTCCATACAAACTTTGAACACCCTTATAATCCCCTTTAGGGGATGAATTTTAAGAAACGCTAAAATAAGTTTTGTAGTCTAAACAGGCTAAGATCGAAGTTATAAATCTCATACTTTATAATTTTCTTGCTCTCCATACAAACTTTGAACGCTTTTCAGGGAAAAATTAAAAATAAAACACTTAGTTTTTTTAATGTAATAGGTAACTATTTTTCTACAAAATATCAAGCCTCTAGCTAAACAAATGTTTCCCATACTGTTAGCTATTTAATACATTCTGTAATTTTGGTTCTATTCATCAAATACTAATAAAAAATTATAATGTCATATGGGTATCGTTCATAAAAGCGCGGGCCAGTAGGTCGATCACGTGACGCATTGTACGAACGTCGGGTAGGTCTAAATGTCACTTTTTACATAGAACATTGACAGTTAAATCGTACCGACGCGCGTTCGGAACGTTACGTGATTACCCCTCTGGTGCGGGCAGTCGTCGACTAGCTGTCAGATAGAGAAGTTGTGTGACAATTTATATTCTGTTAATTCTATTATAATGTGTCTATGAATAAACTTTATATTTACTAGCCTTCGTGAGTATAATTTACAACAGGAACCCTGGGAATACTGCGTTCCTAATAATACGAACCTTGCACCGCTTTTTTACCCCTTAAGGGGTGAAATTTTCCAAAACGATGGTAGTACTTTTTTTGTATTTTAATTGTAGAAAGATTAAGTAGGTACTTAATCTTTCTACAGAGTTTTAAGTTTCTACCTAAAAAAATAAATCTATACAAACATTGCACCTCTTTATCCCTCTCTTAGCGAGTGGAATTTTCCAAACCACTGAAAGTAATTAATTTGTATATTTGTATTCTAATAAATAATCTTTCTACACAATTACAAGTCACTAGCTCAAAAAAAAAGTTTCCTCCATACAAATTTTCACCCCTTAGGGGTAGAATTTTTCAAAACGCTGAAATTTTTGAAAATGCTGAGCTTACCTTGAGGCTAGTTTGATTTGTGTAAAAGTGTACTCTATTTATTGATTAATTACGTCGATTATTTTTCGGCAATGGTGGCGCGACAAAGCTGACGACATGGTGTTGCTGAGTGCCTCTGCGTGTGGACTTGCCAAGCTTATTTCCATCTGCGAGCGGTATGCCGCGAGCCATGGTCTAATTTACAATGTGAACAAAAGCGAATGCGTCGTCTTTGGGGTCAAGGGCAAATGCACACCAATGTTTCCACCTGTTAAATTAAATAGTCAACCACTGCGTATAGTTGAGCAGTTTAAATATTTGAGGCATTTGGTGACCACAGACCTTAAAGATGACGCAGATATTGAGCGCGAGCGCAGAGCGCTGTCCGTTCGAGCGAATATGATAGCCCGCAGGTTTGCTAACTGCTCAAAAGAAGTAAAACTTTCTCTTTTTAAAGCTTACTGTACTACCTTCTATACAGGCAGCCTGTGGGCAGATTATACATATAAACGGTATAGCGCTCTGCGCGTGCAGTTTAATAATGCGTTCAGGGTGCTGATGGGGCTGCCCAGATTCTGTAGCGCATCAAGGATGTTTGCAGAAGCGCGGGTAGACTGCTTCTACGCCACTATGCGCAAGCGAGCTACATCCTTGGTGCGCAGAGTGCGGGCTAGCTCCAACAGCATTCTGAGCATGATAGCGGACAGGATCGATGGCCTGTACATGAACAACTGCTGCATGATACATGCACGCAGAAATAAATAATAAAAATGATAATAATGATGTTAATAATATAATGTACTAACACTAGTTTAATAAGTAATACAATTGTTACTAACACCATGATCCCATGTTGGTCGTAAATAAAGTATTTATTATTTATTATTATTATAAAACCCACGGTAGCTGTGACTTGCCAGCACTACGCACATCTATATCTCCTTGCGGATACAAGATTCATGGAGATTTTGAGATAAATTCACACTTAGTTTCTTATAAATATGTAAATATTCAATTAAACGCACAAAAAAGAAACGTACCGTACAATTGGCAATGCACAAAATACTGTACGTTCATCGCATGCTTGGCAACGTCCAATATGCTTGACATACGATTTCTCTGAAACTATCATTAACTGATTTTTTATATTATTTTTCCAGTATTTATAAATACATAAATATCCATAAAAACAATATCTTCAACTAAATTTCCATATGTTTTTCCTTTTCGATTTAAGGGTTAAGAAAAGTATAAGTAAGTAGTATTTAAAAGATTGAAATCAACAAAGTGTACCATACATCTACTATTCAAAAAGCAATGTACCTATCTACGTAACTTTCGACCAAAACGCACTTTTTTCGAGTGTATAAGTTTTAATTAAATTTTTTTCTTATTGCCATTTTGAGTGATTGCTGTTTTTCAACATGATTTTTGCATGGTTCGTTAGCTAAATGTAAGTAAATTATGGGCTTATCAATAAGTCCATACCGACAAAAGGTATGTTCACTTAGATAACATCACATTTATTTGCTTTAGTGGGCTTATTTTTAAAGGGGCGAGGCGGGGAAGGCTTTCTTGGTAGTTATTTAGAGAAGAAGCGGCGGCAGAGTGAGTGCGAGATGTGAAACGGCATACTTTAGTGTTTTGTGATGAGTATCATGTGCACAAACAAACAGCTGGCAAAGTTTTGCAGGTGTATAGGGGAGCAGCCTGTAGTACTTTGTACCCGACTGCCTCAGAAGGAAGTTTATGTTTTTCGAGCATCATCATCATCATATCAGCCGAAAGACGTTCACTGCTGGACATAAGCCTCCCCCAAAGAGTGCCACAATGGCCGGTCCTGCGCCACCCGCAACCAGCGGACTTCCGCGACCTTTACCAGGTCATCAGTCCACCTTGGGGGGGAGGGGGCTACCCACGCCGCGCCTTCCGGGACGTGGTCGCCACTCGAGAACCTTTCCGCCCCAGCGGCCATCGGTTCTACGTGCAATGTCCCACTGCCCTTAAGTTTAGCGATTCGGAGGGCTATATCGGGTTACCGTGGTTCTGCTTCGGATAGCCTCATTTCTGATGCGATCGCGCAGAGAAACTCCCAGCATAGCCCTCTCCATCGCCCTTTTAGTGACTTTGAGCCTTCTTATGAGGCACATAGTAAGCGACCACGTTTCCGTTCCGTTCTGGCAACACACACTGGTCAAAGACTCTCGTTTCGAGACACTGCGGAATATTGGACGAAAATATGTGCCGTAGCGTATGTATGCATGTAGCGTGTATATGACGAAGATGAGGAAGGGCCGTGGCCTGCTGCTGGTGGAGTGGCAGGATCTTTTTCCGCACTCGTTTTTAATAGAATCTACTAAACAGCAAGTAAATATACTTCAGTTCACTAACTCGTGTAGAACTTTAGACTAGGTAGTCGCTATCCGGCGCAATAGCCCTTAATGCGTTTGATATATTTCTGTATGAATAAATAAATCTATTATTCGTACAGCCCCCCCAACCATGTGCTCGTGTCCGAATCCGATTTACAGCCGACTACTTACTACCTAACAGTTCTACGTATTCAGGATAACTGAAGATTTTTATTGACATCTTGTCAATATGCTACCTATCAATACGTTTTAGGTGCGGATGTAGAAACGCTTTACTGTAGTAAATATCGCATAACTTATATTTGTTATTCTATCATTTCGAATGTGTTCTCCAGCATGTATTAGCGTTTCCCATTCCTTTATATATTTTTATTTACCGTGATAACTCGAAATAATTGCTGCAAAAAGGCGTATTTGCGTGCCAGGTAAACATTCACAGGTCCGTCGTCGGCAGTGGCCACGGGCGTACTAAATCATACTTGCCACCGCGCATGCACGACGCGGACACCCGGTTTTTCAGCCAAATGACCAAATGTATTGAATTATCAAACATATTGAAATTCTAAGAAGCAGGTAGAAAGATCTATTAAAAAGCTACCTATCACAACAAATTTCATTGTAATATTCCAAATAACTTTTGAGATATTTAGAGTTTGGTGGTAAAAAAGCACTGTTTTGAAAGGCAAAATCTATCGAGGTTTTTGTAAGCAATCGTGATTCTACGAAGCACGAACATAGCTAATGAATTGAAGATATACATATCAAAAATTTGGATCTCTAGCAATAGCACAAGTGTACTAATAATCGGTTTGGAAAAGGCACTTTTTCGATGCGCAGCTGCATACAGCGCCCGATTGGCCGCGAGCCGTAGCGGCGATCTGGTTTTATTGATCACTGATATTAGGTATTACACAGTACAACGGCGGTTCAATGCACTGCGTGTGCTGATGCATGGCGTGGTGTGACGTAGGCTGACGCGACGCGAAGGGCTCTCGTACGAAGAGTCGTGACGTAGTGATGTGTGACGTCACTCGTGACACGCTCTCCCGGCACTTAGCACCAGCGCGTCCACCCCCCACCTCGGACCACCATCGTCTCCTGTCGTCCAGCTGCGTACCGCGAGGGGAGTGAGGGTACCCGAAAGGACCGACCACCCCTCAAACAGGCCTGGCATCTAAGCCATAGCCCGACCTAGGCGAACGAACCGCCCCATAATAATTCACTTAACTCAACAATAAATTCTTAATTATCCTCTTCTTTTCTAATTTTGCTCCTAGATAGGTACCTCAAGTTAGGGCTCCCTATTTACGTGACAATTATCATGTATTCTTTATGTTTGAGTGACTTTAAGCCTTCTTATAAGGCCCATAGTAAGCGACCACGTTTCCGTGCCATATGTCATCACTGGCAACACACACTGGTCAAAGACTCTCGTCTTGAGACACTGCGGAATATTGGACGAAAAGATGTGCCGTAGCTTCCCGAATGCTGCCTACCCGAGTCGGACCACGTACCGGAAGGCGCGGTGTGGGTAGGCCAATACAAGGTAGACTGATGACCTGGTAAAGGTTGCGGGAGTCCGCTGGATGCGGGTGGCGCAGGACCGGTCATTGTGGCACTCTTTGGGGGAGGCCTATGTCCAGCAGTGGACGTCTTTCGGCTGATATGATGATGATGATGATGATGATTCTTTATGTTACAATAATTTGATGGTTTACTATCCATTTAGCAACACTATGTTATCAATTTTAACATGAGGAACTACCCTATTCCAGAGGGGTAATCACGTAACGTTCCGAACGCGCGTCGGTACAATTTAACTGTCAATTTTCCATATAAAAAGTGACATTTAGACCTACCCAACGTTCGTACAATGCGTTACGTGATCGACCTACAGGGCGTACCTAAACAAACGAATTTCGCCCATCAATCGTACCTTTCCACAGCGAGTACTAATGCGTGTTCATCAGCTGAATGAGTTGCAATACTAGGTCCCAGGTTAATGGTTCTTATCAATCAATGTGGAAGCGAACTAATGGTATTGTACTGCCAATACATTTACCTCCTTATATCAAGGATAGGGCCAAAATCCTATTTACTATTATATGTAAATGTGAAAGTTTGGATTTTTGGATGTCTGGATGTTTGTAACTCAATCACGCTTAAACGGCCGAACCAATTTGGATGAAATTATGCACGAAGATAGTTTATAGCCTAGTTTAAAATATAGGATAGTTTTTATTCCGGGTTTACGCAGAAGTCGCGGGTGGAAACTAGTTTTAAATATATCTTTGACATCGTCTGTGCAAACATCACCAGGCACTACATATGTACAGTAAATAAATTATAGAATGTTAATGAAATTAAATGTAGTTATTTATTTGCTAGTATGCTCGCACTTACACAATGATAACAAGTAAACATACGACTACTTTTTGCTCCAAATGCGATTCCTACAGTTTCGATTAAGGTGATTTTTACGGACATAGATCTATGGCTAACTAGTTAGTATCGAGAGTTTAGTAACGCTGCAAAAAAGTCGTAAAGACGTGTGTAATCCACTCCTATATAATTAGACATATTATATTCAGCCACCTTATTTAATGCGAAGTCAATATTATGTATTTAATATAATGTATTTCACCGGGACTCATAATTTTTTTTTTTAATGTAGGTAAGTTTCCACTGTCCGTCTGTCCGTCTAACCGTCTGTCACAACGTTAAATATATCAGGAACTACTAAAGCTATCAATTAGAAATCTGGAACAATTGTTAAAAAGGTTAAGATACGTGTATGGGTTTTTTTAAATATACCTTTTCTATACCGGTAGGTACATTTTTATTGTCTGTGATAATGACGAATATGAGGGGGGTTAAAAATTCAAAGTCTAGTTAATAGATCAAGTGGGGTATCATATGAAAAAGCTTGAGTTGCACTTTCTAAAACCGATTTTTTTTTCTACAGTGGTTAAGTTTTGATTTATTAAGGAAAATATTGAAAAAAAATACCAAATTTACATATGATTAAGAGTAACATAAATAATACAGGAAAAATAAAACGATACCTATATTCGTTTTTTTATTTATTAAAAAATAATTTCTTTATTTGTTTGTAATTTTATTATATTCGTCTACAATTTAATGTATTTGAATTCCTATGAGATTATTTTTGACGTCCCTTGTTTCAAATAAAAAAATATAATCTAAATCGGTATATGTGACAAAAAAAAATATCGCTGATAATGATAAACAAACATACTAGGTTGCAAGTTATTAGTACCAAAATACAGATGGCGCTGTACAACTGTAACTTCTACTAAGTATGAGCTGTTAATATTGTTCAAGAATGAATGGGGTCGTGACGTGACAGTTATGGTGTATGATGAACGTTTGTACGGAACCCTCGCTGCCCTGTTATCGTGATATAAATAAAATAAATAAATATTACGGGACAATCTTACACAAATCAACCTAGACCCACGGTAAGCTCAGTAAGGCTTGTGTTGTGGGTACTCGGCGATGATATATATAATAGATACGTATATGTACATATTAATATAACATCCATAACTCAGGAACAAATATTCGTGATAAATACACAAATAAATGCCCTGATCGGGATTCGAACCCGGGACCTCCAGCTTCGTAGGCAGAGTCACTACCCACTGGGCTACGGAGGCCGTTAAATAAATGAATCTGAATACTAGAGCAGTCAATAAAACTCAACTCTTCTGGACTCGTAAAAGGCTCCGGTTTCACTTTCCATCAGCCGCGTTTATAAAACAATCGATAATCACTATTGCTGCCATATGACATTGCACTTTTCGAATAGCGGTGTGCATAAGAATAAGAAGAAGAAGAATTGCATGACGTCTGATAACGTGACTGCTGAGGAGGCGAACCGGAAAGTGAACACGCTTCCTTTGCCCTGTTCGTTATATCTAAGCCAGTGAACTTTATTAGGGTTGAGTAAGAATAACCCCATAAAATAAAGTAAACAAATGTCAAACAATCTTACACAGATATAAATAGAAAAATCATTTGACATAATAAATAAATATAAATTAAAATACAAATATCTCCAATTCAATAACATAAAGCTGATAATATTCCAGCATTATAACATTTAACATTTTGATAGTAAATTACTAAACAATAGGATAGGTACCTACTTAACCTTAAACAAGCCAACCTAAAAAAAACTCAGTGCCTACTTGGTCTAATAATTATTAATATAAAAGAAAAGAGAAATAATAAAACTAAACAATAGCCATGACCTACTTTATTTTTTCACTATGAAATGTTCATACAAATGAAATAATCACTAAGCAAATTCACTCAAGAATAAATTATATTTTTTACAAGCTTTAATAATTTAACTTGCGCTATGTTATTCAACATGTTAGTTGTCCTTCAAAATTAACAGACCATTCAAAATCTTGACACCTTTTAACCTCAATCAAATGGCATCTTATGTCAGATGGCCATAAGAAATTATAAACTAATAAGTTTCAGTCAAAAATTTCATTTTTGGTAAAAGTTTTCATTGAGACGATTCTAAGGAGCCCAAACTCGATGGGGTTGGTCGTTTTATTGCGGAGTTCCTATGGCCACCTTCCAGCTCCAGCTTTGATCAGCTCCAAGTCATCATAATATTGCATTATCATGCGATATACATATGCTTGCAAAATTTCAGCTCAATCCGATAACGGGAAGTGACTGTAAAATGGATTGCAAATTTTGACGGACAACTTACATACTTACATATTTACATACATACATATTTACATAAATACGAACAGTGCAAGTTAATATAAAGCTTGTAAAAATGATAAAACCCGACGTGCTTAACACACACTCCACGAGTACAAAACGACCAAGCTAAGAATGCACCTCGCGTCAAACAAGTTACACTGAGCGAGGTGCATTCTTAGCTTGGTCGTTTTGTACTCGTGGAGTGTGTGTTAAGCACGTCGGGTTTTATCATTTGTAGTTAAGAAGTTGTTATAGCCATCTTACATATTAAGGATGCAATTTGATTGAGGTCATAGCGGCAAGATGTTGAATGGTCTGTTAATTTAGAAGACGAACCAAAAAATATATGCATAGTCTATGTCTTGTACCAAATTTTTTTTTTTACAGAAGTCCCCAAAATCTTCAAGACGGAATCTTCAGAAATGAAGAACACTAATGTAACACACCCTCACAATCGTTTTAAACATCATGGACACAAGAAAAACAGCAAAAAGTTGATTCACGCATATAATATCTACCCGCTGAAAGCCAATCTGCTAAGTTCATTCACCTACCTCTAGGTATTCTGTGCTACGGATTTACCTTGACAGCTTCCTTTGAGCTGCTACGCAATTTGAATCACACAAACTTTAGTCTGGCTCAACTTGTATGTAACACGTTTCGCTTTCAGAACCCCGTTTGGCGAATATCATATATCATAGTTTTCGCCCCCAATAAATGTAATTTAATGGCTGTCAGTTTGAATATATGAGAGGTTCAATGCGTGCACGTGAACTACATGTAGGTATAATTTTCTTATATTAGTTCAAAATTGGATTTTTTCGATCCTGAAAATTTTATGTCGTTCCACTATTTAGTTTTAAAGCCTTTTGTTTTATTGTATGCATATTATGGTATTTTATTTATACATCGATTTACTTTTAACCAACAGTACCAAAAACTAGGGATATTTTGTTTTTTGTGTGCATGTTAGGAAAGCTACCGCTTCACTGCTTACAAATCCAAAAATTAGCGTAGTTAAAAACACGCATAGATATCACCAGACACCCAAAGATAATTTGAAGTAGTCCGTTTTGTCCTACGATTGAGTTCTACGCGTGAGACTAAAAGGACAAAAATATCCGTTTTGTCCTACGATCGTAGAACTCAATTTCCGTAGGACTAAACGGACGTGTGTGTTGCCAGTGATGACATATGGCACGGAAACGTGGTCGCTTACAATGGGCCTCATAAAAAAGCTCAAAGTCACTCAAATGGCAATGGACAGGGCTACTTATGCTGGGAGTTTCTCTGCGCGATCGCATCAGAAAATTCAGAAATGAGGCTATCCGCAGCAGAACCAAGGTAACCGATATAGCCCTCCGAATTGCTAAACTTAAGTGGCAGTGGGTGGGGCACATTGCACGTAGAACCGATGGCCGTTGGGGCGGAAAGGTTCTCGAGTGGCGACCACGTACCGGAAGGCGCGGCGTGTGTAGGCCCCCCGCAAGGGACTGATGACCTGGTAAAGGTCGCGGGAGTCCTCTGGATGCGGGTGGTCCAGGACCGGCCATTGTGGCACTCTATGGGGGATGCCTATGTCCAGCAGTGGACGTCTTTCGGCTGATATGATGATGATGATGATGAAACGGATTTTTTCGTCCGTTTAGTCCTACGCGTAGAACTCAATCGTAGGACAAAACGGACTACTTCGGATAATTTGAACTAATAAATGTGTATTATACCATATTTTTTTCTAACTGACGTATAATACGTAGTGTTTTCACGGTAGTTAGACCAATTATTTGTTTGATTATCTGATTTGACTTTACTGAATTAACTGATTTGAGATCAAGGGGGTAAACACGTAACGTTCCGATCGCGCGTTTATTTTACAATTTAACTGTCATTTATCCTTGGAAAAAATTACATTTAAATCTACCTGACGCGCGTATAATGCGTTACGTGATCGACCAGCAAGTCTGTATAAAATCCGCATATTATACGTGATTTAATTTTTACAAGCAAAACTTGTCCCTTGGAAAAAATATGCATTTCGCTTACCGCCTTATAAAGTGACATGCTATCATGTAGTGACGTCATCTATCATTTCTAATCAAGCTAGAAAAAAATATGGTATAACAGCATAAATAAGTGATGTTGAAAACGAATCCTCAGAACTGTATTAAAAAACCGGCCAAGTGCGAGTTGGACTCGCGCACGAAGGGTTCCGTACCATTATCTAAAAAACGGCAAAAAAATCACGTTTGTTGTATGGGAGCCCCCCTTAAAAAAATATTTAATTTTGCTTTTAGTATTTGTTGTTATAGCGGCAACAGAAATACATAATCTGTGAAAATTTCAACTCTCTAGCTATCACGGCTCTTGAGATACAGCCTGGTGACAGACAGACGGACGGACGGACGGACGGACGGATGGACGGACGGACAGCGAAGTCTTAGTAATAGGGTCCCGTTTTACTCTTTGAGTACGGAACCTAAATAAAAACCATAAGATTTTGAACTCAGAAAATTCTTATTTATAGCTGCAGCCTACTCATTCTTGAACTCCTCCTAACACAAAGTACCATGTTGATAACTACAAGTTCTTCCAAACATTATTTCCACAATCAGTACGCCGCAATAAGTACCTCCAGTCAGACAATGGATTCCCCGACACCTGTCTCAGCATCGCGGCCGACCCTTCCGGGAATATTTGCTGATGGGGTGAGTTTGCGGGTATTTTATTGCGAGGCGTCAGTAGATGAGCGAGTGCGGGGATATATTATCTTTATTTATTTATTTTAAATCATACTTTTATGGACATACGGCCATTGTGGCACCCAAACATCCAAAGTTATTTTACAAGTTGCCTTAGGCACTTAAATTATCACTACTTATTAATTTTAACTTTTTTTAAAAAGGTGACACTATTTGCGAAACGAATAAAGGCTTTTCCGAATTATTAAGCGAAAGAAAATCATTATTTGCTTTACTGTACAAGCTTGTGGAATTGTTATTGCTTTAAGTTTCTAGTTATAGCTCAATGACCTAATAGTATCATCTTAACTATAAATCCTGGTCAAGGCATCAATTGTAACGACCTCTATTCATTAATTAAAACGGAAGGTTTTTTAATGTCTACTTAGTAATAGAAAGTCTTAATTTTAACTTTTATGCTGTGTCATTTTTTTAATATTTTTACTTAACACGTCATTGCGTCTCTAGCTGGCATACGATAATTATATAAAAAAGTCTAGATTATACGTCAAAACAAAACATTCTTTAGCTACAGGTAATGCGTCCACGACTACATTTGTGCAAGCAAAAATTAAAAAAATCTAAGACTAAGACAGTAATATTTTGATTAACACTTGGACCATCGAAAAGAGTGTGGGTGAAGCCCAGCATGTGCCCTCCGCACAATGGCGGTCTTACGCGCGTGCCGAGTCTATTATTGCAAGATGATGTACTTATATCAACGAGGTTATATTTTATTACTTGCTTTTATCTAGCTTCAAGTGTGTGCTGCGTCTGAAACCTATCAACTGCCTCTATTTGGCTAAATATAAAGGTACAATTAGAGGGGTAGAATAAGGTATTGTAGAGAGTATGAGAATGAGTATGACTAAGGTCGCTAGAGCTCCCGAGGATGCACTGTGGTGAGAGTAAGGAACCTGCTTTTGTCTCTAGCATTGTGTGGGCAAAGTAAAGGTTAGGAATGCCACGTTGCGTGGTGCCCGAACTCCTCCTGTATTTTGCACCTAAGTGCGGTCCGGGCTCAGCACGGTGCATAAGTCATCTTTAAAACGTCTAACATGAGGAAATAAATAGCCACGGTAAATACTTTCAGTTTTACCCAACGGCAATGTAGTCAATGCCTAATTTATTTTATTTTAATTAACAAGTCAAGTAAGTAAAACTGAATTCATGTTCAGCGGAGGTAGTTTGCCCCAAAGGCATTGGATGGCACGCTAGTTATCGGTACTGAACATTTTACAAACAGGTGCAAGCATAGTCCAACAATTTGCTTATCATAATAAAATTAATAAATAATTGTTTGCAAAAAAACGGTGTACTCAGAAATACTTTTGCCTTTGCTCTTTATTGGAACTTTTGTCAAACATAGATAAATCTAAAGTTAGCTATAAATTAACAGTTGTTAGTCATGTAGATCATGCAAAAGTAAAGCATTCAAGCACATTAAATAACATGGTTGAACTGCAACAGTATGTAGTTAAGGACGACAGCGAGCATGTTCACGAGCAGCGCGGCGCGCACCGGCAGCGCGCGCAGCAGGCGTACGCGCAGTGGCGCCACGCACATTTCATTTTCATTTATTTTTAATTTTTTTAATTCATTAACAATTTTCATTGTGTTTGAATAATTAGTAAAACACAAGTCGAACAATTAAATCACAATAAATAGTGGAACAATTCAATTACAATAAAGAATTAAAATATAATAAAATGTCAAACAATAGAATTACAATAAGTAGGTAGACAAAGAATTAAATTACAATAAACAGTCAAACAAAAAAATTACAATAAAAAGTCAAATATTTAAATTAAGTAGTATAAGATTATAATAAAATGTCAAACAATAAAATTACAGTAAGTAGGTAGTCAAAGAATTAAATTACAATAAACAGTCAAACAAAAACATTACAATAAAAATTCAAATATTTAAATTAGTATAAGATTATATTAGTTACAGAATGATAATAAAAATACAATAACAATAAAATGTAACATATAAAAATAATAGTCAAAAATCACTTATGTCGTAACAGCATTTTTCTAATAAATATGTTTTAGCCTGTTTTTAAATATTGTGGAGTTTCTTATAACTTTGAACTCAGTAGGCATCTTGTTGAACAACCTTACTGATTGCACCCTAGCAGCATGCGCCACGACTGCAAGTCGCGGTGCTACGATCGGAGGGAGATCCTTTGTTCTGGAGGACTCACGCAACTTCATTTCACTTTCCGTCTCGTATCGACTACGATGCTTGATGACGTCTGTTAGTAAGACTAATATGTAAAGACTGGGCACAGTGAGTATTTGTAGCCTTGAAAAATGTTCCCTACAACTTTCCCATGGCGGAATTCTTGCTATGGTACGTATAGCTCTTTTTTGGGCGGTGAATGCACGTTTAATATTGTACTTATAGCTGTTCCCCCAAAGTTTAATACTATAGCGGAGTTTTGACTCAATAAGGGCAAAGTAGACCATCTTGAGTTGCTCAAGTTTCAACTCATCCCTAAGACTGCGAAGAGCGTAACAAGCCGAACTAATCGAATTATCTATTGCATTTAACTCCTCCTTCCAGTTTTAAAAGGCATCTAAATGTATCCCTAAAATGTTTAAGCTCTCAACCGGCTTAATCATGTCACCATTTATGTGTATACTTAATGATTCTTTATTTTTAGCTGTGGTTTTGAAAAGCATAGCGAAAGTTTTTGAGCTGTTCAGAATTAGACTATTTGCACATAGCCACGTATGACATGATTCTAATAGTGAAATAATTTTAAAGTTGAGATCATTACTTGTTCTGCTAGATATAACAGCACTCGTATCGTCCGCAAAAAATTACAAGCTTTACTTCCCGTACCATTTTGGACAAATATTCAATAAAATCGTTTAAATATATGATAAAGAAAATAGGTCCAACAACTGAACCTTGAGGCACACCTCTTGTTCTTTTGATACATTTTGACCTGTACGCGACCTCTACTGCATTTCTATCTACTTGTTTAACTTCTACGAACTGCTTCCTATTTTGTAAATATGACAAGAATAAATTTAATACATTTCCTCTGATGCCATAAAACTCTAATGCATTAAAATATTGTGGTCAATAGTATCAAATGCAGATTTTAAATCTAGAAACACACCAGCAACTTTTAAATTCGCGTTTAATTTAATAGTTATGTCTTCAATAATAATATCTATAGCTTCAGAAGTACACTGATAAGCAAATTGTCTTTTATGTATTATATGATTGTTAATGAGGTGAGAGGTCAGTCTGATTTTAATATTTTTTTCAAATATTTTTGACAGCGTCGGCAATAAGGACATTGGCCTGTAATTCTTAGGGTCTGTTTTTAACCCTTTTTTATGTAATGGTACAATTTTGGCCATTTTTAACTGCTCGGGAAATATCCCTTGGTCAAAGCACTTGTTATAAAAAGATGCCAGTGGTTCTGCCAATAAATCTATATTACTCTTAACAATAGTAATAGACAACTCGTCGTATCCGCACGATTTCTTGCTTTCAACCTTTTAAACAATCTCCTTCACCTCGGATGAATTTGTTGCCCTAATAACCATGCTCTTTTCTACCCTATTAACATTCGATTTCAGGATATTAGCTGCAAGCGTCGGGTCTGTTGTTGTCTGAAACACACAGCCGCCGCGAAAGCGCGCGCGCCGTCCGGGCGCACTCGAGCGAGCCTTCGCGTCTTGGAACTGAAAAATAGTAGATGGAGCAACAAGTTCATAAAATAACCAAAGTTATCAGAGACACTTTACCAATCCGAGCCGCTTGTTGGGGTCGATATAAAGTCGAGGACAAAATGGAGTATAAAATAATAATCTGTAACCCCTTCCTTTCATTTTACTACACTAAAGGTAGGTATTATTATTATTTCTGGTAGTGGCTTTCGGGCTGTCAAAGCCCTTATATCACTGCGACCATCGCTGATCTATTGTGATCGCCACTTACTACAATTCTTGGTCAAGTCCTGCAAACTCGAAGAATTGCAGGATTTTGTTGAACTCAAGAAATTTGATCTCCTCCGGGCACATGATGTGTTTGCCCAGGAAGGAGTTACGACTGCGCATGAGGCAAGGGCAATCGGTTTTGATGTGTGTAGGCGTCTCCTCTGCTTCAAAGCAGAATCTGCACTGCCTTGTGTCACACAGTCCTATCGTTTGCATGTGCTTATTTAGGCGGCAGTGACCAGTAAGCACCCTGACCAGCATGCGTAGACGGTTCCTACTTAGCGCCAAGGCGTCAGAAGACGCCTTTTTGCTAAAGGCTCTAATAAGTGCCTTGGAAATGGTCTTGTAGAAACAATAGGCTTTAGAGTGAGCTTGGTTAGACTTTTAGGGATACCACAGAACGGCTCTGGTCCGCAGTGTGTTCCCTTCGCCCCCGCTCGTGCAAGCTCATCAGCCTTTTCATTTCCCTCGATGCCTGCATGCCCTGGGACCCAACTTAAAATTACCTTGTTTTTGGTACCCAGGTCATTCAATAGTTCCCGGCAGTTCTCGACCAGCCTCGAGGTAGGTAAAAAACGTTACGCGTTTGACCAGCCAGATCGTCATGGTCATTGTCATTGATAAAAAAACGTGAATTGTTAAATCTGTTTTTTTTCCTGTATAGAGATCGATAGAGAGACGAAAGAAAAAAAAAACGGCCAAGTGCGAGTCAGACTCGCGCACCCAGGGTTCCGTACAAGCCATTTATTTTTTAAAATATTCTTATTATAATTATGATGTAACTAAAAATTTATGCATTTCTAAATTTTTCCTCTATCTGTGCTATAAGACGTTGCTTCGTACTAAATTTCAAGATTCTGAGTTCACGGGAAGGTAGGTTTTGATTCCCTGTAGATTTTGATTTCCTTGCGAGTTACGAAAATTTTCGGAAATTTGCGGCATAAACGGCCGTATCTTTTGATTGCGTTGGTTTAGCAGTTTGATTTTTTCACAGCTCCAATAGACAGTAGATTTGAGTATTTAATATAAATTTCAGCTTGATACCTTCACGCGTTCCTGAGAAAAATGGTCTTGACAGACGGACGGACGGACGGACTGACGGACGGATGGATTGACAACAAAGTGATCCTATAAGGGTTCCGCTTTTTCCTTTCGAGGTACGGAATCCTAAAAACTGAAATAATAAATTGCTAAGTATTTACTTTAATGTATTCTGTAAATGTATAAGACTGTAGTCTTAAAAAAAGAAAAGGTTGAAACAAGACAATTTTACCTGTGCTCCAAAACAATCCCGCAGCCGATCGCAGATGGCTGCTATCAGATGGCTGATCTCGCTCCACCTTTCCAGTTCGCTGTTGATTCGTACATCTTCGTCAGTACTCTCATTCCAATCACTAATTGTGCTTAATAGGTATTTTACTGTTGATATGGACTTATTCAAATATCTCATCAGTTGAACGACAACGTCGATAAGTTCGTAGAACACAATACTTTCACAATAAAATCGATATTCTAAGGTACTTAGGAAAATGGTTGCAAAGATCTTCATTTTATCCTCACCATAAGGCCATGTATCACGTAAGTAAAGTATATGACGGACATTTACAACTAACATAGCCAATGCAACTTGTATATAAACCTTTTTGTTATGCTTTTTCACAACATGTTTTGTACATCGAATCGTTTGCGCATAATGTTTCGATTGCATCTATATTCGAAATTAGTTCAGAACAATGAGATGAGCGGCGTCTACTTAATATTATAGCTGCTATACTGTTGATCACCACCAAAAAATTATAGAAAAAAGGAAAAGCAAAGTGAAGAACCCCTTTCTTTATTGCGAAAATGCCCTGTACCGCACATACATAATATAATAATATCAACGCGCTTTCTACAAGAATTCGAAATGTTACTAAATATTTTACAATCGCATTAACGCATTCACTGCCACCGACGCGTATGTGCGTTCCAGTGACTTTCACCGTGTGCCATCGACGCACAGACGCGTTCGTAATTACGTAAAGTGCATTACATAAAGTACATTTTAAAAAGTGTGGCACCTGGCGAATGCCCAGGAAAAGGAGGTGGCAGTGAATGCGTTAAAAGACGAATAGGTGCGGTATAAACACACAATATTTTCGATAGTATTAAGTAATTTAAATATATTTAATGTAGACATTGCTAAGAAACGTTGTTGCGTTTTAAGAAAACGCGACTGTAACACACTAGAATCAAATTATCAATTTCGAACAATATCAATATATTTAGACGATGAATTAATATCAAGATCATTTGATAAATTAATATCTGTAGATTAGCTACCTACTTGTAGATTTCAAGTGTATCGCTTTCATTAAACCAGTGCCTAGGCCAAATCTTGAGATTTAAGCACCTTTAAACAAACGGGGAAAACACTATGAGGATGGTGACTGGAGAGACTTTATGTATATCCTACTATCCTACTAATATTATAAATGTGAAAGTTTGGATGTTTGGATGTTTGGATGTGTAGCGTTTAATAAACGCGCTAGGTACTCTGGCAACACACACGAAACTGTCGGGATGACAGATGTGCGGTGTCGGCAGAGCTACTGGCGGAATTTATAATATGGTGTTTCCATTAATAGTATTAATACGAAGCATCCATTAAATACAGAAACCTGTGGTTTATTACTATACGTTACAAATGGCGACGTGGATAAACTGTAAGTAAAAGGCCAGTGGAAAGATCGCGCAGATGTTGTCGGCGATTTCCATACGAGCCGCCATTTTTGCAAAACAAAACAAAAGATAAATCATATCATATTCCACATATACAGACAAATCCTGCGTTAAATCGTCATGTGATTTCAAGTAAAACCATTTTGATAACCAAAATCATTTACATGTAATGTTTGGAAAGCACATAATAATCGAAATACTTAGTAAAACTATGTAGTGCGTTTTCCTTTGATATACAAACGTAGAATTTGTCCGTAAAACTATAATATAATGAGGAATCTAACGATATGGGTCATGATGATCATGAAAATACAAAATGTGTCCTGCAATAGGTAAAAGTGCCTAAGAAATGAGGTTATTACAAATTAATGAATTGTAAAAATTGACTTGTAAACCTATCTAATATTATGACTTTTATTGTACAATAAAATGAATACATTAATTAATGAATGTGTGTAAACAAGTAAATCGGAGAATTTTGCATTTTCATACCCATGTAAGCTTGGGTACAACTCGGTGGCAAATGTTGAACCAGTAAATTGTAGTTTCGTACACAAGGTTTATTATTCAAGTGCAAAGTAGGACCAAAGGGTTCCTGCGAAATGTGCACCACTAGATGCTGATGGCACTCTGGTCTAATTGACCAAATGAGGATCAAACGGTCCGCATACTAGTACTTGTGATAAGAAGAACAATTGGTTCATGCAAAATGTGCATCTAGTGGTGGCACTCCGGTCTAATTGACCAAATGAGGACCAAACGGTCCGCGCACAATGTGCGTTACAAATATTTATGCAAAGAAGAACCAAACGGTTCGTGCACTTATGTGCATCACTCGGTGGCATACCGGTCTAATTGACCAAATGAGGACCAAACGGTCCACGCACAATGTGCGTTACAAATATTTATGCAAAGAAGAACCAAACGGTTCGTGCACTTATGTGCATCACTCGGTGGCATACCGGTCTAATTGACCAATATAAACCAAATGGTTGCATACACAAGGTGTATGGTATTTGTATATGCAAGTATAGTATATGTATGGTATATGTAAGTGCAATATTGGTCTAACTGACCAAACCAAAACAGTTTCAATGGCTACAGATATTGTGACCTAACTAACATTGGTATCAATTTATAAAAATTGGATAACCAGTTCCTATTGATGTCAACAAATGTCAAATTCATAATATGAGAGTTGAGTTCCAGTGACATAAAGTAGTCATATACTTAGTAATAGTAATAACTTTATTGCAAACCATGTTTTACAAGATGCAAAAAATAATAGTGTATCTCATGGACCCAGTAAAAACCAGTTTGTTCTGTAATAAAACAAAACTTATATTATGTACCAATGGTTATTAAATCAAATTATCGTTGATATTTATAAATTGCAAACCAAGTGCTAGGTACCAATCTGTCAAGTGTGAAGTTAATTTTGATAATGTTCATGTTTCAGGAAAAAAGGCCAATATTAGAACATTCAGACGGGTCTTATTCCAAGAAATTCATGTGAAGGAAAAACTCACAAATTACTGTTGATTGTTTAACAATAAAAATGATTTAGACATATCAGCATCAGCTGCTTGTCTAAAATAGAATAATAATAATTAAAATTTCAAATGGCATTTTCAGATGACATTAACCATATAGATATGATCACTGAAATGTGGGTTCACCAAGCTCTGGAAGAAGATATTGATGCTTGGAGACACTCACGGTTTGGTAAAACAATTCAAACTCTTCAACCAAGGCAAATCGGCTGGAAAGCCAAGAAGTCCAGTAAAAAAGGAAATAATGTGTCAATCAACAACATATTCTGGAAAAGGAGTAAGACGACACATTCTAAGTATACTATGTTTAATTCGATATTGCTAATATTGAAATTGCTAAGCAATTATAATTGTTAAGTATAGTTGGGGAACATTTAAGGGTATATTTCTACAAAATAAAGAGATATCATTTAACCTTTTCAATGCAAAGACGGATTAATAAGTCAAGAAGTACAGTGTGATAGCAACCTTTATGCATTGATATAAGGTTTAACCCCACACTAATTGTCATGTTGACATGAAGTTTGTTTGACAACTTATCTATTTGACTGAGCATTGAAAGGGTTAACAACTGTTGCATAACATACTTAAAACCTAGCAGGGTAAAATATGGCAGATTATTTACCAGACTTATTATCCTTTAGTTTATGTAAATTGTAAACTACACCTTGCTGTATTGCAGCTGTCTTTTCAAGCAATAATACATGCTTTTCACATGACTGAAAAATTCCAACTGATAACAGAACAAGTGGTTTCATAATGAATGATTTAACTTAACCCTTTTACATTAAATTCATTTATAGTTATAAAATACAGACCTTTCAAAGGATATTTTCAAAATAACCATATGGTCTATTGGAACAATGGATTTTGTGCCTTATATAAAAGTTAACAAGAATAACTTTCCAAGGAAATGTATGTCTACTAAATAACCTCTAATCTCACAGATAGGTTCTGTCTTTTGATTGTGATTATGCAACAGCGTTGTCAGCTTTTCATGAGGTATGGTATACCTTTCAGTGAACAAAATGGATAAGTGTGTTAAGCAACAAATTTTGCAGACTCACCAACACCAAAGTGAGCATTCCATTGGATGTAATCTTGCAACACATAATATTAACAGCTGACTGTCTTAAGGTTAGCTGGAAGAGATCCCTTATAGGGATAAGGTTGCCTTGTACCTCCTTTAATCTTACATATCATGTTAATGCTTTAACTTGTTTTGTGTACAATAAAGTGCTTACATACATACATAATGAATGATGCTCAGTCAGATGAGCAGAAGTCAGTTTGATGCATGTTTGTACACACACAACCTGCATTCAATAAATTTGGTGTTCAATTCAGTTTTTATTATTATCATGGAAAAACTGAGTTGATTAACTCAATGATCTAAATTGGTTCATGTGCAGTTAATAGCATGGATAATTATCTATATTGTGATATAAAGCAAAGTAATTTAACTGAAATTACTCAGAAGAAAATAATAATTGTAAGGGCATTAAGTACTACTAAATGATTTTTGAAGACTAAGAAATACCGTTTCAAATGGTTTAATTAAATTCATTTAATTTTATGCTTACTACTCATGGATTATTTTATTAAAACAATTGTTTAATAATTTTATTATGTAAAATTATTGTAATGTTTGCATGCACACTGGCGAAACATACACTGACATGTTAATTAAGGCTCGACAGTCAACAGGGGCAGCGTTTTCGAGTTTTTAAAAAAACAATCTCAGAAAATAGGGTTTAAATATCTAAAATAAAGATACGTATTACTTAAGGATCTAATCTAGTCAAAGTCGCATTCAGTTACGCGATCTAATGAACTTCACTCGATAGAAAAAAATCCCAAAGTTACCTCTTTTTGTAAAGTTTATTCAATATACAAAAAGACTAAACTATTGATATTTTAAATTAAATTTTTGTACTCAAATAAAGTTATGAAATATTTATAAACAAATTCGCAGAGTTTGAATAGATAAAATGATTATCTTAATTACTATGTTTAAATACCTACAAAATGCGCGAGCGCGGAGGCTCGGCAGGCCCGATCAGTCGCGCGCTGGGCCATACGGACGACGACTCCAGGACGTTAGCGGGTGTATAAGCCTTAAGTGTAACGGTGTATGTTCTGGCAAATAAATTTAATTGAATTTGAAATATCCAACCGTTTGACAGGTTTAAGTAAGTGTGTATTATTGGCTGTCTCATGCAAACTAAAGCTTCGGCCCTGTCGGTTGTTGCAAGAAATTGTAAATAATTTAATTAATGGCATTGAGAGTGAAGGTAGTAACTATGCAAGCGAATGATGTCAAATTATTACCTACGATCAAATAGCATCCAGTTTTATTTAAATAAGTGGAGCTTAATGTTTAGTATTTTCGACTTTCCTAATCGTTGTCTCAGCCTATACTAGTATACGTCCCACTGCTGGCCACCAGACTTCCTCTCACGAATAAGAGTGAATGATGTTGTTGATGTACCTAAATGTAATTAATTTGTAAGGTTGTTAAGTACCATATTGTAGCACCTATATATATACCTACAGATTAAATGAGAAAAGTTTTGTCTGGTAGTCTTTATGTCATCAATGTAAAATGGAATTTGACCTGGCCAGTGGATACGTTTTTCACTATCTATAATATGGCAACCTAGTAAAATATCTAGGTAACTATAAATATAAAGACTGCTTCACAATATCTACTAATGTAATAATGATTTATTATATATGGATAAGGTATAGGATGCGGGGTCAACATAGGGTATAGGCAGATCTCACAGGCCATAAGGAAAATAAAAATAAAAAAAACAATCATAAAACCAAAAGAAAGGGGAGAGGTACTTAAGTAATATAATATAGTGTTGATAGAGGTATAGAATAGTGACATAACGAGCTTAATTGGAGATAATACTGATACTGAGACTGATCAGGCATGTGTTCTGTATTCCATATTCCTAAGTATTCATGATATTATAGGATAAGATTTAAGGTGTTTAATTTGTTGAACTAATTGATAGGTGAAAGTTTTATCATCACTTGTTATTATGATCATTTGTCTTTGATATAATACTAAGTTACCTACATGTAGGTGGTGTTCCAAGTGTAGTATCAAAGTGTAGTTCGTGAAACAAATTGTTATTTTTGATGTTGCTACATATGCTTATTGAATACAAATATCATTAGGGTGATTTCTCTGTAATCCAATAGTAGCGTAATGTATAAGAGTCCGAGAGCTTAATAGCTCTAATGCAGATTCTGGTTTTGTGTTGTTCGTTCACATGTGCAAATTGATTACGGTTTTGAATCCTTAAATTTGTTAAAAAGGAAGAGGATGTAGCGTTTAATAAACGCGCTAGGTACTCTGGCAACACACACGAAACTGTCGGGATGACAGATGTGCGGTGTCGGCAGAGATACTGGCGGAATTTATAATATGGTGTTTCCATTAATAGTATTAATACGAAGCATCCATTAAATACAGAAACCTGTGGTTTATTACTATACGTTACAGGATGTCTGGATGTTTGTTACTCGATCATGCAAAAACGGCTGAACGGATATTGCTGAAACTAGATATAGAGATAGTTTATAACCCGAATTAACACATAGGCTAAATTTTATCTCGAATTGTTTTGCTACTTTTCGCCGAATATAAATTTTGGGTATTAATTTCATATTAATTTCATGATTTTGAAGTTTATTTAGTTATTTACGCCATTTTAGGTGTTAAGTTACTATCAATAAGCAGTATAATGGCTTGAAACGAAATAATTACAAATATAATGCACATTGACGTATATTTTGGCATATCGAAATTTTTGTATCTCAAAGACAAAGTGGCGTATCCATTGAAATATTTATGCTATTTTAGAACACACGACCCATATGTTAAGAAATATAATCGCGTGCAGAATATAATCGATTTGTGTTATTTTGACACAAAAAGGCGCAGTTCTTATGTAATGTTTCTAAATGAAATGTCAGCTGCCAGCACTCAAGTCTTTTTACAGACCGGCAATGAGGTTCGCGTATATCTTTTTCTGTCGCCCAATTAAGAGCGGTAGAGATGGAGATATACAAGTATCGAGGATGTATTCACAAAGCTTCCCGACAATAATTTATCGACGCATGGCTAGCACGTGATGGTGCGTGACTTATGAAGTCGTCACTTTTTAACTGCTCTAATTAGAAAGAGACGGGTAGCCTATTTCGCTCGCTGTTATGTTCTCAGTGCTAACCGTGCAAACGAACTACCTATTTATGTCGAAGTTCAAAGTTTGTATATCTCCCTCTCTATCACTCGAATACGCAAGTTCAATAAAGACGGAGCTACCTACACGAACGAACGATATTGTATTGGAGTTACATACTATGAGTGTAACCTCCATCCTCCATCGACCACGCATAATAGTTGTTCACTTCATTCATGACTTCAACAGCACGCCCACTATCTGGCCTATTAACGAACTGCTGAGTCACCCATCGAGCCTCGGGCGCGGTGCGACGAAGATGTTCAGCGGCAGGCAAGTGTGAGGGCTGAAGAAACGTCGGAGCAGCGCCAGCACCGACTTCAACAGCACGCCCACTATCTGGCCTCTCAACGAACTGCTGAGTCACCGAGCCAGTCTCAGGCGCGGCGTGAAGAACAAGCACAGCGGCAGGCAAATGTGAGGGTTGAAGAAACTTCGGAGCAGCACCAACACCGACTTCAACAGCATGCCCACTATCTGGCCTCCCAGCGAGCTTCTGAGACTGCGGAGCAAGCGGAAGCTAGAAGACGAATTAGGTCCCAACTTCCTTCTTGTAGCCAATGAACAGCCACAGTTTTTGCAGGTTTACTTTTTAGGTGACGGGGAAGCGCAACTTGATCAACGGTCTTCCATCGTACAAGGCGTTCAGAGACCAGTACTACAAACAATTCAAAGAGTTCTGGAGGACAGTAACGTGCTAATACATGAATTTAGAAGCGCTTTGAAGAACATGACTGACGAAACGTTTATGGTAGTCATCCACCAGCGAGGTGGTGGCCGTGGTCGCCGGCTCGGAGCCCACCGCCGGCAGGGACATCGTGCTGCGCGCGCGTGAAGACCGGCTCTGCCGCATCGCCGACACTCACAGGTTCCTAGATGCACTCCAGTATCCAGTCATATTCCGGAAAGGCCAGGAAGGGTATCATTTTGAAATACCTCAGGTGAATCCACAGACTACGCAACCAGTACCAAACAAAAACGTTTCCTGTATGGATTTCTATGCATACAACCTTATGGTGCGTATAGCAACGGGTTCAATCTGTTGTTACGCTGCAAGCAACTTCTGCACCAGTTTTAATCCATATGTATGTTAAGCTTGAAAGCGAACGCCTTAGGTACATATCACTAAACCAACGCAACTAATGCCTGGATAAATAGCCACTGAGAGGCACGACCTCATTGCATGAGTTTTTTTTTAATTAAAATACAGAAGTTGGTCGCCCTGTTAAGTAAAAGTCAAATATTTGGAGAATCGCAGTGCTGAAAATGAAGTATATTACTTTTGCGAAAGGCGACAGATTCTAAGTGGACTGTATCAAAATCGAGTCCTTGCGCGGTCGCCGTGATATTGCAGAATGAATGTTAAAGTTTGGGTAGATTGCGTATTGGCTTACCTGGACGTCTTGAAGGCCATCAGGCTCAGCATCCGATGAAGGCACTATAGAGTGGCAAAAGCGAAGGTTGCCCCATGTACCTACACCTTTTATTGTGTTTAAAGGAGAAATTGCGTCCCTGTCAAATCGATGACGTAATTAGTGCGGAAATTCCTGATGTCAATGTTGACAAAAAACTACACGACACTGTCGTCAAAAACATGATCCACGGTCCATGCGGTGCACTAGATATGTCACATCCGTGCATGAAGGATGGGAAGTGTACAAAGAAGTACCCCCGAGCGTTACTAAAGGACACGCAGACGAGTGAAAATGGGTATCCACTATACCGGCGAAGAGCACTTGACGATGGAGGACGCACTGTTACTACTAGAATTCGCGGTGCAGAAAGCCTCATGTTGGATAACCGGTGGATTGTGCCATATTCTCCGCTTCTGATCAAAATGTTCGATGGCCATATTAATGTAAAATTTTGTAGCTCAAGGCAAGCTATCAAATACATATGAAAATATGTCAACAAGGGCAACGATCAGGCGGTCTTCAACGTTAGGCAAGCTGGTGATGTAAATATCGACCCCAGGGATGAGGTGCAAACGTTTAGGGCGGGCCGATACGTCAGCAGCAATGAAGCGGCGTGGCGAATCTTTGGCTGGCGAAACATTGTATGTCCACGTGTGGCACATCAATCGATAGGCCTTTCAAAATAAGTATAAGCTTTCTTAGCAATTTTTTTGATTAAGTGAATATAGTCGGAGATAATTGCCCCGAAAGTCATAAAAATTGTGTCCCCCCCCCCTCTAATTTCCAAACGGTGAATAAAAAAAAATTAAAAGAAATTATAGACATAGCGCTTATTAAATTCTTTTACCGAAAAGTATTTTGAACAAGATCGGTTAAAAGGTTTTCGAGATATTGCTGAAAAACTGCCTTCCCTGCGGAAAAGGACGTAAGTGTCGTAAGATTTCTGTGACGATACGACCTTTTTAATAGGCACGGAACCCTTCGTTGTGCGTGGTTCGACACGCACTTGGCCGATTTTTTTTATTTTATCATCGCTGCCTTTAATGTTAGTGGATTATAGAAGAATACAGTAAATATGATTTAACAAAAACGACGAAACCGTATCCTAAATACATACTTAAAGATTGCTTCTTGCATTTTTATTCGTAGGTTTTATATTCGTGTGTAAGCCTATACAAAAACAGGTTACCCCTCCTTTTTTTCTAACCACAATACCATAATAACCCACAATACCGTAACAATTTGCAAGATAAATAAGGTTCACAAATGGTCAGTTAATACCTAGAGTTGTCGATTGTACGTATTCAACGCGAACGAAGTCGCGGGTAAAAGCTAGTGTATACATAAAGTATCTCCAGTTCCAGGGAGGTCGGCGTTTAAAGGCCTCACCACACACCGGTCGCGGGCGTGGGTCGGGCGCGTGTCGGGCGCGGGCCCGCGCAAGTTGTAAAACATTGAAACTACACTTCAAACACACATCGAACGCGGGCTCGCGGGCCCACGGCGGGCCCGCGTTCGATGTGTGCTTGAAGTGTAGTTTCAATGTTTTACAACTTGCGCGGGCCCGCGCCCGACCCGCGCCCGCGCTCAGTGTGTGGAGGTCGTGAAAGCTGCTTCTGCGCGCGGCGCCGATGCACTTGTATATTTCGCTTTAAGAGTCCGCAGTAAGATCGAACGAATTTCACCTTCCCATACAGTTTCGTTCTCATTTTAAAATTACGTGTTGGATTGTAACGAAATTTTGCACATACAATGACATGAGGTATCTAGGTCTGTAATAAGTTTAAATGGATACAGTGTATAAAACAAACGAATTACAGCAAAAACAAGTTTTGTATGAAAACATTTTTGCGGTTTTTGTTTAACTGTGGTATCTGAAGCTACATAAACTAATTACAGACCTGGATGGTACTTAACTTATTCTACGTACTTACAAAGTTTTAGAGCAAACTAGCTAATTGTTTAAAAAAGAGAACGTAACTACGTTTGTATGGTGAATCGAGCTTGAGTGCAATTTTACTTGAACTAACGAATCAGACTTTTTCAGTTCCTGCGTTTGACACAATGTATCAAATGGAATTCATTACATTGTCAAAAAAATATATCCGTGCTTACGCTTACAAAAATCTGAATATTTAAATACTGTTTAAAATCCTGGTCTAACGCGATATTATTTACCTTTATTTCTGACGTTTCGACACGGGCTGCACCGGTCATGGTCGCAGATAACTGTCGTCCCAGCAAGTTGTCAACAGAGATATGGGTTTACAATATTTCACTACCCTCCAAAAGTCGATAAAAACATGGAGGGTACACCCGAAATAAGTCTACTACCCATCCATTTTAATGTTAATGGGGTTGGCCGGTGAAAGCTAATTGTAGATGGCGCTCTTCTAGATTCCATACGATGAGAGAGAGAGAGACAGAGGATCGATGGTCCCTAACTTGTATGGAAACCATATACAGTTCTTAGGCAAAAATCTTCCCCATAGCTTTAATCCATAGCCTTTTATTTTTAGCCTTTTTCGGAAGACGGTGGATTCCCACTTCAGAGCAATTCGGGACGAAACATTAAGTCATTTTCGCAAAAATAAATAAAAACTACTTCCCGCCATACAAATTTAGCTTTTTTAGGGACCATTATTGGTGCTGTCAGTTTGACAGTTGCCAGCCCCATTGTCTAGGGTACGGCAAACAACACTTACAGTATCCGCGCACAGACCCGACAGTTATCTGCGACCATGACCGGTGCAACCCGTGTCGAAACGTAGGAAATAAAGGTAAATAAATATCGCGTTAGACCCGGATTATACAGTATTTAAATATGTGTACAAAGCGCGAGAGTTGAAAGGGTTAAAAATCTGAATATTCAAACGTATTTATTCGTCTGTTTAAGAAACGTTTACACGTGATTGTGAGTATGCATGGTATTGATAAACAAGGCGTTTGCGGGCCACTGGGCGAAGATAATTAGCAGGGCATTAATGCCGACGTCTCAAGCAGCCGCGGGAGAAGGCTTGGCTCACTGTCAGTGGGGAACCAATAAAAATTAGTTTAGTTTAGTTTATTTATTTCATTGTACAATTTTCACAAAACATTTTTCTTACATTTTATTACTTATCATACAGCGATCGTCAAGATATGCAATAATAATGAAACATTGAACATGAATATAATTATGTAATAGGTATATACGATATATGTATATACCTATAATTAAAATGAAATGAATATAAAATTAAATGTCAAGTCAGGTTATTCCTGTGTATAATCACAATGTCCAGATAAATACAACGATGTCAATAATTTACAAGATTAAATACAAAATAAAAATAGGGTACAGAGAGTACCTATCAAATAACATAATAAATTTAATGTAAAACAATGTCAAAATCTTAATAGTAATGAGTAGTTAACAAATACAAAAATAATTTAGATTCGATATAATTGAAAATAGTCTATTGTACAATTTCAGTATATTCATTGACTGAGTATAATGACTTATTTAATAAAAGGTTCTTCAGTTTACGCTTAAACGTTTCCTCGCATGTTTCATTTTTTACATATTTTACTTTTCGCATGTTTTATTAGAGTTCAACTTCTAAATAAGGGTTTCAAAATTACCTGCCTAATCAGGCTTGACCATTAAAATTTATCACGTCAGTAATGTGACGTGTTTTGTAAATTCTAACGACTGCTTTAACCTAGTTAGTAGTGACCCTGCCTACGAAGCAAGAGGACACGTAGATCGAAATGTAAACTTTTATATGAAAAAATGGCAGTTAAATTGTCCTAATGCAGGTTTGAAACGTTACGTGATCACCATTATACCCGGTAAGAAAAAATAATGGAACTTCATTTTTTGAAGTCGGTAAAAAAGTGACAATTACCCCGGTAGCCAGGCGCCACTGAAAATCAGCGCTGTGAAATATCACCATTTCGTGGCACAAAGCTGAGTGGCGGCCATTTTAGCATGCTATGATTATGTCTGTAATTTTTTAACAGACTCCTCAAAAGGAGGAGGTTATAATGTTCCATGTCAAATGTCACATTCAATTGTGGACCAATTTACAAAATCTTTTGTTATTCAAAAGAGTATACTCCCGAGGTGGTCCCATTGTCACCAATTTAGGATCTGATGATGGGATCCCAGGGAATTTGAGGGCGACCCTCAAATTTTATAGGCACGCGAGTAGTGATTTCGGTATTTTCTATTATAACTCGTGTATTTACCCTCGAAAATCGTAATTTTGGTGAAGTGGAACTGATGATGAAGACCACACTTATGAAGACTTATGGAACTCCTCAAAGATGTAAAGTACGTCAAATATTCGGCCATGATTCCGTTAAAGTAGCAACTAATGAAGTGTTAATTCTGAGATCCTTGAGGAATCGATGGAACTATTCAAATATTATCAGCTTACATATAGCGACTTGGGTTTTTTCTGTAATAATCAACGCATATGCTCTCGGAAAGCAGTTCTTGTGGTAAATTGGAAAGGAAATGTGGAAATTTTCATGTACCATGTGGCTTGGCAAACTACTGAATTGAAGTCGGTTTAAACTTTGTTTTTAAAGTAAATTATTGTGTCTTTTTATAATGCTAAATAAATGTATTTTCTTTCTTTCTTTCTATGTATTCAAGTATTTTTTATCTATGTAAGTATGTTTGTCGTCGTCGTTTTCTTCAAAACTGAGCACGACAAATAACACTCATAGATCCGAAAGATATATCCCGTGATTTAAATTTCTGAATCCAGTGTTCTACTAGTATAGGTACAGGAGGGACATTTCTGTTTTTTGCTGTAAAAAACGCGTTTTTTTTAATACTACGACGGTGGCAAACAAATTTACAGCCTGCCTGAAGTTAAGCTGGTACCGTAGCCTATGGACACTTGTGACTCCAGAAGAATCACAAGCGCGTTGCCGACCCTTTATTCACTTGAGGATTCGCTGTGTTGGCAGATAGAGACATGCATGTCCCTCACTCCCAACACAGCGCATCCTAGGGAGCTCTGGCGACCTTACTCACCACCAGGACCACAACACCACATACTTCATAGCATGCAATAATATAGCAACACTACAAAGCAGTGGTTTCCGCCATTAGTGGCACCACACCTTAGATCGATTCTCTCTGAGCTGATCAGCTGTGGCTGGCAGTGGCAGCAATGTATAGATTAGTTATAGTCCCACGCCATTATGCGCCTGTTCTCAGGCTGACAGTCTCGTAATGACGTTTGAAAAAATATAAAAACTGGCCAAGTGCGAGTCGGACTCGCGCACGAAGGGTTCCGTACCATTATCTATAAAAAACTATTTTATTCTGTGTTTTTAGTATTTGTTGTTATAGCGGCAACATAAATACATCATCTGTGAAAATTTCAGCTGGAACTATCACGGTATCAGTGAGATACAGCCTGGTGACAGACAGACGGACAGCGGAGTCTTAGTAATAGGGTCCCGTTTTACTCTTTGGGTACGGAACCCTAAAAATGGACATTGCTGCAGAGGCCGGGAATAAAGGGATTGCCGGCCATGTAGATTAAGAGAGGGATAGAGATACGTTGGCTGGAATTTCATTTTCACGCCGTGATTAAGTTTCGTACTTTTCTTCAACATGCAATGAAATAAAATAAACAGTCCTAGAATGTTTTTGGCTGAACCTCCTCCTAGCGTTATTCCTGGTTGTGCCCTAAAGGAGTCGGGGTCCGCTTTGACACCTAATCCCAAGATTTGGCTTAGGCACCAGTTTTAATTTAACGATAGCAACTGCCATCTGACGGTCCAACCCCGAGGGAAAACTAGCCCTTACTTAATTGATATTAGACCGGTTTCCTTCACCGAAAAGTTAACGGTAAATATTCCGTACATAAGTTCCGAAAAAGTTCTTGGTACGAGCCGGGATTTAAACCAACGACCGCCGCTTGATAATCGCATGCCTGAACAACTAGGCTACCGTAGCTTAACGCCCTTATATATTATGTCACTAATTGATATTGAAATAATTTACTATTCAAAACAAAGTTTTAACCGACTTCAAATCAGTAGCCAAATTGCTTCAAGTTTGCCTATAAAATTTGAAGAGTTCCGTCGATTTCTCCAGGATCCCATCATCAGAACTGGAGTTTAGTAACAACGGGACCAATCTGGAAGTATATGCTTCCAAACAAATATTTTTTTTTTCAAATCGGTTCATAAATTACCAAGTAATCACGTAACAAACACACATTAAAAAAAAAACATACAGACGAATTGAGAACCTCCTCCTTTTTTTTAAAGTCGGTCACTTTTTAGTAACCGACTTTAAAAAAGAAAAACTAGACCTTACTCAATTGGTATTATACTGCTTTCCTTCACGGAAAAGTTAACGGTAAATATTTCGTAGGTACATAAGTTCCGAAAAACTTCTTGGTACGAGCCGGGATTTAAACCAACGACCGCCGCCTGACAATCGCATGCCTGAACAACTAGGCTACCGTAGCTTAACGCCCTTATATATTGTGTCACAAATTGATATTGAAATAATTTACTATTCAAAACAAAGTTTTAACCGACTTCAAATCAGTAGCCAAATTGCGTCAAGTTTGCCTATAAAATTTGAAGAGTTCCCTCCATTTCCCCAGGATCCCATCATCAGAACTGGATTTGGGTGACAACGGGACCAATCTGGAAGTATATCGACTACCGTAGGTTCAAAGGGCGTAAGGGACAAATCGTCATTTTTCAGGAGAGCCAAAAAACTGTTTCGATTCGAGAAAAAAAATCTTAACTTTTTTGTTCCTTTACACATTAACATGCTTGTTAGTGACTTATTTACTGTTTTTTAAGCTCTTTTGGATCATGTAAATGGATTTAGCACAAGGTTCTTAATTACAAAGATATGTGTCCCTTACGACAAAAAAAACCCGTTTTTGAATACACTTGTCCGTTACTTCACAATGTTTCCGTTTAACCAATATGTCAGAAGGTCGTATCGTACCAAAAAAATCTTTCTAAATGTCAACTTGACGTAAAAATAGCCATGTCTCAACTATGTAACTAGTGACTTGCACTGGGGATTTGCTGATATTGCATTGAGGATTACGGGAAGTTGGTATGAATAAGTGAAACAAAGGTTTTCTTGTAGTTTAATTATTTATTAAGATCAACATAATAACTTCCTATCTTAGCTTCGCTAATAATTTTCTTTCTAGGTTAAGTACCTATTTAAAATAAAATCTACTCTTTGTCTAAGGGCATGGCACTGAGATAATCACTTAAAGACTAAACCCTTTTTGTTAATAAGAGTCCCCAATAAGCTCGGCTGAATTCCACCTTCCCAAACAAACGTAGTTACGCTCTCATTTTAAAACTACGTGTTGGATTGTAACAAAACTTTGCATGTACAATAAAATGAGGTAAATCTATATCTGAAATTAGTTTATATGGCTCCAGTTTATAAAACATACGAAATACAGCAGAAACAAGTTTTGTATGAAAAACTTAAATCCGCTGTATTTTTTTACTATGGTGTCTGAAGCTGCATAAACTAAATTCAAACATAGATATCCTCATGTCATTGTACATGCAAAGTTTCGTTACAATCCAACGCGTAGTTTTAAAATGAGAGCGTAACTACGTTTTTATGGAGAATCGAGCTTACTGCGGACTCTTAAACAAAAAAAAATATAATGAGATCGATATAATCAGTCATGTAGATAACAATACTCTCCAATGTTAAATGCTTCTTAATTAATATTAAGGAAAACAAACAAAAATAGTCACGACAACTTAACGTGAAAACTTAAACCCTTTTAACAAAAAGGGTTACCCGTTTAACAAAACAAAAAAAAACTTAATGAGATCGTTATCGATCTCATTAAGTTTTTTTATAAAACAAGTTTATAAAACAAACGAAATACAGCAGAAACAAGTTTTGTATGAAAAACTTAAATCCGCTGTATTTTTTTATTATGGTGTCTGAAGCTACATAAACTAAATTCAAACATAGATATCATCATGTCATTGTACATGCAAAGTTTCGTTACAATCCAACGCGTAGTTTTAAAATGAGAGCGTAACTACGTTTGTATGGAGAATCGAGCTTACTGCGGACTCTTAAACAAAAAAAAATTTAATGAGATCGATATAATCAGTCATTTAGGTAACAAAACTCTCCAATGTTAAATGCTGCTTAATAATATAAAGGAAAACAAACAAAAATAGTCACGACAACTTAACGTGAAAAAAAAGACTTCTTTAACAGGAAATAAATACTCGGTAGTAAAAACCATCCTATATTTTAAACCAGGCTATAAACAACCTTCGTGCAAAATTTCATCTAAATCGGTTGAGCCGTTTAAGCGTGATTGAATAACAAACATCCAAACATCTAAACATAGATCCAAACTTTCGCATTTATAATTAATATGATTATTCTAAGAACACCTCAATAATTTATTACGATCTCGTAATAACTGGCTTCGTCTTGCAATAAGAGCTTGCAAATGAGCACTGTCGTTATTCATTGTTTTATTCACTGCTTTATTCATCAACTACACAATTATAGCAAACCATTACATCGATCGATCAATTACGTACATGCCCACAAGGTGACCAAATTTGCACTAAACATAAACAAGCGTAAACCTGTCTCACGGTCACGGCGCCTCGCCTGCGTCCGCGCACCGCACCGCACCCCCGCGCTCCTATTTTAGCAATGGTGTTGTCCCTTCCATTGTAATATGATGAGGCTAGCGTAAGAGGAAGTAAATTCTATGATCAAAGTGCTAGTAAAAGTCTATGACAAATTAGCGTATCAGGCTTCGACTATTAGATAAAATAAAACTGTTTTGGCGTAACGGACAGTCCTGTGTGAATTCGGGGATGTAAAAGGGTGTATCGTACATAAAATGAGAGTGCAAAATGCTGTAACGTACATCAAGTGGGAGTTACGCTAAAATGCATCAATGATTATATATGTGCAAAATGCTGTAACGTACATCAAGTAGGAGTTACGCCAAAATGCATCAATGATTATATATGTGCAAAATGCTGTAACGTACAGCAAGTGGGAGTTACGCCAAAATGCATCCATGATTGTATATGTGAAAAATGCTGTAACGTAGGATCAAGTGAGCGTTACGACCAAATGCATTTATGATTGTATATGTGCAAAATGCTGTAACGTAGATAAAGTGAGAGTTACGTCAAAATGTGCCACAAATATTTTTTATTTTAGTTGATACAGCAAAATGTATTACAAAAACGGGTTCTATTGCACCTTTTTTCATTGTCGTAACGGACACTTTTTTAAAGCTATCGCGACGTTATATACACCAATCGATAGAGAAAAAAAAACTGAATATAACTGCATTCATAACTCATTTTCACCAATTGGTCCCTTACGCCCTTTGAACCTACGGTAGTCGATATGCTTCCAAAAAAAACACACATAAAAAAAAAAAAAAACATACAGACGAATTGAGAACCTCCTCCTTTTTTAAAGTCAGTTACTAAAATGACGTCATTTTGCAGGCCTTAAATTTTGTATAAAATTCGTTCGTTCGTACATTCATTCTCATCTCGCCGCACTCGAAACGTGATACCTAATACTCTAAATACTTATACCAACCTATTATAAGGAAACTAACGTCAATACTCCATTGCATGTTTGAGAAATAGGTTCTGACGATGAACAGCTTATTGTGAGGTTTCATATCCATAGGGCACCAGTATAAAAACAAAAAACGCGACATATGAATGCGAAATTGCCTGATTACCTCGTCGCATAGGCTCAATAACAGTATATATAAATAAATCAGCCTATATTTGTCCACTGCTGGGCACAGGCCCCCTCTCATGGATGAGAGGGAACTGTTAGTAACGCCCACGCTGACCCCGTGCGGGTTGGGAACTTCTCTTATACCTTTGAATTTCTTCGCAGAGGTATGCAAGTTTCCTCACGATGTTTTTCCTTCACCGAAAAGTTGACGGTAAATATCAAATGATATTCCGTGGGTATATAAGTTCGCATTGGTACGAGCCGGGATTCGGACCCACGGGCCACGACCGCCGTTTGGCAGCCACATACCTGGGGCATAGGTAACAATCGAAAATCACCAACGCTAAGTAGGAAAGCACAAATATGTACTCGTATGGGAATGACAGATGCCAACGAAAAGTGTTTCGTCGGTATCCGCCATTCCCATACGTTTTAATACTTTTCTATTGGCGTTAGCCCTTACCGATTGTTACCTTATCTACGGCGGCCCCTAAACCACTAAGTAGATGGGCAAATCTCCGAGCGTTTGAACCGCTCGGTTCTAAAGTCATTGTCGGCTCAAGATTATTTCAGCAGAGGTAAAACATACCGCGTAAACTTGAATCAAAAAAGACTCAGCATCGGTATTGGCTTACGTCTTCATCAAAAGTGGACTCAGATATTCGTCTCTTTAAATAGTATTTCCTGGAGACGACAATGAAGAAAAAAAACGCCTTAAAAACGCTGAATATTCGCCCAGATACAAAAAAATTAAGCCGACAAATAAATAATCTAAGCGGCATCAAACATATTTTCGTAAAATAGGCACAAAATACGAATTCTGCGAAAAGATAATTATAAACAGCGATATGTTTATGGTTAATTATGATTACCATATATCTCATGATACACTAAACCCCTACCCCACTTCACATTAACACACAATTATCGTGTTTAACTGATCCTAATTGCTCGCGGGTTTACGCGTCAAACTGAGGCAGATCAAAGCAGGGTTGAATTGTAATTTGATGCCCCGCTGCTGCTATGATAGCTGACACTGTATCAGCCTTGACGTGTTTAGTTACTTAATGTGTTTTCAGACGCTGGTAAAATAGGTTTTAAGTTTAGGTGTAAATTTAGTTGGATGAATCAGGAACAAAAACTAGGCGTGTTGCGTGTAGACAGTACAATAATGAACGAATGAATTAAGTAATACTGAAATACTCACCAACTCTCTTGGTCCATTTGAAACGTTAGCTGTTGTAGATTGATTGACTAGCCCTAAAGTCTCTGAAACTATAACTCGCCATGCCCTCTGATTGCTGTTAGGATGGGCAGGGCTGAAGACTGACGTCATCTGGGCTACTACTTAGTTGTTTGTAGACGGATAGACTTAGCCTGATCTCTGTCTGTTTAGGCTGATTGACTAGCTTTGTCTCTGTTTCTTTAGGCTGATTGACTAGCCTTGTCTCTAACTCTTTAGGCGGATTGACTAGCCTGGTCCCTATATTTAGGCTGATTGACTAGGCTGGTCTCTTTAGACGGATTAACTAGCCTGGTCTATGTCTCTTTAGGCTGATTGACTAGCCTTGTCTCTGTCTCTTTAAGCGGATTGACTAGCCTGGTATCTCTCTCTCTTTAGGCTGATTGACTAGGTTGGTATCTGTTTCTTTTAACTTTAAACGATAATTAGTTAGTTATGTCTGTGATGGGTATGATTTTTAACCGACTTCAAAAAAAGGAGGAGGTTCTCAATTCGGATGTATTATGGATGATTCGTACAATTCTTTTTTTAACTGAAAGTATATGCTTCCAGATTGGTCCCATTGTTTCCAAAACCCCAGTTAGATGATGGAAACCATGAGAGATTGAGGAAACTCCTCAAATATATTAGGCACACATGTAGTAATTTCGATATTTTATTTTATAACTCGTGTATTTACACCCGGAAATCATAAATTTGGTGAAGTGAAAGTGATGATGAAGACCACAGATGGCTTGTGGAATGATGTACTTCAAACTATATGAGTACTTCACAGATTCTGATATTATTCCGTTGAAATAGCAAACAATGAAGTGCCAAAGGTAATTCTGAGATCCTTGAGGAATCGACGGAAGTCCTCAAATATTATCGGCCCACATACAGCAATTTGGTTTATTGGTCTAAAAATCAACGCTTTTGTTCTCGAAAATCAGTTCATGTGGTAAATTGGAAAAAAAATGTGGAAATGTTAATGTGGCTTGGCGGAGTACTGAATTGAAGTCGGTTAAAACTTTGTTTTGAAAGTAAATTATAATTTGTATAATTGCTTTTCAATTAGTATTTATATATTTGCCTGAGATACAGGATAATCCTAGTTCAGGCGTATTTAATAAACTTCCCTAACATATAACAGTTTTAAGCACAATGTAACATTAGCAAGAAGGTTTTTTCTATAAATTATTCTTATTCTTATTCTTATGACTTTGTATCCAAGTGTATCATGTTTTTGTCGAATAAATATTTCTATTTCTGTTTCTATTATATTGACTAGCCTGGTATATGTCTCTTTAGGCTGGTTGACTAGCCTTGTCTCTGTATCTGCGGGCACGTTGCGGGCCTTATGCACCCTGGATACGGTATCAGTTAAAAATGAATTAAAATCCGTTCATACAGGTCAGATATTGCAAAGGCGCTTTACACTTATACATGTTCAGCGCCAAAATAAGGCAATAAAAGGCTTTAAAACTACATAATTCTCCCCGCAGGAAAAAACTGAACATTAACTCATACTTATCAATGTTTTTGACTCAGATTAGTTTAGGTTAGATTTCTTAGTGACCAAAATAACCTGCAGAAGGAAAATGAAGAGTAAAATTTTTCATGCTTGTAGTAATGCCACTTTATAATGTGTTTAAAAATGAATCGTGCTGTTATCAATATAAGATTCCAAATATGAATAGACCTAGGTTTTAATATGCCACCCACGCTCAGCGTTATTCATCTTCAGGCAGTGATTGCATTGCATTTCCCGAGGGCTTCTGGGATGAAGTATAAACTATAATACATTTAGAAATAAATCAAAAATATACGTCACCGTTAGATTGTGAACACCGTCAGTTTACTGAACTGGCAAAATAGTTCACAAATTAACGGATTATTTTTCGTTCGTTTATAAACTATCAATGTCATATCGACCAAGAGGAAGTGCTCGTGTGTATCACTATCGCGCCATATCATCTCTCTCCATTTGGCAACAGGATAAATGACGCGAGTGATACCCACGACCACGAGAAAGTGCTCGTGCGTATCACTAGCGTGTCATATTATGCCCATTCATTTGGATGCATCCATTTAACACCGAGACAAACGGCTCGGCGAACCTCTCTGGTGAATGCCCAGCTTTATATTAAAATAAAATTAAATCATGAGCTAAAGAAATAAAGAAAAAATTGTAGATAATACGGCTGACCATAGGGCTGGCTACTTCCTCGGCCATCGGATTGGAATTGCAATTCAACGAGGAAATGTGGCCAGCCTTATGGGCACCCTTCCCAAGGGATGTGACCTTGGGGATGGTATATATACTAGTAGTTAAGTACCTACAGATTTAAGTGCCTAGTATAAGGATTGATATTTGCATAATGATGACATGTAATCTTTATAATATTGTAAATAAACTTAAAGATACTTTAAAAAATCATGAGCTTCATTTCGTTCCGTTCGAATAAAATGTTTTTTCTTGGCTTCCAAGCAAATGAGCTATTTTTAAATTCCGCCTAAGGTGTGAACTGCAAATGATTTGTTAAACTTATTTTGCTCAACATATTTTACTCTTTGAAATGGGAATTATTTGTTAGAAACAGGTGTTTTCTTTATTGAAAAGAGGTGTTGGTATGAAAATAGAAATCGTTTATGCTTTCTTATTCAAACCTAAAATAACGAAAAAGTACACGCTGTGGTCGCGTTTTACGGTTCCTTAGTAAACAAGGAACCCTAAAAGTTTCGCCTTGTCTGTCTGTTTACGGCTAACTCAGATCTTGGTGTGTATAGGTACCTATTTGAACAGCGGATAGTAGTAACGGAATTAGCCATAGTAAAAATTTTCTTCACTCATTCGACGCCTCACTACGCTCGGAGGGCTACACCGTAGCCCGTAGCAGCTTAACACTTTCACTGCCTGGAACCAGCCTAGCGGGCATCACGGGATCGGCTTAGCGATTCTTAACAGTAAATATATAAATGACCATTATTATACATACAGTGTAAAGCGCCCAAAGTGCTACCTGAAGCATTTAAGTCGCGATTGACGCTAAATCAATAATTAACCCATTCACGGCCACGCTACGCTCGTAGCGCTACGCCGTAGTCCGTAGCAGCTTAAACTCCGTATGTAGCGAATAGCGCTCGTAGCGCTCTGACGCATGTGAGTCGTCATGGGCGCTGAATGGGTTAACCCGTTCAAGGCCAAGTAACGCTACGCATGCTACGCAGTAGCGCGTACCTGTTTTATATCGCTTTGTAGTGGAAATCGCTCTAGAGGCATGACTTATATATGAGTCGTTGGCCAATGGGTTAACAAATCTCGAAATTGCCAGCGCTCGTTGCAATTTGTGTGAAAAAAATAAACAGGTTTTTTACGGTACGAAAAATAAAATTCCCCAAGTCAGCACAATCTCAGTAAAGTACCTATTCATTTACCAGATTTTCTCGAAATCCTCAAAACGTCAACGTACTTGGTGGAGGTGTAAATGAAGATGGATGCTCCTCGTTATTCCTTTTGCTAAAATTTAAAAGCCTTAAGATACTATGAAGCAAGTATTAATATGACATTTTGACATAATTGACTTGTGAGAAACGTGAGGTAGTAACAGCGGTGTATTACGTTTCTGTACTTAGTTAAAATGTCTTGATAACCATATTTTTCGTGTAAAAAAATACTCACACATTCACTGCCAAGACTCGCTACGCGCTGCGCTCTTATTAGCATATATCGTTATCGCGGGAGCAAATATAATAGTATTTTTCACAATCGTGTTATAATCAAGCTTTTTAATCTCGTACCTTACTTAGGCCACTCAGCAAGCTTCGTGGCCTAAACACGGTACTCGACTAAAAAGCTTGATTATAACACTATTGTGAACAATACTTTTTGTAAGAGTTCATTAAAATTAATTTTCTACGAGTCAACTGAACTAATTAAACAAACTCGATACTGTTGAAACGAAGTGCAGCTCATCGCTCGTACGCTTGTTGATATCTTAAAAGACATCAACGAGCGTACGACATCAAAGCGATTATATTGGTCCAATTCATTAAAGTTCAGTAAAGCAGCCACGTGATTGGTCGAATTTATTTTAGTTGTCTGGAGCGTATCGAAAAGTAGTTATTTCGATTGTTTCGACAGTAACATGGACTACAACTATGAAAAGAGTGACGTTGCAGTATTCTCTATGAAATCTTAATACACATATTTTAATCGTCGAGTACAAAAATGTGTTAAAGAAGTAGTACAACAGACTGTCCATTTAGTAAAAACAGACTTTTTCGCCTACACATTATAAGCCTCCAAGAAGTTCATCATAACTAGCACGAAGTTTTTGCTGCATAAGGTTAATTAATCTTGCTTTACACTCTGTTAGTAAATACTAACCTGGAATCGACATATCAACTGAAATAAATATCCATGTTTTAATTTAATACAACTTTATTTACTTTTTGTTGATCCTAAGTGATTTTCGTAATATACGACAAAAAATTCTCTATGTTTTCTACTATTAATCTGCGGCGTCGTGCAGTAAAATATTCATTTTAACTGGCTAAATGATCTTTCGACTGCCACCGTTGTAATGAGTGCATATTTAAAACGACGGAAGTAATCAAATGTAGAACGATATATCGTTGAATCAAGTACTATCTCCTTCTCCGATATCAGGTCACAAATTTTTTTCATAACTTCATATCCGGCATTTTTCTGCAAAACCACTTTGAACTTTTTAAAAATCTGTTTCCATCTTCATTCAAAATTAATTTATGTTTGTATGTATTTTTTACTATGGTCATACTTTCACTAAGAGATTGATTTTGAGTTTATTTATAGCATCTGGTATTACTTGAAGATACTTTTCTATAAAATTTACGTCTTTTCGAACTATTGCACTGAGTAAAGATTTTTTTGCTTTGGCGATGCACTGTGCGTCTGAATTACGAAATGTGCCTATAACGCTTTTTATTTCATCAAAATACTTGCTATAGTAAGTGGCAGCCTCGATCCATGTTCCCCAACGATTAAATGTTGGGTTTGGAGGCAAAGGAATTCCATTAAACATTTCTCTTAATGTTCTTTTTCTTTTTGGAGATTTGCGATATACTTTCTTTACATTTGAAATTAAACGGGTAACTTCTGGAAAAAGAACACGAACTCGATCAGCAACCCTGTTAAGAGCATGGGCTAAACATGTAACATGGACCACGTTTAGCAAAATTGTTTTAAAATTTCTGCCAGCTTTCAACATATACCCCACACCATCAGTCAATAACAACAACACCTTATCATGCTTATTGTGGCCAGGGCCCTACAAATCATCCAGGGCACTTTTTACAGTATTAGTTATACTGATATTGTTTGTTTCTTTCAAAAATTTGCTTGACAGCACGTGTGGAGTTACAACATCATATTCAATCATAGCCACCTACTATCACGTTAGCGATTTGGCGACCTCTAGCATCTGTGGTTTCATCAACACTTACATATATATACGCGTCTTTTAATTCGGCTCTAATTTTTTTCAATCGCTTCGTTGTATAATTAATTCACGTAAGTCTGCCACAGCAAACATTCTAAAGGGACATCAACAGTTTGTTCAAATTTTCCAGATACGCAATCTTCAATCTTTTTTTTAAAAATTACAGGATTCTCTATCTGAGACCACGGTATGTTACAGCTTACTAGAAATTTTGTCAGTTCCAACCTAAAATCTTTTTTGAGAGAAGCGTGTCTTTCCGAGTTAAAATGACGTTAAACAGAAGACTTCGTTTTACAAAATAGTATTTTTCACAATCGTGTTATAATAGAGAGCTTTTTAGTCGAGTACCGTTTTTAGGCCACGAAGCTTGCTGAGTGGCCTAAGTAAGGTACGAGATTAAAAAGCTTGATTATACCACTATTGTGAACAATACTTTTTGTACGAGTTCATTAAAATTAATTTTCTACGAGTCAACTGAACTAATTAAACAAACTCGATACTGTTGAAACGAAGTGCAGCTCATCGCTCGTACGCTTGTTGATATCTTAAAAGACATCAACGAGCGTACGACATCAAAGCGATTCTATTGGTCCAATTCATTACAGTTCAGTAAAGCAGCCACGTGATTGGTCGAATTTATTTTAGTTGTCTGGAGCGTATCGAAAAGTAGTTATTTCGATTGTTTCGACAGTAACATGGACTACAACTATGAAAAGAGTGACGTTGCAGTATTCTCTATGAAATCTTAATACACATATTTTAATCGTCGAGTACAAAAACTAACATTGCACTTCGAGCAAAATAGTTTTGTATCGCGAGCTTCCAACTCGGGTTAATCCTGTATAAACAACCCCACAAAATTATGTTCCTTCGAGGCATTTTAGCAACTTCTATTTAATTATGTTGTTACAAATACAGATCAATCAAGAATGACAAATATCTTAAGTGGCTGATGAGGTTGCGCATTTAATAGGTAATCTTTTTAAGAACATATCAAGTCAAGTACGGAGGTAAGACAGCATTGATATGCAATAAAACCATAATACATTTTAAGGTATTAGGCAAAGAGAATATAACCACTACGTTCTTAGAGACGGGACTTCGAACTAGGTTTTGGATGACGGTGACTGTGTCATTTGATTTTGACATGACAACTCATTCATACTTTAGCTAATTTGAAATACCACAATACAAATAAAAATAAACGTCTAATGAGGAAGTAGTCTTACCAACCTAACGAACGAGGACGATAGTAGGGTTGTAGTACTTAACGTTATTGATATCGATAATATTAGAACCCAACGTTATCGATATCGATAAATAATGATTAGGGACATCGTTGGGACCACTGCTTGAACAGAAAATTGCTTTATAAAATCTGACACTAATCCAATTTATGAAATTATAAAAGGAAAACAAATATTTCATACAGTTTATTTCACAATTATTTCAAAATCATAGTATATTTACAAAAATTCACCACATATACACATATCTTTTTCCTTAGAATGGGGTCACAATTAATTCTTATCGCACTAAGAAAACTCCTGCTTGTAGGATTTTTCCAAGTACTAACCGTTGTTTTTCATAAGTAAATCAATATTGGCGCTTGATATTTCGTTATGGGTACTTACGTGTTTTTGTTTTAGATAATAAAATTTCGTCAAAAGCATTGTTTGTTTGACACATGTTTTCTCGTGAAGTTATAATATCCATGGTAACCGGTCAAAGTCACCATGACAAAATGACAGAAAGAGAAAGAATGGAAGTAGGAGATAGCATGAGTCCGCCATAGCAAAAACACAGATAGAAAACTTGTTGCACTTGTCACAACTTGTCAGATTTGATGCTGAATTTGAGCAAATGGACGTCATTCATCTTTTTGTTCCTAGTTGCGCAACACTGGTCGTAGGTATAAACGTTTCTCTATACGAATGTCATTTCTGTTTTTGACTGTTTTTTATAATCTTTCAGTACTGTCAAATCTTGCGATAACGATATATGATTATTAGCCGATCCCGCTGTTATCCTCGTATGTAGCGGATAGCGACTACGGCGTAGGTGCCCGCTAGGCGGGTTCCTGCCAGTGAATGTATTAACTCATTCACGACCACGCTACGCTCGTAGCGCTACGCCGTAGTCCGTAGCAGCTTAAACTCCGTATGTAGCGAAAAGCGCTCGTAGTGCTCTGACGCATGTGTGACGTCATGGGTGCTGAATGGGTTAAATCGGTTCAACTGTTTGAGAACTACGCTGACATAGACAGAGACGCAGTTACGCATACACGAGTAGATACGAGTTAAACCCATACGCATGTTAAATCCATGACACCCATCTTTGGCGTTGGGGGTCAAAAAGGGTTATAAAGCAAACCTACTTAAAAATAAAAGTGATTTAATTTTGGGTTTACGGACCTTATGAGATGAGAAATTGAGATTAATGTATTTTTTTAGCTTAGATACAGTAATGCATTTCCAAGAACATTTAGAGGAACTAAAAATAAAAGTATTTTGAAGCTCCTAGCCATGAAGCTATATTTATCTCTGTTATATAAAATTTGTTTGAGTCTAGTCTAGTTATCTCTTGTCACACGACTGCCCAACGAAAAAGAGTGGAATCGAACAAAGTGGAAAATAAAAAAAATATTCGCCACGAGCAAGATTTGAACCAGCGACCTCTGGAATCCGTCCATTGCTCTTATCCAACTGAGCTACCTTGGGTCCCGCTAGTGGCAACGAATCCTTCAATCCCTTCACTCTTCTAAATATCCTTAGGGAGCCACGGTAGATAGATAGATTCATTTATTTCTTTTAGAAAATAATATATTATTTTACATCAAAAATAAGATGGATTCACTAAGGGATCGTCGATAGGTACATATAATAATTTGACAATATAAAAACAAAAAAAAATGTCACAAGTGAAAGTCAAAAAGAAAATAATAATGTCAATAAACTTGTAAATATAATAAGGATATCCTAAGCAATGTCAGATGTAAATATGCAAATAAATAACTGAGTTATATCAATATATAAATACAACGGTAACATGTCAAAATAGTATAAAAAAACAAAAACGACACAAGTACTTAATGATAATTATTATAATAAATTAATTTTACAATTTGTTTTCGTTATATTCCTTCACGGAATATAACGGTTTGGACAATAAAAGCTCAGTTGGATAAGAGCAATTGACGGATTTCAAAGGTCGCAGGTTCAAATCGTGGCGAATATTTTTTTTTTTGATGGAAACTTAGAATTTCGTTACCGGATGTTTCTGCTTAGTATAAATTGAAGGAGTGTAATGTTTTTTTTAATCTTTTATAACACACACAGAAGGACTCAATGCCACTTTTGTGTCAATCAATCAACTTAGTAGTGGTCACGTCCGTTTAAACGGATTGCTCTCGCACACTGCTGTCGCCCTGGTACCTAATTCGATCTAACATCCCATTATCACGGTACGTGGCCGCATAAAGGGTCATCTTAGAGGTCCAAAGGGCCAATGAGCGCTAAACGACTGTTGCTCACAAAAGGACTGGGGACCGATTTTTGACTTTCGAGCGCTCGACTCTTTCACTCGAAAACTGACAAAAATGATGAAATGCTATTTTGAAATATCGATAGACAACTGAAAAACGTGTGGTATTGACCACTCGTATTCAATTCTATCGGTAGAAAGTAAGTGCTTGCAATTTTGACACTACAATTGTATATACTTTTATTTAATTATCGAGCGCTCGAAAGTCAAAAATCGGTCCCCTGGCACACTTATTAAATGTTTCGGGCAACCAAATCGGTCTTTACATTTTTCAACCGACGAAAAAAACGGAGGAGGTTCTCAAGTCGACGCGTATATATATATATATATATATTTAATGTATGACCACGCATAACTTTTTACAGAGTAGTCCGATTTTAATAATAATTTTTTTATTAGAAAGTTTATACCCCGAAGTTGGTCCCATATAAATTTGGAATAAAAAAACCAACCTTAAGGGTAGGAAAATAGGGGATGATTGATTTTTCGTCGGTTAAAACTTTGTTTTTAAAGTAAATTATTCTTAATTGTAACCTACAACTTGGAAAAATTTCAAGACATTTTAATTTCAAAGTTCAATAAGTTTATGAGCTACGATGCCACACACAGACACACATATACACAAACACGTCAAACTTACAACTCCCCTCTTTTTGCGTCGAGGGTTAAAAAATATAGTTAAAAACTATGCTAGTTCTTCTCATTCTGAAAAAAAAAAACAAGTTTGGTTTTAGGAAACGTTCACCCATACTTTTTAGGGTTCCGTAACCAAATGGCAAAAAACGGAACCCTTATAGATTCGTCATGTCCGTCCGTCTGTCTATCTGTCTGTCCGTCCGTATGTCACAGCCACTTTTTTCCGAAACCATAAGAGCTATACTGTTGAAACTTGGTAAGTAGATGTATTCTGTAAACCGCAATAAGATTTTCATACAAAAATCAAAAAAAAACATTAAGTTTTAGGGGTCCCCATACTCAGAACTGAAAGTCAAAAAATTTTTTTTCATCAAACCCATACGTGTGGGGTGGGGTATCTATGGATAGGTCTTCAAAAATGATATTGAGGTTTTCAACATCATTTTTTTTTGCGCGAGAGACACTTCCAAAGTGGTAAATTGTGTCCCCCCCCCCCCTGTAACTTCTAAAATAAGAGAATGATAAAACTAAAAAAAATATATGATGTACATTACCATGTAAACTTCCACCGAAAATTGGTTTGAACGAGATCTAATAAGTAGTTTTTTTTTAATACGTCATAAATCGTAAACCGCAATTTATTTCAAGGAACCGTTCATGTGCGAGTCCGACTCGCACTTGGCCGCTTTTTTAATATCGTTCAGGACTTATTGTTATAATAATGTAAACATGAAAGACACAAACCCAAATATCTGTATGACCCGAATATAAATATACGCTACAATATGCCTATGTTATCGGAAATGAAGGAAAACATGATCTTTATTCATTGGAATCTTCAACCAGGAAATAAATATAATAAAAGAAGCATTAAAAATAAGGAAAAGATCAGATCCTGAGAAATATCAAATGAGATGATTTATTCATTTGATCAGGAAAACATTACGGCTACCGTTTTTAGGGTTCCGTACCCAAAGGGTAAAACGGGACCGTATTACTAAGACTCCGATGTCCGTCCGTCTGTCTGTCTTTCCGTCTGTCACCAGGCTGTATCTCATGAACCGTGATAGTTAGACAGGTGAAATATTCACAGATGATGTATTTCTGTAGCCGATAAATACTAAAAAACAGAATGAAATAAATATTCAAGGGGGCTCTCATACAACAAACGTGATTTTTTTGCCGTTTTTATATATAATTTTCTATATAAGTATCTATATCGTCGACTAGTACCCATAGTACGAGTACAAGCTTTGCTTAGTTTGGGACTAGGTTGATTTTTGTAAGATTGTCCGTAAATATCTATTTATTTATTTATAATGGTACGGAACCCTTCGTGCGCGAGTCCGACTCGCACTTGGCTGTTTTTTTTTAACTTGGTTCCTTTTCATTTATCTCAATTGGCAGAAGAAGATATCCCTAGGATATCGTTTTTGTTTCATGTCTCTGACAATCTGATTTCGAATGACCATCATCCGAATGTAATAGCTTGGCTCGGGTCTATTGGAGTAGACGCAATTTATTTATCAACCGTCATCATACTTACTGCTTTATTTGGTTATATCAGAAAGGCGTTTTGCCACTAGCTATACTTCGTTTTTTTTAAGATTAGAATAACCTGTCAAACGGGTAAACAAAGAAGCAGTGGTCGTAAACCTTCCTTCTTCGATTTCGACCGATACCACTGAATTATGTTTCTTATCTGTTCACAACACTGAGTAATGTACGTTTTAATAAAACATAGTAATAAATACGTGATATTTATTAACTCGTATTCACTGTTCGATCTGCAGAATGTGCCCGATAAAAAACCTTATATCTCGTTCTGCAAAGGTCTCTCTAATGCTAAAAAAAAACATAGTATAGTCGATCACGTAACGTATTGTACGATCGTCAACCTAGGTCTAAATGTCACTCGTACTCATACGGGAAAATGACAGTTGAATTTTCCTAAAGCTCGTTCGAAACGTTACGTGTTTACCACTCTGAAATCGGGCCTCAGGGCCAGTATTCCATCCGCGTTATTTGACAAAAGTATGGATACATCCCCTTCTTGCTTCTTGCAATTTATTGCCGATGGAATTCAGGCATGCGGCTGTCAAGCGGCGGTCGTGGGTTCGAATCCCAGCTCGTACCAATGAGTTCTTTGGAACTTATGTACGGAATATTTGCCGTTAGCTTTTCAGTGAAGGAAAACATCGTGTGGAAACCGGTCTAATCCCAATAAGGTCTAGTTTTCCCTCTGGATTGGAAGGTCAAATAGCTGTCGCTTTCGTAAAACTAGTGCCTATGTCAAATCGTGGGATTAGGTGTCAAAGCGGACCCCGGGCTCCTTTAGGAACACAGCCGGGAATAACGCTAGGAGGATGGAATACCGGCCTAGTTGTCCTTGTGGTTGTGTTCCAGTGGTAGAGCGCCCATACAAGCCGATTCCCACCGGCTTGCCTTAAACTTCTTCTTAGGAAAGCCTATAGTTATAAGTTATATACTCTAAACTCTTTCATAGATTTTTTGTTCCGGGTTGCCCGTTGAAAATTTTCACGTGCCGCCACTGGTATACAGGATGTGGCCTGTAATAGGAGCAAATATTCAAAAGGACGCTTCTTTAGAGCATTTGCAGTAACCCCTTGTGTCCCCCCATTCATTTTATTTTTTTTTGGATTCGGAGAAATTTTGATCTAAAGTTATGACCTCCAAGTAATGTATCTTGGCACCACGGCATAATGGCACAGCTAGCAGTCAATGCAGATTTAGAGGTAACATCATGTAATGAGTCAGAATAGTTTTTGCATTTTTGTTTTCAAAAGATATTTTTGTATTATTTAAATTTTTATTTCATTTTTTTTAGTTTTTTTTTCAATAAAAAGTTAATGATAGCATTCTAGAAGAGTAAAACAATAGGAGTAAACATAGTTTGAAGAAAAAAATATTTGAAAAAAATATTATTTTTTTCAAATAAAACCACGTGGAAATAATTTTTCACAAGCTTAATAATCTACGGTTTAATTTTTTGCACCTATTACAGGCCACAACCTGTATATTATGGAATTTTGAAATAGGCATAGGCAATTCGCGCATAGGATTTTTTGTGGGATGGCGAGCGTTGCTGGTCACGTGCTGCTGTTGTTTGGCGTGTAAAGCCGTTGCCCAAGAATGCGTGAGTACAGTCAACTGCAGGTGTAAGCATTGCCCTGCTCGTCTGAGAGCACATGCACGCAACACCGCCACTTCACACATTACCTTTTTAACCGACTTCAAAAAAAGGAGGAAGTTGTTTTTTTTTTTTTTTAATGTTTGGTATCTCAGCATTCCGTCATTTATGAACCGATTCGTAATTTTTTTTTTATTGTAAGTATATGCTTCCAGATTGGTCCCATTGTTTCCAAAGCCCCAGTTGGATAATAGGAACCATGAGGAATTGTGGGAACTCCTCAAATATATTAGGCACGCGTGTAGTAATTTCGGTATTTTCTATTATAACTCGTGTATTTACACCCGGAAATCATAAATTTGGTGAAGTGGAAGTGATGATGAAGACCACAGATGGCTTGTGGAACTTCTCAATGATGTACTTTAAACTATATAAGTACGTCACAGATTCTGATATTATTCCGTTGAAATAGCAAACAATGAAGTGCCAAAGGTAATTCTGAGATCCTTGAGGAATCGACGGAAGTCCTCAAATATTATCATATGCAGCGATTTGGTTTATTGGTCTAAAAATCAACGCATTTGTTCTCGGAAATCAGTTCATGTGGTAAATTGGAAAAAAAATGTGAAAATGTTCATGTGGCTTGGCGGAGTACTGAATTGAAGTCGGTTAAAACTTTGTTTTGAAAGTAAATTATTATAAACAAGGTCTTGGACGGCAGAAACTCATCTTACAGAAAAAAATTATCCGCATAAGAACATATACAAAACAGACCGATAGCTGCAAGGCGTATTTTAGAGTCCTTAATATATTAATATATGTCACCGTTAGATGGTGAACACAATCAGTTTATAAACTTACTCGCGATATTATAAACTGTCGAAAAATTGTGAACTGTCAAAACCGTCCACAATTTAACGCAATATTTTTCGTTAAGTAGTTTATTAACTTTCAATGTCGTATCGTCAAATTGTGAACTGAGATCAAATCGGCTTGCTACGGAACGTACACGAAGACTAGGTAGGTTAGGTTAGTTAGGTATCTTCAGTTGCCCGAAGGGCAAAGCGCCCAGAAATAGGAGCCCCGCGCAGCGGGGCTCCGTCGACACTGCTGGGTGCCAAAATAAATGTAATAAAATGTCGGAATAATAAAAAAAAAACAATCATGTTGTGACGTAAGTGGAAACTGATGGAAGTAGACTAATTCGCTCAACCAAACAGCGCACAGGTTGCGTTCCGAATCAGGCAAATCTGATTCAGTTCACAGTTTGACGATATGACATTGTTAGTTTAGAAACTAACGAAAATGAATGCGTAAAATTATTAATTATTTAGGCAGGTCAAAATATTCCCTCAGTTTAAAATAAACGGGTAAATTTATAAACTGACGGTTTTCACAATCTAACGGTGACATATATATATATATTAAGGCACACCCAGAATTCCGTTCAAAAATAACTTATTACAAGCAACATCAAATCAATCGTTACACAAAAATGGCTACACTAAATAAGCTACCTGATCATATAAACAATAAATGTAATAATTAATACCCAAAATAAAATCTAGTGGCAAATGCTTATTACACAGTAAATTAATATTATTAATGAGTACCTATTATTAAGAAAACATAATTAAAATAAATTATAATTATTATTCTTAGTAGGTATAGATATTTATAAAGAATAAACTTTTATTACCCGACTGCCGAAGGTCTTTTGTTTTTTTATGAATGAATTATTATTATTATGATAAGTTTTATTTCATTTTACAATGTTTGTGGTTTAGTTATTAATGTAATTAATTATTATTATCATATACAGGGCAGCTGTGTTGAAACATGTTTCTATTTTTTTTGGAACTTTATTTGTACACACAAATCAATGAATAAATGAAACGAAATGAAACCGTATTAATAATTTTGTTAAATAAATCAGCCTATATACGTCCCACTGTTGGGCACAGGCCTCCTAGTAGTCCCCACGCTTGCCCAGTGCGGGTTGGGGACTACACATACACCGAATCCTCAAGTGAACAAAGGGTTGGCAACGCGCTTGTGATTCTTCTGGAGTCACAAGTGTCCATAGGCGACGGTAACTGCTTAACATCAGGCAGGCCGTAAGCTTGTTTCCCACCGTCGTTGTATAAAAAAAACCTTTGACAGCCGCATGCCTATACAGCTATATTTATTATTTTTTTATTACAAAATAATAAAGACAGTCTCTGACGACCAAATACTATTTCAGAATCCAGACCAACAAAATACTAACTTTAATGAAGATGTCTTACCCTAATGTTCTTCTTTTGACAATGACTCTAAATTTAATAAAATCTTTCCACTTAAGTAAACAATTTATTAGTTAAGTTGGCAAACTGCACTAATAGAATAGTTAATGCGAATTCTGACTTAGAGTATTGAACTCAGACTGAATAAAAGGCTAAAGTTATCTTTGAAACTTGCAACATCTCTAGTCATTATTTGTATGAATTGCCATCGTAATTTTTTGGGGTTAACGTTAGCGGTCTGGGCTCTTCGACTTAACCTCATGAATTGACATGAACATGGGTGCGTCTCACGAAATATAACAACATTATATATAATTTCATATTAATAACGTTTACAAGATATAATGAACGTTAGCTACAATAACAAAATCAATAAAATTATAAGGAATAACGGTCAGTTGCCATAAAATAGTAATATATAACACTCAAATTTACTAATTTCAGTTGGTATAAACATGCTAAACGTATAACGATCATAATATATAATATATTTTAGTATACGCATTATAAGATATAAGAGACATGAGAAATAAATCAGAGCCCGTGGAATTAGGTTAAGGCAGCTAGAAAAAGAGGGTCTTGGGGGGCGTAGCCCCCCGCAGTAAAAAACAAATCAACGATTGTATTTTTGTTAGGTTAAGGTTATGGTTAGCTTGTGTCCCTTAGAGCGGAAATATGCACCCCGCGAAGCGGGGTGACGTCGACACGCTGGCGGTTAGGTTAGGTTTAGGTTAGTTTAAAATAATTGCCATGCATTTCTTTAAAAAAAATGTTCGGTTAGGTTAGGTTTAAGGTTAAAAGGAGACAATTTACTTTTACTAAATGATCAGGATTAATAAGTAGGGGAAGGTTTATTTTAAATTAGGAAGACCACATAACACAAAAAAAATATTTAATTTTAACAAACATAACATGTACCTATCATCAATGTTTACTTTTCTTCAAACACAAATTTGAGGCTATCGCTCTAAGTAATTCACATTCAGTATATTCAGCTTTTCAAGCGATTGCTATTAAAATAATTGTATGCGTATAAACTATACGAGCATTATAATTTTATATTAAATTATTGTTTTATATATGTTTTCAATCTTAGGAGTTATGAACATTATACTCTTTAATGTTATATCAATTGGTATTATATACATATAATAAAGCTGAAGAGGGTAGAAAGTCTGTACATGGAAGATATTCGAAAAAAAATTGGCTAGGGATACCTACTTAGAATCGATAACAAAACATGCTCCAACAGTTTATAAAATTTTTGTCTGTTTATCTGTTTGTCTGTTTATGTGACCGCGCATCACGTGAAAACGACTTAACCGATTCAAATGAAATTTGGTATAGAGATAGTTTGAAACCTGGGGAAGGTCAAAAGATAGGTTTTATCCCAAAAACCTACCTGTAGGGGGTAAAATGTTGATAACATTTGGTTTTGAGGTAGTTTAAGTTCTGGGAAGGACATTGGATAGTTTTTATTTCGGAAATCTTCCCCTAACGGGGTGAAATGGGGGATGAAATTTTGGATGGACTCCGTTTAGATCAAATTTGGTACAGATATAGTTTGAGTTCCAGAGATTGACAATGGATAGTTTGAATCCCAAAAACCATCTCCCAAGGGGATTAAATAGGGATGAAAATGTGGATACATCCCATTTAGTTAAAATTTGGTATAGAGATAGAAGGAGTCCCAGTGAAGGACAATGCATAGTTTTTATCCTGAAAAATCATCTCCTGAGGGGTGAAATGAGAGTGAACGTTTGGATAGAACCCATTTAGATGCAATTTGGTGTGGAGATAGTTAAGAGTCCTGGAGAAGGACATACAATATTTTTTGTCCAGAAATCATCTCCTTATTTATTTATCGTATGGCGGTTACACACTGGTACATATATGTATTCGTATCGATGTCGCTGATAGAGTTCCAGTGTGCGCTGAGAAGTTCAGAAGGAACAGTGCAGCTGCCGAGTTTGTTGTTATTTTAACACCACCCGGAGGTCACGTGTAGGGTTTCTAGGGTTATTCCTACGGACGTAAAACAACAACGACCTCCTAAGGGGGAGAAATGGGGTATGAAAATTTGGATGGAACCCATTTACGATATAGCGAGTTGGAGTCTTGGGGAAGGACAAAGGATAGTTTAATCCCGAAAATCATCCTCTAAGGGGGTGTAATTGTGGGTGAAAATTTGTTTGTGACCCATTTTGATAAAATTTGGTTGAAAGGTAGTTTGAGTCCAGGCAAAGGACATATTTGATGATAGTTTTAAATTCCAGAAATCATACCCTAATGGCGTGAAATTGGGTTGAAAATTGAGATGTAACCCATTTAGATGAAATTTCGTATAAAGATAGTTTGAGTCCCGGAATATGAAAACGGATAGTTTTATCCCGAAAAATCATCCCCTCAGGGATAAAATAGGGGGTGAAAATTTGGATAAAACCCATTTAGATGAAATTTGGTAAAGAGATCCCAGGGAAGGACAATGCATAGTTTTTATCCCGAAAAATAATTTCCTGAGGTGGTGAAATGAGGGTTGAACATTTGGATCGAACCCATTTAATTGAAATTAGGTATAAAGAGAGGTAGAGTCCTAGGAAAGGACATAGAATATTTTTTTATTCCGGAACACATGAAAGAAGGAAATCATCCCCTAAGGGGGTGAGAAATGGTGGATGAAAATTTGAACATAGGATAGTTTTATAACGAAAATCATCCCTTATGGGGGTGTAATTGGGGGTGGAAATTTGTTTGTGGCACATTTTGATAAAATTTAGTTTAAAGATAGTTTGAGTCCTGGAAAAGGACAATTGATAGTTTCTGTTTCAAATTTGGATTTGGATGTAGCCCATTTAGATGAAATTTGGTAAAGAGATATTTTGAGTCCCGGAGAATGACAACGGATAGTTTTTATCCCGAAAATCATCCTCTAAGGAGGTGAAATGGGGGGTGAAAAATTGGATGGAACCTATTTCGATGGAATTTGGTATAGAGATGGTTTGAGTCCTTGGAAAGGACATAGGGTAGCTTTTATTCCGGAAATCATGAAATTGGGGTTTCAATTTGGATGGAACCCTTTAGGATGAAAATGTGGTACCTATAGAGATAGTTTGAGTTGCGGAGAAGAACAACGGATTGCTTTTTGTTCAATTTGGATGCACCTTATCTGGATGAAATTTGGTAAAGAGTTAGATGGGGTTCCGGAGAAGGACAATGTATAGTTTTTATCCCGAAAATCATCTTATAGGTGAAATGAATGATGAACATTTGGATGGTACCCATTTTGATGAAATTTGGTTTAGACTTAACTTGAGGCCCAGAATGACAACGGATATTTTCAATCCCGATTATCATACCCTAAAGGGATGAAATAGAGGGTGAACATTTGAATAAAATCCATTTAAGTGAAATTTGGTATAGAGATAATGGGAGTCCCAGGGAAGGACAATTCATAGTTATTATCCTGAAAAATCATCTCCTGAAGGGGTGAAACGAGGGGTGAAAATAAGAAAGAACCCATTTAGATGAAATTCGGTATAGACATAGTTGGAGTTCCGGGAAAGGAAATCGCATAGTTTTTGTAACGAAAATCATCCCCTGAGAGGATGAAATGAGAGGTGAAGATTTGGATGGAACTCATTTAGATGAAATCTGGTTAAGAGATAGTTTGAGTCCTGGGAAAGGACATATGATAGTTATTGTTCCGGAGATCATCCCCTAAGGGGGTGAAATGGGGGTGAAAATTTGAATGGAACCCATTTACGGTATAGCGATAGTTGGGAGTCCTGAGGAAGGTCATAGGATAGTTTTATTCCGAAAATCCTCCCCTAAGTCTCTAGTCATCTAGTCTACCGGCAAGTATTGATAGCAATAGCGATCATAACTGTATAGCTAACATATTTAAATCCCATTTTTCTGTATCGTCGCCGTTGACGGCTGCGTAGTCGAAGAGTGGTGAGGGGCCACGTGGACAGGAAATTGTGGCTAGATTTACAGCGAGCGATGTTCTCACAGTTATTAAATCTATGGCACACGACGGCCTTAGTATAGAACACCTTAAGTATGCTGGCCCTCATCTGCCTAGAGTGCTGGCTTTATTTTTTAACCTATGTATAAGTCATTCATACTTGCCGGATGCCCTCATGAAAACTGTAGTTGTGCCAATAGTTAAAAACAAACATGGTGATATTAGTGACAAAAACAACTATAGGCCGATTTCGTTGGCAACTGTGATCGCGAAAGTACTTGATGCTCTGCTCAGCTCTGAGCTTGACCAATACGTGAATATACATAAAAATCAGTTCGGTTTCAGGCCGGGCCTTTCAACCGAAACAGCTATCATGTGTTTGAAGCAGACTATCAGGTATTATACGGATCGTCACACGGCCGTCTATGCGTGCTTTCTCGACCTTTCTAAAGCGTTTGACCTGGTTAGTTATGACGTTTTATGGCAGAAGCTAAAAAACATTAATATGCCTACGGAGTTATACCACATTTTTAAGTTCTGGTATCTTAACCAGGTCAACGTTGTGAGATGGTCGAACACTTACTCGGATCCATACCGGTTGGAGTGCGGGGTGAGGCAGGGGGGGGTTACCTCACCCAAGCTCTTCAACCTTAATAGAGGAGCTCAGCAGCACTCATGTCGGCTGCCACATTGATGACGTATGTCTCAATAACATAAGCTACGCTGACGACATGGTGCTGTTGAGTGCGTCGCCGTGTGGCCTTACGCATTTGATTTGCATTTGTGAGGAATTTGCTCGTGAACACGGCTTGGTCTATAATGTAAAAAAGAGCGAATGCATGGTCTTTCGAGTCAAAGGTAAAGACCTGCCTCCTGTGCCTCCTATTCGCCTATACGGTACCCCGCTGAATAGAGTAGACACCTTTAAGTACCTTGGTCATGTGGTAACCTCTGACTTGAAGGACGATGCAGATATTGAGCGAGAACGAAGGGCGCTGTGTGTTAGGGCGAATATGGTGGCTCGCAGATTTGCTCGTTGTTCTGCTGAGGTTAAAGTGACTCTTTTTAGAGCCTTTTGCACAACATTTTACACGAGCAGCCTGTGGGTCTCATATTCGCGAAAACAATACAGCGCCATTCGTGTACAATACAACAATGCCTTCAGGGCGCTGATGGGTCTTCCACGCTACTGTAGCGCGTCAGGAATGTTTGCTGAAGCCAGGGTAGACTGTTTCTACACTACCATGCGCAAGCGATGCACATCCCTGACGCGCAGGGTGCGAGACAGCCCCAACGGCATCCTGAGGGCATTTGCAGCTAGGTTTGACTGTCAGTACTTGAACCATTGCCACATGATTCATCTACTGACAGGCAAACCAATTTACTGTATGTAGTGTACTCGTAGTGTCTTTGTTTTGTATGTCCCTTTTTTAGACTTAGGATGATTATTTGTAGTTATTTTGTATTTTATTTTGTATTTAAAATGAATAATTGTAGAAATTAATTGTATATGGACTTAGTCTGAATTAAACGTTTGATTGATTGATTGATTGATAAGGGGTGAAAATTTGGATTTGAGTGACCCATTTAGATGAAATTTGGTTCACAGATAGTTGGGTTCCGGTAAAGGACATCGGATTGTTTTTATCCCGGAAATCATCTCGTAAGAAGTGGAATAGAAAATCGGTTTTCATCCAGGATGTTAGCCATCTTTCATTGAGAAAACGCTTTCTGACGGCTGCCGTGTTGTAAGGATCGTTGGAGAAAGGTGAAGTTTTATATCCGCCGAGATAGTGCGACGCACATGCAAACGCCATCGACTCAGATGACGAAGAAAACGGCTGCCGATATACTGAATCCGTCTGCTAAGCACGCCTGACGTTAAAGCGCCGTAGCCGGTTGTTACCACCAACAACGTATGTTACCAGATTATTTTGTTAACATGCGAAATGCTAGCCTAAGAGGTCATATCCCTTGATATGACCTCTAAGGCCATATGAATAACTAAATTTCACATTTTTTTGTTACAGGAATGTGGTCACTTAAGCCTCGAAGGTTTTTGAACGAGATTTAAGCTCTTATTTTTAGTCCGAAAAGGTGAGTGTCATATTTATCCGATCTTGTAAGCAGAAAGGGCGGGGACAAGTTTTGTTAGTGAATGATATGTAAACCTACGTATTTCGAATTCCCTGGAACTGGGACGGGCGTAGAAGTATGCGTTTCCTCGGACCGGGCGAAGGAGTACGTTTTTCCCTGGAACGAGCGTAGCAGTCTGTTCTCGCTGCTGAAGGAGACGTCGGCTTCGCGAAGGCTGTGTCACATTTCCTGAGCGACGGGCAGTGACGAGATACGCCGGTAGCTGTACCGAATCGCGTAATGAAAAAAAATGAATCATGGTTTTGTAGGCCATGTAAAGGTACTGTAGTAACCTTTTCTACATACACACACACTCACACTCTACGCTAGTGTTTCCGTCCGTTTTATTTTAAAGGTCCAAAGTTCATACATAGGTATATTTGGTTGTTATTTACTTTGAAATATAACTATAAGATTGCCGGGGACGCCTGGGCTACGTTCTAGTTTATTTGTATGGTGATACATGGACGGTGTAATAAATAAAATGTATTAAAGAACCAACCTAGTTTCATTACTATACAGTAAGTGTCTCCGTTAGTAAACAAATTTGTCCTAAGGCACCCACTTCTTAAAATAAAAGGACGAATTGACGTTTCTCACGGCTCGGGGCTATTATTTACAATCCACGACCCGCTTTAATGCTCACTAACTCAGGCCGGAGTGTTACAAGGTAGTTAGTAGGCGCGGCGTTGGTAGGCCCCCCGCAAGGTGGACTGATGACCTGGTAAATGTCGCGGGAGTCCGCTGGATGCGGGTGGCGCAGGATTGGTCACTTTGGAACTCTTTGGGGGAGGCCTCTGTCCAGCAGTGGACGTCTTTCGGCTGATATAATGATGATGATAATGATGATAAAAATAGTTTGAGTCTCGGGGAAGGACATAACCCTTTACACCCGAGAGATAAAAATCTTTAACAGCTCCTTGCGACATTACGTAACTTTATTATTACTTCATAAGGAGTCTAGGAAAAATAACAAAAAAAATCCTGACTGAGCTGGTCTTCCACAATCAGACCCTCACGTTCGTGTGGCTCAGGAATAATATGTAACTCGCACGTTCGTGAGGGTCATGATGTGATTGTCTAGAAAAGTTACATTTAAACGGTTATTGAAGAATTTAAATGAATAAAACACAGTTATAGAAATAAAAACTAAGTAACCTTTATTTACTCATAATTTAGGCACTAAATCACAGCGATTTCTCAGGCAGCATTACAAAATAATCAACAAAATTATAGTTTTCATAACAAAAATGCTAATTTCTAGCTTAGTTAAGACAAGTAATATCTAAATTAGTAAAATTACATGAGATCGTAATCAGACATATATATGTTTTTATGTTATTACTTCTTATGATACAATCTAAAGCAGTCTTTATCTCTCGATATGCATAAAATATGAATAAGATAAAAGATATGGAAAAGAGCTTGCAGATTTCAGAGGCGGTCGTTTTTAATTCTACGCCTGTTTTTCGCATGTAATACAAGTTCGTACATCTAGCGATCTCTTCCACGAAGTCGTTGTCAATGTACTCATGAAAGTAATTTACCGGGGAGCGGACAGGTTTCACTGGTAGCGAGGTGTAATTGTGTGGCTTGTCCGTAAACAGAACTTGCTTCCATGTTCGACTTCGAGGTGCGGGTGCTGATATGGATCTTCCACTGCGTTCATTTCCCCGGGCACGGACAGATCTACCTCTACCTCTGCCTATTCGAACATTTCTAGGTATAGATTCCGACCTACCTCGACCTGGTCGTCTTCTAGCTCCGATTTGCAACGGCGAAATAGGGGGCTGTGATAATGTCCCTAGTGGTGGAGTCGCTGGTCGCGGAGAAAGGGGTGGAGAAGATGCTCGCGTTGAACTTAGGGGAGAACGTGACCGGGGCCTTACTTCACGCAGAGTAGAAATTTCTTCATCCGCGAGCAAGTCATCATCACTGGGCAGGTTATCGAAAAAGTTAGGCACATCTTCCAAATCATCATCATCTAAACCTTCAATTTCTGACAAGTTTCCATCTGCGAGCAGATCTTCTATTATTTTATCGGTCAACGGAGCTCCTAAAATAAGCAAAACATCCCGATTAGTAAGCCAAGCGTGTACATTAATAAGTAATACCTACTAAACCAACATCACAGTACACAACCGAAACCACACTATCGTGAGAGTTCAATTATACGCAAAGCAACCGAAATCGCACGATCGTGATAGTTAAAATTCAAAAACAACTTGCATATATGCCTTTCATTCGAATTAATGCAGAGTATTTAAAATATATCACACACACAAGTACTCTTTGCAATCCAATAGTAAATTACAAAGATATATAATGGTAACTAGTAAAAAAAATGCACTTACGATAGTTAGTCCGACGTTCAAAGAACACAGCCATCTCCCACGCCACGTCAATGAGACTGACGAGTCGCGACGCGTACGCATGACCTTTCTGTATTTTTTGTCTTATTCTAGCATAGCCGCACGATCAATCGACATCGGTTGGGTTCGCAAAAGCGGTTCGCGATACGCGGCATATTTTTTCAAAATCAACACTCACGATCGTTTCGAGTCGGGTGTAAAGGGATAGGATAGGTTTTATTTTATATCGGAAATCTACCCCTAAAAGGAAAATGGAGGGTGAGAAATTGTATCGAGCTACGATATAAACGAGTTCTACGCGGACAAAGTCGCGGGCATAAGCTAGTATCTAAATAACGTCATACTTTACAAAAGTAGATATTTTGAAATTATATATTTCGTTCATTAAATCCAATGAATGTTATACTCAACAAGCTTATACAAAGTGAGCGTATATAATATTATGTATGTTATATGACGAGTTCTTATAAATATCTCGTATTACTTACCCCACGAACATTGCATCTCATTCCGTCACGTTTCGCTTGGCGCGTGGGGAAGTGAGAACTCACGAGATTATGCCAAACCAAATGAATAGTTTAAGTTGAATATTAATAGTCCCTGAATAGTTGTCTAGTCGGTAATGGGTAAATTGCTGCCAAGTAAGAATAAAAATTTGCGTATAACGTTATGACTGTCAGCTACCGAGTTATCAATAAAATATGTTGACCTCTGGTGACAGTTACGCGGCGCGGGCGCGGCAGAGATTAGAGTAGAGACAATATACGTTGTTATGTAAAAGGAGTCTAAACGTCAAATGAACGCACGCCGCAATGGCACAGAACAGGATTTCTCATTAACTCTTTTAGCAATTAAAGGTTTGAAGATGAAGACAATGTGCCAATGGACCCATGTTATAGTACATTATGATACAAGTGTGCTATGTTGGTCATTACACTCGAGTCGGTTTTTAAGCCTGAACCGAAGGCGAAGGCTTAATGGAGGCGAGAAGTGTAATGACCAATGCTCACGTGTTTCATACGACGTTTTTCAACACATTTGCGAGGAAAAAAAAAAAAAAAAATGAAAATGTTAAAAGATATGTAATGTAAAAGTCACGGCATGGGTAATATTCTGCATTATTTTGCTAATATTTAAAAAGATATGTAATGAAAAGGCACTAGTGCGATAATGTAATGTAAAAGGCACGGCATGGGTAATATTCTGCATTATCAGTGTAAATACGCTGTAATAAGACCTACTTTACGAGCAGGTGTGTTGAAAAGACTATTAACGCTCATGGGCCAACTAAAAGGTTAATTTTATTAAATTGCAATTTTGTATTGTATGCAAGGCCTTAAGAGGCAATTATAGCAAAGGCTACCCCAAACAATACCCCAAAGCTCCATATCTGTTGCTTTGTGTCTGGTTCTAGCTACGAAATAAGTTTCAAGGCACTTAAATTTAGTTATGTTCAGAACTCAGGTTGATTTTATGATGTAAAGCATATCTATTGTCCGGAATTACTAAACTTGAGTAATTATATTAAGTCTGAGAACTTAGGTTATACAAAGGGAGTGGGTAGCTACTGTTCAAGTTGGGTTTGCCATAGCGCTCAAGCTGTTAATTCATCACGATAGTTATCCGCCACTATTAATTGGAATTGGACTTAAAGCCATTGTAAGGACACCGAGTTGGTCTAGTGGGTAGTGATTATTATGAAACGTCCCGTGTGTTATGTTTTCACGTTACGTGTCGAACGTGCGCGCGCTTTTAAGTGTTATTTTTCCATGAATACAAAAATTGACCCTAAGATCTACCTAACGTACGTAGGTACAACAGCAGCCGCAGAAGTTGCTAAGCGGTCCTAGTGTTCAAAATGATCTACACACTAACTCTAATATTATCAAGGGAATAAGGATCTGTGTAGGTCATTTTGTGCGTGTTATTTTGCTTAGCTACTTATGATGCTGACTGTACGATGCGTTACGTGATCGATCTGCTGCTGAGAGGTAATCACGTAACGTTCCGAACGCGCGTTTTATTTATTCGTAAGGCTAAATTAAAAATTAAAATCGTTTTTAGTTAAAAATGCATGCAAATTAGAGCAGTATTCTTATTGCAAATTTGTAGAACGATTTTAAGGGCTGTGAGATCGATTATCGAAAAACGACAGCCGCCAAAAGGTTAGGACAATGTCATGTAATTTTTCCATATAAAAAGTGACGTTTAGATCTACCTGACGTGCGTACAATGCGTTACGTGATCGACGGAGGGTAGGCACGTAACGTTCCGAAAGCGCGTTCGTACAATTTAACTGTCATTTTTCATATAAAAAAGTGTCGTTTCTCGGATCTACCTGACGTGCGTACAGTCGCCATCACATACATAGGTACACTATAGGTGTTCAAAAATATCGGCACATGCACCCTAATGCCTTGAAAATAGAGGTGTGTCCCGATGTTTGTGAGCTGCTTGTTTGCTCCGATGTATGGATGGCGACTGTACAATGTGTTACGTGATCGACCTGCCGCTGACCTCACCTTTCTGTTTATCTTTAAAAATTAGAATGACAGTGACAAGAACAAAAAGCCTCACCTCAGGGACAACTCCTTCTATGATAAAGATACCTGGAATCGAGTTCAATATGTAGTACAACAAAGAAGCAATAGGGGACATTACTGCAATATTCTGCCGCCAGAGGCACCACGTATAGTAAACCAGTATAGAAATATAGGGATTCACACACACATGCACAATTGATTGTCAAATGAGTGACAAGGATGCTTGCATAGACAATACTGCAAGTGGGAACGAGATACAATGTCAACGCTGCTAGTGTCGCCACCTACGAAGAGTTTTGCGTAATGTTCCCTATTCTCTGAAAGAAAATCATACTGGTATTCTAATTAAAACCTTCAATGCATTTTTATTTGTTTTATCTAGGTTTTTATGGTTCCGTACAAAAAAGGTAAAACAGGAACCCTTATGGTGCGACTCTGTCCGTCTGTCCGTCTGTCCGTCCATCTGTCACAACGTTAAATATCTCAGGAACTACTTAAGCTATCAATTTTAAATTTGTACCAACTGTTAAAAGGGTGTGGAAAATGAAAAAAATAAATAAACATTTTTATTTTCTGTTTAAATGACGAATATGAGGGGAGTTAAAAAAAGTCTAGTAAATAGATCAAATGGGGTATTATATGAATGGGCTTGTGTTGCACATTCTAAAACTTTTTTACTTTTTTTCTACCGTGGTTAAATTTTGATTTATTAAGGAAAATGTAGAAAAAAATACCATTCTCCCCCCCTTATCTCCGAAGTTTACAAAGCGAAAATTCTTAAATAATTACATATGATAAAGGGTAACATAAGTAATACAAAAAAAATAAAACTATAGCTCTATCTAGCTTATTTATTTTTTTTATTTATCAAAAATAATTTCTTAATTAAATTTGTAATTTACTTACTTTTGTATGAAATTTTCTACCTTCAAATTCCTACCAGATTATCGTTAAAGTCCCTTCTTTCAAATAAAAAATAAATAATCAAAATCGGTACGCGTGATAAAAAGCTATCGATGGATAAACAAACATACTAGGTTGTAAGTTGTTAGTACCAAAATGCAGAAGGCGCTTTGCAACGGTAACTTCTACTATGAGCTGTTTAAGGTTGTTCAAGAATGAATTAGGTCCTGAAATGACGGGTATGGTGTACGAAAGTTTGTACGGAACCCTCGGTGCGCGAGTCAGACTCGTACTTGACTGTTTTTTTCTAATTCCCACTAGTCATTTAAATTCAACTCCCGACTTGCTATACAGGGTGTTTGGTCCATCGTTTGCCAAATTAAAACGTCAGGTAGTATGGGTAATTTGCTATCACTTCCAGCATTCAAAAAAAAATTATGGCCACGGGTTTTTTTTAATATTTAAAAAAAATATGTAAAATTCTAAGGTGACCCGTGGCTACAAATTTTTTTTGAATGCTAGAAGTGATAGCAAATGACCCAAACTACCTGACGTTTTAATTTGGCAAACGATGGACCAAACACCCTGTATAATTAACCAGACAACGTGTTTGGTCTCACCTCGTCTCATCTTGACCTTGAAATGACTAAAAACTTTACTTTATCGTAGGTCTGACTATATTAGTTTAATTGGTATGCATTGCGAACACAAAGAGGTTAATCCCGTTCAACATTTTGTATAACAACGTGATAATCTATGGTTGTCTCCCGAAAAGAACGGAAGACGTTGTGAAAGCGCGCAACATTGATACGAGTATCTTTTACTATGCGAAGTTTCCAACCAAATCGGTCTCCTTACAACATCGTCTGATTCCCTATCATGGCATAGACCTGGAGCCTTCCTATGCATTGTCAAGTGGCTCGCTGATTAGATTGATCTCCACTACTGTCAGTATATATACAGGATATATTATTCAAACAGGGCATTGAGGGAAAGTCCGAAACTATAAGAGATACGGAAATTTACTCTTAGAAGTCACGAGACCGATTTAGAAAAAATAAAAATTGCATTCAAAGAACCCGGTCAAATCTGTCCAAAATTCAGAGTTCGTCTTTTGCGTAAATTATTAGTGCTGGATGTACCAAAGGAACAGTTGATGCTAAGGAACCCCTATCTACAATCACAGGAAAATGCCGAAATTCAAAGTTTACGTACATACGAAGTACCTACCTAATTGCGTATTATTGGATGTAACTAACTATTCACTTGCTTGTGGTAAACACAGTTGCCAATTTCGTGCACTCCTAATTGCTTCTGGTAACTGTGGTTGCTAAGCGAAGAATGAAATCATGATATAAAAAAAAAATTTAGGCTACTTTATTTAATGCACTACCCACGCAAAAACACGCAAATAAATTCAACAAATCACCACCAATTTTATTATGAAAAACCCTTGGCATGCTTGTCGCTTCTGCACGAAACATTCATATGAGTTGGCTGGAGATGTAGCTTGCGTAACGTCCACCGCAGAAATGCCCATTATCATAATGCAAAAATACGAGGTACCTACATCGCATCATTGCTATTTAATAGAGTTAGTAGCAAAATAATATTTTTCCAGCAACTAGAATTCCGCAAATTAAAGCCAGCACCGCTACTACGAGAATTGAATCACGGCTATCAAAAGACGATATCCATCTCTTTCTAATTAGAACGCTTAGAAAGGGACGGATAGTCTATGTCGCCGCGACACAGCTCGCGCGCCTTCCTGTTATAGCCGTGCTGAGGTTCTAATTCTCATACTCATACTCATAATTTATTGGTAATAAAAAATTACATGTCAACATAATAATTACATGAAAATCATCGCTGTAGGTGTCTGTCTGACACCTCGGCATAATGCTGAGACAGCGACCTATTCACTGCCGCAAAGACACACACAATATGTGTTAAATTGTAATGTATGCCTACTCCCTTTGTCTATGTGTGTCTTTTGTGTAGTAAATAAATGCCTTCTTTCTTTTCTTTTCTTTCTTTATAATAAGTAGTAAAATATAAATACCACTATCTCTGTCGCTCAAGTATTATAAGTGCGATAGAAACGAAAATATCGGAGTTACAAAATAGTTTTTTTTCATATACGAGTATGTAAGTATTCAATTTAATAAATTATTCCATGGTGAAATTCCAATTTTTGTTTTATGATTTTGGATTATGATGATGGTGAAATTTCCCTGAGCATCCCAAATCACCCCCGAGGAAGAGGAAGACCACCTGCAACGTGGTGGTCCAATGTCGAAAAAGAGGTGAGGACACTTCTGACTACATCGACAACCCAGGATAGAATACCCTGGCGCAAACGTGCGAGGAGGCCCGACCCCATCTAAAATGGGAAATGGGCTGGGCAAAGAAGAAAGATTCCATGGTGAAATTACAGTGGGTTATGACTCAATGATTCTCTGGTTAGTCCAATTGGTACAAGGAAAGTGATAACGCCGTCTATTTCAGATTCAAATAAAACTTGCAGAGCAACTAATTTGGTTAAAGAAACCTAAAGTTGAATCTGTAAAGAATGCTTTTGTTGGAATTATTTAACCTTCTCAAGTTTTAAAACAGAGTCCAAGTCCAAGTTATAAGACAAGTTGTCCGTTTTTCATAGTTAATTTCAAAAACTTAAAATGTCTGTTAGCATTAAGATTTTTAGATCTCCAAAAAGGAATGTTGATTTATCTTTTACTACATTTTGCCAGCCACTTCGTCCGCGAAAACTCGTAAATTGCCTAAGGTATTAGAAAGAAAAAAAAACATTTATTAACGTCTTCACCTTACAATTGAACACAGAAATATAAAAAGCAACGACGTTAAACTTAGCATGATGCCGCGGCGCTGGTCTTCCGTGGAGACTTGCCTTAATACTATGAATGACGACATCAAAAACATTTTTTTTTTATAAAATACATAACAAAACAAACAAATTTATAACTGGCAACACCTGCCGACATCCAAAGTTATGCAATTTTACTGCCAATTATTCTTTTACAGCAACTCGAACTCGTAATTACAATTACCATCTAAAAACATGTTTTTGTACTCGTCGATTAAACAAACATGTACAAGTTGGAATGCGGCGTGAGACAGGGCGGGTTAAGCTCTCCTAGCCTTTTCAACTTGTATATGAACAGCTTGATGGATGAGCTAAGCAATGCCATGGTCGGATGCTCAATAGACGGAAAAATGGTCAATAATATAAGCTATGCAGACGACATGGCATTGCTGACCCCATCCGTCAGTGCGTTGGACACACTGCTGCGTATCTGTGAAAGGTACGTGGAGACCCATGGCTTAAGGTACAACGTCGCGAAAAGCGAGTTGCTCCTTTTTAAGTCTGGAAAGAAAACGTACACAATACCACCTGTCAAATTAAACGGCACCCCGCTAAAACAGGTTTCAAAATTTAAGTACCTTGGCCATTGGGTCTCCGAGTCCCTCTGTGATGACTTGGACATAGAACGGGAGAGGAGAGCGCTGGCAGTCCGGTGCAACATGGTGGCCCGCAGGTTTGCAAGGTGTTCAGAGCAAGTTAAGTTAACGCTTTTTAAAGCTTTTTGCCAGACTTTCTACACCTGCAGCCTGTGGGTTAACTACACGCAGAAGGCTATCAGTGCTCTAAGAGTACAGTACAACAATGGTTTCAGGATACTGTTGGGGCTGCCTCGTTTCTGTAGCGCGTCGGGGATGTTCGCTGATGCGCATGTTGACGGGTTTGCCGCTATTATGCGCAAAAGGGTAGCATCCGTGGTGCGCAGAATTCGGGGCAGCCCAAACACTCTACTGAGTACCATTGTTGACAGATTTGAAGGCCGTATCCAGAAACACTGGAACGATATTCATTGTTTAGTTTAATACCTAATGTTTATATTTCATGTACCCACTAACACTAGAATTAAGTTTTTCATATGTTTTTGCTTTTACTAACAACTATGGACAATGTTCCGAAATAAATTATTTGAATTGAATTGAATTGAATTAAGATTTCGTAGAGAATACTGCAACGTCACTCTTTTCATAGTTGTAGTCCATGTTACTGTCGAAACAATCGAAATAACTGTTTCGATACGCTCCAGACAACCAAAAAAAATTGAAAATGGAACTAAAATAAATTCGACCAATCACGTGGCTGCTTTACCGAACTGTAATGAATTGGACCGATATAATCGCTTTGATTATTGAGTTTACTCGTTGATGTCGTACGCTCGTTGATGTCTTTTAAGATATCAACGAGCGTACGAGCGATAGGCTGCACTTCGTTTCAACAGTATCGAGTTTGTTTAATTAGTTCAGTTGACTCGTAGAAAATTAATTTTAATGAACTCGTACAAAAAGTATTGTTCACAATAGTGTTATAATCAAGCTTTTTAATCTCGTACCTTATTTAGGCCACTCAGCAAGCTTCGTGGCCTAAACACGGTACTCGACTAAAAAGCTCTCTATTATAACACGATTGTGAAGAATACTATTTTGCAGTTGCAATGCAGTTACACAGGAAGATTTGTCGCGAATGCAGTTACACAGGAAAAGGAAATTTAAATTATAATATAAAACAACAAAACCTCAGCTATTACAAATATTTACATAAAAAAAAACCGGCCAAGTGCGAGTCTGACTCGCGTACGAAGGGTTCCGTACCATCTATAATCTATAAAAACCTATTTTATTCTGTGTTTTTAGTATTTGTTGTTATAGCGGCAACAGAAATACATCATCTGTGAAAATTTCAGCTGGTATGAGTGAGATACAGCCTGGTGACAGACATACGGACGGACGGTTACCGGAGTTTTACTCTTTGAGTACGGAACCCTCAAAACAACTTGTAATAATCTTTTTCAGTGTAGTGAATTTTTTTTTGTTTAATTTGCAATGTTTGTGTAAGACCTAGTTACTATTTGTTTCTTAATACATAAATAAAGAAAACTGAAATAAAAAAAAACCGGCCAAGTGCGAGTTGGACTCGCGCACGAAGGGTTCCGTACTATTATCTATTTAAACGGCAAAAATATCACGTTTGTTATATGCTACTCTTAAAAACTGTTTTATTTTGTTTTTAGTATTTGTTGTTATAGCGGCAACAGAAATACATAATCTGTGAAAATGTCAACTCTCTAGCTATCACGGTTCTTGAGATACAGCCTGGTGACAGACAGACGGACGGACAGCGAAGTCTCAGTATATAATAGGGTCCCGTTTTACTCTTTGAGTACGGAACCCTAAAAAAGAAGAAATACCTAGACTAACAGCAACTTAGTTCTCATTAAAATAATATCCTGCATTTGGATTTAAACTATTGGATGTCTTCAGCGCACGAACTGGAGGATAAACTGCCTGTACAAAAACTAATAGCAAATATTATTTTAAACTTCCCACGGGCAAGGCGTGAATCATATCACTTTAATAGATATCTCCACTCTCCTTTTTCACCCCTTTAAAGGATAATTTCCACCCAGGGTGGGTCTCAAATTATCACCATACCAAATTACATCCAAATCATTTAAGCGGTTTATGAATGAAAATGTGACAGACAAACAGAGTTACATTTGTATTTATAATATTACTAGCAATACTAGAAATCCGCGTAGAACTCGTTTATATTGTAACACCATACAAACTGTGCCTCCATTTCTCCCCCTTAAGGAAATAATTACCGGGATAAATTTTATTCTTTATCCTTCCTAGGGTCTCAAACTATCTCCATACAAAAATTTATCTAAGTCGGCTCAGCGGCTTATGCGTAAAAAGATAACATACATACAGAGTTACATTTGCATTTATACAGAGATTTAGATAGAGGCATTATAAGGTGTTAGAGACCTACTTAAATAAAACATTATTATCAAAAAACCGGCCAAGTGCGAGTCGGACTCGCGCACGAAGGGGAACCATTATCGATAAAAACGGAAAAAATCACGTTTGTTGTATGGGAACCCCTTAAATATTTATTGTATTCTGTTTTTTTAGTATTTGTTGTCATGGCGGCAACTGAAATAAATCATCTGTGAAAATTTCAACTGTCTATACAGGCTGGTGACAGACGGACAGATAGACAGACGGACATTGGAGTCTTAGTTTCATTAGGGTCACGTTTTACCCTTTGGGTACCGAACCCTAAAAAGTAACTATTTGTAACGATTTAATTTCTAATCAAAACGTGTCTTATTATTCAAATCCTTTTTGAATGCTAATGAAACCTTCTAGCTTTTTCAAACTTTAGTCTGCCATCAAATCCAGTCAACTGTGACTAAGGGGTCCATCTCTCTATGCATGGGATTGAAATCCAATTTACATTAGTTTTGCGCGATTAACCCATCAAGCGCCAATCGCAACACAGGCGCTTTTCACCATATTGAACATTAACACTTTAAAAAAAATGATGAATCCTCTTTCCGCTTCTTAAACCGGTTACCGATTCCGTGGTTTTCCTCGTATGTAGCGGAAATTGCCTACGGCGTAGGGACACAAATGTCGGGTTCCCGGCACTGAATGTGTTAAACTACTACTTACGGATTACGGTGTACTGCTACGAGCGAGGCGTGGCGGGAATGGATTACGAAGAAGATAAGCTATTATTTCTAACGCAAAGTTTATAATTTGCACAATTGATGATAGGACATGGGTTTGAGATACATTGCGAGTTTTGACTATGATATTACCTCGTCATAACGTAGCTGTCATATCGATCATCATGATGGTATGAGCCAAAAGACGTCGACTGCTGGACCTATGTTAGCTTCCTCCAAAGAGTGCCACAATGACCGGTCATTTCGATACAGGACATAAACTAGTTAATTAACCTGTCGATATGATAGAGACGTTATGACAAGATTATATTATATCTGATGATCTCCACGAAATTTTCAACCACAAATTAGAATAGTTCATGATAGCGCACGTGGAAACAAAGGCACACGTGGTAAGTAATTGTGATTTAAATCCTATGCGTTTAGCCAGATAGACCACAAGACTAGATTCCATTATAGATGCGACTTCTATTGTTTACTGTGCCTTTTTTATCTCGTCCGTTGTTGCTTTACTTTGTCCTGGGTCTGATGTTTGAACTCGATTAAGTCTTAGCTGGGTATTGAAATAATTAGTATTTCATTAAGACAGCAAATATCAGTCTAAGTCTAAAGCGGAAGATGGACAACGTAAAAGTTAAATTATAGGCCATGATGAATTTAACTTTTATTTGACTCCATAATTGTAATAAATATAAACCAATAAACTGTAACTAACTTTATCTATGATCCCAGTTGGTCGAAATAAATGTCTTGAATTGAATTGAATTGAATAATTTCAATTTAACTGAGTATTTGTAGTTTTTTCATACAATCCACTACAACATGTAGAAAACGTAATAAATCTGGTCGTTTTCCGTGCAAAAAGACCTTAAAGCTTGCAAATTGCTCCATTGCAAAGCCGTTGGCACTTGGACAGCCCAAAAAATCCCGTTAAAAATACAAAAAACAGAACACTCCCATAACTTTAGCTTACCTCAGTAGGACGGTTCTAGTTCGCGTCCACAAGAGTATACTCCGTTACCCTGCACGTGTCTCCTGGGTGGTGCTAAACGAGCTAGAAACTATAGGCAAATAATATAAAAGAAGACAAGCCTATCCAATGGCTTACCATACGATTAAATAAAAAAACCGGCCAAGTGCGAGTCGGACTCGCGCACGAAGGGTTCCGTACCATTATCTATAAAAATATTTATTTTATTCTGATTTTAGTATTTGATGTTATAGCGGCAACGGAAATACATTATCTGTGGAAATTTCAACTGGAACTATCACGGTATGGGTCCCGTTTCACTCTTTGAGTACGGAACCCTAAAAGCTTACCTTAAACTCGGCGAGTCTCCATGGACCAAAGATTAACACGGGCTAACAAGACAACCAATATTTCAGGCCTCGGAGCAATGTTGCAAAGCAGATTACATGGTTCATTAGGCCGACTGGAGGGCGCGCAACATACACATTCTCTATAAAACAGCGCTTTCACTTTTATAAAACTTTCAACCCATTTTTGTACTTCATTGATAGAAAGGAAACGATCTGCTTGATGTTAAGCAGACACTGCTGTGGACGCTTCCGACTGCAAAGGCGATTTGATTTTAGGATTAAGACAGATGCAGGTTCCTTACTCGGAAACTCTGGTGGCTGATTGTTTACTTTCAAGCGTGAAAATTAAATGAAAGTAAATAAGATTATATTTAGTCCCAAAATTGCAGGCATTCACTTTCTGCCGATATAATTATATTCTGTTTTTAAATTTTCTATCGCTATTTAGAAATATAATTTCATATTTTTTTACAGTTTTCGAGTGAATGAGTTGAGCGCTCGAAAGTCAAAAAGCGGTCCCCTGGTCGATTGAGCAACCCTGAGGTACATACGTGAACGTTTTTTTTTTGGATGGGAAACTGGCACTTAAATTATTCTAACGCTCCTTCGAAAAGTGACGCAATTACCCCTCTGGAATACAATACCACTTACTTACAGATAGGGATGTTAAATTCTTCTATTCGCTGCGCGTGCTTATGGAGTAAGTACAATTTTATTAAAGAACATAAATAAATACCCAAAAAATTAAGACAAAGACTGACCTCGCTGGCGGCAGCCGAAACGCTTCAAACTTATTGGTTTAAAAGTATGACGTCACAGTTTGCAATTTGTACTACTTAATCGTTGTGTGGAAAATCAAGTAAATTGCTGTTTTGGTCACGAAATACTGAGTCCAGAGTTTTGTCATACAAATTTGTTTCCGTAAAAGCATAAGGATTCTAATTGGTAGCTTTAAATTTGCTCTTGGATAATAAATGCTGGTGAAATATGTGTTATGTAAAATATTTTCTGACCACCTCTTGTACCATATTTCAAGCAAAATAAAGTTATTTGTATTTGTAAAAAAAAACATATATTTCTAAACTTGAAAGTTCCATCATGGATATATATAATCACTAGCTGTTGCCCGCGACTTCGTCCGCGTAGAACTTTTTATCGTCTTAGAAAATGATTTCTCTCAATACAAAATTTGAACTCTCTTTTAGGGGATAATTAAAAAAAAAGTTGATGTTCATTTTCTAGTTTGTGAACAAACAGTCTAAAACCAAAGTTGAAAATCTCATACTTTAAAAATGCCTTGAAATACTCAAACTTTGAACCAATTTTAACACTCTTAGGGGATGAATTTGGAAAAACTCTGAAATCAGTTTTGTAGTCTTTTAACGTACAGAATAAGACCGAAGTTAAAAATCTCTTACTCACACTTTAAAATTTTATTGCTCGCCATTTAAAATTTAAACCCCCTTTTAAACCCCCTTAGAAGTTGAATTTTTCTAATCGCTGAAAGAACTTTTTTCGTAAACTTTTAAGTCTCTAGCTCAAAAAAAGTGTTGCCCATACAAAGCTTTCTTAACCCCCTTAGGGGTGGAATTTTCTAAAACTCTGAAAGTACTTTATTATTAATTTTAATAAGTAACATTTTGAATAGTTTTAAGTCTAGTAAAAAAAAAAGTTTTTCCCACACAACACTGGCTACCCTTCTTAAGGATCTTAAGGATCCCCTTAGGGATGGAGTTTTCTAATAAGTAATCTTTTTGCAAAGTTTTAAGTCTAACTCAAAAAAAGTGTTGCCCATGCAAAGCTTGCTCTCCTTTTTAACCCTATTAGGGGTGGAATTTTCTAAAACGATTTGTGTTCTTTTTTTGTATTTTAATAAGTAATCTTTCTACAAAGTTTCAAGTCTCTAACTCAAAAACATAAACTTTCCCTGATAAAAACTTTGCACCCCTTTTTATCCCCCTTAGGGATAGATTTTTTCAAAACGCTGACAGTCTTTTTTTTGTATTTTTATAAGTAATCTTTCTACAAATTTTTAAGTGTCTAGCTCAGAAAAAGTGTTCCCCATACAAACCTTGCACCCTTTTTTAACCCCCTTAGGGAATGATTTTTGTAAAACGCCGAATGTAGTATTTTTCATGTTCTAATAAGTAATTTTTCGACAAAATTTTAAGTCTCTATTAAAAAAATATATGTTTTTCCCATACAAACTTTGCACCCTATTTTACCCCCTTAGGGGTAAAATTTTCCAAAACACTGAAAGTACTTTCTTTGTATTTAAATAATCTTTCTACAAAGTTTTAGGACTCTAGCTAAAAAAAATAGTTTCCCACATACAAACTTTGCACTCCTATTTTAAGCCCCCTATTTTTAGGGGTAGAATTTTCTAAAACGCTGAAAGTACTTAATTTGTATTCTGATGACTAATCTTTCTACAAAGTTTTAAGTCTCTATTTAAAAAAAATATTGTTTTCCCCATACAAAATTTGCACCCCTATTTTACCACCTTAGGGGTAGATTTTTTTAAAACACTGAATCTAGGTACTTTATTTGTATTCTAATGAATAATTTCTCTACAAAGTTTTAAGTCTCTATTTAAAAAAAAGTAGTTTTTCCCATACAAACTTTGCACTCTATTTTACCCCTTTAGGGGTAGAATTTTCTAAAACCCTGAAAGTTCTTTATTTGTATTCTAATGACTGATCTTTCTACAAAGTTTTAAGTCTCTATTTAAAAAAAAATGTTTTCCCCATACAAACCTTGCACCCCTATTTTATCCCCGTAGGGGTGGAATTTTCCAAAACGCTGAAAGTGTTTCATTTGTATTCTAATAACTAATTTTTCTAAAAAGTTTAAGTCTATAGCTCAAAAAAAAAAGGTTCTCCCATACAAACTTTGCACCCCTATTTTACCCCCTTAGGGGTAGAATTTTCAAAAATCCCTTTTTATCCCTAGCCCACGTTATAAAAGCAACATACTGTGCAAAAATCAACTCTCTAAGATTAGTAGTTTCGGCTGTGCGTTGATGAGTGAGTGAGTGAGTGATTGAGTGAATAAGTCAGTCAGGACATAGGCATTTATTATGTATAAATAGATACAAGATAATGAAACTCCCATTCAAATATCTCAAAAAATTATGAAGCTACATCCGTTTTAATTTCGCTTGTTAGAGTGAGAAAACGATGAGGGACCGTGACGTCAATATACTCGAGCGTCATAGTAAAAAACAATCGTTTCATATGAAGGTGCGTTTTGCGGAAAAGGGACAGAACATACCCCCTCTTAAAACTTTGGACTCTTATAACTTAATCATTACCTATTTAACCTCTTGGTTTGTTTTTCTCCATTTGACTATATTTATTTTAAATTCTTTTTCGAGAAAATACATTATGATTATTTACCATATTTTCTATTCCTGAGCTATAACCACGAACTTCGGAATTCGAAAATATTCGGGTATCTCTATCTCTATCGCACTAACCGTACTCGAGTGACAGGGATGCAAATATATGAACATTGAGTATCGGTTTTCGTGGTAGCGCCGCAGGTACTTTGGCTGAATGCGCCGAGCGCGTGCCATTGTCATTCAAAAAAAACAAATTCGTGTTAATTATATTGTTCAAATTTGTTGATTTCATTTATTGAAATTACTACATAAATCGACATTTGCGCATATAAGTTCTCATATCAGAATCGAATATTTTTTTATGGTTTATATTTTAGCATTTGTCTCGTAAAGGTCTATCGTAGACGGGATTTAAATTATTAATAAGTGAAAGGCAAAGCAATTCCGCCATTTTGACGAAAATTTGACGTTTCTTATAGCTGACAGTTGGAGCAGCGTTAGATTTCAATAAAAATAAATGAAAAATTAAATGATGTCGTATATTTCGGAAAATTAATTAACTGTCGCAGTCGGATAAAAACTATCCTAAGTTGCAGCTAGAATAATAATGTACCTATATAAAATGTTTCATATTTTTCCGTTCATGGGATGCTGAGAACATTCGTACCGCGCAAAGCTTAGTTTCAAACTGGCTGATTCTTTTTTTAATTTAGAGATTTATTATAAGTGGAGATAATATAATATCTTTTTAGACAGAGAAATCAGTGAACATATATAAAAAAATCACACAATGTAATATAGAACCTTTGAAGTCGGTTTAAAACCTCGAGAGATAAAAAAACCGGCCGAGTGCGAGTTGGACTCGCACACAAAGGGTTCCGTACCATTATCTATAAAAACGGCAAAAAAATCACGTTTGTTGTATGGGAGCCCCCCTTAAAAATATATTTTATATTGTTTTTAGTATTTGTTGTTATAGCGGCAACAGAAATACATAATCTGTGAAAATTTTAACTCTCTAGCTATCACGGTTCTTGTGCCGATTATCCACTACACACAGCCTGGTGACAGATTATCCATAAAATGGCAAATAAATAACGTTTTTTGTATGGGAGCCCCCCTTAAAAAAATATTTTATTTTGTTTTTAGTATTTGTTGTTATAGCAGCCACAGAAATACATAGATTTAGATTTAGATTTATTTATTTCGAGATAAAAATTACAATATAGGTTTGCATACAATGTCAAAATTATAAGAATCCTTATCACGATCGTCAATAATCAGAAATAAAATTTAAAAATATTCAAAATGCAAATACACAAAGTGAAAATTGTAGCTCTAATTACGGATTGTCATTTAACAACTAATAGACACATACTATTAAACAAATAAACAATGTCAATTTATGCATTAGGTACGATTAAAAAGAAATCATATCAAATTATAGCTGTCAACTCTTAAAAAACCATTTCCATGAACTCATGAACAGAGTACAGAGGGTTATCCAACAAAAGATTTCTCAGTCTAAGCCCAAATGTTTCGTCGCAAGGTTCGTTTCTTATATCGGCGGGTAGGTGCTCGAAATAAGTAGGCCCTATAACCCGGGGATTTTTTTCTGAAAGCGCCATGCGACGAGGAACTGTCCTTAGGCGCCCAGTTGAACGAAGCTGTTTGCCTGGTACATTCACACGCTCAAACTAGGAGATGTTTTTTCTTACAAATAAGAGAAGCTCAAACAGATGTTGTGAGTAGTGTGTCATTATGCGTTGCGTTGAGAATAACTTCCGACAGGGGTGCCGATGCTTGACTCCTACAAGTACCCGAACTGCACATTTTTGCATGACAAGAACTCTTTGCGCATTGGTGGAGTTACCCCAAAGGAGGGTACCGTAGGACATCAGTGAATGAAAATATGCGAAATAAACTTGTTTCAGTGAATCACCTGAGATTAGTGGCTTTAATTTTCTCAACGCAAAGACAGCACTACTCAACCTGTCACACAGACTGTCAACATGGCGCTTCCAATTCAAATTGGAGTCAATAATAAATCCAAGTAACCTGCTTTCCTCACACAATGACATTGAACAGCTTGCCATTGACAATGGCGTTGGTACTTTACGGCCAGAAAAAAGCATTATATTGGATTTGGCTACATTCAGTAACAGCCCGTTAGCCGCGAACCATGTTTGGAGTTGCGTGCAAGCCGCGTTTATTTTGACGCTTAGTTGTTCATAGCTGTTTGCACCGACCAACACGGTAGTATCATCCGCAAACAGTACTGATAACCCGGCTACGATATTCGACGGCAGGTCATTAACAAATAATAAAAATATATTCATAATCTGTGAAAATTTCAACTCTCTAGCTTTCACGGTTCTTGAGATACAGCCTGGTGACAGACAGACGGACGGACGGACGGACGGACGGACGGACGGACGGACGGACGGATGGACAGTGAAGTCTTAGTAATAGGGTCCGTTTTACTCTTTGAGTACGGAACCCTAAAAACATACAATGTAACATAGAACCTTTGACGTCGGTTAAAAACTTCGAGAGATATAAAATGGTGTGTCTGTTCGTGAGTTCATGTACAGTTTGTGCACGCAATACCTACGTTTATTGCCGAACAAGACAAATATGTACGCGCTTTGTTTGTGCCTCTAATTTGTAACCACAATAATATGTTCTCAATATACTCCCATGCCACGCATTCTCTTACACAAAAATACATAATGTTAAAATGAAACGTTCGTTCTGTACATCTTTCACGCCGGTATTTCGAAAAGGGGTAGGAAGAGCACATTTAATTCAATGAACTGTGCTATTTTTAGCAATGGGGAGTGGATGAAAATTTTAGAATTGCCTGATTTATTTTTGGTGATAGGAATAACCTTCCTTAGCACCAGAAAAAAGTTTCAGAGTTTTCAGCTCCGTCAATTATTTTTGAAAAATATAAACAGTTTCCTCACTTACGTTTTGGGTTTAGGACGGCGAATGAGACACTTTCCTTGATCCGTCTCATATTGCAAAAAATATTTTAAATATCTGACCCTGGCAATGACAAATATATCTGCTGCAGCTGTCAATATCATTGCCAGAGTCAGTTTACCACGGATATTTAAGATATTTACGTCATACCTGGCCATAAAGTAGGAATTACCGCACGCTTTGCGTGCGGAAAACCCCGCTTCCTGGCCAGATAGAGACGTAAAATTTTGTACTCACCACGGGCGGTAATAAAGAAAGCCTCAGAGCGCATATTTATCGCCCTTGCCTTCGGCTCGGGCGTTAAATACCTGCGATCTGAGACATTCTTTGTTTAACCGCCCTAGGTAAGAAATGTACTATTTCTTGTAATATGAGGCGGATCAAGGAAATTGTCTCATTCGCCGTCCTAACCCCAAAACGTAAGTAAGGAAACTGTTGATATTTTTCAAAAATAATTGACGGAGCTGAAAACTCTGAAACTTTTTTCTGGTGCTAAGGAAGGTTATTCCTATCACCAAAAAAAAATCAGGCAATTCTAAAATTTTCATCCTTTCCCAGTTGGGTACTTTTCAGGGTAAAAAAAATATAGTCCGTCAGTCAGGTTACCTATCAAAAATATTGGACACGAAGTATCTTTTGTTTTTGTCAATCAACCAAAAAATGATGACGACATTATAATAGCCCCTTTAAGTTCCGTGTGACGTTATGGTACAATATTTAGCATAATGTGACGTCACGCGGAACATTAACAGGCTTCAACATTTTTTTTTTTTGATTGACAACAAAGATACGTGTCCAATATGTTTTGTTAATCTAACTGACGGATTAATTTTTGTTTAAGGAAAGTAGCCAGTTGTGGGTTTAAAAGACAGGGAGAATTTAATATTGTAAAATATTGATTGATTGAGATAACGCCTACAACGGCAACTTTGCTGCCAACACAGGCAATGTTCCAGGCAATATTTACAGTGGCAGTATTTCCTGATAATGGGCGTTTTGGCAACGGTAACCCAGTAGGTATTTGGATCGACAGTCGTCGCGAACGGTGTCAGTATCCGATTTGCAGAGCCTAATGCGGCAATAACACTTCGTCGTTCACCTAATGCGGTCGCCGCATTAGGTGAACGACGCAGTGTATTTGCCGCTTTACGTGGTATTTACACTTTTGCGGTCGCCGCATGCGGCGAACGACGCAGTGTTATTGCTCTAAAATCAACAAACGAAAAATTCTACAAAAATATGTTTACCATCCCTACCTACCTACGTTATAAATTACATTGTTTAAAAATTTCTATTTATTTATAAATCCTGTCAAAAAAAACTGTATTACTAGACTTTGGATAACAGCTTTAGATTAGGAACTATAGGTAAGTTCTTAATGGACAGTCTTTTTTACAGTGTCGACGAATTTTGTAATTATAGGACATTATAAGTAGTATAGGGACATTTTGATAGTTATTATTTATATTGTATTTACAAGCTGTATATTAACTTGCACCGTTCGTATTGTATGTAGGTATGTAAGTAAATAAGTTGTCCGTCAAAATTTGCAATCCGTTTTTCAGTCACTTCCCTTTATCCAATTGGGAATGGATGAAAATTTTAGAAGTGCCTGATTATTTTTTTGGTGATAGGAATAACCTTCCTTAGCACCAGAAAAAAGTTGCAGACATTTCAGCTGCGTCAATTATTTTTGAAAAATATAAAAAAGTTGCCTCACTTACGTTTTGGGTTTAGGACGGCGAATGAGACACTTTCCTTGATCCAAGTGAGGAAACTATTTAAATTTTTCAAAAATAAATGACGCAGCAGAAAAGTCTACAACTTTTTTCTGGTGCTAAGGAAGGTTATTCCTATCACCAAAAAAATTATTAGGCACTTCTAAAATTTTCATCCATTCCCCATAGTGCTTAAATTTTGCAATCATATGTATATCGCATGACAATACAATAATTTGATGACTTGTAGCTGATATGAGCTGGAGCTGGAAGGTGGCCATATGAACTCCGCAATAAAACGACACAACTCCATCGAGTTTGGGCTCGTTAGAATCGTCTCAATGAGTAGTCGATGATGGTATGCTGCAGAAAAATACAGTCGGCTATAAAAGTTTGTAACAAAAATGAAATTTTTGACAGTAACTTATTTATTTTTATTTTTGACTTGTAATTAATGTTATCATTAATGTTTTTCTTCTTATTGATTTGGCTTGTGCTGTTCTGATCGCATTAAATGATTTGATTTGAATTGAATTGAATAAAATAAGTGATATTTTCGCCGTCCTATCTGAAACCAAATAAAAATACATAACTCTAAAACGAGAAGTAGGTACCAAAGATGCGCTGAGTTGAGAGTAAAAAAAAATTTTTTTGTTTTTGTATTTTGCCTGCAGTTTTTTCTTGTTATCAACACAACGAATCTTCTTATAAATAAAGTGTCAGCAACGTGCTTGCGATTCTTCTGGAGTCGCAAGCCTCCATATGCTACGGTATCCGATTACCTGCATCAGGAAGGCCGTTAGCTTGTTTGTACAATCAAGTAAACAATCATTCTTCATTTCTTCTATCAATGATCTGTTTTGACAAGTTTATGTGCGCGTGCGAAGCGCACAACATACCGAGCCAGCTTAGCGAGCGTGCGAGACACAATTTTCAGGGATAAGTGACGTAACCGTCCCAATGCTCGACACCTTAATGCCTAATAGATGACACCTATTGTACAATTCTATTGTTGACATGATAACGTCTTATAAATCGATGAACACCGGCTGCACGCACGAAAAAGTGTGACTCATTGTCCCGTTCCGAACGCCGGCTGCGCGCACGACATATCAACGTACAGCCCAAACCGCTGGTTCAATCAAAATCAAAATCAATTATTTAGTCTGCAAATAGGCCACAAGGGCACTTTTAAGGCGTCCACACACCGAACGCGGGCCCGCCGCGGGCCCGCTTGCCCGCGTTCTATGTGTGTTTGAAGTGAAGTTTCAATGTTTTAATATAAGGTCTGTATCAGAATTAACAATAAGTTTATGATATTACATCTTTATTTTCTATAGTAAATACATGATAATTAACATAAGCTAAATTAAATTAAAACTACGTTAAATCTAAAAAAGGCCCTCGAGGCATTGTACCGAGGATGCTGGCGGCATTTACTCGTTGAATTGCAATGCTGATGCGTTGCGCAAGAAAGCCGCCAGCTCTTCGGTCACCAGTTACATCAACCAGACGTTTCGCGATTTCCGCAAATAACTTATGTGCACTGGGACCCCACGGACCGAGGGTCTCGACGCCAAAGGGTACAAAGTTGTACTCTCTGCCGAGGCCACTATATTTATTACATTTTAGAAGTTCGGCGTTTTTCGCCGCTGCACCCGCTTTAGAAGAAGTCCGTTGGAGGTGGGACGGTGCTAGCGTGTCTACACAGGTAGCGTCCCATACTAGCATCCGTCCCAAACTCCAAGGAATCAGAGACACACCATCAGGTCTGTTGCCATCATCTCTGACAATGCCAGGCGGCTCAAGAAGAGCAGGCACATTGATGGTGGCAAGAGACCGGCGGATTATGTCATTAAGTGTCGCATGTCTTGAAAAGCGGCCTGCACTTTTTTGACAACAAAGTCCGTGGTGCCCCAGTCGGTCCACGTCCGTGCCACAAGGGCATACGTGTGGAGTGCATAACGTCACCCCAAGCCGCAGACCAGTCGCCAGTGGCGTGCACAGAGTTTTTAGACAGGGTAGGCAGTTTTTTTAATGCTATTATCTCCACTTATAATAAATCTCTAAATTAAAAAAAGAATCAGCCAGTTTGAAACTAAGCTTTGCGCGGTTCGAATGTTCTCAGCATCCCATGAACGGAAAAATATGAAACATTTTATATAGGTACATTATTATTCTAGCTGCAACTTAGGATAGTTTTTATCCGACTGCGACAGTTAATTAATTTTCCGAAATATACGACTTCATTTAATTTTTCATTTATTTTTATTGAAATCAAACGCTGCTCCAACTGTCAGCTATAAGAACCGTCAAATTTTCGTCAAAATGGCGGAATTGCTTTGCCTTTCACTTATTAATAATTTAAATCCCGTCTAAGATATACCTTTACGAGACAAATGCTAAAATATAAACCATAAAAAAATATTCGATTCTGATATGAGAACTTATATGCGCAAATGTCGTTTTATGTCGTAATTTCAATAAATGAAATCAACAAATTTGAACAATATAATTAACACGAATTTGTTTTTTTGAATGACAATGGCACGCGCTCGGCGCATTCAGCCAAAGTACCTGCGGCGCTACCACGAAAACCGATACTCAATGTTCATATATTTGCATCCCTGTCACTCGAGTATGGTTAGTGCGATAGAGATAGAGATACCCGAATATTTTCGAATTCCGAAGTTCGTGGTTATAGCTCAGGAATCGAAAATATGGTAAATAATCATAATGTATTTTCTCGAAAAAGAATTTAAAATAAATATAGTCAAATGGAGAAAAAAACAAAGCAAGAGGTTATATAGGTAATGATTAAGTTATAAGAGTCCAAAGTTTTAAGAGGGGGTATGTTCTGTCCCTTTTCCGCAAAACGCACCTTCATATGAAACGATGGTTTTTTACTATGACGCTCGAGTATATTGACGTCACAGTCCCTCATCGTTTTCTCACTCTAACAAGCGACATTAAAACGGATGTAGCTTCATAATTTTTTGAGATATTTGAATGGGAGTTTCATTATCTTCTATCTATTTATACATAATAAATGCCTATGTCCTGACTGACTTATTCACTCAATCACTCACTCACTCACTCATCAACGCACAGCCGAAACTACTAATCTTAGAGAGTTGATTTTTGCACAGTATGTTGCTTTTATAACGTGGGCTAGGGATAAAAAGGGATTTTTGAAAATTCCACCCCTAAGGGGGTAAAATGGGGGTGCAAAGTTTGTATGGGAGAACCTTTTTTTTTGAGCTATAGACTTAAACTTTGTAGAAAAATTAGTTATTAGAATACAAATGAAACACTTTCAGCATTTTGGAAAATTCCACCCCTACGGGGGTAAAATAGGGGTGCAAGGTTTGTATGGGGGAAACATTTTTTTTTTAAATAGAGACTTAAAACTTTGTAGAAAGATCAGTCATTAGAATACAAATAAAGAAATTTCAGGGTTTTAGAAAATTCTACCCCTAAAGGGGTAAAATAGAGTGCAAAGTTTGTATGGGAAAAACTACTTTTTTTTAAATAGAGACTTAAAACTTTGTAGAGAAATTATTCATTAGAATATTTTTTTAGCTAGAGTCCTTAAACTTTGTAGAAAGATTATTTAAATACAAAGAAAGTACTTTCAGCGTTTTGGAAAATTTCACCCCTAAGGGGGTAAAATAGGGTGCAAAGTTTGTATGGGAAAAACATTTTTTTTTTAATAGAGACTTAAAATTTTGACGAAAAATTACTTATTAGAACATGAAAAATACTACATTCGGCGTTTTACAAAAATCCTTCCCTAAGGGGGTTAAAAAAGGGTGCAAGGTTTGTATGGGGAACACTTTTTCTGAGCTAGACACTTAAAACTTTGTAGAAAGATTACTTATAAAAATACAAAAAAAGACTTTCAGCGTTTTGAAAAAATCTATCCCTAAGGGGGATAAAAAGGGGTGCAAAGTTTTTATCAGTGAAAGTTTATGTTTTTGAGTTAGAGACTTGAAACTTTGTAGAAAGATTACTTATTAAAATACAAAAAAAGAACACAAATCGTTTTAGAAAATTCCACCCCTAATAGGGTTAAAAAGGAGAGCAAGCTTTGCATGGGCAACACTTTTTTTGAGTTAGACTTAAAACTTTGCAAAAAGATTACTTATTAGAAAACTCCATCCCTAAGGGGATCCTTAAGATCCTTAAGAAGGGTAGCCAGTGTTGTGTGGGAAAAACTTTTTTTTTACTAGACTTAAAACTATTCAAAATGTTACTTATTAAAATTAATAATAAAGTACTTTCAGAGTTTTAGAAAATTCCACCCCTAAGGGGGTTAAGAAAGCTTTGTATGGGCAACACTTTTTTTGAGCTAGAGACTTAAAAGTTTACGAAAAAAGTTCTTTCAGCGATTAGAAAAATTCAACCTCTAAGTGGGTTTAAAAGGGGGTTCAAATTTTAAATGGCGAGCAATAAAATTTTAAAGTGTGAGTAAGAGATTTTTAACTTCGGTCTTATTCTGTACGTTAAAAGACTACAAAACTGATTTCAGAGTTTTTCCAAATGCATCCCCTAAGAGTGTTAAAATTGGTTCAAAGTTTGAGTATTTCAAGGCATTTTTAAAGTATGAGATTTTTAACTTTGGTTTTAGACTGTTTGTTCACAAACTAGAAAATGAACATCAACTTTTTTTTTAATTATACCCTAAAAGAGGGTTCAAATTTTGTATTGAGAGAAATCATTTTCTAAGACGATAAAAAGTTCTACGCGGACGAAGTCGCGGGCAACAGCTAGTCTTACCTAAACTTTGCTTTTGTCAGGCCGATCACTACCGAAAGGAAGAAACATTCATCACGTATATACACTCTGTATTTACGGTGCACGGCTATCACGGGACGCCCAGCGGGGCTAGCACAACTGACACAACAAGCGCGACGCGAGTCGAGAGAATCTACCCGCCTCTTTCTAATTTGCACAATACGAGTGAGACAGGAGTCGCTGAGTCGCGCGCGACACGACTTAGCAGCAAGTTGTGCTAGACGTACAGGACGGCCCGCGAGCTGAGTCGCGGTGACATATAATTTTCGTCTCTTTCTAGACGTTCTAATAAGAAAGAGACGGATAAACTACCTATCTCGCCGCGACACACCGGCCGGTAGTGCTGATACTGCTGCTCATTTTTCAAATATTCAATCTTATTCTCAATTTCTCACGTAACAAAATACAAAACAAACAACGGACTGTTTTTAAATTTGAGAACAACAAACACGGGAAACAAAATAATCTAAGTATTTGCCCACATTAGCTGTGTTTTGTTGCAAATCTGGCAATTGTCACCTGCACCTTCCTTTTCGAACAACTTTCACCTTTGATGCAATAGGTCGCACTCTTCGATGCTCACTCGCCGCGTCGACCTCCATGTTTCATATCTCACACAAATTCTCATCTCACTAACATAAACTAAACCACTCATTAGTTCAAAGCAAAAACCACGAAACACTCAAAACCGATTTTTTTAAACAAATCTAAATACAATTCGCGCGCGTAAATTACGCGTTAGCAAACAAGTTGTCATAACAAAACACAAAAAAAGTGATAAAATTACGATGTATTTGAATTGGAAAAGAACGCTTGTGGAAATACCGTTTCTAAATTTTGTCGCCTAATGTTGACAACGTGGCGCTCGCTCGGGCGATATCGGAACTATTCGGAATGTAAGAAAGATAAAGAGAAGATATCGCATCGCATACCACTGCTTGTTTATTGTGGGCGTGATACATCATCTAGCCTACATGACGCGCAAGCGACCGCGTCTTCCCAAGTCCGGCCGCCGGAATCGACGAACATTTTACTTAAAGATTTCAAAGACTAGCTGTGTGAGTTATGTATGCGTGTGTTCGAAATGTATAGGTTCAACCCCGACTTTTGACAAAGTACGCCTCAGGCGGCAAGTGTATCAGAAGTTAATAATTTGCGTGCGCATGGGTCACCACGTGATGCCGCGAAATTCAAATTTATAATTCATTAAATAATATCTGTAATTGTTTATGTAATAATATTACACTGTTATTTTCGTTGCAGTATTTAATTGTGTTGCGTTAGTATTATACCTACTGTACTGAAAGTACAGGGTAGGCAGCGCCTTTTTGCCTATATGGAGTGCACGCCACTGCCAGTCGCCAGGCGAAGGGAGGTCGGATCCAGGAAGGTACCGGTATTTGGAGAGGGATGGGCATGTAGCCAGTGACCGGCCTCGTTTATGATATTAATTTAGTAACCCAGAGATGTATAAGGTCTCTGAGCGTCCAAATACAATTAATAATGTTCTTATAGAGATGTATACTGTCTCTAAGCGTTAAAACAGAAAAAAGGGTCAGTAATATAATATTGTCAGAGATGTACAGGGTCAATAACAATAAAACGTGTCAAGAACAGAACGATGTCTCTCGTCAAAATAATGATAATAACACTAGTATTTAGGTTCTTGAGATTCCAAATTTGGCACGTAGGTTCCTTATAGGAGTGCACTATGAAAGGATTTCTCAAAATTCACCCTCCAAGGGGGTGAAATAGGGGTCCAAAGTTTGTATGGCAGCACGATGTTTTCTTATGACGTTATCACGTAAAATTATCGTCCGTAAACCGACTTTATAGACAACCAATTTTTTTGACATAAGATTGAAAGTGTCATGTATTAGAACAGTGTCAGGCACTAGGACGTTTACCTTCCATCGCTTTTAATTAATTTTACACTTGCAATCGCTCTAGTAATAAAAATATTGCCAACGAGTAAGTATACATAAAGCTTCTTCCGGAAAATGTAACCAATGTATTCAGTTGAATGCGAATCATTTTTCCATTAAATTTACTACTAGCCTAAGAGATACAACAATAATTCGTCCGCTGTCAGACATAAAGTCCAATTTTCAGTGTCACAGTATAGATACCGTCGTGGAAGTCGTTTTGTACCATTAAATGCGGGGTCATTGGACTCATGAACAGGGCAGGAAAATTAAAGACGTGCTTCTTCCAAATAATTCCTGTTTTGGGCTCACGTGCGGTAAATGATCGGAAATAGGTACTGTGACAATGTAATTCAGGCAATCTGTCTCTGGAATTTGCTCCGTATTCCTATAAGACAAGCCCTAAGCAAATCAGTTTTCAAGCAAATGCTTCGTTAACATCTATTCTGCTGTAAGAAGTATTAGTATGGAATACATCATCATTCAAAAATCTTATTTCTGTTCTCATTCTTAAACATGGTGTTTTTTAAATGAATAAATAAGTAGATATTAGGTATATTGTCTTCTAGGTATACCTATACATATACCTACACCAATCGAACTTATCCCAATAAAGGCTTGTTTTTAACCCCCGACGCAAAAAGAGGGGAGTTATGAGTTTGAAGTGTCTGTGTGTCTGTCTTGATGTGTGTTTGTCGGACCAAATGGACCAATGTGATTTGAAGCTGACGTAATCGAGATGGATCTTAGCTACGTTTCAACAAAATCGGTTCAGCATTTTTTTTAGATATTGAACTTTGAAATGAAAATATCGGGGGTTTTCCAACATTTCTAAGTTATTAATTATTATGGGTACTAGACGACGATGTATTTAATAGTTAATAGATGATGTAAATAGGAACTTAAGTAAATACATTTAAAAAAATCCGAAATCAGAAATAAATATTCACATGCTCATGATACAACTAATTACTTACCGGGATTTATATTTATACCCATGACCCTCAACTTCTTAGGCAGTGTCCACTACCCACTAAGCTATAGGTACCAGTCGTCAAATACACTTACGTACATTTTCAATTAACCTTTAATAAAAGCACTACAATGAGTAAGAAACCGCAACAAAGAGTTTAAGTGTATTAAACCACACATTATTTTTAATGCACGTTTTCAAATAAAGACTACGTACTCGTAGTTCCTTTAAAGAACAAGATCAGCTTAAATATGCAAAACGCATCGCTTTATTTTTCCATTTTTATGGACGGAGTGCGGCAATGCATATTTTGCATTAAGATGCAAATTGTAATAGGTGTGGCTTGTCGCTAGGGAACTAATTAAAACGGGATTTTTAAAAAGACGGTTCACTTGAGCGGGGTCGATTCTGGAGGCATCGACATTTTAGCTGTGCAATGTATCGTTTGATACACGTTTTGTAACTATAGATTGTTGTGGCAGTGGGCGGGACACAATGCACGCAGAACCGATGGCCGTCGGGGCGGAAAGGTTTTCAAGAGTTGACCGCGTACCGGAAGACGCAGTGTGGGTAGACAAGGTGGACTGATGACCTGGTAAAGATCGCGGGAGTCCGCTGGATGCGGGTAGCGCATGGCCGGACATTGTGGCACTCTTAGGGGGATTCCTATGCCTAGCAGTGGATGTCTTTCGGCTAATGTGATGATGATGATGATGATCACATTATTAAACAAAAGGTACAATAATAATATTGTTATTTGTCTCTTACTTAAAGAGTGTCCTCCTTAATTAGCGTGATAAAATTACTACTCAGAAAACAATTTATGAAATTAGTCTGCTGCAGTTTTACTTAGTTTCTTTATGAGTGTTTTTGTAGCTGACATCTTAGTAGAAAGTTCTGAGTTACTATTATAAATAAATTTTACTTTTAGAATACAAATACGAACTGGTCTTTAATAATAACTAGCTACCCGCGCGGCTCCGCCACGTATACAAATAATCTAGGCCGAGCGACGGTATACAAATATAGCACATACTTAATCCTGTAAGTCCATTCGAAGCAAGGAGCTACATCTCTGGCTACTTCCGGGTCAAGCCACTTCAAAGAAGGTATGCCAGCTATTTAACTATTACGCGAAACATTTGGTTTCGAGTAGCGTTGCTGCATTTCTACTTTGCAACTTCCAGAGGCGTAATCACTAGTTTCCGACCGAAGTTTCCGTTTCGGCGTTTAAAAAAAAAACGACTTACCTCATTGATCTCGTAGTTTCTAATCTTATGCCGCTCTGTCAATAGGCTACGGTAACCATTTTAGTATTAAAGATATTTTGTTGTAGAGTTCTATGTTTTTAACCTTTGTGGTTGAAAGTGCAAGCGACTTCCCTAGCCTAAATAACTTATCAATTTATTAAGTTTGCAAAAATGTCGGTTTCGGTCGAAATTGGAGCACAGGCTGAAATTCGGTTTTGATTTCGTTTTAAACTGAAAATTGTGTTACGTTAAACTGGTAATAACGAACTTTTCGAATTAGCGTTAGTCATCAACTGTAATTTTCCTATGTATATAAAATATTTAGGTATTATATTTAGGTCCAACTAACGTACCTATTTTTGTGTATATGTATTCGTATCGATGTCGCTGATAGGGTTCCAGTGTGCGCTGCGAGGTTCAGAAGGAACAGTGCAGCTACCGAGGTTGTTGTTCTTTTAGCATCACCTGGAGGTCGTGTGTAGGTTTCTAGGGTCTCTTCTTCTTTCTACAGTCTTAATTAACTACCTACCTTAAATTAAACTTGCAGGAGAAAAGAAGGAGATAGTGGTCAAATGCGTACGGTCAACCAATTTGATCCCTAGGCTATCATAGAACCTTGCCGTTGTAAACGCTATATAGCAGTTAAAATGATAGGGTTCTACGGTGGCCTAGGAATCAAATTGGTTGACTGTACCTATAAGTAATAAAAAAAAAACAAAAATTAACTATCTACTACAAAATATCGGCTCCTCTTGAAGTCCCTAGAATCAAAGCGTAGGTAGAACAAAGCACAGGTGGAAATTGATTTAGTTTTAAGGATCAAAGGTGGATGGACCAACAAACGAGAGTTATATGAACGAGAATTAAATGTACTAATTGATTGGTTCATTGGAAGATAATTAACATCATTGTATTGAAAACAAAATTAACAATCCGAAATCTCTTGTATAATTAATATATTTTGATAAATAGGTGGTAATTGGACAAGGTGGACTGATGACCTGGTAAAGGTCGCGGGAGTCCGCTGGATGCGGGTGGCGCAGGACCGGCCATTGTGGCACTCTTTGGGGGAGGCCTATGTCCAGCAGTGGACGTCTTTCGGCTGATATGATGATGATGATAAATTGGACCTTTGGAAATTTTTAGATGATTGTTATAAAATAGGGGTGTAGACTCATGTTTAAATTGATAACCTAGTGTTGCTAAATGGATACTTAACCAAGAAAGTATTGTTATAAAGTCTTAATTAAAAAATATAATTAAAATCATAAAAAGATTGAAAGTTTAGAAAAAATATGTTAAAGTATTTTTTTACTGCCAAAGAGTAAATTTAAAGCTTTCAAAAGAATCCTTGTTACGGTTTTATAGAAACAAAATTCTAAGACAACTATGGACCTAGACCTGCGTCTTTTTTTTCGCGACCGAAAAAGCAATTTACTTGATTTTCCATACAAGGATTAGTACCAATAGCAGATTGTGACGTCATACTTTTATGGCAATTATTATGAAGCTTTTTGGGCTGCCACCAGCTAGGTCAAACATTGTCTCAATTTTTTTGGGTATTAAATTTTGTAGTCCCATACAAACATTTGTGTTTCGAATGGCATCGTAAAAAAATCTTAGTCTACACCCCTATTTAATTATTAACCGAACTCAAAACTATCTTTAGAAATTTTATGGAAGACATGAACAGTAGGTATATCTGCGTTCATGTGCTTAGTACACTATTGTTCAGTGAAACAATCAAGTATTTAGTACTATTTAGGAATCCCTCTGAATTCTAAACAGATTGATATCAAATCAAATTAAAAATCGAATGTGGAATGTACGCCACGAATTAACCCCTGAGTGCTCGTGTTGATTGGAATATTTTAAAATAAGAATGAAACAATTACTAGGTATTCATATTTATTTTTTTTGGAATTATAATTATATCTAAACAAATTGAAAACTTACGTATTTTTTCTTATATCTCACAGTTTTCCAATGTTTTGGTGATCTACAAAAAGCTAACATATTCAATATTATTACAGAAAACAAACCAAGATAGACTTCTCGTTACTAAAAACACTAAATTATCTTCTTAAAAAGCTTACAACATAGAAACTTTCATAACACTTTTTTTTTAATTATATGAGATCAAAAATTTGGGAAATAAATGACAATAAAAAATCACATATCTTTTAGAAATCTTGATTACTATTTATGTTTTGAACAATTCAAGCAAAAAAATTGGGTATGCTCACGGCAAATTGGCTTTCTGCAGTGTTAGCATGTTAGCTTGTTGAGGAAAAAATTGATCGACATAGTTAAATCAAAAGTAAAATATACCGTGTTTCTTTAAACATGTTTACCAAGGAATACTTACTCTGGTAACAGGAAGCAATTTTCGCACAATTCACAGCGATCGAAGGTGATTTGGGAGAAAACGAAATCTTATTGATGTTTAGGAAATCCCTTTAGGTAAGAAGCAAATAAGCAAAAGGTTTTACTTGTTGGAAAAGAAGATTGAATCCGATAATGAGGCATATTGCAGATCCGTTGTCGTGGTTAATAGTACATAAGGTTAAACTGACTAGACGTCAACTTTTTTGTTCTTTTTAGGATAATTGGGCAGTTGCGTCATGTTAAAATTTAAAATATTTATCAAACAACCATCTAATTATAACAATCAGTTGTAAATTACAAGACATATATCAAAATCACAATAAAGTAAAGATGTATTCGAAGAGTCAAAAAAACATAATATTTCTGTACTCGTCGATTAAAATCTGTGTATTAGGATTTCATAGAGAATACTGCAACATCACTCTTTTCATCGTTGAATAGTCTATGTTAGTTCCAAAACAACCGAAATAACTGTTTCGATACGCTCTAGACAACCGAAAAAAATTTAAAAGGACACACATTATTTCAATAATGTGTGTCCTTGTTTAAGGAGACTCGTTCCGATACAAAATTGCCAATCTATGGCGTTTTGGAACGTAGCAGCGTCGCGTCATCTGTCAAAAATCTATTTAAATTTGCTGATGTATCCAGGGGCTCCGGGGCATAAAACAATAAAAAAACTACGCTTTAATTGGCTAGTATTTAGCCAATCACAGCACAGTACTGCAACATTACGGAAGGCGGTGAGGTGTGATAACTTTAAAAGCTAAGCTTAAAAAGTTAAAATAAAAACTAAGAAAATAAGTAGTGACAGTGATGAAACCTCTTTAACTCCTCAAGAAATAACTATTCCAATTATATTGTGTAAAATAATTCGGATAGTAGAGCTAGACAATATATGTAGTACTTACGATATTTAGTTTTCTTATAATATATACTCGTATTAACTTAAATTATTAATTGTAATGAACTCGTACAAAAAGTATTGTTCACAATAGTGTCATAATCAACCTTTTTGTCGAGTACCGTGTTTAGGTCACGAAGTTTGCTGAGTGGCCTAAGTAAGGTACGGGATTGCGAGGTTTGAAGTTCGCGGGTACCTACCAAGAACTCTTGCATTGTTTTTTAACCTTTGTTTAAGTCATGGTTACCTTCCGGATGAACTTATGCGCACAGTAGTTGTCCCAATTATTAAGAACAAAACTGGCGATGTTTCTGACATGTCCAACTACAGGCCCATTTCTTTGGCTAATGTTATTGCCAAGGTTCTGGACAGTCTGCTTGACAAACAGCTGGCAAAGCATATCCGCCTGCATGACGCCCAGTTCGGCTTTAGACCTGGCTCATCCACCGAATCAATATTTGTCTAAAGCAGACTGTCCAGTACTACACGGCTAGAAAAACACAGTTGGGCGCGCCTTGAAAGCACGCGCACATTATGATTTGATTTCGATCGAATACGTTTAGTGAAATAGGCTCCCACGTAGTTACCTGAAACTCATGACATTAGTAATTTGTCACACGTAGGCGGCAAACTTCGAGAGTTGATTACGACATCTCGCTACTTGTGGGAGCTGAGTGATATAAATTAACTGTTCAACACGAAAATCAATAGGATACGCCATATCCAGGTCAAAGCCTAGTTTCCGCTGCAAGAAATACTTGCATATTTTTATTTTATTACGAAAATCAAAATTATAAACCAGAGGAATACATCAACTGTAGCATTAAAACTCACTTATCATTTCTTTTTCTGATGTTATCTGCACGCGCCTGCATCCCCCGAAAACGCTCTATATTAAACGGGCTATGACGTCACAACTTATATTCTCGGCGCGTTTACTATGGAGTTAGTCATTAATTTGCAATTATCTCCAAAAAATTTGGAATATCATTTCTAATTAAATATTCTGTGTAACTGTCATGTTATTTTATCGAAAAAATATTATTTTTTTCGTCATTTTAACATGAGATAAAACTTATACAATCGTTTTTTTTAATGATAGCTCTATGTATATCCGCATTGATTGAGTGCAATTTATTCGAAGATTGTAATAAAAAAAACTTTGAAAAAAGAAGGAAAATACGTTTACTTATTTATTTATTTAAACTTTATTGCACCAAACCACAATAATGCTCAAATGGCGGGTTCAATGCCAAATGGCATTCTCTTATAAAATATAATCCTATATAAACATAATTACGTTTGAATGGAGAGCCGAGCATCCTGGCCACCCTTCTTATCTTATCTAGGTGAGGGCCCTTTCGGATGCACTTCGACCCAGTGGGATCTTTTGTGCATTTGCTCTCTCCTTTATACCTGCTCCCAGGCTTGCTCCATCATTTCCACAAAGCGGATGATGCAGTTCGCCGGGAGCACCTTGAATTCCTTTGGTTGCGGGTAACCGTTACCAAAGTAGTTCATTCTTTGTCTGGCAAGGGCATGACATTCACACAATAAGTGTTCCATAGTCTCATCCTCCTCGCCACACATTCTACAGTCTAAACTATCAGATAGTCCCATCTTGGCCAAGAGATCCTTGACCCCGAAGTGACCAGTGAACACCCCAGATATGATTCTGAGTTGCTTCCTACTGGATTTCCAGAGTTTTCTGGTCCAGCCCGAGTCCACTCCTTCTATGAAGAGCTTAGAGTGCCTTAAGCCAGCCTCATTGGCCACCCTTAGGTATGATGGCAGAATTTGACATGTATTCTAAATATTTAGCGGTCATGAACCCTTAGCCACGGGGCTTCGGAATTTCTTGTACAAATGCCATTCATATTTCTACTTCCGGGTTCGAATATTAATGTTAGACTCTAAAGAATCAACAAATTAATATTGTTTGAGTATTCCGCCCTCAATTTCTGCATTTTTGTTTTAAAAATATATTACTTGAATTTTTTTTTTCATTTAATTTAAGTAGTGTTTTTAAAACATTTTGTTACTTGTAGCATTTCAGAAGAGTAAAAAAATACACGTATTAGGTACTATTTTTAAAGATTTTTTTTTATTACAACCACTTTGAAATAATTGTTAACAAACGTAATAACCTAACGTTTAATTTTTTGCTCCTGTTACAGGGCCCAACCTGTATAACGCTATAATAATAATAATTCATTTAATTCAAGCTTCTAAGGCCCATCCAACAAATACCTTGAAAACTAACATACATACAATCATAAAAACTAACCTAAAAGAGTTCAAATAGGCGACATAATGGAACGACTCCGCTGCTTCGTCGGGTTCGATTTCGGGTTGGATAAGTTGGCCCGGGACCTTTCGGTAAGAAGAATACTGTTGCTGCTAGTAAGGTATAGATACATCATTTTCTACTGAGTGTACAGGCGAGACAGCATGCCTGTCTGTCATTAATCACGCCGATCACGCGTCCACACGTCCACAAGTCAAAACGTCGACGGAACATTTTTCAGTCCATATTCATCACATCACAATGCCCTAGGGGCCGGTGAGACGAGCTCAGTTCGTATATATATACTTATAGCACAAAATACCATTTAAAGCTATATTACATTATTAATCTCACCAGTATTCAATTGGTTATGTATTTATTTACTTATGTATACCTTCACTTCAAAATACTCATGATCACACACGCACTCTCAGACTCTCACACACACTCACGTTCACACATTACACTGACAGAACTAGAATTATTGTAGCTTTTACATTTAATTTGACCTGTAACGGCTACTCCACATAAAATCAATCTTTAAAAATAATAAAGCGTATAAAATCGCTTCAGAAGTCAAATAAACATTAAAGTGTAGTGCAATGGATTTATAAGACTGATAACAAAGTGAAAATAAACCGTAAAAATGTGAAAAAACAGTGAAATAGTGCTATTGTTTACATAGACAATAATCACAAAAACTACAAACATCAGAGACATTTCTAAAAGTGAATCATAATTAGTGAAACAAAAACTCAAAGTGAGACACTTAAACACTGTGAAACTAGAACCCTAAATCCGTTTTATTATTTTAATAACCTATAATACACGCTAAGTCACCAGGCAATGGTTACAAAGTTCATTACACTATCACTAGAGGGCACTCATATCAATTAACGGAGTGCTGCCATCTATAATATTTCCCGAATATAACTTCGACTGCTTATCGACCATCTATCGATCCAACCTCGTGCTTTATACCTAGTATTCAAAGTATTACTACACTACAGCGATAGAGGGCGCAGAGATACGAAAAATGGAAGAAATTACAAACATGTTAAAAAAACTTCACGAAGACATGAACCAGATGAAAAATGACAACAGAGATATGGAGAACAGGATTACAAACACGATTATACAAAAATTGGACGACAAATTCGATAAACTAGAAGAAAAACACAAGATTTTAGAGGAAAAAATCATAAATCATGATAAAAGACTGAAATTTGTCGAAAAAGAGCTAAGGAAGAAAAACATTATGATTTTTGGAGTGGCTGAAACAGAGACGAGCTACGAGAAACTAGAAAACACTGTACTGAATATATTAAATAACATAATGAAAATAGACTTAACGAGATCAGAAATTGAGGCGGTATCAAGACGAGGAAAAAGGGACGAAAATAAGGTTAGACCGATTGTACTAACCCTCACCACACTAGGCAAGAAAATTCAAATATTCAAAAACAAGAAAACACTAGAAAAAACAACATATTATATTAAAGAAGATTTCACACCCGAGGTACTCGAAGAACGCAAAAAATTAAGGGCGCAGCAGTTAGAAGAAGAAAGTAAGGATCGAAAAGCATTCTTGAGATATGACAAGCTTATAATAATCCCAGAAACTATACACAAACAACAAAATAGCCCAAACCGAAATAGCAGTAAAAGGCAGTTATCAGAATCCCCTGGAAATGCCCACAACAATTGTGGGTCGGGTAAAAACGGTACTAAAAACCCACCAAAGAAACAAAATATAAATATAGAACAGTACATGATTAAAACTCAAAATAAACACGTAGAGACACCTACGAATGCCTTATCACCTTCGAACACAAATACTGAAACTTCTACGCCCAATCAAAGTACAAGCATGAAGAAAAAATGATATAAAGCGACCTCTCCACGTCCACCCCCACCACGGCCGGTCACCGCGGGGGCGAGAGACCAAAACCCTCCATTCCAACAACTCTATTTATGTACATACAATGCAAGATCTCTTCTATCAAACGAAAGATTACTGGATTTTAAACTAGCAATATCAAAAATAAATTACGATATCATCGGACTAGCAGAAATAAGAAGAACGGGGTACAACATCGAAGAAGACGACGAACATGTATTCTGCTCCTATGGCGAGACAAAAGGTCAATATGGAGTCGGATTTCTTATAAAAAAGAAATATAAATTAAACATAGACAGCTTTATAGCAATATCAGAACGCATATGCATCTTAAACTTAATATTCGACAACACTACACTATCGATGGTGCAAGTCCACGCACCCACCGCCGACTCCACTGAACAGGAAATTAAAATATTTTACAATCAACTCGATCAAGCTCGCAAACAATGTTATGAACACCAAGTAATACTTGGAGATTTCAACGCACGTGTCGGCCAACGCGTTGCTGGTGAAGAAAGAATATTAGGGAAATATTGCTACGGAAAAAGAGACACAAGAGGCGAAACACTACTGCAGTTCTGCTGGCAAAATAACTTAATCGTTGCAAATAGTCTATTTAAAAAGAATACAAGAAACATGTGGACATGGCTATCTCCAAAAAAGACAAGGAGTCAAATTGACTACATACTAACTAACCATTCTCTCAATCTCACCAATATTGAAATACTAAATAGACTATCGTTTCCCAGCGATCATCGGCTTATAAGGAGTACAGTAATAATTTCAAAAATCCGAAAAAGTAGAGTGAAGTACAAAAACGAAAAATCTCAAATAAATACACCGGAAGAAGAAGAACTATTCCTTAAAAACTTAAATGAAAGAGTTTTAGCTACTTTTTGTGTCGAGAATGAAGATGTAGAGACTTATTACAAAAAAATAAAGATATGGATATCTGAAAGCCTAAATGATACGACTAGTAAAACTGTGAAAAAGCACAATATCATTTCAGATGACATAAAACGACTTATAGATCGACGATTTGAATTAACGAACAAGCCCAGGATTACATCTCAAGAAAAGATTGAACGCACTTTCTTATACAAAAATATCCACAAACTTATCAAGAAGGAACACCAGACACATAGAATTAAAGTAATAGAAAAACATCTCTTGTCTTCAGGTAGCTTGAAGAAAGGATATAAAGCGTGAAGTGACACCAAACAATGGATCCCTTGCTTGAAGGAAGACCGTACGAATATCAAGACCTTCTCAAGACCAAAAATAATAGATATTGCCACTTCATTTTATAGAACGCTTTATTCGGTACAAGATACAGACCAAGACGATAACCAACCATTCTCGTATAACTCTACCACTATACCCCGATTTTCGGACTCTGAAATCATGAAAAAAATTAATAAATTGAAATTAGATAAAAGCTCTGGCCTGGACGGAATTCCAAATAAAGCGATAAAGACAGGCAAAATTTTACTGGTGCCGCACTTAACTAACTTGTTCAACATGATTCTAGATGTGAAAAGAATACCTACAGAATGGGCAAAATCCGATATAATTTTGTTGCATAAGAAAGGAGATCCTGCTAATATATCCAACTACAGGCCCATTAGCCTACAACCGAATCTATACAAAATATTCGCATCCTGCCTTGAAGAACGTCTGGCGCAGTTCACCGAAAAACACCAACCACCTGAGCAAGCGGGTTTCCGAAAAAGCTTCTCGACAATAGATCACATCCACACGCTAGAACTAGCAATAGAGAAGTATGAAGAACACCAAGGATCACTATATCTGGCTTTTATTGATTATGCCAAGGCGTTCGACTCTATATCACATAATAGTATGTGGAAGGCTCTATACGAGTGCGACGTTCCAACAGAGATTGTAGAGCTTATTAAAGACATATATAGTAAGAGCGTGTCTCGTGTTAGAATGGAAACAAAAGGCTCGGAAATAAAGATCTGTAGAGGAGTCAGGCAGGGTGACCCCCTCTCGCCTAGGATTTTTGTCACTGTACTCGAATCCATCATGAAAAATCTAAACTGGAAAAAGAAAGGAATAAACATAAAAGGCGAATATCTAAGCAATCTCCGGTTCGCCGATGATATAATTCTTTTTTCAGAATCCGCAGATCTGCTACAATCAATGATTTGTGAGCTAAATACAGTTAGCAGAAAAATCGGCTTGGAATTAAACACTGCTAAAACAAAGGTCATGACTAATGCTTCAAAAACTCCCATTTATGTGAACAATACTGAACTAGAATATGTGCAAGAATACATTTATTTAGGCAAACAGATAGCCTTTACTAAAACAAGACATAAAGACGAAATAAATAGAAGAATAAATTTAACATGGAATAAATTCTGGAGTTATAAAGAAATACTTAAATCAAATCTCCCTGTCAAACTCAAGAAAAAAGTTCTAGATTCCTGTATACTACCATGTCTCTCATACGGCAGCCAAACATGGATATATAGCAACTACATAACAAGTAAAATACAAACATGTCAAAGAGCCATGGAACGAAGTATTTTAAAAATAAAACGGAGTGACCGGAAACGTAATACCGATATAAGAAATACAACTAATGTAATAGACGCGGTACAACACTGTTAAAAACTTAAATGGAAATGGGCGGGCCATGTGGCACGTATGAGCAAAGAAAAATGGACAACTAAAGTAACCACGTGGAAAGGACCAGTTGGAAAACGAAGTAGGGGAAGACCAAAAGAAAGGTGGACAGACGAGCTAGATCTGGAAAGGATTGGCTAACAAAGGCAAAAGATAGAGACACATGGAAGGATATGGAGGAGGCCTTTACTCGTAGAGAGGTCCTTAGTAAATAATAAATACAAATAATTTAATGTTTGCTTACTTAACTATAAATAATTAAATAATGTAAATGTGAAATAAAATAAAATAAAATAAATAATATGTGAAATAATAATGCATGCATAAAATGAAATTATATGTAATTGTAAATTGTATTTATTAAGGAATAAAGAGGCAATATTATTATTATTATTATTACATTTAATTTTAACATATATGTACATGACTAAAACTAACTTAACGTATCTACACTATATTTACATATATCCCCTAAGTCATTAGCACTTGGTAGGGTGCCCATAAGGCTAGCTGCGTTACCCCGCTGAATGGCAATGCCAATGCGTTAAGCGAGGAACGAGCCAGCCCTATGGTCACCAGTGGAGTAGATGAGCATTTTACAAATTTTATTGAAAAGGTTTAATTTGTAAAACATCTATTCTATACTTGTCTCTTATTTAATATCGTATGCTTGCTGTTCTACTGGGTCCCGTAACACAGGGAATCCTAGCTCGGGACCCAATGACTTTGTATCCTAGTGAATCATGTTTTTGTCGAATAAATATTTCTATTTCTATAACTTCATTTTTTGTACAGAAAGAGTTGATTCGATATTGCAAGAGGCTAATAGGAAGGACACCACTTTGAAGATTTCTTTTGTAAAATCCGACAACGTGTTAAATCATTATTCTGGATGTGTCAAGTTGAAAAAAGACGAGGCAAAAAGATGTCACTAGATGTGAGACGATTTTTTCTTCTAAAAAATCCATAAAGGCAAGGTTAAAGGACCAAGGGGTAGAGGTGTGCCAAAAAGATGGCTTTGCTTAGTTATTAAAAAAAATCACGCCCATAAAACCTAGCTGACGACAGATAAAACTGGCGCCTACTCCACCGACAAGAGCTAAGCTTGATGAAATCATTACCTATCATTTGTCTATATTCTTTTCGAAGATAAATTAATAATCTGCAATTTTGAAATGTTTGAACCTGTGTAGTTACAACTAATAGTAAGAAATTGTATAATTTTACAAGAATACGCCTTTTCTTTGGAAAACAAGTTATTAATGGAAGAACAGAAACACCGAAAAAACTTTCCATAACTCGACAACGATCTCAAGTATTTTCCCTTTTATTCGTTTTAGAATATAAGCAGACGATGAAATCCTCGTGTTCCCAAGGGTCAACTTGACAATTATATTTTGCATTCCAATTTTATATCAATATATTTTTTTGTATCAGTTAGCTCAAAGAATCGTTTTCGAGTGAAGATTAGAATGCAAAATGTAAGTGCGATATTGACCCTCAGGAATCTAGAACCATTTGTACCTAATCAATCAAAATTCAATGAAATGGGAAACAATTTTACCGACCGTTTATTAACACAGCGGGGCAGTTTCGGGGCTGGAAATATACTTGAGAGTTAGGAAAGGGTCACATTACACCGTGACGAGCCGGGCACTGGGTCACCAAGTTCCCTGTAGGCACCTTCAGGTTTAAGCAGTAACGTCTGCTAACCAAATATAACAAAATTAAGTGTATACAGTTATAAGTTGGCTACAGGCACTCCCTTCACACAACTTAGGTACAATATTAGACAACAAAACTTTTAGGGTTGCCGTGTCACTGCGTCTTGGAGTGACATGCGTCGTTCCACATCGGTGTCACTGCGGTTGCACTGTCGACAAATTTGGGCACCATGGCCTCTCCTGCCACAGGAGCACAGGCCGCATCCCGCGTCACGCCAGCCTGAACGACCTCATCCGTCGGGCTCTCGCTAGTGCCGGAGCTCCGGCCGTCTTAGAGCCTACTGGTCTTGCCCGGGACGACGGCAAGAGGCCGGACGGCATGACGCTTGTGCCCTGGAGCTTGGGACGGCCACTGGTATGGGACGCTACCTGCGTCGATACCCTTGCGCCGTCCCACCTTCCTGGAACCTCAACTAGGGCTGGTGCTGCTGCTGACTCAGCCGAGTCACACAAAAGGCTCAAATATGCTGGCATTGACAGTGGCTTCATGTTTGAGCCTTTTGGCGTCGAGACCTTAGGGCCATGGGGCACCAGCGCATTAAATCTATTTAAAGTGCTTTCTAAGCGCCTTGTCGACGCTTCTGGTGACCAGAAGGCTGGCGCTTACCTAGCCCAACGCATAAGTATTGCCATACAACGTGGCAATACCGCCAGCCTCCTGGGCACCTTGCCGCCTGGCGCCGATCTTGGACAAGTTTTTTATTTATAATCTTATCGTTATTTGTTTAATTTTAATTTTTCCTGTGTGCATTATGTTTCTACTTATTTTTTTACTTACTAGTTGTGTTTATCCATATTTTAGGCTTACTTAATTTTATTAGTTTAGTTTTAATGTCATTTAATGTAAATATTATTAATTTAATTGTGTGACTAATTAAATAAATGATAGTGTATACTACCTATAGTATTTTATAACATCTAAAATCTCACTTAATCAAATATGAATAAAACCTCACTAAGTTAGGTATAATATAGAAATTTGTCCAAAAAAGTCGTTCCTGAAGAGTGAAGAAGATATCCTTATCTCGTGCGCAGAAGAAGAATTTAAGAGATGTTGATATTTTTTTGTAAATCATTATTTATTTGATAATTTAATGTAATATGTGAATATTTATTTGTGATTATATTACAATTTATTTATTTATTTACATCTGGTATAGAAAAAATAACACAAAACTTATTATAACTATATCTAAAACTAAACTAATTATAAAATAAAATAACTTACAAATAACTAAAGGTAAAAAAATTGCCCCAGATCGCTGCCAGGCGGCAGTGTGCCCAGAAGGCTGGCAGCATTGCCACGTTGTATGGCAATGCTGATCCTCTGGGCGAGGTAAAAGCCAGCCTTCTGGTCACGTGAAGCCTCGACCAGGCGCTTGCACAAACCATTATAGATTCTGTACGCGCCTGGTCCCCACGGTCCAAGGGTCTCTACGCCGAACGGCTCAAATATGAAGCCACTGTCGATGGCTCCATACTTGCGCCGTTTGAGACCCTCAGCTGAGTCAGCAGCGGCACCAGCCCTACACGTAGTCCCCGGAAGATGTGACGACGCCAGGGTGTCGACGCACGTGGCGTCCCACACTAGGGGTCGACCCATCTTCCAGGGAATGAGCGTCATTCCGTCGGGCCTTCTTCCGTCATCCCGTGTCAAACCAGAAGGTTCGAGGACTGCATGTAAATAAGATGTTACTAACCATGAATTCCATGCTAGCAGAATATACTGAACTAGCTTAGGTACACTTTTACAACTAATCTCTAAAAAAAGCATTTATTTCAGAGCATGGCTCCATATAATATGTTAGTAACAAAAGACCTTACTTCTAGTGTTAGGAACTACAGAAAATAAAACAAATAAAATAAAATAGAAATTAAATTAGACAGAGAGAGAGAGCAGGAAGGAGGCTCACAATGACTTGTGAGCCACCCACATGGAGCTGGATCCAATGTGCTTGGATGGGACAGTCCAACCTTCCAGCCACAACTGTAAGGATGCTATTGGCGCTGCCGCGAATGCGTCGCATCAGTGAGGCTACTCGCCGCATACGTATTATGGCATGATATCCACCAACGCGCGCCTCGGTGAACATACCCGATGCACTGCAATAACGCGGCAACCCCATCAGCAACCTAAGCGCGTTTTTATATTGCACCCTCAGTGCATTTGCAGAGCCCTTGGTATACCTGACCCACAGGCTACACGTGTAGAAGGTTTGACAGTATGCCTTAAACAGTGTCAATTTGACCTGCCCACTACAGCGTGCAAACCTGCGAGCCAGCATATTTGCTGTTACTGCAAAGGCTCTCACATCCGACTGATCATCCGTCACCCAGTGACCCAGCTACTTAAATTTGGACATACGCGCGAGCTCATTACCACATAGCAGGGACTGATTTCGGTTACGGTTATACCGGTATGAAACCGGTATTCCATTACAGTACCGTTATGTCGTAAAGGTTATGCGCGCCGCGCGAACATAACGGTACCGTAACCGTTTTGAAATAACGGTTAGCGGTACCAGTTTAAAACGATACCGTAACCTTTATAATACCGGTATTATAAAGGTTATCGAGAAAAGTAAGCGAGCTGGCACTCTACAGAGGAAGCATTGGCTACTTAACATTTAAAGACTAAAAGACAAAGCAGCAGAGCCTTTGGCGGCGGTTTGGCAACAACTCCCGGCCAGAGTCGATATATCGGTACCTTTAAATAGCGGTTACGGTACCGGAAAAAATAAAGGTATCTTTATATTTCGGTAGCGAAATATAAAGGTTCCGCTACCGAAACCGCTATTTGACAACCGATATGACGTCATACCGTTAAAATAGAATACCGGTATTTTTCGGTTATGCAGTCCCTGCCACATAGTGCCACCTTTGGTACCGTGCCAACTAATCGCCCTTGCTATACCTGACCCGCAGGCTACACGTGTAGAAGGTTTCACAGTATGCCTTACACAGCGTCAATTTGACCTGCCCACTTAGAAATAGATTAGATAAGATTAGATTAGATTCATTTATTGCTGATTGAAAATTGACATAATATTTTACAAATTCTCTTTGTACATAAATAAAATGAATTCACAGAAAGCTCATCAGGTAAATACAACAAATTTGTTACAATAATTTCAAACAATAATAATTAATTAATTTATAAATAGTTCCAAATTTAAAACAATATTGATCATATGTAATAATGTCATAAATATAATATAATGTCTGAACTAGAAAAACAAAAATTAAATATACGTACTTATGTCAAAACATATCAGTTTCATGTCAAATGTACAAGAAGTATACTTAAATCGGAAATTACAGGCATAATAACAACACCATAAATAATTTATCTCTAGGACATCCTAGATTACGAGTATGATAAAGTCAGAAAAAAAAATTACAAAATAATAATTATATTAATTTTAAAAAGCATCAAAATAGAATTGTCTAATATTGTTTTTGGTCTGTGAATTCCTTTACTGAGTACAGCGACTTTGACAGTTAAAAGTTTCAGTCGGTGTCCAAAACCATCATCCGATGATTCATTTCTGAGACTGGCGGGTAGTCTTTAGATTATAATCATCAATCATCATAAATGATAATGGCCGGACATAAGTAGGTCCAATTTGCGAAGCTACAAGTAACTATGTTACTAGTTTATTCTGGCAATACTGAGGTGCTTGGCCTATGACCACAGGCCGTATTACCAGTATTATCGGTCTGAACCTGTCAAATAGTCTCTTCTACGATTTTTTAAAATATATTTTAAAATGTTCGTATAGATTCGATAGTCAACTGGTATTTTAATTTCCTCAAAATAATATCGTTATATGGATATAAAATAATAGTTGAAATGTAAACGTTATATATTCGCGCCAAAAAGGCAGCCGCCATTATCGTTATATCTTAACAAGAAAGAAACATAGAAACGTGAAATGTGCGTGTCCTTCTTATAAATAAATTAATAAAATAAAATAAAATTGATTTATTTCAGGCAAAGACCCATATAAACCCATCTTACCACCTTATCTACGCCTTCTGCTTTTTGCACTTGTTGTACTGACGTCACAGAAGGCATGATCTTCGAGGTTTTCGGTCACGTGATTTACAGATAATAAAACTACGATTTAAATTTTCTAATTAAAAATAAATCTGATGTTTTTATAACAAATGAGTGTAATTCGTATATCTTATGGTAAAAACGATAGAAACAAAATACTTTGATAATATAATTTTGATATACAGCGTGGAAATTCAATACGAGCAAACCTTTAAATGGCGGTTAGTACAGGAATTACAAAGAAAAAGTTACCCACACAAAATAATTCAGCCCGGAATGTAACGTTACATGTTCAAGTTAAGTCTCGTTGACAGATTAGGACTTAGGTACCTGTTACCAGCAAGAATCATTTGCGTTACATTGCTGCTCGGAATTTTTTCAAAAATTAATAATAGTCTTTTAATTAAGTATAACTTAAAAAGTCCCGTTAATTAATGTTAACGCTACTAAACCCTCTGTCTGGTTGAATTCTTTGCTCGTATTGGATTTCTACACTGTATGAAAATACCCTAATTAAACTTGTTAAATATCTTGTGAAGGTCACTGTTATAATCGCGTAGGACACTGAACGTCAATTTAAGCAGCGAAATATGTGACTGTAAAATAACTGTGGTTTAAACTAAACATTTTGACAAACTACATGTCACGGAGTCGACCCTAGCACGGCTCGGATTCGGCACGGTGTAATGTCGGGCTTTCTTTTCCTTAAAACCTTTATCGAGCAAAATTTTGCGAGGAAATAATATTTACTTCAATCTTCACTATAATTTGGAGCCGCCTTGGGGGTCGGGAAATGGTGTTCAATTTGCAGAGCCTCTATTTGATAGACATCTAAAAGCCTAGCCTAAAAACCCGCTCCCAATACGCTTTCCAAGGTCAAACTTTTGCATCGTCTGCCAAGTAATTCAGGTCATTTCAAGAGTGACAGCCTTAGGTTTACTCTCTCTACGATCAAAGGGCCTAATGATGCTACATGTCTAGTACTGTGGTACACTAATAAACTTCTGATTCTTGCTCAGCAAAACTTTCTCGAACTGCTGCCATGCATTTTATCGTGTTTGCGGTGTCGTGAGACGTAGGCATATTGGAAGTGGGCTTACTGACTTAATGTTCAGCAGGGTGATAACGTAAATTTTCTAACGTACGAAATGTATTTTTCAGGACGGACACAAGTCAAAAATTTGCGTTTAAAAATAAACAGTAAGCAGCAGGTGAACTTAACTGATCTGGGTTCAGAATCGAACTGAACCGTCTGGAAAAAGCTGCGCGCCGTCACGAGGAATTCGAATTGGAATTACAAAAAAAAATAACCAGATAGTTTGAATTTAACGTTTCGTTACACTCATCGTTTCAATAAAAACCAATATCTTATCCGTTCCTATAGTTGACGATGAATTCACGTGATTTTTTTATTAGGTACCTACTGATCCAATCTTCTATCAATTTTGTACAAGCTTCCTGAAATTTCCAAACAAGTATGCCAACCGGAAGGTAAATAATTTGGAAGAAGAATACATTTGGGAGTTTATTTTAAAAAGTTATAACAAAGAAGTATTGTAAACGAAAAGTTCGTTTACAAAACTTTGAGGCCACAAACGCTTTGTTAACCCATTCCGCGCCCATGACGACACACATGCGTCAGAGCGCTACGAGGACTTTTCGCTACATACGGAGTTTAAGCTGCTACGGACTACGGCGTACTGCTACGAGCGTAGCGTGGCCGTGAATGGGTTAAAGTCCTGATTGCTGCGATCTTACTTAAAAGCTAGGGATGTTCATTAAAAGCAGCTAATTTCTTTTAGATATTGGAACTATGCAGGCTCCAAGCAATACTTGAGAACAATTGTGCAATGGAGTAATATGTAGATATCAATGTTCCTCGAAGTTGTATTCTTGAGAAGGCATTTGCTAGGTTTGATGGAAATTACATTTCTTGGACTAAGACTAGAGTAGAATGGGAATACAAGTCATTGCACTGGCGTACTGAGTTGGAAATATATATAGGTACATTGCTCACACGAGGAAGTGTCGCACTCAACTTACGCCAGCGCCACAGAACAGTATGGTAGGATTACATACAGAACAGATACGAACCGCCCCTGACCTATATCTATTCTGGAACCGATCTAAGATCCACGCTACACACTAGATTACATGATCACTGAGTTACTTGGGAATGTAGCATGTACAAAATAGGGAATTTGTCAGATCATCATCATCATCATATCAGCCGAAAGAAGTCCACTGCTGGACATAGACCTCCCCCAAAGAGTTACAAAGTGACCGATCCTGCGCCACCCGCATCCAGATTTGCATTTGTCAGACAGTCAAGGTATATTTATTACAATAATTATGGTTAAATACACGATTCATTGTCACTTAGTACGACAATAGCAACGTGCTTCGAACCCATCGATAGTTCTTTTTTAGCACGGCAATTAATACGTGAGTTTCTCTGTTAGTATTATAACTTATGTAATTATAAAATGTCTCTCGAAAGTTTAAATTGAAGGTATAGGTAGGTATGCTACTTTGGATGAACATAAACATGGCAGATTTATTCAAATCGAAACAGAAAAACTACAGACAAATAACAATAAAGTCACACCCAGGGACCGGAACCGCTTACCCTTACACGGGTTTTTAAGCGGGTTTTCTAAACGCTGGGTTTGAGAAACCATATCATTCCAGTTAAGCTTATTAACGGGTTATTGCATGAACTGTTAAGCTGATCGTTTGAGTTAATTCGAGTTAACTCAAAACCCAATCAAAGCCCTGTTAAAGGTTTTTGCGGTAAGCGGTTCCGGACTGAGCGCAAACTAAATTGATTCTTATCGTCGTAGTTATTCAATTAATTTTGGTTTGAAATGGCCGACACGTTCCTTTGAATTAATTCAAATTAACTCGAAACCCTATCAAAACCCTTTCCCGGTTTTTTTAAGTTATAGAGCATTAAACGCAATCGATATCTGTCCTAAGCGTTATTACAGATATGATTATTTTTTTATTGTGGTTCGCCAAATCGAGCTAGGCACGCGCCGCGCCTCATAGCAGCGCAGGCGGCGGCGGCGGTGATTGTCAAAGGCTTTTTAAAACACCTACTATTTTTGTGCTGAACAAATTAGCACCAAACATCCTTAATAAGAGATGCCATAATCGTCTGAACATAAATTTATTGCACCTATTTCGGCAATTTGTTTGTTTATTTACCTATGAAGTTTGTCACTTTCTTTGCGAATAGCGAACTTTGCACATTGAATTGAAATCGTGTCTTCGTGTCTCGACTGTTCTCGTAGGTATTCCAGTTTGTGGGGAATGGCATCCATACCTTGCAAAAATTAGAGTAATAAATGTTTTGATTTACATTGGTCGGCCTCGGGCCATGGGGGCATTTGCAACCATCCTCATTAGAAGGGGCCATTTTTTGGCGATTTTGAAATAGCACTTTAGTTGTTGCTTCTATGACAAGTGCCTATAGCAAGTTTAAAGATGATTAAATTCCTATCATCACCCACTATCATCACGATCAAATTAAAGTTATAAGAAGAATGAACATAAACGCCTTTTAAATTTCTTTTAACCCTGAATACTCCTATAACCTAATACCGCTAATACGTTGCCTAGCTTAGAGTACACTCGTTGAACGTTGCCATTTTTGCGGTTAAAATCTCCCGAGAACATAGGAACGTAACATTATTATACATAGACCCTGAATCGTTTTTCTATTTCCAATACGAAGTGGCATTAGTGAGTTGTAAGCCTGCTTAAGGCCGCTTATAGACTTACTGCCAACGAGCGTTCTATTCCAGCTTATCAAGGCACGCCCACCCGAACGCAGCGATTTAGAGTCTTACCTGGGAGGCTATTTGACTAAGCGTGTTGAAAATTGCTTTGATATTTTTAGGTACCTAGATATCTCCCGAGTGTCTAGCTTTATTTCCATTGACGAGACGACGTCAGAGATTTACTTATTTACATGCAATGGATGCGGTAGGCGCAGGACCGGTCATTTTGGCACTCTTTGGGGGAGGCCTATGTCCAGCAGTGGACGTCTTTCGGCTGATATGATGATGATGATGATGATGACATGCAATAGGGTAGTTTCCTCATGTTAAAATTGATAACGTAGTGTTGCTATATAAACCATAAAATTATTGCAATAAAGTGTGAATTACAAAATATAATCAAAATCATAAAAACCGGCCAAGTGCGAGTCGGACTCACGCACGAAGAATTCCGTACCATTATCTATAAAAACCTGTTTTATTCTGTGTTTTTAGTATTTGTTGTTATAGCGGCAACAGAAATACATCATCTGTGAAAATTTCAGCTGATGGAACTATCACGGTATCAGTGAGATACAGCCTGGTGACAGACAGACGGACGGACGGACGGACGGACAGCGGAGTCTTAGTAATAGGTTCCCGTTTTACTCTTTGAGTACGGAACCCTAAAAAGGTATGAAACATGAAAGTTTAGAAAAAATTAGAATTTTTTGTATCGTCCAAGAGTAAATTTAGGACTACCAATTGGATCCTTACGCTTTAATAAAAACAAACAGTATGACATTTACGCACCAAATCACCAATTTACTTGATGGTCCATACAACGATTAGTACAAAAAGAAGACTGTGAAGTCTTACTTCTATGTCAATTAGTATGAATCGTTTCGGCTGCTGCCAGTGAGGTCCGTCTTTGTGTACTCATCTTCTTAATTGTAATTGCTCTCATACAAACATTTGTTCCTGACCAAAAACTTGTACGAATGGCATCGTAAAAAAATATTAAAAATCATGCCTATTTAATGCAATAATAAAAAATGTTACTGTAAATAATGAAATTAATTGGTACAAGCTTATACTATGGATAATTTCTTTGGCACTGTCACCAATTACCAATTTAGAGAGTCCTAATGAGCCCAAACACGGTGCCGGTTAATGTACGGCCCAATAATTGGCGTCCACTATATCTCTCTCTTTTTAACTCATGCAAAAAGAGAGAGATAACGATAGATGGATGCGTATTATCGGGCCGTACATTAACCGGCACCCCAAACACTACCCACTGGTTTGTCTTGTATAATAGGGGTGTAGACACCAAATAAAATAACCGATAATGCTGAATTTTCTCGAAATAGTATTAAAAATAGTGTCAAATGGAGAAGAAAGTAAAGCAGAGGGAATTAAATAATCACAAAGCTAAGTGTTCAAAGTTGTAAGAGGGGGTATATTCTGTCCCCTTTCCGCAAACGGCACCTTCATATTAAATGATTGTCATTTACTATGACGCTGGTGTTGCGTTTTCTCTCTCTAACAATTGGTAATATTAAAACGGTTGTAGCTTCGTAATATTTTGATATATCTGAATGGGATTTTTGGGACTAAGCATATTTTTTGCCTTCTTTCTTTTGGAGTAATAATATATTTTGAGTCTAGACCCCTATTAACGAGTTCCTATGGCCACCTTCCGTCTTCATCATCAAACCAGCTTTATGAATATAGGTAATCGTCAATGGCAGTATCCCGACACTCAGCAACGCCGCAGCGCATGAAGCTCTACGGCACTTTAACCCTTGATTTGTCAAAAAAAGCCAAGATCAAGCCTTGGTGTTGAAGGTTGGACGTTGTCAAATTAAAGTTCGGGATGTAACTTGTGGCGTGAAGAATATGCCTTGGTCTCGTTCGTGCTTCAGTTTTTCAACGCTGCATCCCAACTCTGCAGGTCTCAAAATTGTCAAAGAAAGAAAGAAAGAAACTAAACGCGTATACCTTCTCCGTTCCGTCGTGGGTAAATAGGTTTTTCTACTCCTGTACCGTTATCTGTCATTTATATAGGCTGTAGCTCAAATACAATGACACCAATAATTAAGTCGTCGAAAAACTCTATGCTCTATGGCCCAAAAACGCACTGTTTAGCGTACTTTTTTGGTTCATACATTTTTCATAAAAGCACTGTTTAACTTTTTTTAAATCGGCCGCTATATTGCAGTGATGCCAATTTCACAAACAAATGTTTCGAAATAAAAGTATCTATTTACGATTAAAAATTTGTATATTATAAATAATTTACTACAATAATAATACATTTTCATCTATTGTGTGTTAAATTACATGTTTTATAAATTTTTGGTATTATTTATGAAAATAAACAGTTCCAATTCGGTCCAGGTTTGGTTCGGATGGCAAGTGCAAACAAATTAAAAACAAAACAAACCATAAACAAGAGGTGTCAGATTTCCGATTTCCCACCAAAATATATACAGTTTAAAATGAAAAGATGAAAGATGATAAACTATTAGTCCTAAACTATTAAGATTTTATTCGTGTTTGTGGAGACAAAAGTGTTCCTTTTAAAATGGCCGAAGAAATTAATAACTGCGCCCCTGAAGAAATTGCGTGAAAGTTCGAATAGAAAACTTGCTGCCTGAAAAGTATATTCTGTAGTGTAAGTTAAGTTAAGTATATTATTTATTTAAAATTTGTCGTAGAAAAAGTATTGTATGCAACGGTGTATAGACTGTATAGTAACGTCTAAAAACGCTCGTGGCGTCTTTAATTGCGATGCTCGCCAAAGCTCGCATCGCAATCCACGCTACTCGCATTTTAAGACCCTTCTTATACAACAGTTGCATAAAATACTATTATTCATTACGTTTTAAAACTCAAAACTTTATACAGATAAGTAAAAGGTAGTAAGAATGGTCTTCTATCAGCTAATTGGCTAAATGTCAATTATGCGTTGGCAGGCGGCTATTAATCTCAAAGCTGCCAGCAACATTGCCTTTGTTGCGGTCGACGCTGGCGGCCGTTGCGAGAAATTCGGATTGAAATGTGTACCTACAAAATGGGGAACTTGCATGGGACTTCAATTTCGATAAAATTGCACTCAATTGATGCAGATATACGTAAAAATGTCATACAGAAGCAAAAAAAAGAACGATTAAATAACATAATAATTGAATTAGAAATGATATTTTGTACAACAAGTATATACCTACTTAAACGCAAATATTGTGGAGATATTTGCAAATTACTGACTTACTCCTTTCTGGCCGACTCAATACAATCGTGCAACTGACATTGAAAAAATCCTGTGCGCGCGTAAATCCTTTATTCGGTACCGGGTCGATACCGATCGATCGTGCAGACACTAGCGCTGCGCTCAAATAGTGAAAAGGCTGAATTTGTTGCGTCAGTCGGCCACTCGGCGGGTTTGAGGATGGCGGCGTTTTTTCGCGGGAGCAGCACGTTACGTAAGTAATTTTTTTATACTAGTTGCAGTGGTGGTTTATTAGTTGCAATTTTAGTATCGATTTATGTAGTTAATGAGTTTATTAAAGATAATTAACACATAATTGAATTGACGACCGCTTTAGCCTAGTTGGTAGTGACCCTGCCTACGAAGCAAGAGGTCCTGGGTTCGAATCCCGGTAAGGGCATTTATTTGTGTGATGAGCTCGAATATTTGTTCCTGAGTCATGGATGTTTTCTATGTATTTAAGTATTTGTTTCTCTATATAAGTATCCATATCGTCGTCTAGTACCCATAGTACAAGCTTTGCTTAGTTTGGGACTAGGTTGATTTGTGTAAGATTGTCCGCAAATATTAAAAAAAAAAAATATAATTAGTTTATTAGTTCACGTTAGGTATTACAATGTGATCTTCTTATGATTATTACAAATAGGTATATAAAACTAGTCCAATAAACCACCCCTGGTCGCCTCTGGTGCAAATGTGCCCATTATGCTAGCCACATTACCCTGTTGAATGCCTAAAGACAACCTTTGCACCAGAAACAACTCGGAGCGGGGATCCTAGCCCTTTTGCCTGAGCCGACGGCCTATGTCCCGGACAAATTTCTTTGCGTCTGATCCCCAGCAACCCGCAGTTTCTACCGCTAGGGGTACAAAAATATAGCTTGATGTTAGGTGAGCGTACTTTTGTCGCTTTAATGCGGCCTCCGGTCCGGTTAATATGTGATGCCGCGAAGGTGCTGACGCACGTGGCGTCCCACACTAAGCACCGCCCTCTTTCCCATGGTAACAACGTCAGTTATGACTTCGTGAAGACTAGTTGCACGATCATGTATATTCGGCCATAGGCCTTATTAGGTGTCAATAATTATTGCACGCTAGTGTATATTCGGACCCTTGGTAAAAAAAAAACATTTGCGGTATCAGTAAATTTTGTTTGTTTTAAAATGTTATTTGTATTTTTTTGCTGATATTGACTTTCTTCACAGGGCGTCCACTAAAAGATAACGAGATAGAAGACATTTTGGGCGACGGGAAATTATCAGAGCATCAAATGCAATGTTTACCTCTGCATCTCAAGAAACCTGAACTGTTTTAAAAGCTACCACACAAAGTGATTGGTTGAGAAGGTCTCTCTTTAGAAGTTTTGTTTTATTTTTGATTTTATAGAAAGTAGACTGTCAAGTTTTCTTATGAATGAAACTATGTGATATTTATGTCCTATACTATTAAACGAGCAATATTTGTATATATATATATTTGCAATCACGTTCTCGGAAAGGGCTATAACGATTTCGATGAAATTTGGAATATAGGTGGTTATGGGGGCGAGAAATCGATCTAGATAGGTCTCGTTTCCGAGAAAATTCGTTTTCTCGAGATTTTCTCGCATAAAGATTTGTTAATGCAATATAGTACGTAATTTCACCACGTCTGTCACCGCTTGATTAGACTAATGGATATAACATTGGCTTACAACGCCGGTGGCCGGGTGTTCAAATCCCAGCCAGGAAATGTTTTTTTTGCTTTATTTTTTTATAGAGAATGTTTTTTCGTAGTATTAAAGCCGGGAAAAGCATGGTCATACGTTTTTTTTATTGTTTATATATCTTTTTGTTTTTAAATTATAATAGATATTAAAACATGTTTTTATAGCACTGTGCCTTTTTTATCCATAAGGTTATTTAGGTTAAAAAAAGTTAGATTAGTCAAGTGAGTGGGCAACTCGACTGTTAGAGATTCTTAAGCCGCCCGAAGGCCTCTAACTTGGCTTAACGACTACTGTCATAGACAGCAGCCGGGATCAACTGCTTAGCGTGCCTTCCAAAGCAAGGAAGCGCTCATTTTAGTAACCACTCAAACAGGCGGTCACCCATCCAAGGACTGACCGCTGCCATCTTTGCTTAACCTGCGTTATTGTTTCCGATTCGCAGGCGCCACTGGGCTAATAACGCTTCGCTAGATGGTGCTCATCATTATCGGAAACTTAATTCAGGCATTAATAATGCCTTTCTTTGAAATTGTGATTCTAAATGCTGAGTTAAGAATATTATTATTTATAATTTCTGGTTGTAATTTTTCCCTTTGTAGGTAAAAAAACGGTTTATAGAATCTCTATTTTATTATTTGAAAATCATATCCGTTGCAAGTTTTTTTTATGTTGAATTATTTTTTAAAGAGCATTGTATAACATAAAACATAGAAGTAATCAAACTGCTATATTTTGCGTATGTACGCAGTACTCTCGAATATGCCGGCCCTATTTGGTCTCCGAATTATACTAAATACATTCATCAACTTGAGCGTATTCAAAAAAAAATTATTAACCACCTTAATTTTCGTCTACACCTACCTCCGTCATCCTATGAGAATAACTGTCGCAAACATAATCTGCTGCCGCTTGTCGATAGGCGCAAAGTCATGGACATGTGTTTGTTATATGACATACTGAACTATCGCTTGGACTGTCCCGAATTGGTCTCTCAAATAATGTTTAATGCTCGTCTTCGTCGCACTCGTCATAACCCAATGTTACACGTGCCAAGGCATGGCACCAACTACGCTAAGAATAACGTGCTCACACGAATTGCTCGAACTTATAATGCGGATTTCAGTAGCGTAGATATATTTAGATATTCAAAGGCATCTTTTAAATTGCAAGTAATTAATAGTGTTAAGAATAAGCAGCATAAATAGTTTTAGAAATAGGTAACTCACCTCTTATCATGTTTAACAATGTTGTAGTATTGTACATAAGTTACTAAATCTATTTGTTTAGAGTAAATAAAATAAAAATAAATAAATAAATATTACGGGACAATCTTACACAAATCAACCTAGGCCCACGGTAAGCTCAATAAGGCTTGTGTTGTGGGTACTAGGCGATGATATATATAATAGATACATACATATAGATACTTATATACAAATATAACATCCATAACTCAGAACATATGGGATAAATACAATAATATTGTCACTAGGATAAAATATAGCAATATATTCTCATTTGCGGTAACCTATATAGATTGACATGCTTGGTTATGCTTTCATCTTCAAAAAAGAAAAAAAAAATGACTTAAACTTAATTTAAAAAAAAAACCTCTCTCTTTCACACATGTTATGATAGTCCGTTCAACTGTCAACTTTACATATCAAGTTATCTAGGTAAACCTGTAATTGGCCATACTACTGTGTATTATATTATAAGTTACATACTTGTATCGCTGTTGGTTTTCTGAATAAATAATAATAATAATAAGTAATGCAATATCTACTCACCTAACTCTATCTAGAGAGTTCTGCTCCATCATTTTTATTTTTTGTTGGACCCTGAGCAATTCATACCTATACCTTTTTTTTCTTGGAGAAAACCTGCGAACCAGCCTGGTACCCAATCATCGGGGGGTGACTGGGATCTGTGGTTTTTATATCCACTAAAAACCCCTTACGGAAATCCAAATCTTAATAGGTCAAGTCGTTTTGGATATAATTTAGAATAGAAAACATCCAAGACTCAGAAACAAATATTCATGTCCATCACGCAAACATTTGCCCTTTTCCGGGATTCGAACGCGGCGACCCTCCAGCTTCGTAAGCAGTGTCACTACTCCTTAATAACTCTATTAATAACTTCCAAAAAAGGAGGATTTTTATGTTTAATGTTTGATTACCTCAGAACTCCGTCATATTTAATTTATGAACCGATTCGTATTTTTTATTTTAGTGAAAGTACGAATATTTACTTCCAGATTGGTCCCATTGTTTTCAAAAAGCCAGTCAGATGATGGAATCCATGAGGAATTGAGAAAGGTCCTCAATTGTATTAAGCACGCGTCACAGAATAAGTAAACGCGTGTATATATTTTGGTATTTTCTATTATAACTCGTGTAGGTATAAATTTAGCCTCGGAAACAACAAATTTGGTGAAATGGAACTGATTATGAAGACTCTCGTAGGGAACCATAATATCAGCCTTTAAAGCCTACGCCAAAACCAAACACCAACACGAGTGGAGTAATGAGGCTGGCTAAAGACACTCTAAGCTCTTCATAGAAGGAGTGGACTCGGGCTGGACCAGAAAACTCTGGAAATCCAGTAGGAAGCAACTCAGAATTATATCTCGGGTGTTCACAGGTCACTTCAGGGTCATGGATCTCTTGGCCAAGATGGGACTATCGGATAGTTAAGACTGTAGAATGTGTGGCGAGGAGGATGAGACTATGGTACACTTATTGTGTTAATATCATGCCCTTGCCAGACAAAGAATGAACTATTTTGGTAACGGCTACCCGCAACCAAAGGAATTCAAGGTGCTCTTGGTGAACTGCATCATCCGTTTTGTGGAAATGATGAAGCAAGCCTGGGAGCAGGTGTAAAGGAGAGGACAAATGCACAAAAGATCCCACTGGGTCGAAGTGCATCTGAAAGGGCCCTCACCTAGATAAGATTATGAAGACTACAGACGTCACATATTCTGTGATTCCGTTAAAGTAGCAACTAATGAAGTGCCAAAGCTAATTCTGAGATCCTTGAGGAATCGACGGAACTCCTCAAATATTATCGGCCTACTTATAGCGAATGGGTGTTTTCTGTAATAATCAACGCATTTGCTCTCGGAAACCAGTTCATGCAGTAGGTATAGTGGGAAGGAAATGTTAATGTATGTTCCTTGGCGAAGTAATGAATTGAATTCAGTTTAAACTTTATTTTTAAAGTAAATTGTGAATACCATTTGTTGGTATAACTTTTTGTTCTAGTTGTTTCCTTTATAGTCGGGGGTTTAAATTTAATAATTTTCAATTCCAAGGCGAGTTTTTTAAGACCAATGAAAATAAGCATCTTTTAAAAATAAAATTAAAAAATATATAGGAAGTAAACTTACTCGTATTTTCACCCGAGCAGAGCTCGGTCGCCCAGATATTGTTATATTAAGTGTATTGATAGACTTAAGAGTACCTACACAAATGTTTCTATGATTATTGACTTATGTGTGGTTATCAATAAAATAATAAAGAACATGACTGATTTCACAAATTAACGTCTTTTATTGTTATTATATCTTAATTGCAATGATTTTGCACGATCGTGCATTTACTGATAGTTCCTGAACTGCACGATCGTGCAGTTAATTTTAACAGTTAAAGCATATGCTGAGATTTTTTTTCATATTTTTTTGATTGTATAAGGGTTAAAAGAAAGCGATTAAATTATACATTGCAATTGTTTTCGTAAATCAAAGTTCTCGGCCGGAAAGGGTTACTCCATTGTAAACGCGCCGAGAATATTATGTTGTGACGTCATAGCATAAGCCAGTTTAATATAGAGCGTTTTAAGAGGGTGCCGGCGCGTGTTGATTTCAAATACATATAACATCAGAAAAATAAATCATAAGAAAGTTTTAGTCAGTTGTTTTTATGCTGGATTATACTTTTGATTTTCGTATTATATTAAAAAGATGCAAGTTCCCTATTAGAGAGGAGAGAAATACTTAAAGCAGTTGAGTTATCGAGGGAAATTTCAATTGTGCGCTATTACTTTAGTAATTAGTGAGAAACCTATGTCACAATGCTATGCGATTTTAATTTAAGGAATCTCGCTTAACATTACAGTCTCCTGCTGAGGGGACAAATTGACAACCCTGTAGCGTTGGAAGGCATCCGACTGTTCGTCCCCTCAGTCATGTACATTTCAATAAAGATGTTACAAAGTAATAATAGTCAGACCATGGCGCCCTGTAAGAGCACACAATGATAAAAACTTAAAATAAGATTATGAAAATGGAAAGGTAAACGTCTAAGCTGTCAGATATGCCTTTAGCTCTATCATACGTTTTATCGATACCTCGAAGTTACTCGGACTTACTCTAACGTCATTAAAGCACTCAGCGTCAGTCTGTAAGGTTCTAAACGAACACATTATAAAATGTTAATGTTGATAGCTAACCTAGAACCCTACTCTGGAACGTGCAAATAACATATTGAAATTATTTTGTAATCGTATTCGCTGGTGCGCTCTTGTCTGTACAGCTAAATTGAGAGCGAGAGAGCAACATCCAATACAATTCTTATCTAGTGTCTATACGATATTAGTGGGTTCCGAGTAGTTTTCTGCAGGAACTCTTGATTAAATATACTCCCTAGAGGGGAAAGAAGAGTATTAAAAACCTAATTATGTATAGCTGATGGCTGCAATATTATGCATCTACTAAGTAAAGTGACTTTTCTTAATGAAAATGAAGTTAGATTAAGACACAAATCAGGTCAGCTTTGCCTCTTTCTTCAGACACAACTTGGAAAAGAGACAATCTGGGTTTAAACTTGGCAATGAAATCGAATCCCGTAGGTCGATTTGAGTCAACGTTCTTTAGCAAATATTTTTTTAATGATCTTGATAGCAAGCTGTCACCGTAGTACCTACACACGTACAGGAAAATATCGTCAAAACTATTGTACGAGAGTACCTACAATATAGCAAAAATATTTCGGACTATATTTTGTTTCATGCTTCAACGAGCGTTACAGAAAACGGCAGTCAGAGCTAAAATCATTCCATTTTTGCAAAAACTATACCTAAGTACCATAAGAACTGAACAAAGCCAAATTCTATATCTCAAGTAAAATGCCCCGCAAATTCACAGAATCACGTCCTAAAATTTTACAACCATCCGTTAGTAGTGCAAATTTATTTATTTAATCGTATGGCATACATTATTTGGCCTTTGAGTTTGTCACTTTTTAGTACCACCCAGGGGACACGTGCAGGGATGTGGTAGGTAGCTCCTGCAGACGCAAGTGACAGTTGTCCCCAGTAGTGCAAATAAAATATGATGATACAACGCTGGCTCAGATGATGGAGCGAGAGATTGAGTCAATTCTCAGGTCAAATAATTTAAACTTCTACAACTACGTGCATTAAGAAGGGGTAGGGATAGGGGTGTACCCATACCAACTCTTGCTTACAGACCCGGCCTACGAAGGCCAAACGCAGGGAGATCATTGGGAAGTCGCCAACAACAATGACAGAGATGCCCCATTTGGTCCAGGAACCCATCAAAGGATCCCGGATCCTCCCTCCAATAACCATGGTTGGGCACTGGGTATCAAGGATACTCAATAATTCAATAATAGGAATAGGACAAATAAGTTCCACACTTGTAAAATTGTTACTTGTAAATTCACTCAAATAATTGCCAACTGATCTAAAACATTTTGTTAGTGGTTGTAATTTTGATTCAAAATATAAGTTTGTAATAAAAATGTTAAATAAGTTTTAAAATTTTTTTGGTCGACTCCATATTATTATTATTTTTTAAGTTGTTAAAAAAGTCTATATTCTACTAAAATCATTCGTAACGTTATAAAGCCACTGTACTGTATAATTTAAAAAAAAAAAAATTTTGTACGCTTTTCTTTATTTTTACAAATTTTCTTCTCTCTCCTTTCTTTTCTTTCATCTTTATTCTTGTTTAATCTTTTCTTTCTTTCTTACCCCCAGGGAGGCTCTTAAGGCCCCCAGAGAGACCATACCTAATCACATCTGTTGCTGGCCGCACTCCAGGCCAAACAGGGACAAAAAAAGAGATTTCTGACCCGCTAAATTGGAAGTGTGGTGTTGGAGTAGAATGAAGAAATCACATATGAAGAAGTGCTGAGAATAGTTGAAGAGAAAAGGAAAAATAATAACAATACAAATAAAAACGATAGAGAATAGGAGAGGGGAAATGATTGGTCACCTTAGAAAAAGTTCATAGCCCGGCGGCGCCTGCGTATCGGAAACGATAACGCAGGTCAAGCAAAGACGGCAGGGCTCAGTCTTTGGATGGGTGACCGCCTGTTTGAGTGGTTACTATAAAAATGAGCGCTTCCGTGCTTTGGAAGGCACGCTAAGCAGTTGATCCCGGTTGCTGTCTATGACAGTAGTCGTTAAGCCGAGTTAGAGGCCTTCGGGCGGCTTAAGAACCTCTAACAGCCGAGTTGCCCACTCACTTGACAAAGGGGAGACAACTGTCACTTGCGTCCGCAGGAGCTACCTACCACAACCCTGCACGTGTCCCCTGAGTGGTACTAAAGAGTGACAAACTCAAAAAGGCCAAAAATAATATATGCCATACGATTAAGTAAGTAAGAAAAAGTAATCACGCCATCTTACAAAGGAACGTGACTAGCCATCGTTAGCGGAACGGTGACTGGCAATACTACCGATCGAAGTCTATGCCGATCATAGATTCATAAACAAGGCGGGGAGAGGAACGCTGCTAGATGGCGTCGTACGCGTCGGAATATTTTGTTTCGGTGGATCTCTAAAATTGGATATAAAATTGTGCTTGATCGTTGTGTAGTTGTTATGATTTTTCATATTAATAGAAGTTTTGTCCGGAAACAGTTTTGAATTTCACTAAGCCCGTAAAAATACTTGGATTTTGTCTAACGTTTTTTTTTTTAATAAAGTCAAAATAAAATTGTCACTAAGCGGAAAATAACACTATTGTTTTAGATTGAAACTTAATTTTGAGACGATATAAAATTACAAAACTATATTATGGATAGGTAAGTACGTTATTCCTGAAAAAACAATCATGATGAATCGCCTATTTAATGAAAAACCGTGTCTAAACAAAATACCTAATACGATGTTCTTCACCGAACCGATTGAACTTTCGTCGGCATCCACGCCACTAACGAGAACATGTCGCTGTTCCGATGACGCACACATCTATTTCCGCTTTTTGGCATAACGACAGTAGCGCCCTCTGGTGGCTCTGGTGATTTAAATGGACGAAGAGCAATAAGTGTCTTTCCATGACGTTCTTTACAAGGGGACGAACTATGGTCATTTTTCGGATAATGACGGTATGGTTTTCAATTTATTTATTATTAAGCTCAGATATTTTTTTTTAGGACTGGAACAGTAGATTTTAATATTAACCCGCGGCACGCTAATTCGTATTCTTATTCGTCTTTGACAAAAATGATGGATCCATTTTTACAACTGAATAATAATTGCACCCCTACAAGTAAGGTATATTTTGCTCGACTTGGCGGGGGCACTGCCGTGCCCCCAGATAAGTATTTACGAACTTCAAAAATTATGTTCTCAAATGACTGTTTAATTTCTAAGCAACAACTTTACTTTATGTTTACACCACACCTAAGAAGACAACATGCTCTAGTTCGAGAAGCACAGAAGATCTTGGCCAAAACCGAATTGCCTGCCTACAAGGAGTTTAAAAACCCTCCACCACACCGGCTAAAATCACGCCATCCGCCATATAAGACTGCATCCACCCTTTTAAATACTCCCTTCGATATAACCAAGAAATGGGCCCAAGAATGGAAACAGGACTCCCCAACCAGCCTAGGGACTAAATAGAAATAGAAATAGAAATAGAAAATTTTATTGTATAAAACCGTGTAAGTACAAAGGTAGAAGCATGATATTATGGGTTCCAACAGTTTTATCCTTTTCGGGCATACAATTTTGTAAATCTTAACCTAGTTACAATTTTATTTATAAAAATTACTACATTATAATATTACACATAACTATAATATTCGTTTAGGTTGTAGAAAACCTTATCTATAAGAAAGTTTTTTAAACACCTTTTGAAGTTATTTCCTTCCAGGCTTTTTATTTCTACAGGAAGATTGTTAAATATGCGTATGGCTGATATGAATGTACTTTTATTGTATACTAGCTTTTGCCCGCGACTTCGTCCGCGCGGAACTCGTTTATATTGTAACTTTCTCCCCCCTTTTCACCCCCTTAGGTGATGAATTTCCAGATAAAAACTATCTTTAGTAGCTCTTTGGGAAGGCTCCGGAATTCAAAGTATACTCTATACCAAATTTCATCTCAATCGGTTCAGCGGTTTAAGCATAAAAAGGTAACAGACAGACAGAGTTACTTTCGCATTTGTAATATTAGTATGGATTGTATGAAGGAAAGGGTCATTTAGTATGGATTGTATGAAGGAAAGGGTCATTATGGCTGAGTTGCATGATTTTATAGATTACCTTACTCCGAACGCCTTTTTTTACAAAATAGACTCCGCCGCAAACTTGGTTTCTATGACCCGCCTCACCATAATAGATGCATGTAGGCTTTTTTCAGTATTATTTTGCATATTTTCATATCACACGGCCGTAAGGACCTTTTCTACTAAACCGTAGGACTATCTTAACTGACTCGTAATTTAAATATTTTATATTAAAAATAATGATACGTCAACAAAATGTTACATCGAATAGTTTTCAAAATAGCCATAATAAAACGTCTTTTTTACCCCGTTTTAGAAAACATCTTCGAAACTACCGCCATAAGGTACATTTACCCTTGGAACGTCACATACATATATTTACCAATGTAATGTTCCTATTCCCCAGGACTCCCAACTACCGCTATACCGTCAATAAGTTCCATCCAATATTTCACCCCATATTTCACCTCTTTAGAGGATGATTTTTGGGATAAAAACTATCCGTTGTCATTCTCCAGGACTCAAACTATCTCTATACAAAATTTCATCTAAATGGGCTACATCCAAATTTTACCCCCATTTCACCCCCTTAGGGGATCATTTCCGGAATAGAAACTATCATATGTCCTTTTCCAGGACTCAAACTATCTTTCAACCAAATTTTATCAAAATGTGTCCCAAACAAATTTCCACCCCCAATTACACCCCCTTAGGGGATGATTTTCGGGATAAAACTATCCTTTGTCCTTCCTTTACTATCGCTATACCGTAAATGGGTTCAATCCAAATTTTCATCCACCATTCCTCACCCCCTTAGGGGATGATTTCCTCCTTTCATGTATTCCAGAATAAAAAATATTCTATGTTCTTTCCTTGGACTGAGACCTCTCTCTATACCAAATTTCATCTGAATGGGTTCTATCGTAATCTTCAAGCCTCATTTCACCACCTCAGGAAATGATTTTTCGGGATAAAAACTATGCATTGTCCTTCCCTGGGACTCCTTCTATCTCTTTACCAAATTTCATCTAAATGGGTTTTATCCAAATTTTCACCCCCTATTTCATCCCTGAGGGGATGATTTTCGGGATTAAAACTATCCGTTGTCATACTCCGGGACTCAAACTATCGTTCAACCAAATTTTATCAAAATGGGTCACAAACAAATTTTCACCCCCAAATACACCCACTTAGTGGGATGATTTTCGGGAGTAAACTATCCTATGTCCTTCTTCAAAACTCCAACTCGCTTTACCCGTAAATGGGTTCCATCCAAATTTTCATACCCCATTTCATCCCCTTAGGAGATGATTTCTGGACTAAAAAATATATTAAGTCCTTCCCCAGGACTCTTAACTATCTTCATACCAAATTTCTTCTAAATCGGTTCTATCCAAATTTTCACCCCTCATTTCACCCCCTCAGGAGATGATTTTTCAGGATAAAAACTTTGCATTGTCCTTCCCTGGGACTTTTTCTATCTCTATACCAAATTTTAACTAAATGGGATTTATCCACATTTTCATCCCTATTTCATCCCCTTGGGGGATAATTTTCGGGATTCAAACTATCCATTGTCATTCTCTGGGACTCAAACTATATCTATACTTACCAAATTTGGTCTAAACGGAGTCCATCCAAAATTTCACCCCCCATTTCACCCCCTTAGGGGAAGATTTCCAGAATAAAAACTATCCAATGTCATTCCCCAGAACTTAAACTACCTCTTAACCAAATTTTATCAAAATGGGTTACATTCAAATTTTCACCCCTCCATTTTACCCCCTACAGGGAAGATTTTCGAGATAAAACCTATTTTTTGACCTTTCCCGGGACTAAAACTAATTAAATACCAAATTTTATCCAAATCGGTGCAGCGGTTTAAGTAGCTCCATACAAATTTCCACCCCCCATTTCATCCCTTTAGGGGTTGATTTTTAGGATAAAAACTACCCTAAGTCCTTCCCCAGGACTCAAAATATCTCTATACCAAATTTCATCTTAATCAGTTCAGCCGTTTTCATGTGATGCGCGGTCACATAAACAGACAAACAGATAAACAGACAAACAGACAAACAGACAAAAATTCTAAAAACTGTTGGAACGTGTTCTGTTATCGATTTTAAGTATCCCTAGCCAATTTTTTTTCGAATATCTTTCATGTACAGACTTTCGACCCTCTTCAGCTTTATTATATGTATAGATAGATAGATGTATAGATGGATGTACTTACTTTTGGGACAGTAATATCATATTTGTATTGAGACCGTACGCTAGGTTTGCACGATCTCCACTGAAAGCATTCAGGGTAGTTTTTAACAAGTAGGCATTGTTGCGGATGCAACCTATTTTGTACCTTTTTTTGTCTATTATTTTTATACTTTTGGAATGTTTTATTTTGTTTTATCAGTTGTCAATATATTGCTGTCGAAAACAGATTGAGTCGGCTTGGTTTTAATATTTTTCCTATAAATAATCACTCCAGCTATGCAGTCCATCAGAAGTCCTTTATATTTGATCCTTCTCCCGTCTTATAATGAATATGCGAAGTAGAACCAAGCAGCTGGCAACGCCGGCTAAAAGTCGTAAGGCGACACGTTCAGAACCAGGTGCACCCGCTGTGGGTGGGGTCGGTCGGTCCAAAAGTCAGGGCCTCACGAAGACTGATGCCACAGAAACACCCGCAGCTCTCGATATTGTTCGCGCGTGTCCCGCAACTACCACCACCGGCGGCTGCGGCTCCGCTGTTGCAGCCGAACATTTTGACGTTTCTCCTAGTTGCAGGTCGCACGTATCAGGGTCTTCGCGGTCATCAGCTACTATAAAAGCACGGAGGCTTTCTGCGGAGGCCGAGTTGGCCCGCAGAAGTATGGAGCGAGAGCAAGAATTGATGATTCGTGAGCAAGAAATTGAGATTGCTCGACAAAGAAAACTACTTGAGCAGGTAAAACAAGTAGAACAATTAGAAATGGAAGCTGCTCTGGCCGCTCAAGAAGCCGAAGAACGTTCCGCAAAGTCGGCCAGTAATGTTCATTCCCGGACGGCATCTTGGGTTCGCGATATAAACCAGGGTAGCTGCCTACGCATGACGAATGAGCCAACTGTCGAATTGCATCGCAATACAGGAAACGATGGAATTATACTCAAAGCGATTGCTGACACTGCAGCTGCAGCAAAAGCTTTGGCTTCAGGTCGTAGAGCCAACATAGAACTCCCTACATTCTTCGGGAATGGTTCCCAATGGCTACAATTTAAACGTCAATTTAGTAGTACTGAGTCTTCTCATTCCCCCGCAGAGAACGTTGCGCGTTTACAGAACGCGCTTCGCGGACCCGCGCGTGAGGCGGTCGCTTCGCTGCTCCACACGGCAGCTGCCCCCGAGGAGATCATGCACGCACTCGAGCGAACATTTGCGTGCCCGGAAATGGTCGTCTTTGGTGAGGTACAAGTGTTGAAAACGCTGCCGCGGCTTGGCGCCGAGCTTAAGGAGATTGGTATTTTTGCCAACAAGGTACGAAACAGCCTTTCTACTATGAAATTACTCGGTCTACGAGAATATTTACATTCACCTGAGCTATTTCATAGTATTTTGGGCAAATTTAACCCTTTAATGAAGATGAGGTGGTCTGACTATGCGTCAGAAATGTCAAACCCTCTCATGTCAAAGTTAGAACTTTTATCTGATTTTCTAACTCGTGAACACGAGCGTTATATTAAATTCGCATTATCTCCTGAAATAGGTTTTATTGCTACACAACAAAACATCATTGTGCCTGTCAATAAACAATTCAAACGTGAAAATATTCACGCTGTGACACATGACAATATTAAAACAGGTGACAAAACCGAATGCATTTATTGTAAAAAGTGCCATGATATAAAAAACTGTTCCGAATTCACAAGGTTATCAGTTGAAAACAGGTGGTGTTGGTTGCGTGAACACAAAATATGCTACAAATGTCTAAAGAGTAAATCACATCAGTGGAAGTTATGTAAAGTGAACCCTTGTGGTGTCGACGGTTGTACTTTCCGACACCATCCACTTTTACACGGCAGGCAGGATACATTTACATCACCGCAAACACACCATACACAGGCGTTCCATAATACAGTGTGTACAGCTGCGCTCAACCATGAGTGTGAAACAGAACTAAACAATATGAACAATACGGGGTGTACGGCACCGCTAAACAAAACTGAGTGTACTGCGTTCAATAATATTGGGTATGCGAATTTGTCTGAAAGGGATGCCAAACACACGCCGTGCTGTTCCAAGACTACACAGGAGTTGTCAAAAGAAAACGTCATGGTTTCTAATACAGGTATTTTAAGTCAACATGTTGGAACGACAACCAAAACACAACCACACAGCGCATTATTAAAAGTGGTACCAGTTATTGTGTCTGGACCAGCTGGCAGTTACGAAACCTTCGCACTCCTAGACGATGGCAGTACAGCGTCGTTAATTGATTCTAAAGTGGCTGCCCGTATCGGGGTGTCAGGGCCAGAGGAGGTTATTACTGTCAATGCTGTAGGTGGCTTACACAAAACTACTAAGATTTCTTATGTGGACTTTTACATACAGGGTAAACACGAATCTGACAGGTTTTTAGTCAATCGTGCCAGGGCCATGCCCTTACTCAGCTTGAGCACGCAAACATTGTCCAAACACACCGCACAGTCTTACGATTATTTGAGTGATTTAACCGATTATTTGACGTACACTGACGCTATGCCAACCGTGCTGATTGGTGCCGAGCACTGGCATCTGTCAATATCTCGTGATATCCGCGCTGGTAGTCGTAATGAGCCGGTAGCTTGTCACACCTGGCTTGGTTGGACATTGTATGGAGTGGCTTCTAGTAAAACGAAACCGGTTGAGTTTGTCAACCACTGTCACCTAGACCGTATTGAGCTTACTGAACATGAACGTTTAGAACTGCTAATAAAGGAGCAGTACAAATTGGACTCACTGGGTATTACCAAACATGAGAAACTTCATAGTAAACTGGATGCTCGAGCTGTTGAGATCTTACACAATACTACCACACGTTTGCCAACTGGTAGGTATGAGGTAGGACTTCCATGGCGGGATAATATTCAGTGCGTTCCCGACAGTTATCCGCAAGCCCTATCTCGCTTCTTAAGTTTAGAAAGACGTATGTTTCGAGAGTCCGATTTTGCTGAAGCGTACAAAAGGTTTATTGACAATATGATTGCCAAAGGTTATGCTGAAGAATGTGATCCTGTCACTTATTATGGTCATTCTGTCAGTAATAGGAACGGTACCAATGTTATCAACAGTAAACACAATTTAGTGGAATGTCCAAATAAAAATAACACTTCGTCAGGTTACATTCAATATGGTACAGTCAGTCCGAATAAAGTGCAACCAAAATGTCATGACTACATGTCAACCACAGACATGGATAAAATAAACTTAAAAACGACTTCTGAATCTTCTGCTACAACTCAAAGTGAAACCAATACCGAAATAAGGTGGTATTTGCCTCATTTTGGGGTGTATCACCCACAAAAGCGTAAACTCCGTGTCGTCCATGATGCAGCCGCAATGAATCAAGGCGTTTCCTTAAATTCGTTGCTTCTTCAAGGACCAGATCTCTTAGAAAACTTATTAGGCATACTTTGGCGTTTTAGAGAGGGCGCTGTCGCAATGACAGCGGATATTAAGGAGATGTTTCCCCAAATACGGATCCGTGATCAAGATAGGGACGCATTACGTTTTTTATGGCGCGACGTTAGGTCAAAGAACACAACTCCCATAAAAGAGTATCGAATGACAGCTGTTGTTTTCGGGGCGTCATCCAGTCCATTTACTGCGCTGTATATCAAAAATAAAAATGCAATGTCACATCAGGATTTGTATCCCAACGCAGCCAATGCAAGCATTCACAGTTCCTATATGGATGATTTTTTGGACAGTCTTGATGAGGTAACTGAAGCTGCGCAGCTGGCATCCGATGTGGTGACTATCCACCGTAACGCCTGTTTTGAAATGTGTAGTTGGATTTCTAACAGCCAGGAAGCGTTGCGTCTTGTTCCAACTGAATTGCACGCTGCACAGCCTACTGAAGTGTCTCTTGGTAGTGAATCAACTAACGTCAGAGCCTTAGGTGTCTCTTGGGATCCTATATCGGATACCATTGGTTTTAGGACTGGTTTAGAAGGGCTCAAGTTACATGGTGTTTTTACTAAGCGTAAAGTTTTGTCCCACCTCATGAAAGTGTACGACCCACTAGGATTGCTTGGCCCTATAGTGGTCAAGGGCCGTATACTCCTTCAGGAGGCATGGAGATCCAACATTGACTGGGACACGGTTTTTCCACCTTCACAGGTATTAAGATTCAGATTCAGATTCAGATTCAGATTCAGATTCAGATTCAGATTCAGATTCAGATTCAGATTCAGATTCAGAAATTTATTGATAAAATGTCATATTTTACAGGTCAATATCATGCATGTCAAATACATTTTAAAATTTCTTATTGTCTTAGATGTTATATACCTATCGTTATTGAACAATTTTGAAAGTGTTGTTGATTTATGAGTGGGTCAATGATATATTGGTCATAAATTCGTCTATGCTGTAGCAAGCCATTTTTATGAGGAGCTGTTTGAGCTTGTTTTTGAATGCTGCATCAGTTACGGCGTTTATAACGTCAGGCGGTAGGACGTTATAGATTTTAGGGCCTAGCACGCTGAGTGATTTCCGAGTCTTGGCTAGCCTTTTGTGCGGCACGAGCAGCAGGTGCTGGGCGCGCGTGGACATCATGCCGGGCGCGTGGCCCTGCGCGCGCGTCATGAACGAGCCCATATTACGTCTCACAAATGTGCAAGCCTCTAGAACGTACACACTTGGTAAGGTTAGTATTTTAAGTTCCCTAAAAAGATTCTGCGCAGGGTGATCGTAGGGCTTGTTTGCAATAATACGAACTGCCCGCTTTTGGATTTTTAAGATTTTGTCTCGATCTGCAGCGGTTGCCCACAGGTCAACACCGTAAATTAAGATGGAATGGAAGTATCCGTAGTAAGCCTTTTTTATGTTTTCTATCGATAGTGTAGGAGCTAGCCTTGATAGTGCATAACAAGGTGGAACGAATGGTTTAAAGAACTGTCAGATATATCTAATATTAGAGTTCCACGTTGGTACGCTAAGGTAAACGGCGAGCCTCTGCACAGGGAGCTACACGTTTTTGCGGATGCGAGCGAGCTTGCCTATGCGACTGTCGCTTATTGGCGTTTTTTGTACGCAGACGGTACAGTCAAGCTTGCTCTCATATCCAGTAAAGCAAGAGTATCGCCATTGAAGCCCACTTCAATTCCACGCCTAGAATTGCAGGGTGCTTTAATAGCTTCACGCCTTGCTATGACCATCAAGGAATTTCACAAGAAAAAGCCTATTCGGACGTTTTTTTGGACAGATTCGAGAACTGTCCTTAGCTGGCTAAGAAGTGACGCACGAACGTTCAAGCCCTTTGTGGCCCATCGGATCGGTGAAATAACTGAAAATTCATGCGTTCAAGACTGGAGATGGGTCCCAACTGACTTGAACGTCGCGGACGATGCCACGCGAATCAAACCTCTCCATATCAACCCTAACCACCGATGGTTCACCGGCCCCTCATTTCTTCTGGCTTCTCCGGAAAATTGGCCTGTGGAACCAGCTGGCCAGCCTCCAGTTCATGAAGAGTTTAAGCATACTCCTACACTTGTGGTTGGGCATCTGGTTATCACCGCGGATTTCAGTCGTTTTAGTGACTGGTTGCGCTTACTGCGCGCCACTGCTCGCGTTTTGCAGGCGGCTTCTAAATTTCGCTCACTTTTGGACCGCGTTAGACACATTGATCACACTGATCCTAGCACCGATTTTAGGGTTCGTCAACGTACAAACGCGCCTACGTCCACCGCTCTATTACCCCTGACAGCGGAATTGATGCAAGCCGCAGAAAGGCACGTCCTGCAGAAAGTACAGTCCGAGACATTTGGAGAAGAAATTCTGCGGATTGAACGAGGAGAGTTATTGCCCAAGAGCAGTCGCTTAGCAAAGTTATCACCCAAGATGGGAACGGACAATTTGCTACGTTTGGTCGGCAGAATTGAGGCTGTAGAAGACGTCGGTACCGAAGTCAAATCGCCCATACTGTTAGATGGTCATCACCCAGTCGTGCGCCTTTTGGTTCTCTTTTACCATCGCAAGGCTGGACATGCGAATAATGAGATGGTCGTCAATGAGCTGAGACAGAGATACTGGCTTCTTCCCTTGCGCAGCACCATACGAAGCGTCGCCAGCAAATGTTTGTATTGTCGGATCAGGAAGTCAAAACCGAGGAATCCAATGACTGGAAACCTTCCTCCGCAGCGGCTTGCCCACCATCGCCGCCCATTTAATTTCACTGGACTTGATTATTTTGGCCCGATTAACTCCACAATCGGACGCAAACAGGAAAAACGATACGTAGCCCTATTTACCTGCTTGACTTCCAGAGCCGTCCATTTGGAACTTGTGCACTCCCTGACGGCTGATTCAGCGATAATGAGTTTACGTCGATTTATTGCAAGGAGAGGTGCTCCCGAAACAATATTCTCTGACAACGGAACTTGTTTTGTTGGTGGTGACCGAATATTACGGGAGTTTTATCAGACAGATGTCAACGATTTTGCTGCCAGCCGAGGAATCAATTGGAGCTTTATTCCTCCCGCTGCTCCTTTCTTTGGTGGATGCTGGGAACGGCTAGTTCGCACCGTCAAAGTTGCACTGAACGCCACCCTACGCGAAAGGGCACCTAACGCAGAAGTACTCGTGACCCTCCTGATGGAAGCTGAGGCCATTGTCAACTCCCGGCCCCTAAGTCACGTTTCTGTGAGTCAAGATGACCAGGAGACGCTGACACCTTTCCACTTTCTAATTGGCACATCCTCGAATCAAGTCCTACCTGCAACCCTTGACGACCGAGACCTTCTTCGTAGAGCAGACTGGAGGAAGGCCTTGAGGTTAGCCGACCATTTTTGGAACCGTTGGGTGAAAGAGATTCTACCTACAATGCAACCACGACAGACAGGCGAAAACAGGGAACGCGACTTAAACATCGGTGACCTGGTACTCATCGTGGACGAAAATCTTCCAAGAGGAACTTGGCCAAGAGGCCGCATCACTGCAACCTTCCCTGGCCGAGATGGCGTAGTCAGGGTGGTGGACGTAGCCACACAGGGAGGCCTTCTTCGTCGGCCCTCCAAAAAGTTGGTCAGGCTAGACGCGTAGGGCTCCTTATTGGCTGGCCCGGCTAGCTTCGTGTGCTTTCGCACACTAGGGGGTGGGATGTTGCGGATGCAACCTATTTTGTACCTTTTTTTGTCTATTATTTTTATACTTTTGGAATGTTTTATTTTGTTTTATCAGTTGTCAATATATTGCTGTCGAAAACAGATTGAGTCGGCTTGGTTTTAATATTTTTCCTATAAATAATCACTCCAGCTATGCAGTCCATCAGAAGTCCTTTATAGGCATAATTCTAGTATATAAATACCGGTAAGAGTCAGGAAACGCTTTTCTCGGAAAATGTTTCGAAGTGATTCCACAATGTACATTCGGTAAACAGTCCTAAGGCATCTTTTTTGCAGTATGAACGTTTTATGCACATCAGTGGAATTTCCCCAATAAATGACTCCATAGGTAAGTAATGGATAGATTGTTCCGTAATATGCATTTTTTACTATGTTTTCAGAGCAAGTTTCCGAGAGAATTGACAAAGCATAGCATCGACTAGAGATCATTTTATTTACCTTGTCAATGTGCGCTTTCCAATTCAGATGTGAATCTATTTCGACTCCAAGAAAGTTTACATGGTTTACTTCATCTATTACAGTATTTTCGTTTGACACTACAAGGGACTTCGGAATAGATTTATAATTTCTGAATTGGATAAGCTTGGTTTTGTTGAGGTTAACATTGAGGTTAATACTATTTAGCCATTTTATAATTTTCGTTAATTCGTTATTTACATGTTCTTGCATACTTTCACTGGTGTTTTCCCTTGAAAATAGCATAGTGACGTCGTAAGCATATAAAACACATGGCACATCGACTATGTTGGGAAGTTCATTCAGGTAAATGAGAAATAAGAGTGGTCCTAAAATGCTACCTTGAGGTACTCCCATCAGAACTCTCTCAAACGAAGACTGCACATGTTCTACTGTTTTAGTTTGAGCGTTATAGTTTACAATTTCTACTGCCTGCTCCCTGTTACACAAGTAATTGTAAAACAACTGATTTGCGCTTCCCCTTATTCCTATATGATCAAGCTGTTTTAAAATAATGTCAAAACTTACACAATCGAAAGCCTTAGACATATCAATCAGCAGAGATGCACAAGGTTTCTTATTATTCACACTTTCCCAAACAAGCTTTAACATTTCAAATATGGCTGTGGTTGTGGATTTCCCTTTTTGGAAACCGATTTGACATTTATTTAGGATATGATTTACGTCTAGAAACTTTGTCAGTCTTATATGTATAACCTTCTCAAATATTTTTGAGAAACTAGGTAATAAAGCTATGGGCCTGTAGTTACCCGTGTTAGTTTTTTGTCCCTTTTTGAATAGTGGCTTTATTAAGGCTTTTTTGAGATCTTCTGGAAATATGCCAGTCTCCAACATTAAATTTATAATATGCATAAGGGGTTCCGTAATATTGTCCACACATGCTTTGATTACTTGTATGGGAACATTATCGTATCCCGAAGATTTTTTATTCTTTAAAGAAGTCACAATCTTTTTTATTTCGTGGCTATCTACGGGAGCTAGGAAAATACTGTGTGGAGTACTTAGTGTCTTCATTTTATATGCTTTCGGATTAAAAGTATTGACTAAATTTTGGGATATGTAAAATTTATTAAAAATTTCGGCTATGACACGAGGATTTGAAAATGTTGTCCCATCTTTATCTATTTTGGTGATCGAGTTTGGAATGGAATTTGTATAGCTTGTATTTAATTTTATCAAGCCCCATGTAGCTTTTTGTTTATTAGTACTGTTGTTTATGAAATTATCATTTGATATAATCTTAGATTTTCTAATCACAGTCTTTAGTGTTTTGCAATATTGTTTGTTTTTTCTTAATGCTAGTGTATTATTTTTGGTTTTTTGATTTATTACATGCATTTTTCTTTTGTTTCTGCTTGATTTCAAAATACCCTTGGATTTCCAGTTTGGTTTTTTTATATAGGTTATTTTATTCCTTTCCAATGGGATGCACAGATTAAAGAGTAGAGAGAAAGTGTCAAAAAAACTCTATATGCTATATTTGGATCTGTTTCCTTACAAACATCTACAAATTTAATTTGAGCAATATACTTTTTAAATATATCCAAGTGATAGTCAATCCTTCTCCTTTCTACGTACCAGTATTTTTCATTATAACTGTAGCTTGTTGGCAATTCAATAATTTGCCCCGTATGGTCCGATATTCCTAAATTCATAACTCTTGAAGTATATTGGTGGGAGTTTGTAAGTAGATTGTCAATACATGTTTGTGAAGTGGGTGTTATTCTAGTTGGCTCATCAATTGTGTGCCTCATATTAAATTTAGCTAGCATTTCCAAAAACATACTTGTTTCTCTGTCTTTATTTAAAATGTTTACGTTGAAATCACCAGCAATAATAATTTTACGTTTTAAATATCGCGATCGACGTGTTATTTTACTTAAAAGACTTTCAAGTTTATTTATAAATACCTCGAAATTTCCACCAGGCGCTCTATACACACATACAACTATATGATTGATTTCAGGAATTTGGATTCCACAAGCCTCAAAATGTACTTCAACCGACATGTCTGAAATCCATTGAAGGTTGTGAAAGTTCAAAGTCTTTTTCATGTAAATACATACACCGCCACGAGTTTTTCGAGATCTACAGAACTATGCGGCCAATTTATATTCATCGATTTGCAGGATGGAGGTTTCGTTAGTTTTAAAAAAGGTTTCGGAAAAGCATAAAATATCTAAATTGGAGGCTGCTGTTAAAATATCGATTTGACTTGTTTTAGATTTTAGACTCTGCAGCTGCACATTTTGATGAAAGACTTTAAGAGATTTATTTAAATTTATGGTTAAAGGGATAGTGTCAATCTGATTTTTGTTCTCTGTTGCGAAAAAAATAGTACGGAATCGTCCCTTTTTTTGGTAAAGTTTTATGCAAATGTAATGATGTGCAAGTATTTTCTTCTACAGAGTTTCCAGTGTTTGCATTCTTATTTTCAAGAGAATCGGGTAGCTGGAGATCTGCAATATCACTTTTTCGGAAATTATAGTAAGCTTCCTTATAATCTATTTGCTCTATGGTTAAGTACAATTTTTTACTGATTTCCCTCAGATACTTGTTTTTGTTTTTTGGGCTATTCATGATTTCTACAAATCTAAGCTTGTCAGTTTTTACGCAACTCTGGCGTAACATATAATTCAATACATTTACATCAATGCCCTTTCTATCTCTTATTGCTAGAACAAGAACAGTACAATTATTTAAACGTTTTAAAGCACTTTTTAAGGTTGTAAGAATCTCCATGGGGTAAGAATCATGTTCACCAACTGATAGCACAACTCTATCGCCTTCAGAAAACTCAAATAGGTTAATCGTATCTAAAATAGTGTCTGACCTGGATCCTGGTTTTATAAACGATATAACATTATAATCCTTGGCATTTTCGTAGGTGTTGCTTCCATACCGTAATCGGAGAAGCGTTGAAGCGATTCCGGCGCATTTATAATAATATCGACCCCACAAAAAAGCCCACTGGTTTTTCACTATCAAGGCGAAATTGGTGCCAGTTAAACAGGCTGCGGACCGGCTGGGGTAGGAGCCGAGAGTTCATGCATAAATGTGGATGGAGAGAGTCTCCAGCATGCGAGTGTGGAGCTGCGGTGCAGGACATGGACCATATTATCGAGTGCCCACTCACCAAGTACCAGGGCAACCCAGCCGACTTGTTCACCCTAGATAACAACGTAACGCAATGGATCCAGCAATTGGGTGTACTGCTCTAATTTGCATGCATTTTTTAACTAAGAACGATTTTAATTTTTAATTTAGCCATACGAATAAATAAACTTTATGTTTGATGTTTGACTTTATATACACTTAAAAAAAAACAAACCAGAAATTACAAAATATATCATATGCTACTAAATTTCGAAAAAATAGCTATACGGCGGGTTAAAACCCTTCTTCCTAATATTAAAAAACCAGCCAAGTGCGAGTCGGTATCGCGCACGAATGGTTCCGTACCATTATCAATAAAAATATTTATTTTATTTTGATTTTAGTATTTGTTGTTATAGCGGCAACAGAAATACATAATCTGTGAAAATTTCAACTCTCTAGCTATCACGGTTCTTGAGATACAGCCTGGTGACAGACAGACGGACGGACGGACGGACGGACGGACGGACAGACGGACGGACAGCCAAGTCTTAGTAATAGGGTCCCGTTTTACTCTTTGAGTACGGAACCCTAAAAACTAAAATACTGAACACAATATAAAAATTAAAATAAAACAAAAAAGATCAAAAAGTAGTTATAGGCTGAGGATCGAACTCGGGTACTCAATCTTACTAAGCCAGCTGCTTTATACTGCGCCAACAAACTGTTATGCATGCGGGCCGAATTTAGCTTAGGATTTCTTCCAAGTTTCTTACTCCGCAGAACGCATTATTTTTATTACTCGGGCTATTTTATCCGCGACCGGAAATGATGATGCGTCACTTGTTGACGAGATTCCCAACCAGAGCCGTTAGCTAAAATTCCCACTTATTACGTACTTCCCGAACATGACAGCTTGCGTCATTCAGCCTCAATTGACCACCGAGTAAAGACTAATGCTGAGTCAGTTGATAGAGGATAAAGCTGCACGTTGCGCAGTGACCGACAATACTGTGTCGGGAGAAAGTTGTGTTTAAGTGAAGGATTATATCGATTTTTATATATAAAATGTAAGTTTTAAAGATTTTGATCGCTTTTCGTTCTAAGTATCATAATATAATAAAGTATTCATTTCATTTTACCTAGAATTTATTGGCTACTTTATCCGTCGCTATTAGATTTAAAAAATTGCCTCAAATTTCCGAGAGTTCCTCTCCTTATTGTATTCCATTTATTTAAGACAAAAACAAAGACATAGAACTAGAAACATGACAGAACACGTCATATTTTGTAAATCGAATACTGACTCTTATTGCTGCATCGTATTCGGTTAAAATTCTCATGAACTTAATATTACTTTGAAAATAAGTTGACTATCGTAATGATAAGTAGCGATATAGAACAAAATAAAAGTATTTTTAATGTTTCTGATCTTTGCTAACTAAAAAGGTAAGAAACTACAATTTACTTTTTATTTATAAATACGTTGTCGATACATCGATACCCGCAGACTCAAAGCGGTAAACGCCATTTTGGCGAAAATGACTTATTGATGCTACCTTACTCAGTTTTTTTTTCTGTATCCATCTATGTAGTTGAAGTAGATAAATTTGAAAAAAATTGCCTATACGACCTGAGTTTTTTTCATCTTTCAACACGATTTTAGTAAAATTTTGATCGGAATTGTTTTATATTTTTATATTTTATACTTTTGGGTAGTATGATACAATGATTACACAATTCAAAGGTGGTATAAGACATTTTTGACCGAGGACCATCAAAAATAGCGTAAACGACCATGTTATTATGGGCTATCAGTTTTTTGTTCACTCATACGACCTTACACAAAAATGCTCAAATACTTATTGGTTCCTACCAACAATCGGGTTTTGGTTTATACGCCGCGCAACAGCAATAGGTTTTGGCTTAAGTACCTATAAATCCCAAAACATCTAAATCAGTGAACTTAATGCTTGCGTTTGTGGCGTTTAAGACGTAGAAGTTGTGATAAACAGTAAAATTCGTGGCATATACTTATCACCCATCTTGAAAACCTACTGTAATGTTGTTATGCTGACAAGCTAATAATTAAATTCATTATTCATAGTGGTAGTGGTACAGCATTCGTATCATTTCAATAAGTATTGATTGAATACCGCCAATTTTACGAGTTAAACTGTAAGTACGAGTAGGTAATACGCCCAATTATACCAATGTGTGAATGTTGGAAACATTGCTTGAGGTCAGAATTTTCCCAGTAGCTGACGCGTCTGGTAAATTTCGACAAATAAGGCTTGTAATTTAACCGATTTAATAAAAAAAATAATTTTAATTAACTACCTAGTTCATGTACAAAAATAAATATCGAAAATATTTTATCTTCATATTTAGTTGTTCCGTATGTTGCCGGACATAGAATAAATGTTACTGGGAATATTTTGGGCTAAGTAAATTGCTAGCAATGCTGCTCGATCCATATTGCTTACATTTCGATTTTCAGATTGAGGTCAGAATTCAGAATCAGAAAAAGAGGCCGCATTTTTTTATTAACCTACTTAGAACTGATGCATAAATAACCCGAGAAAGAATGAGAAAATAAGGGATCTATCTAAAGATGAGGGTCCGAGGGATTTGGTCACAATAAACGGATTCAAAAAAGTAACTAAACAAAATGGAGGCAATTCTTTGCGGGAGTCCCCTGGATGTGGGTGGCGCAAGGCCGGTCATTATGGCACTCTTTGGGGAAGGCCTAGTCCAGCAGTGGACGTCTTCCGGCTAAAATGATGATGATGATGAATATTTTTAATTTTAATTTATGTGTCCATACAAGTAGGTAATTGAAAATGATAAATATATGTTTAAACTGTATATTAATTTAATCATGGCAAGCGTATGTGGTTGAACCAAATTATCAATTGAAAAGACAACAAACCTTTTAATTAATAGCTAACTACCTCAAATTTCAACCCGTATAGGCCGCTATTTCACAATAAAATTGCTTATTTTATGGTCGTATACGCCATTTTTAGGGTTCCGTACCAAAAAGGTACCTAAAAAAGGAACCCTTATTGTGCGACTCTGTCGGTCTGTCCGTCTGTCACAACGTTAAATATCTCAGGAACTACTTAAGCTATCAATTTGAAATACATACACGTGTATAGAAAATTTAAATATACATTTTTATTTGCTGTGGAAATGACGAATATGAGGGGGGTTAAGAGTGCTCTTCAAAAAAGCGCTCGCTCAGAATTCGATATTTTGACACGCGTAGTGCGTTTGTGTGTGTAAATACTACTACCACCCACACAAACGTACCTAACCCCCACATGCACAGCGAGATCGCACCAGCCGCGGGTGCCGTCCCTTTCTAGCTATATGTAAGTGCGATCGGGATAGAACTAACCGCGGAGCTTGCCGATGCAAATAGCTGTATAGCGCACCGTTGGAATTCACTCCGTGACCGATATTGATACTTGCACTAAAAAGTGGTAAGTATTACTTCGCTAACATGATGTTCTAGAACATCATGTTAGCGAAGTTAGATAACTTGAATAAAGTAAGTATTTGATTTTTGAGCACAAGTTTTCTATTTGTATTAAAATACTATGATATGACAAAGTATATTTAGTTTCGTTTTTTTAGTATAAAATAAACTAACGAGTTTTAAAGTTGTCAGTAATAAGAATAATAATTTGTTTTACGGATATTAATAGTTTGCATATTATCTGAGTCTTATTTATATATAGTAATGTAATGAAATTATACCAGTAGACCCACTACTAGGAAATTACTGGGTACTTACGTATTCATTTCTTGAAGAATTTTTTTTTGTTATATACAGTAAAAAAAACGGCCCTTTATAGAAATTGCTATGTCCGTTTCTTACCAAAGGAACTGAAAATTATAAATTATACAAACACAGCTTTTTATCTAGAATACAATTAATTAATGCGTGATTTTATTCAAAAGCCTAAAACCTCAGATGATAAAAAGGAATAGATATGAAACGGGGGCTTGGCGCGTGTCGGTGCGACATGGCCAAATGGGCATGTCACTGCCCACCGTATGTTAGTCGCAATTTGCCGTGAATCTGAAATGTTTTTCCACGTTTACTCAAAATGCCGAATTTTAGCGTGGTTACATGCAAATATAGGAATGAAACTAAAACCTACATGAATGGTGGAGTCACGCACCACATGTGAGTATTAGTATTTTCACTTAAGTCAGTAAAAACTAATATTTTAATAAATAAACGCAACGCCGCATCATTTCTCGGGATCGAACTAACATATCGAACGAAAAAGCATATTTTTGTTCTATGCGTTGTACATTGAACGTTCAATACAGTAAACCACGGCGCAATGTATTAAACCACTATGAATATGGACGATGCTTGAATTTTTTAGTGGTACGGCCGCTGCTTGGCGTCGCAAACTAGAGCGGTGCCAAAGTGCAGTTACAATTTACGCGTAATCGATAAAATAGAAGGACGATATCATGCTAGTTATTTTATTTCGACTACTTTCGCTGTTTTATTTTATTTAATTACTTGTTTTGGTTGGGTGCCTATCTTAAAGGTAACTAATAACATACTAATAAGATTAAAAGGCACAAAATGTTTACGGTACCTTCTAATAAGATTTTCACTAAGTTGCAGTATGAACGGTAAATAGACATATTAAAATTGTATAAACAAGTATATAATTTAGTTGCAAATGGCTTCAGAACAACTTAAAATGTGATATTATTACCAATAATTTATTTTAAATGAGTATTTTTTACTTTCATTTGAAATGTGATAATTGAAGAAGAAATCTCGGTTTCTTATAACAGTTTTCCAAAGAATCCGAGTAGGTACTAAAAAAATGGATAGATGCTACTGGCAGAGGTCCTAACTGGTTTCCTGTACAGAGAAGAGTTAATGTGTTCGTAACTTTTTCAAGAAAAATGTTTCCAACCACTTAATAAGAGCCGTACACTTTTCGAATATTTGACACCTCGCTTGCTTGAAACCTTGGTGTAAAATGTATGGTAACACATCTTCGCACATCTTTGGTGGATACTCGCCCTTAGCCTTAAATCTCGTAATATGAGTAATGGACATATTATTTCGCGCCAAAATGCGAGTCGGATCGGCCTGGTACCTACAGGTCAAAAATATCGATGTGACCAGAGTTTTAAATGTATGTGAACACGAACTTATAAAAAGCCTTTTATGTTACTCTGTAGGTATTCGCCAATATTTTTTACTTTTGCGATTTATGGTAAGTTAACAACCCGTGTTATTTAAACTTGTAGCTAAAAGTTTAAATACCACCACATAAACTTACCATGTTGTTGAAGTTGTTACCCATCAATATCATAACATAATATTAATTTTAATATCAATGTCGATAAAACATAATTTTAACGTTTGTCGCCCCCCTAGTGTAGTGCGTTTAAGCCAATCACAGCCCTTGTTTGCATGTTGACGTAGACTTACTGGCAACGCCCGAGTCTTTGTTTTTACACAGTTCAATGTGTGTGCCTGTGGGCGCTGCGGTGGGAGAAAACTGGGGACATCGGTTTTGGTTGAAATTAAGCAGTACGGCACTTCTCCCTTTTTTTATGTTCTGAGCCTAAAACCTATGTCACTTATTAGGATTCCGTAGTCAAAGAGTAAAACGGGACCCTATTACTAAGACTCCGCTGTCCGTCTGTCTGTCTGAATGCCTGTCTGTCCTTCTGTCACCAGGCTGTATCTCATGAACCGTGATAGATAGAGATTTTCACAGATGATGTATTTCTGTTGTCGCTATTTATAACAAAAAATACTAAAAAACAGAATACATCTTTTTATTTTTATTTTAGTTTTTATTTGTTTCTTTTTCTTTTACAATCTTACACAAATCGACCTTGCCCCAAACTAAGCAAAGCTTGTACTATGGGTACTAGACGACGATAAACATACTTATATAGATAAATAAATAATTAAATACATAGAAAACATCCATGACTCAGGAACAAATATTTGTGGTCATCACACAAATAAATGCCCTTACCGGGATTCGAACCCGGGACCCCCAGCTTCGTAGGCAGAGTCACTACCAAATTACTAACTAGGCTACAGGGGGCTCCTATACAACAAACGTGATTTTAGATATATATATTTTGCCGTTTTTAGATATAGATAATGGTACGGAACCCTTCGTGCGCGAGTCCGACTCGCACTTGGCCGGTTTTTTTAACATTTATTTCGAAATAAAGAGTGATACTCGGAAATGTTGAAGGGAAGGTCAATCGTCGAATCCGACTCGGCTGGGCAGCATTCGGGAAGCTACGGCACATCTTTTCGTCCAATATTCCGCAGTGTCTCAAGACGAGAGTCTTTGACCAGTGTGTGTTGCCAGTGATGACATATGGCACGGAAACGTGGTCGCTTACTATAGGCCTCATAAGAAGGCTCAAAGTCACTCAAAGGGCAATGGAGAGGGCTATGCTGGGAGTTTCTCTGCGCGATCGCATCAGAAATGAGGCTATCCGCAGCAGAACCAAGGTAACCGATATATCCCTCCGAATTGCTAAACTTAAGTGGCAGTGGGCGGGGCACATTGCACGTAGAACCGATGGCCGTTGGGGCGGAAAGGTTCTGGAGTGGCAACCACGTACCGGAAGGCGCAGCGTGGGTAGGCCCCCCGCAAGGTGGACTGATGACCTGGTAAAGGTCGCGGGAGTCCGCTGGATGCGGGTGGCGCAGGAACGGCCATTGTGGCACTCTTTGGGGGAGGCCTATGTCCAGCAGTGGACGTCTTTCGGCTGATATGATGATGATGATGATGATGACCCGGAAATGTAATAAAACCACGTAAAAATGTCCCTTTCCAGTGTAAACCCCCGGTGTGTGTTATTATTATATATAAACGAAAATAATAACTAATGCAAGGTAGGATCGTGCTGTACTTAACAAACGCCATATGAGCTTGTTTTTTAAAAAGTTTTTTATTCTTCTTGTTATTTTCAATAACCCTGCATATTATGTCGCTGGTTCGTGGGTACTTGTACAGACAATTCACACAAACCCAAACAAGATAGGTCTATCTATTTTAGTTTAGGAGTTCCCATGACCACCTTCCATCATCAGATCCTGGAAATCATCCATCACCAAAGTGTTTACCAAGACAAAACTGATGAGCCCAAACTAGATGGGTTTATCTAGTTTAGTTTAGGAGTTCCATGACCACCTTCCACCACGCTCCATCATCAGACTCTGGAAATCATCCAGCATCAAAGTCTTGCCGTGCCATGACCAAATAAATGAGCCCAAATTCGATGGCTTTATCTTGTTGAGTTTAGGAGTTGCTATGGCCACCTTCCGACTCCATCATCAGACCAGCTCTATGATATACGCAATTGTACCTAATTTGAAGATTTCGCCCAAACTAACATACATACATACATACTAACTAATCATAATGGCCGTTGGGGCGGGGAGGTTCTCGAGAGGCGACTACGTACCGGAAACTGCAGCGGACCCTCCACAAGGTGGACTGATAGTAACAAGTAAATAAATTAAATCTATCAAGTATCACGATCACTCGTACAATAATAATTGACTATAGAACGCGTAGTTTACACAAAAGGATCCAACCCACAATACATCACCATTGAAATGTATGACTTTTGTTCTAGGTAGAAGGTTCAATTTTAAATGTTACGTATCCTGTGGATTTGAGCCTTTTCGCTACACTACGTCATACTGGCAGCTATGCAATTCATAACTTGTCTCGATTAGCCTCACGAATGCATCCCCAGTATAGTTTGACCCCGAGGTTGGTAACAACTATGCCTAGTCGGAGATCAAAATAATATTATTTTATCTGAAGAGTGGCCGGTTAGCTTCGTGAATAGCCACAAATAAACACAGTACACGTCTGCCTCGGAGGGCTATTCAGCCGGTACTGAGATATATTCCCGCGCGACGGTAAATTTATACTAGTTTTGAATAATTATTTATAAATATAAATTTTGACTAAAGTTATATTTTTTGGACTGGATCTTGTTGGTATAAGCATGAACTTTAATGTTGTGTAAGATTCAATACACAAATAATTCAACAATAATGAGAAAATCCTTGAGTTTTCAGTAAGATTTTGTTGACAAATATGGTGTAATTGAGAACAGTTTACATATATATACGTGCAGAATAAGGAAAATTCGAGGCGGCTAGGCGCAATGGCAACATATTACGCTAGTGAAAATAGAATAAAACAAGTAGGTTCTCATATAACATCATGGAGTATTAGGGGCTCAAACTTATGACTCTGCGCTCTCTTCAGAAAACTACTGTCGGTAATCGGGTATTTTCGGTTAAAGTATTCAGTTCTTCGTAAATTGGAGGCGGCTAGGACCAATATGAGGAGTTTACCTATGCAAATAAGTAATCAGGATCTAGAAAAAGCTCTCCGTTTCTTAGAATTACAACGTCAAAAATCCGTCATTCTCGCTTATTCCTGACCAAAAAACGAGCGCCCTCTTAAAAAATCAAAGTCTAGTTAAGAGGGCGCTCGTTTTTTGGTCAGGAATAAGCGAGAATGACGGATTTTTGACGTTGTAATTCTAAGAAACGGAGAGCTTTTTCTAGATCCTGATTACTTATTTGCATAGGTAAACTCCTCATATTGGTCCTAGCCGCCTCCAATTTACGAAAAACTGAATACTTTAACCGAAAATACCCGATTACCGACAGTAGTTTTCTGAAGAGAGCGCAGAGTCATAAGTTTGAGCCCCTAATACTCCACGATGTTATATGAGAACCTACTTGTTTTTTTCTATTTTCACTAGCGTAATATGTTGCCATTGCGCCTAGCCGCCTCGAATTTTCCTTATTCTGCACGTATATATATGTAAACTGTTCTCAATTACACCATATTTGTCAACAAAATTGTACTGAAAACTCAAGGATTTTCTCATTATTGTTGAATAATTTTTGTATTGAATCTTACACAACATTAAAGTTCATGCTTGTACCAACAAGATCCAGTCCAAAAAATATAACTTTTGTCAAAATTTATATTTATAAATAATTATTCAAAACTAGTATAAATTTACCGTCGCGCGGGAATATATCTCAGTACCGGCTGAATAGCCCTCCGAGACAGACGTGTAGTGTGTTTATTTGTGGCTATTCACGAAGCTAACCGGCCACTCTTCAGATAAAATAATATTATTTTGATCTCCGACTAGGCATAGTTGTTACCAACCTCGGGGTCAAACTATACTGGGGATACATTCGTGAGGCTAATCGAGACAAGTTATGAATTGCATAGCTGCCATATATGACGTAGTGTAGCGAAAAGGCTCAAACCCACCGGATACGTAACATTTAAAATTGAACCTTCTACCTAGAACAAAAGTCATACATTTCAATGGTGATGTCTTGTGGGTTGGATCCTTTTGTCTAAACTACGCGTTCTATAGTCAATTATTATTGTACGAGTGATCGTGATACTTGATAGATTTAATTTATTTACTTGTTACTATCAGTCCACCTTGTTAGTATGTATGTATGTATGGGAGTTTGGGTGAAATCTTCAAATTAGGTACAATTGCGTATCTTCGGTGACATAATATCATAGAGCTGGTCTGATGATGGAGTCGGAAGGTGGCCATAGCAACTCCTAAACTCAACAAGATAAAGCCATCGAATTTGGGCTCATTTATTTGGTCATGGCACGGCAAGACTTTGGTGCTGGATGATTTCCAGAGTCTGATGATGGAGCTATAAGGTGGTCATGGAACTCCTAAACTAAACTAGATAAACCCATCTAGTTTGGGCTCATCTGTTTTGTCTTGGTAAACACTTGGAACTCCTAAACTAAAATAGATAGACCTATCTTGTTTGGGTTTGTGTGATTTGTCTGTACAAGTACCCACGAACCAGCGACATAATATGCAGGGTTATTGAAAATAACAAGATGAATAAAAAACTTTTTAAAAAACAAGCTTATATGGCGTTTGTTAAGTACAGCACGATCCAACCTTGCATTTAGTTATTATTTTCGTTTATATATAATAATAACACACACCGGGGGTTTACACTGGAAAGGGAGATTTTTACGTGGTTTTATTACATTTCCGAGTCATCATCATCATCATCATCATATCAGCCGAAAGACGTCCACTGCTGGACATAGGCCTCCCCCAAAGAGTGCCACAATGGCCGTTCCTGCGCCACCCGCATCCAGCGGATTCCCGCGACCTTTACCAGGTCATCAGTCCACCTTGCGGGGGGGGGGGCCTACCCACGCTGCGCCTTCCGGTACGTGGTTGCCACTCCAGAACCTTTCCGCCCCAACGGCCATCGGTTCTACGTGCAATGTGCCCCGCCCACTGCCACTTAAGTTTAGCAATTCGGAGGGATATATCGGTTACCTTGGTTCTGCTGCGGTTAGCCTCATTTGTGATGCGATCGCGCAGAGAAACTCCCAGCATAGCCCTCTCCATTGCCCTTTGAGTGACTTTGAGCCTTCTTATGAGGCCTATAGTAAGCGACCACGTTTTCGTGCCATATGTCATCACTGGCAACACACACTGGTCAAAGACTCTCGTCTTGAGACACTGCGGAATATTGGACGAAAAGATGTGCCGTAGCTTCCCGAATGCTGCCCAGCCGAGTCGGATTCGACGATTGACCTTCCCTTCGACATTTCCGAGTATCACTCTTTATTTCGAAATAAATGTTAAAAAAACCGGCCAAGTGCGAGTCGGACTCGCGTACGAAGGGTTCCGTACCATTATCAATATCTAAAAACGGCAAAATATATATATCTAAAATCACGTTTGTTGTATAGGAGCCCCCTGTAGCCTAGTTAGTAACTTGGTAGTGACTCTGCCTACGAAGCTGGAGGTCCCGGGTTCGAATCCCGGTATGGGCATTTATTTGTGTGATGACCACAAATATTTGTTCCTGAGTCATGGATGTTTTCTATGTATTTAAGTATTTATTTATCTATATAAGTATGTTTATCGTCGTCTAGTACCCACAGTACAAGCTTTGCTTAGTTTGGGGCAAGGTCGATTTGTGTAAGATTGTAAAAGAAAAAGAAACAAATAAAAACTAAAATAAAAATAAAAAGATGTATTCTGTTTTTTAGTATTTTTTGTTATAAATAGCGACAACAGAAACACATCATCTGTGAAAATCTCTATCTATCACGGTTCATGAGATACAGCCTGGTGACAGAAGGACAGACAGGCATTCAGACAGACAGACAGACAGCGGAGTCTTAGTAATAGGGTCCCGTTTTACTCTTTGAGTACGGAATCCTAATAAGTGATTGATGATGAGAGTTGGTTTTAGGCTCAGAACATAAAAAAAGGGAGAAGTGCCGTACTGCTTAATTTCAACCAAAACCGATGTCCCCAGTTTTCTCCCACCGCAGCGCCCACAGGCACACACATTGAACCGTGTAAAAACAAAGACTCGGGCGTTGCCAGTGAGTCTACGGCAACATGCAAACAAGGGCTGTGATTGGCTTAAACGCACTACACTAGGGGGGCGACAAACGTTAAAATTATGTTTTATCGACATTGAAATTAAAATTAATATTATGTTATGATATTGATGGGTAACAACTTCAACAACATGGTAAGTTTATGTGGTGGTATTTAAACTTTTAGCTACAAGTTTAAATAACACGGGTTGTTAACTTACCATAAATCGCAAAAGTAAAAAATATTGACGAATACCTACAGAGTAACATAAACGGCTTTTTATAAGTTCGTGTTCACATACATTTAAAACTCTGGTCACATCGATATTTTTGACCTGTAGGTACCAGGCCGATCCGACTCGCATTTTGGCGCGAAATAATATGTCCATTACTCATATTACGAGATTTAAGGCTAAGGGCGAGTATCCACCAAAGATGTGCGAAGATGTGTTACCATACATTTTACACCAAGGTTTCAAGCAAGCGAGGTGTCAAATATTCGAAAAGTGTACGGCTCTTATTAAGTGGTTGGAAACATTTTTCTTGAAAATGTTACACATTAACTCTTCTCTGTACAGGAAACCAGTTAGGACCTCTGCCAGTAGAATCTATCCATTTTTTTAGTACCTACTCGAATTCTTTGGAAAACTGTAATAAGAAACCGAGATTTCTTCTTCAATTATCACATTTCAAATGAAAGTAAAAAATACTCATTTAAAATAAATTATTGGTAATAATATCACATTTTAAGTTGTTCTGAAGCCATTTGCAACTAAATTATATACTTGTATATACAATTTTAATATGTCTATTTACCGTTCATACTGCAACTTAGTGAAAATCTTATTAGTAGGTACCGTAAACATTTTGTGCCTTTTAATCTTATTAGTATGTTATTAGTTACCTTTAAGATAGGCACCCAACCAAAACAAGTAATTAAATAAAATAAAACAGCGAAAGTAGTCGAAATAAAATAACTAGTATGATATCGTCCTTCTATTTTATCGATTACGCGTAAATTGTAACTGCACTTTGGCACCGCTCTAGTTTGCGACGCCAAGCAGCGGCCGTACCACTAAAAAATTCAAGCATCGTCCATATCCATAGTGGTTTAATACATTGTGCCGTGGTTTACTGTATTGAACGTTCAATGTACAACGCATAGAACAAAAATATGCTTTTTCGTTCGATATGTTAGTTCGATCCCGAGAAATGATGCGGCGTTGCGTTTATTTATTAAAATATTAGTTTTTACTGACTTAAGTGAAAATACTAATACTCACATGTGGTGCGTGACTCCACCATTCATGTAGGTTTTAGTTTCATTCCTATTTTTGCATGTAACCACGCTACAATTCGGCATTTTGAGTAAACGTAGAAAAACATTTCAGATTCACGGCAAATTGCGACTAACATGCGGTGGGCAGTGACATGCCCATTTGGCCATGTCGCACCGACACGCGCCAAGCCCCCGTTTCATATCTATTCCTTTTTATCATCTGAGGTTTTAGGCTTTTGAATAAAATCACGCATTAATTAATTGTATTCTAGATAAAAAGCTGTGTTTGTATAATTTATAATTTTCAGTTCCTTTGGTAAGAAACGGACATAGCAATTTCTATAAAGGGCCGTTTTTTTTTTCTGTACATAACAAAAAAAAATTTCTTCAAGAAATGAATACGTAAGTACCCAGTAATTTCCTAGTAGTGGGTCTACTGGTATAATTTCATTACATTACTACATATAAATAAGACTCAGATAATATGCAAACTATTAATATCCGTAAAACAAATTATTATTCTTATTACTGACAACTTTAAAACTCGTTCGTTTATTTTATACTAAAAAAACGAAACTAAATATACTTTGTCATATCATAGTATTTTAATACAAATAGAAAACTTGTGCTCAAAAATCAAATACTTACTTTATTCAAGTTATCTAACTTCGCTAACATGATGTTCTAGAACACTTTTTTTTTTTTTTTCATCAAAAATCACTTTCTTAACTAAGTTTGTAATTTAATTACTTTTATACATAATGTAATTTTATGTCTTAAAACTCCTATGAAATTATCTTTTAAAGTCCTTCAAGAATGAATGGAATCGTGACGTGGTGTAATTTTTGTATGAAGTATGAACGCGTCCGGAACTCTTGGTGCGCAAGTCAGACTCGCACTTGACTGGTTTTTTTTTTGTGTGGGTCCTGTAAGCCTTATTTTTTTCTTTGTTTATTAATGTATCTTAAATGTTAATCAATAATACAATGCATCTTCAAATCTAACATTATTTCTAAAACCCAAAAAAGCTATGATAAAAAAAGATTTTTCTTTAAAAAAAATAAAAAAAATAAAAATTTAAAATTGGAACTGTTTATTTCATTAAAAAAATACTTAAGGGTTATTACAATCTTAACTACTAATCTTAAATCTTTATATTATATCTTGTTTTCTTTCTCTCCTGAAAAGTGGCGTTTTGGCATTTACGCCTTTTGAGTCTGCAGTTATCGATTAAGTTTATTGTCTGATAAGCCAAACGTACCGATAAGAGTCGCATAATCATATGTTAATTATTTAATTCCAGTTCCCGGGAAGCATTGTATTAGGGAATGGAGGCCATGGTCACAGAGTCTGTCCGAACGGACAATATAGCAACTGGAGAGTTCAGACCTTGCAATGAGGGCTCAGTCACTATCCTGGACGTGCTGGGCGTGGATCTGTGCGCGCGCGCCATCTTGGACCTCGTGCCCGTCAAGGACCTGGCGCGCTCGGAGCGCGTCAGCCGCCGCTGGCAACGCGTGGTGTGCGACTACCTGCAGACCTGTTCTTTTAACTACTATGATTCGATGCACCACGCACCGTATTGTATAAACGACCTAAAACACCGTGACATAGTGATGCCCTACACGAACCGTCAACCACAGTCAATTTGCAACACACTCGAGAAATGGGGGTCACGCATATTGAAAGTGATTATAGATAATATAGATAGAGGTGTCTATGATTATATTGATATTATAGCATTCACGTGCCCTAACTTACAGTATATCCAATTTAATAATGATACATTTTGCCGATTGAACGGTATGCGTATAGTAAATAACATAAATTGCAAGAAGTTAAAACATTTATCGTTTAACGCTTTTCCGCGTATGTTTAATGACGATTGTTTTGTTAAATTGTTTAAGGACTTAGATTGTGAACAACTTGAGATGTCGCATAACAATGGTATAAGAGGAAGATTTCTAAACTCTTACAAATTAAACAATTTAAAATCTTTAACTCTTAGCCGATGTTTTGCTTTGCACCCTTCCATATTATGTTCAAATGCCCATAAACTAAGTAATCTAACGATCCTAATACTGAACGATATCGATAAATCAATATTTAAATATATACATATTCTGCTGAAATCAACGCCAAAATTGGAACATTTATCTCTTTGTAATTATGGACGCACAGAGCTAGACGATGAGGTGATTGCAGCGTTCAGTCGACTTGATCTGCGGAGTGTGTATTTGGTCCGGAACGCGAGCGTGAGCAGCGCGTTGTTGGAGGCGCTAGCGCAGGGATCTAGTAGGTTGGAGCGCGTGGATCTCACCGGGGTACCGGCGGGCTGCGGGCGCGGGGTGGCGGCGTTGTGTCGCAGGCCACTCGTCACGCTCCTCTTGGGCTACATACGCAAAGACATGACAGATTTTAATCAATGCCGTCACTACTTCACGGAACACACTGAATTTATACCGGTCATTGGTGAGTTGGAGGCGCTGGGCTGTGTGGAATTTACAAATCAGTGGTGGGAGGATACGTGGCACTCATCTCAGGGACGGGACCATCCAGTTGAACTGACATTACGCCAGCGCCATACTGGGGTTGAATCACAACGAGAATTAAAGATAATATTAGATGATAATTTTATTGATAAGTGGCCAATGGAGTATTAATTGCAAATTACTGAACGTATGCGTAATTTTTCGAAAGAGCTTTTGGGCAACATAACTCAATTGCCAGTTTTCCATACTAATAAAATAACATTTGTATATAACGTAAGTCCGAACGGTGCACAATTGACAAACCGGTCTGTATTAAAATAAAACCATTCATTAACAAAAGGCGTAGTAACTCTAAAGACCAATACAAGGTGTTAATGATACTTTAAGAGCCGTTTCGGGCATTTTTTTCAGAGTGAATATTTTTGATGATAGTACTTTTATCGACTTTAATTATTATCGTTACGTAGTATAACTATTGGGAATTGTTTACAAAAGAAAATTAGTAGAACATTTTGCAGTGAGGCTTTTAGTTTATACGTTATCTACTTTCTTTGTATTTACATTACTTAATTATTTAATTTAAATAGGAATAGGACCAGACCAGACCAATTAGCTTAACTAGATTATTAGGATATTAGATGAGTAAAAAAAATAAGCCAGATTGCGTTTCATTGTCATTTTAAATCGTTATAATTCCCTGAATAAATCATACATACTTTAAATTATTTTTTTTATTAATTCGGGCACCCACATTCGGCAACCCTAAGTATTTATATTTCAGATTATGAGGCTGGGATTTGTGCTGCGTAACGCTGCCCTGCTCTCTGTTGCAGCAACGCACGCCCTTTACACGGCACTAGTAAGAAGCATCCTTGAAACCAACACAGTAGTCTTGATTCCACATGAAAGCAAATACACTCTCATGTTGGAACAAGTCCAAAAAAGATTTTTAAGACATCTCTATAAAAAGAAACAATTCTTCTATTCATTCTTGTACCCCACACGCTTTCTACAAGGTCACCTGGGGTATGATTCTTTAGAAAGACAGATTAGAAATGCCACAAAATCTAAGTTAACTCAGTTTTATTTTAAATGTCATAAGAAGTAAAATTGACAGCATTTATCTGGTGGAAAAGATGCTCAAATTAAATGTGCCGTTCGGATTATCGGAACAAGCAATTTGGGGTGCCTCTCTTGGCGATTGCGAGCGGCACCCACGAAAGAGTACGGTCCACAATAACGCAAATGTTCTTAACTTGCAAAGAGCACGGGATCAATACGACACTAAACAAATAGGTGCGAGATTGATAAAGTCAACTCTAAAAATCATCCTGGTGCTACCGATGATGATAGCTTAGGTCTTTGCTGGGTTAACATTAAGACCATAATTACTAACCCAGTCTGAAATGCGTACTAGATCGGAATTCGTTGCTGAGATGACTAATGGCAGATCGCTAACGTTTCTCTAGGAATAAATTTGATTAACTAAGTAGGTACAGTCGCGGAATGAAAAGGTTGACCAGTTTTTCAGGCCACATGTTACCATTTTAAACTGAGCCACAATGAGAGTGTTGTATAGAAAATTGCGTTTAACCGTGTGACAACAAAGTTCAAATTTACTTAGAAGATTTTTCCTTGACTATTAGTAGTTGAACTATAAAACCTTTTTATTCGTTTGATCATGCCATTACTGTGTGTCAAGTTTGATAAATCTAATGATTACATCCTCTTCGCTTCTAATGATTAAAACTATAAAATGTGAGTAACAGTTCCTAGTCAATGTCATCATTGCTATTGCTTGTATTCATTTTTTTTTTATCTTTTACTCACTCGCCTTTTCATCAGTTAAGAGGTCAATTCTCATATGTGGGCCATGTAGTGAAATTAAATTCATTATGACGGAATGTGTCACACTCAGTCGATAAAGCAGATGCTGATAACTTATGCTGAGCAAGCAAAAACAGATCTTAAGGTGGTTTCATTCCGCGACTGTACTTATATTTAGTCGCCTCACGATGTCGTTTTTGCTTTCGTTTGTTTGGCAGAACTTACTCTTGCAGTTTCGTATAGTTTATACTCATTTAACAACTGACAACATTTCATTGTAATTTTTCCTGTTTTTCATCATTTTTCATAATACGAATTTAAAAACAACAACTCAAACAAAATTAAAACTTTTGAAAGAAAAAATTTAAATGACAAAATTCTTGTGCCATTGACAAAGGTACGTTTTAAAATTTGCCTGGCCTCCGGTAGAGAGTATTTACTATAACTATACTGATTTTACCGCCACTTGAAGATTAAAACACAAGCAACAAGAAAAGAAAAAAAAACTTAGAATTACAATATTATCCGCAGGATGGGTATTCTGCGTCTGAAAAAGATCAATTCGGAACATGTCAATTAATAAGCGACTTTAATCGTCCTTAACAACAGCGCCGTCTATGTTTCCGGACTGGAACCACTACATGGCTTATCTAGGTAAAATCATACAGATTCTATCATAGCAAACTAATTAAGTTAGTAGCTTAGGATTTAGTCGACAGAGGGCGTTATATTTAAAACCGCCTTGTGATTTTGTGATTAGATTACAAATACACACGTAAGGAACTACAGGCTGTTTCATTGTCCTGGCCATATAGTGGTGTCATTGAATTTGAGCTACAGCCTATATAAATGACAGATAACGATACAGGAATAGAAAAAGTTAGTTTGTCGAATGATTTGATTTGATTAAGTACTGTCTGTCTGTCTGTCTGTCTGTCTGTCTGTCTGTCTGTCAGTGTGTCTGTCTGTCTGTCACCAGGCTGTAGTCCGACTCGCACTTGGCTGGTTTTTTTATTTTTTAATAAGTAAACTTTCCACTTACTTTTTAGTATCTAGCAATAAAAAATGTTTCCCATACAAACCTTGCACCCCGTGTAAAACCCCTTAGGGGAGAAGTTTTCTAAAACGCTGAAAGTATTTTTTTTGTATTCTATTAAATCAGCAATTTTTTTACAGTCTCTAGCTCAAAAAAAGTGTTGCTCATACAAAGCTTTCCCCCTTTTTTAACCCCCTTAGGGGTGACATTTTTTAAAACGCCGAAAACATTTCTTTGTCTTTAAATAAGTTATCTATCTACAAGGTTTCAAGACACTTATTAAAAAAAAGATGTCTCAAACAAATTTTGCACCCCTTTTTAACTCTCTTAGGGATGGTCTTTTCCAAAACGCTCAAAGTACTATTTTGTATCCTTATAAATAATCTTTCTACAAAGTTTTAAGTCTGTGGCTTAAAAAAAAGTGCCCCCATACTAACTTTGCACCCCTTTTTAACCCCTTTAGAGGCGGAATTTTCTACAACGCTGAAAGTCCTTTATTTGTATTTTAATAGGTAATCGTTCTACAAAGTTATAAGACTAGCTCAAAAATAAAGTTTCCCCCATACAAAATTTGCACCCCTATTTAACCCCCTTAGGGGTGGAATTTTTAAAAACCCCGTCATATCCCTAGCCCACGTTATTAAAGTAACCTACTGTACAAAAATCAACTCTCTAACATTTGTAGTTTTGGCTGTGCGTTGATGAGTCAGTCATTAAGTCAGGCAGGACTTTTTCTTTTATAAATATAGTTGAACATTCTGTCAAGTAAAATGATTGCATATAAAATTATGGCAAATAAAATTTATGGCATATGAATGATTCGGGCATACAACATTATGGAAAATAATAATATGTCAAATTAATATTATGGAAAATGAAACGTTACGGAAAATAAAATTCGGGCAAATGAAATTATGGAAAATGAAATTCGGGGAAACGATACATAACCCAAAATAGCACCATGCATTCACACGTCGTTGTTTTAATTATAAAGTAGACGTTAATTTTAAACTTCAACAAAAGGTTTATTACTTACTTCTTTTCAAAATAGGCCGGAAGAGCCCCAAAAAATATTATTTGGCTATAAAATAAAAAAATTAAATTGAATTCGCTAAGGTTAAGTTTCAATCAATAGTTCTTTTACATTTGCTAACAAGACGTACAGAGTTGACGTCCGTACACGAGAAGTAACTGCTAGATGGAAACGCCCCAAACCCTAGGGAAAATCCTTCTAATAAAATGTAGAAAAAAAACATAGTTAAATAACCTGAAGTATTAGGTAGCTATTTAACACAAATATCCTTGACCTCCGGGTGGTGCTAAAAGAACAACAAACTCGGCAGCTGCACTGTTCCTTCTGAACCTCGCAGCGCACACTGGAACTATCAGCGACATCGATACGAGTACATATATGTACCAGTGTGTAACCGCCATACGATAAATAAATAAATAAAACAAATATCCTCAAAAATGTAACTAAATGCTCAACCTATAATAAGCATCAAGTTTATTAAAAAGTGATATTAACAGTTACGGCCAACCAAATTGAAAAATACGACGGTATTGCCCTTGTTGACCTTACCTATATATGTCGATATGATATTGAATTTTAATATGCCGACATGAGTAGGCCTAGGGAAGTACCCAAATTTACCCAAGTATTTATATTATTCAAATATTGGGATTGTACTGTAGATGTAGGTAAGGACTTACTTACATTAAACATCAAGTAAGATTCGTGAAACATTTTTTAAGTACTTACTTACACCAATCTGTTCGACAAATTGGTATAATACCCTATCGTAAACCTAACGTGCGTGTAGGTAGTAGGTAGGTACTCATAATCATCCGAAGAATTAGTGTGCCATTAGCTACCTTTGACGTAAGTAGGTAAGTACCAAAAATGTATGATGAGTTATAAATATTATAATAAATATAGTCACTAAATATTATTCATCAAATATCATGTACCTACGTGACTCACATTAAAATGTAAAAGGTACGGCACGTATTTACTCGTACCTATCGTTGTGTGTACGGAAAAATATTCAAACATTATTATTTATTCGAACAGTCTCAACTAGGTAGAGACATTAAGTTTTTACATACAACATACAAAAGGAACATTTCCTTGTGTTTTTATCTATAGGCACTTACCTAAACCTTTAAAGTCACTTTGTAAAAAAGTATAAGTTATTTAGTTACCTACCTGTCTTTATTTTGGTTGAACAACCTTCAACTAGGCATTTTGATGTGTGCTAATTTCTATCATATTCATAAAACTGGTAGATACAGTTCCTCTTTTTTCTGCCCATTTTGAGTAGGTTTTTACGCTGTACAGTGTGCTATAGGAATATATTTCCATTTTTTTTCGTCGAATGCACAGAATAAGTAATAGTGTCGAAAGTAGGAGCGGCGAGCAGCAAACTAGGGCGACGGCATCGGCGAAACACAAACGAATTCATCGAATGAACAGAGTAGGTAGGTACTGCAGCCGTACCTATCGTACTCCTGTTCAGAGCTATAACCACGAACTTCGAATCTCCAATTGTGTATATCTCCGCCTCTATCGCACTTATGGTTTATGGTACTCGAGCGACAGAGACGGAGATATACGAAGTTCGAGATTCGAAGTTCGTGGTAGCGCCGCTGTTCCTATTTATCTACTCTGAGGGCCTACCGCGAAAGGTATTCGAAGTTTTCCCTCTCTGTCGCACTTAGGTACGAACTCGTAAGGGAGGGGAAACTTCGAATGCCTTTTGCAGTAGGCCCTCTGTTCATTCGATGTACTGTAGCCGTACCTACGCTCGCAGTTCGCGCGCGTTTGTTTAGGTAGGTACCTGCGCAGCCACAGGCAACCCGCAGCGCCCCTGGCGCGGGCGGAGCGACGGAGCGGCGGCGGTCATGGATCCCGTATTACCCTGAGAAAATTACGGTTTTTTTGGAAATAATTCAAAATCAGGCTAATTATTTTATTTAAAAAAACTTTTACTATTGAAGTCAATAATTCCATGGACCGGAAGTTGGGAAAAAAAATTAACCCGCAAGCAAAAATGCTATCAGTATTTTTATAATGAAAACATGTTTGAGTACACAAATTTGGAGACTTACTACCTGAATCCAATAATATATGCATTAGGAAATAACGTCATTTTAATTAAATTTTAACTATCTTGAGATAATATTGAATTTCATCTGGCCTATAGAAAGGTTTATTCATTAACAAAAATAAGTGGATTATGCGCGTATCCCAAAGAACGTAATGAATAAAGACGTAGTCAATTATAAAATAAACAAAGTTTAAAGGTACCATTTTCGCCTGATTTTTACGGAATTTATGAAGATTACTTTTCATTACTTTTTACCGTATCGGTATTAAGTAAATTTAGGTTGATTATTAATTAGTGGGTACACCGTGGGTCTCATTAGCCCATACGGGAGTCCCACATAACCACTCGGGTTACCGTTACCCCTACAACCGGGTGGTATGCGTAACGCATTTTCCCCCCCCTAAACTAAATAAATAAAATAAAGGTTGCTCCTGCGGACGCAAGTGACAGTTGTCCCCCCTTTGTCAAGTGAGTGGGCAACTCGACTGTTAGAGGTTTTTAAGCCGCCCGAAGGCCTCTAACATGGCTTAACGACTACTGCCATAGACATCAGCTGGGATCAACTGCTTAGCGTACCTTCCAAAGCACGGAAGTGCTCATTTATAGTAACCACTCAAACAGGCGGTCACCCATCCAAAGCCATATTTGCTTAACCTGCGTAATCGTTTCCGAAGATCGTTAATAAGTGAGTTAAACCGTCTTTATAAGTTAATGTTTAAACAGGACTCACTTTAGTTTAAATTTCATACCAAGTACTTCTTAGTTATTTCCAACGCCCACAATCGCCAACCCTATTTATTTCACAGCAAATCGCTCGTAATGAAGCTTTGCGCTCGTGAGGCGCAACGATTAGGTATCATGAGACCCTTATTTACGCATGCACACGCCAGCTGCGGCCTTATTTCATTGATTTAAGGTCCAATTTACATCAAGCCGGCTGCAGATCCCGATCGGCGCAAATTTGTAGGTGCCAACCAAACCGCAGGCAACTCAACCTCAACTTTATACAGTTGCGCTAAGGTTCGTTTTTAAATGCAAGGAAATTAGGGTTGTCGGTTTCGTTATCGTATCAATTTCTTTGCGATCGGTGCGGTGTTTTGTAGAAATGATGCGGAAAAAGGCTTCGTCTGTATTCTTAGGATTAGCTGAACTTTTTATTTTAATCTGATGCGAGGGCACAGATACGGTTACGAATGGGTCTGTTTATGGAATCTGCTTCGAATAATGTTTTTAAGTAAGTACATACACATAACGTAAGGTAAACTACGGATTACCAGATGCATAAATAGATTGATAAAATTCTTCTACTAGAAATTTATCAAAGTATGTTTCATACTAGAGGCACATATTTTCTTCATACTATATACTCGTACCTACCTACTACTACAACTCCTACAGAGAAATATTGTTATAAATTTTATCCTTCATGCAGAAAAACTACGGGCATAGCACTTTCAACATGGAAACATCGCTAAGAACATCTTTGATGGATAGTAAAACGTCCTTATGCTTGGCAGTGACCAAATACCTACGTGACACTTTCAACGTGAATTTATAACAATAGAGGTTAAGGTAAAATAAAGTAAAATTTTATTAATAACATCGTTATACGTCATCACATCATTGTATTATAATTATATTTATGGTTTTGTTATTAAATTAATTTATTCAAGTATTCATGTTATATTTATTTATTATTGAATAACTCAGCTATGCCATAAAATTGTGACTCTCTAAGTCTATTTTTGAACATTTGTGAGGAAGGTGCATCATCTCTGATACTGCCCATACCCGGCAAACGGCGTAGACCAAGAACGTAGGCCGACCGTTCGGTTTTCGCTAACTTGTGCGGTTTCAAATATGTACCTAGACATTTTTACCTTAAGATGCTGAAAGACTTCAATGCACTAATGCAAAATATCAAGCATTCGCTGTTTTTTTTTGTCGAGCCAAACATCGCTACGGACATTCTAGCGAACGCTCCAAGTCCAGTTAATACTAGTCATGACTTTAAACTGACTGGAAGGCTAGCGAGTACCGGCAGTGTCATTTGTCGTATGGGAAGGGTAGACAGGTGAAGAGGGGTGTTGGCGGAACAATAACAAAATTGGGAATTGATGAAATTTAAAGAAGTACCTGATTATTTTTTTGGTTCTAGGAATAACCTTCCTTAGCACCAGAGAAAAGTTGCAGACTTTTCAGCTGCGTCAATTATTTTTGAGAATAAAAACATTTCCCTCACCTACGTTTCGGTTTTAGGTCGGCGAATAAGACACTTTCCTTGATCCGTCACATATTGCAAAAAAATATTTCAAATATCTGACTCTGACAATGACAAATATAGCTGCTGCATTTGTCAGTATCATTGACAGTGTCAGTTTACCACGAATATATTATAAGATATTTTCTAGTAATATGAGACGGACCAAGGAAATGTCTTATTCGCCGTCCTAAACCCAAAACGTAAGTGAGGAAAATATTTATATTTTTCAAAAATAATTGCTAAGGTGCTAAGGAAGGTTTAACCTATCACCAAAAAAATTATCTGGCAGTTCTGAAATTTTCATCCATTTCCGATTGATCGGCTTGGCAAAAAGGTCGTTGGTAATTTACTGTCGTTTCGCTAGAAAGCTCACTAAAACGCTTATGTTTATTTTGTGAGCTTTTATCTATAAGTAACATTCTCTAGAATGCTCATCACAAGTGAATGGGACAAGTGCAAAAGATGGAAACATCTCGTTTACCAAGTATAACTCTTCTGAGCGAAATAACCTATGCTAAACGACCAGTAGCACCGGACCAATGCTTCGTTTTAAGGACAAAACGTACAAAACAAATCATGACACACGATGGGCAAAACGAGACTTGTTGTCCTCTAAGATTGACCCAACCAATTGGGAACTGGAATCTGAGGACCGAGAACACTAGCCACTCACTTACTTTCGGATTTAAAAAAAGGTATCCTGAATTGCTTTATTTTTTTTGTTATCAAGGCAGCTCATACTTCTCTTGGCAACCACAGTTGCCAGAAGCAATTTAGGGGTGCATGAAATTGGCCACTGTGGTTGCCACAAGCAAGTGAGTGGCTAGAGGAAGACCCTGGGTGAAGGTATGGTTGCGCATATGATGCAGCTTGGTTCGATCTTCTATCGTTCCGGCGAGAACGGAGACCCAGCGTGCTGCTGTCCTCCCTATATCATCGTGCAAGACATTTACTTGTCAATTATGCGGTCGGGCCTGTCGATCCCGTATCGGTCTTACGAGTCATGTACGTAAATTCCGCACTACCTTGACATAGACGCTGCTTAAATCATCTTATCAAAGATGTACAGTCGCCATCACACACATCGGAGCAAACAAGCAGCTCACAAACATCGGAACACACCTCTATTTTCAAGGCATTAGGGTGCATGTGCTGATATTTTTGAACACCTATAGTGTACTGATGTATGTGATGGCGACTGTTCAAGGCCAATGATGCTGATGGTCACCACCTTTACATACTATAACCAACGTGCCAAGGGTATATTTCCATTGTTTTAATACAATGTCCTCCATGGTCTCAGCCAAGACTATTATATCGTCAGCAAACCGAAGGTGAGTGATGTACCTACGCGCCGTGGGCGGGGCACATTGCATGTAGAACTGATGGCCGTTGGGGCGGAAAGGTTCTGGAGTGGCGACCACGTACCGGAAGGCGCGGCGTTGGTAGGCCTCCCGCAAGGTGGACTGATGACCTGGTAAAGGTCGCGGGAGTCCGCTGGATGCGGGTGGCGCAGGACCGGTCACATTGAAACTTGCCTATGTCCAGCAGTGGACGACCTTTGGCTGATATGATGATGATGATGATGAATACAATGTCGTAACCATATTATACCTAAATGTGTCAATTTGCATGTCTAATGAAAACCGATTCATAAACATTGTATCATTTTTAAGTATTCAAGCTGAATCAGGGGTGGCTCACTCCAAGATTTGGTCGCGTTTCTACAAGTACATACCGGCCTATATACCGGCCCCAGGTATTTTGGCGCTGCTACGGCACACACACGTTCTATCACAGCGCGTTGCATGCGATAGAAAGGGATGGCCACATTTAAGTTCGTTCGTTATACTTAAAAAGGGAACTTGTTAACAGAGAACCGTAAATAGTACTATTATTTGTTATGTGGCTGAATAATAAATGTATACTTTGAAGAAAGCGATGTCTAGACAGTGTTTGTTCGCGTATGTTATTTGAAATTAAAATGTTTAATAATTTGAAGAACAGAGCGAATAAATACAAATAAAGTAAACCGTGAACGAATGTACCTAGCCTGAATTTAGTTTTTTCAAGAAACATTTTCTAGATAAATAAACCTTCGGAAACCCGACTCGTATAATAATGATGAATTTTCTAAAAAAAAGGATTCAAAATGTTGTCAAATGGAAAAAAAAGTAAAACTGGGGATTAAATGATAACAAAGTTATACGTGCCGAACATTTTAAGAGTGGGGTATATGTAAACGGTGGTAAATTCGTAATTTTTTGAGAATGCTGAATAGGATTTTCGTCACTAGCCATATTTTTTTGTCTTCTTTCTTCTGGAGTATAATACATTTTGAGTCTACACCCCTATTCCAATGAGGTCTAGTTTTCCCTCTGGGTTCAGGTCAAATAGCAGTCGCTTTGTAAAACTAGTGCCTACGCCAAATTTTGGGCTTGGCTGTCAGACCCCTCATTTGAGCACAACTTGGAAACTAATGAGACGAACAATCGAATTGTCAGTGACAGTGTCAAAGTTTAGTGAAATTGAAAACTATGTTCGTCATCATCATTCACCAAGCGTTTTTCCCGGTTGTGGCCTAAAGGTGCCCAAGGTCCGCTTGGACTCCTAACGCCAACATTATGCGTAGGTTTTACCTTCCAACCCAGAGGAAAATAACTAGACCTTATTGAGATTAGAGCTCTATGAGGAGGTTTCCTCACCATGTTTTCCTTAACCGAAAAGCTGCTGTTAAATAAAGTTTAAAAAATCCCCAGTGGTACGAGCCGGGATTGGAACTCATGGCCTCCAGGTGAGCAGTCAGTACCTAGGACAGACTGTCCAGTTAGGTAGGTCCAACTTCGAGAAAGAGGTCAATTGTTGAATCCGACTCGGCTGGGCAGCGTTCGGGAAGCTACGGCACGGCACACATCTTTTCGTCCAATATTCCGCAGTGTCTCAAGACGATAGTCTTTGACCAGTGTGTGTTGCCAGTGTTGAAATATGACACTGAAACGTGGTCGCTTACAATAGGCCTCATAAGAAGGCTCAAAGTCACCCGAAGGGTATATAGGGGTAGGGCTATGTTAGGAGTTTTTCTGCGTGATCGCATCAGAAATGAGGCTATCCGCAACCGAACCAAGGTAACCGAGATACCCCTCCGAATCACTAAACTTAAGTAGGTAGTTGGCGGGGTACATTGCACGTAGAACCGATGGCCATTGGGGCTAAAAGGTTCTCGAGTGGTGACCACGTACCGAAAGGCGTGGTCTGGGTAGCAGGATCGGTCACTTTGGCACTCTTCGGGGGAGGCCTATGTCCAGCAGTGTACGTCTTTCGGCTGATTATATGATGATTGTTTAAAGAATACTTTCGTCTTTACACTTTCTTATTGAAACACTAAGCACCTTTACAAATTTTAAGTCGAGTATTTATTCCTACAGACTTTAAAATATAACCAGAGCAACTCATATCATTAATGTTACTTAAACATTGCATTGTTATTATATTACACATGTTTTCTTAATCGAAAATCAACTTCACTATTCGCTCATTATTTTCTTTAGTTCTTGTTACTGTAGTAGCAAGAACTAAAGAGGAAAGGAGTTTTAATAAACTTGCGCGGGATTAACATTACCTCGTTCTTTTGTTAAGAAAATAGCGTGAAAATGAGATATATCTAAGCATAGCAATTCCTGTAAGGTGTTCCACTTGAAAAGTGTACTTAATTTTTATTAAATTTACATTTTCCCTGGAAACTGTTGCAATATATGACAATATTAAATCTTATTTAATTTTATACTATAAAGTACTGGATCAAAATGGTAAAAAGGAGAGACTCACTGTGAACATTTGATTCAGAATGTGGATTTTAATGCGTAATGGCCTACATCTGAAGTTCGTATGAACAGGAGATTTCCTTAAAGTGATTTAGTACTTTTTGGTGTAAAATTTTATAAGGTTTCATTTTGTCATATCGACTACCGTAGGTTCAAAGGGCGTAAGGGACAAATCGTCATTTTTCAGGAGAGCCAAAAAACTGTTTCGATTCGAGAAAAAAAATCGTAACTTTTTTGTTCCTTTACACATTAACATGCTTGTTAGTGACTTATTTACTGTTTTTTAAGCTCTTTTAGATCATGTAAATGGATTTAGCACATGGTTCTAAATTACAAAGATGTGTGTCCCTTACGACAAAAAAAAACCCCGTTTTTGAATACACTTGTCCATTACTTCACAATGTTTCCGTTTAACCAATATGTCAGAAGGTCGTATCGTACCAAAAAAATCTTTCTAAATGTCAACTTGACGTAAAACTAGCCATGTCTCAACTATGTAACTAGTGACTTGCACTGGGGATTTGCTGATATTGCATTGAGGATTACAGGAAGTTTGTATGAATAAGTGAAACAAAGGTTTTCTTGTAGTTTAATTATTTATTAAGATCAACATAATAACTTCCTATCTTAGCTTCGCAAATAATTTTCTTTCTAGGTTAAGTACCTATTTAAAATAAAATCTACTCTTTGTCTAAGGGCATGGCACTGAGATAATCACTTAAAGACTAAACCCTTTTTGTTAATAAGAGTCCCCAGTAAGCTCGGCCGAATTCCACCTTCCCATACAAACGTAGTTACGCTCTCATTTTAAAACTACGTGTTGGATTGTAACGAAACTTTGCATGTATAATGATATGAGGTATATTTATGTCTGAAATTAGTTTATATGGCTCCAGTTTATAAAACAAACGAAATACAGCAAAAACAAGTTTTGTATGAAAAACTTAAATCCGCTGTATTTTTTTTACTATGGTGTCTGAAGCTACATAAACTAAATTCATACATAGATATACCTCATGTCATTGTACATGCAAAGTTTCGTTACAATCCAACACGTAGTTTTAAAATGAGAGCGTAACTACGTTTGTATGGAGAATCGAGCTTACTGCGGACTCTTAAACAAAAAAAAACTTAATGAGATCGATATAATCAGTCATGTAGATAACAATACTCTCCAATGTTAAATGCTGCTTAATAATATAAAGGAAAACAAACAAAATTAGTCACGACACGTTAACGTGAAAAAAAGACTTCTTTAACAGGAAATAAATACTCAGTATTAATCAATCATTAATTGTCACCGATTTCATCATCATCCTCCTCGTATGTGTCTGCTAAAGTCGCTATTACTTTTTCGGAGTAAGGCAGCGACATATATTCCAAATGAAAACGTTTCGGTATCGTACCGTTGTCACATTTTTTTTTAAATCCAAATATTTTTGGTAAGCAATTTTCAGTTTTTCTTTGTACTTTGTTTAATATCCGGCTGCTTATCCGTACCTGACTGCACTAATTCTTACGGGCCGTTAGTGTCTTTCCCTCTTTCTTTCCCTTTGTCCTTTTCAGTTAGATCCCTACTTGTAAACGCCCGCTTGGGCTCTTCTTTTCCCTTAGAAACTTTCCCACATCCCTTACCTTTTTTAGACTGCTCTTTAGTGCTTCTTAATGATTTAGGCTCGAATTCTTCCTTAGTCTTGGTCTTTTTTCCGATGTACCCTGAAGAAGATCATGTGTGATAAGTAAAATAATAGAAAATAAATATTGTTATGCGAACACTTATATTATATAAACAAGTTAAGTTATGTAGATTAAACTTAGAAATGTGATAGATAATTTCTGAAAACTTCATGTATTTTTTGTGATAAACAATTAGTTATTATCGTTATCATAATTATCGTGCCAAAAACACCACATTACTCGTCTGTGATACAGTTATTCACAAAAGGATCAAATAAAATAGATATAAAGATGTGGCGTGGACCCGAGTAAAAACCATCCTATATTTTAAACCAGACTATAAAAAACCTAAGTGCAAAATTTCATCCAAATCGGTTGAGCCGTTTAAGCGTGATTGAATAACAAACATCCAAACATCTAAACAAAGATCCAAACTTTCGCATTTATAATATTAGTATGATTATTCTAAGAACTTACCTCAATAATTTATTACGATCTCGTAATAACTGGCTTCGTCTTGCAATAAGAACTTGCAAATGAGCACTGTCGTTATTCATTGTTTTATTCACCAACTACACAATTATAGCAAACCATTACATCGATCGATCAATTACGTACATGCCCACAAGGTGACCAAATTTGCACTAAACATAAACAAGCGTAAACCTGTCTCACGGTCACGGCGCCTCGCCTGCGTCCGCGCACCGCACCGCACCCCCGCGCTTTTAGCAATGGTGTTGTCCCTTTCATTGAAATATGATGAGACTAGCGTAAGAGGAAGTAAACTCTATGATCAAAGTGCTAGTAAAAGTCCATGACAAATTAGCGTATCAGGCTTTGACTATTAGATAAAATAAAACTGTTTTGGCGTAACGGACATTCCTGTGTGAATTAGGGGATGTAAAAAGGAGTATCGTACATAAAAATGAGAGTTACGCCAAAATGCATCAATGATTATATATGTGCAAAATGCTGTAACGTACATCAAGTGGGAGTTACGCTAAAATGCATTAATGATTATATATGTGCAAAATGCTGTAACGTACATCAAGTGGGAGTTACGCTAAAATGCATCAATGATTATATATGAGAAAAATGCTGTAACGTACATCAAGTGGGAGTTACGCCAAAATGCATCAATGATTATATATGTGCAAAATGCTGTAACGTACATCAAGTGGGAGTTACGCCAAAATGCATCAATGATTGTATATGTGCAAAATGCTGTAACGTAGGATCAAGTGAGCGTTACGACCAAATGCATTTATGATTGTATATGTGCAAAATGCTGTAACGTAGATAAAGTGAGAGTTACGTCAAAATGTGCCACAAATATTTTTTATTTTAGTTGATACAGCAAAATGTATTACAAAAACGGGGTCTATTGCACCTTTTTTCATTGTCGTAACGGACACTTTTTTAAAGCTATCGTGACGTTATATACACCAATCGATAGAGAAAAAAAAACTGAATATAACTGCATTCATAACTCATTTTCGCCAATTGGTCCCTTACGCCCTTTGAACCTACGGTAGTCGATATATTGCATGGCCATAAAGTCAGTAGTTTAAAATGAAAATCTAAATTTAATATAAATTAAGTACACTTTTCAGGATAGCGGTAAAGAATCTTCCCTGCAAGGACATGTTTTCATAGAGTACGCAATTTTCGAACAAAACTTGAATTATAGTCATAGTCAAGTCATAGTCAAAATCATTTATTCCATTGACATACAATATGCACTAGAATATGTCTTAAAACTAGGCAGGTTTAGGTTTAGGTACATTTTATCAGTTTGAGATTCGTAACATTTTGTAATTTGTATTTCAGAGATTAATAGAGAAAATTTTATAATTTAAATTCTATGTCATAGTACTCATTTATATTATACAGTGCATTTTCAGTTAAAATTTGTTTGAGGTATAATTTATAATGAATGTCATTTAGTATGGTAACAGAGTCAGGTAAATGGTTATACAATTTAATACTTTGATAAATAAAACATTTTCTAGATTTGGCTAGGCGTACATTTGGAAGGCATTCTCCATTCTTTTTGCGGCGAAGCCCACAGCCAACCATAGTTTCTGTATTGTACTTGTTTCTCCTTTTTTACAATTGTGTTTTTGGTGAGATTGTCATTTACTTTGACGCTCGGGGATCGTGACGTCATGATCCATGAGCGTTGTCTCTCTGTAAAGAGCAAAACGGTCGTAACTGTGTAATTTTTTGAGATATTTTAATGTGACTTTCGTCACTAGGCATATTTTTTGCCTTCTTTCTTTTTGAGTAATAATAAATGTTGAGTCAACACCCTTATTCTGGAATCACAATCTTCCATAAGCTGCTTCATCTGCATGCTTAGCAGTAGCTTGTTTAGCACCGTAGTTGTATAAAAAAGCTGGTACGTCTTAGTCGTAACGGTAGTCTTTATGAATACCAACCTTCGCTGAAAACACAAGTGCGTTTTCCCTAGTCGTTGTGATAACAGGCTGCTATTTGGAATACACTTGGGAGCACTTTCGTTTCCTTGTAGTCTACCCGTTAAATGCGAAGTAGCAACCAATTAGATCCCTAGGCCACCGTAGAACCCTGTCATTTTAACTGCTACATAGCGACGCAATAATCCTAGTAACCCGTATTGACATAGCATTTACAACGGCAAGGTTCTAACTATGATGGCCTAGGAAGCAAATTGGTTGACTTAAGTGATATACACACATACATAACGTAGTATAAAGCCGGGTTACTTGCCTCACGTGACGCCCTCTGATGCGGACTACCTGACACCACTCCGTCACGCTCATGGCCAGTTGTTCTTTTTTTACAAGTTTTTATTTAACTTGCACTGCATGTATTTAAATATGTAAGTCCGTAAAAATTTGCAATCCATTTTTCAGTCACTTGCTGTTACCCGATTTAGCTGAAATTTTTGGTATTAGTATAGTTTGGATGTCATCCAAACTTCTTCTTCAATATTATGGTATCATCGAGCTGATCTGATGATGGAGACAGAAGGTGGCCATGGGAATTAAGTATTCGACCGACTTAACTCCGTTGAGTTTGGGCTCGTTAGAATCGTCTCAATGAGTAGTTGATGATGGTATGCAGAAAAGTACAGGCGGCAATAAAAGCTTGTACCAAAAATGACATTTTTGACGGAATCTTATAATTTATAATCTCGTTAGCGGACGCAACTGTTTTTATACAAAAATAACTGCCCTCGTAGTTTCACCTTCGTATTATAAGGAACAGACGCAAACCCACGGCATACATATCTATAAAATGAAAATTAAATGATGTATTCGTGACAACACTATAATAGTATAGTGTTGTCACGAATACATCATTTAATTTTCATTTTATAGAGAAAAACTAACTTTATAGATACTACTATATAAGATACTGTACTAAGCATTTTGTCACGAAATGGTCTCGCCTCAGCATAATGCTGGCTCGCGAGCCAGCGTTGGTCTTCCTGCGAGACCTTAGGTGAACGTATTTTTTTATAGGATGAGTGTTTCCTGCGATTACAATTTGTATGTTGTATGTAGGCACACTATGAACATTACAATGCTGCAATCTCACAGACTTTTCCTATTTATTATTTATTACTAGCTACTAGCCCCGTGTGGTGTCGGGTTAGAACTTCACCACCCCCTTTCTTCCCGTGGGTGTCGTAAAAGTCGACTAAGGGAGCAGGGTTAAAGTTGGTTGTGGGCGATGGGCTAGCAACCTATCACTGCGATATCACATTTTTTTTCGTTCTTTTATACCCGCGTTTATGCTAAAAGTGACACTGGAACATAAGTTTCATGTGCTCTGCCTATCCCTTTTTGGGAATAAAGGCGTGAATCTATGAATCTATGAATGAATATTAGCTATTAAACAAAATTTACCCTTAAAGGATTCACCAGGACGACAACCTCAGGAAAGGGTCGTTTGGTGATTTAAAATCTCTACCCTACTTATTTTAAGTAGGTTAAGTACTATCATTGTAATAAGCTTCTTTTTGACACAAAAATGACTGACTGTTGAGTTTGTTTCGGCATTTTTTCTTAACAGTGCAGCAGTGGTCTTCTTTTTGAGAAACGCTAGTAGATTTTTGACTTGTAGAAGTGCTAATTGTAGCCTACTGGCAGAATAAAAATCGTTTATTTCAATAACTTCATTTATTACCCCATGGAAGAGGTATGAAATAATTATGAAACCTTCTCTCAAATATATATATCCGATTATACCGGCGCTTTTCACTTCAGAAATATACAACGAGCGGACGGGCCTTTGAAGTGAAGTTATTAGTCCAATTTACCTTAATCAATGTAATTTACTTTACACGTGGCAGCTTACACGAGTTTCATCAAAATGGAATGCGGAAGACAATATTTACTATATTAACCCAATCAGCGTCAATCACGCCTCACAAAACATGCGTCACAGAGCTACGTGCGAACTTCGCTACATAATGGATATGGAGATTAACCCAATCAGGATACACATCGATTGGATCGGAGTTTATGTTGCTACGGAACAGCGTGCGTAGAGTGGCGGTCAATGAGTTAACCCACTCATGGTCAATAACTCACATCCATATGAGCATAAAACTCACTGCAGCGGGCATTTTGCGAACGCGTTTGGTAAGGTAACTTGGTACCTAAGGTTTACAAAAAATACATCTAAATTTACGAGTACACGTACTTAGTATTTGCAACTTAAGTACGTAGTATTTATTCCCGTTATATCGTAATAATAAAATAAAAAGAACCACAATGACCGGTTATGCGCTATCCGCATCCAGCAAACTCCCGCTACCTTTACCAGGCCTTTATCAGTCCACCTTCTGGAGCTAAACTCTCTCATACATTTAACAAAATGTGTTTAGATAATTTTTGTCACTCTTACTGCATACTTACAAATTTCCCTGACTCTCTGTTTCCAGTAAAAGAGGCTGGTCTAAACAACAGCTTCTATTGTTAAGGCATTTTTATTACGTCATTCCCCTTTTTAATAACAGGCAATTTTTTATTTAATTTTCTTTTACGACAGGCGTTATCAACTGTTTTATAAAGCGTTGTTATTGGAATGTAAAATGTAGCTTCGTCAATGTCTTTTATACTTGAAGTTTTAGAACTTTTTGTTAAGGTTTAGTCTGGTGGAAATGCTTTGAGAGCAATAGGGTATGTAGTATATTTTATTATAGATGTCGTTCAAACCAGTTCTTGGACGTGATCAAGGGATCTCTTGCCGCTTCGACTAAATAATATTGGATCTCGCGCATCCGATGTGTCGATATACCTGGTCACGCTTAGGCAAGAAAGGGAACGTGTTATGCGGCGAGCTTGTGCGAGCGGGATGCCATGATAATATATAAAATAAATATAAATAAATAAATAAATAAATATTACGAGACAATCTTACACAAATCAACCTAGGCCCACGGTAAGCTCAGTAAGGCTTGTGTTGTGGGTACTAGGCGATGATATATATAATAGATAAATACATATAGATACTTATATTCATATATAACATCCATAACTCAGGAACAAATATTCGTGATAAACACACAAATAAATGCCCTGACCGGGATTCGAACCCGGGACCTCCAGCTTCGTAAGCAGAGTCACTACCCACTGGGCTACGGAGGCCGTTTAAATATATGTATATTCCAACTGGTAAACATCAGTTTTGTTGTTGAACCTACTAGGCTATTTATATATTATTATGTTCTGTAACTTGTTTTCACCTCCTTTCTTGACGCTGCAATCAGTAGTAACTAAACGTTATCAGAATTCTAGTTTTGTTAGGCGCGAGGTGAGGTGAGGCGTATGAAAGCGTTCAGAATAGCAGGCTGGTGTTGTGTTCATGGTGGTGAGGTCGCCAATTGCGAGTGTGGGGCCTGCATTTGCCCCTAATTGTCAACACGAGTCCTCGACTCAATCTCCTAAGAATCCTCGTCAAAACAAACTCAAAGGTCGGCAACGCACGTGTGACTCTTATGGAGTCATAAAGTGACTGCTTACAATCAGGCAGACCGTTTGCTTGTTTACCAACGTCGTAATAAAAAGAATTATAAACGGAAGAAGTAGGCAGAAGCTAGTTTTTAGGGTTCCGTACTCAAAGAGTAAAACGGGACCCTTTTACTAAGACGCGAAGTCTTAGTAATAGGGTCCGTCCGTCCGTCCGTCTGTCTGTCACCAGGCTGTATCTCATTGATACCGTGATAGTTCCCGCTGAAATTTTCACAGATGATGTATTTCTGTTGCCGCTAAAAATAGTGTTTTATAGATAATGGTACGAAACCCTTCGTGCGCGAGTCCGACTCGCACTTGGCCGGTTTTTAAATAATTACAACTCAACGTAACGAGTCAAGCTCTTAAAGCAACCAGAAGGTACAACTACCGTCATGATCGATCAGGAACAAACTCAACATTGTGCCAGTTTTTACGCCTCCAGTAATTGGCAATTTACTTCCACAACCTCCCATAATACTCAACTGCGTCAGTCGATAGTCAATTTTAAGTTTGAAACCTTAGAGTTTAGGTTAGAAACAAGCGCGACGCTATAAAATGGTTATTGCAAAGTTATCGCGGAAAGGCGCCGTTTAGCCATAACTTTAGCAACGTATCACTTATATTCTTAGCGTCGTTATAAAAAGAACCGTACCGTGCAGCTCACAAGATTTATTTTTAATGTGAATGCGAAGAATTTAAATGCGTTTTGGAAAGTTGTTTGGGAAATTCGGGTAGGTACTCTTTACGAGGTAATGCGCCGTAAACCGTACTACTTTCGAGAAAATGTCCCGTGACGTTTTTGAGACATTATTGTATTTTATATATATAGTATTAAATAGTGTTTACAATATTGACCCTGTCACATGACAGTGACAATTCGCTGTCCATCTCTGGGTCGACAAAGCAACGTTAGCTAGGGTCTATTGTCACTGAGGGATAAGGCTGCGTCAGCAGGGCTGTGGGCTGAGGACCCACACCACTCTTTAGTGCTACACGTTTGGGGGAGGGGTTAAATCGGTATCAACGCCTCCCTCCTTTTCCTCTAAAACACTGACAAAAAGCACCCAGAGTGCTGATCTGTCCCCCGCCATGATTATGAAAAATAAAGTGTGTGTCATGACTCGTTGACTCCCTCCTTTGACGCGAGGATGCACCCGTAGGCAGGGCAGCCCGGGGAGCATCGTGGTAGAATTCAAGTGATCCCATATTGCTCTCCTATTTATACGGCGGTGAGGGTTAACGCTGAAGAGGGTTTAGTGGGTATTCCCTTCTATTACGGAAGGGTGAGCCCCATCTACCCAACGGGCCTTCTCTAGCTTGAGGGTTACGTAAAAAATGGTCTATTGTCAGTTATCAAACTAGAGATGCACAGTGAACTTTCCCTGCCAAGTGTCTGATCAGTTGTCAGTGACAATTGTTATGTTGAATAAATAAGTTGGGGCTTTCTTTTTTGGTTGAACTTGCACGCTCCTGGTAGAGCTAGCAATATTGTAGAAGACGTCACCCATTGACAATCAGATTTAATGTCGACTTATGAACGAATTGGATGGCTGTTAGTAATGATTGTACTTTGAAAAACAATTAAGAGCGTAGTCGGTCTGTGACAAAATTGTAAAATAGGTATTTGTACAAACTATTGCCGTCGCGTTGCGCCCAAGCGACCGCGTGCGATGCGCGATAGGGACAACCGCAGCTCAGACCGATTTTCACTACAAAATCTTGACAAGATCGATGCTTTGTGTTCCCCTGTTTTCTCCGCCAAACCTGCGCCGATTCAATTATTTTTGGTGTTGAAATTAGAGGAAGAGTAGATCTATGTTTCTATTATTTTGTTTTAACGTAAAAACTTTTCATATTTGTCTGGTAGTCATCTGAATATGACAGTAAAAATGGTGCAATTTTTAGGTTTTCAAAAATTCGTATCTGTTTTGGTAATTATTTTTTGGGAAAAAGTAAATGACAGGGGCATACATACAGTACACCTAGATTTTATAAAAAAAAACGAGTCCTCTAGAGGGATAAACCAGGAAGGAAATAGGGGAATACGTTTGTATGGAAAAATGCTTCTAGGATACCCTCTTAGTTTAAAAATATCAATGAGTGCCACCAAACTACACATACTTGGGTATAGAATTCTATGATTGCCGATGTTATGAGTAGTGCACGATTCCATTGGTCTTAATTTACTTAAATGTCCCTATTATATTGCTTTTGTTTCATGTCCGTCAGTTAAAGTGGTTGGAATCGCGGCCCCTTTTAAAACACAACGCCGCCTTTATTTGAACAACCAAGATCGTATCAACGAAAGAACCACGCGCTAAAATAGTAATTTTCTAGATGGTTCCATTTGTTACCAACATCAAATAAATGCAAAGTTCATAGCCACTTCAAACCACTACTAGACTTTAAAGAAAAAATAGCCTAAGTCCTCAATTTAGTTGTTAACTTAATACCTTTCTTTGTACGCTTTGAGGATATGGGTTTATGGCAGTCGTATATCAGGTGTACGGGCGGCAACATACCGTGTAGCTGATGTACTAAATGTAAATAGGTTTAGTGCGAGTTTGTGGGGAGGCGGGTACGCTCGGCTTCGCCGCGGTGTTTCATAACTGGTGGTAGCAAATCAGTGTACTATGTAAGGCTTTTATGTGCAGAAATTGTTTTTTTGGTCGGTAAAACTGTTCTAAAAGGACCAATGGAAGTTGGCTGTTTGCAATTAGATTGTTCTGTTTTAGGGTTTTATACAGGGTGATTTCGGGGTCGTGGAGGAAGGAGACCAAAAGCGAATAAGAACTTTTCCCAAGAAACCGACCAAGACCTCGCAAAAAAAAATCAGCTGTTGCATACTTACATTAACTCTCAATTATCTCACAGTTAACTCTTAATTGGCTCTTATTTTTTGCGATTTCGTGGGTGGCCCCATGGAAAAAGTTGTTTAGCATGTGACCATCTTATTCGCTTTCTGTCTTCTTGCTCCACGACCCCGAAATCACCCTGTATATACGAGTACGTGTAGGCTACTACCGCTTTTGGCTGGGCGGGATCTGTTTTCGGTAATTTGTTATTTATCGAATTATCGAGAGCTTACTAATGTGATTTATATTTTCTCAGTTGTCAGTAAAATGTCAGGTATCATTAATTTGTGCAGTAGTATTGTACTGCGCGGTAGCGGGACGGCACGCATGCGGTACTGTATTCGTGCCGCACCGCTTCCGTTCATCCCACGTCAATTATCGTACCACAACAATGCCAGAGCATAATATATGCCGAGTGATGTCAACTTGCGACCACTATAGCAGCACCAATAATCTTATTTTTGTATATTATGCATTTTCTGTTTGTGATATGGTGTTATTTTATCTCCACTTATAATAAATCTCTAAATTAAAAAAAGAATCAGCCAGTTTGAAACTAAGCTTTCTGTGGTACGAATGTTCTCAGCATCCCATGGACGGAAAAATATGAAACATTTTATATAGGTACATTATTATTCCAGCTGCAACTTAGGATAGTTTTTATCCGACTGCGACAATTAATTTATTTTCCGTAATATACGACTTCATTTAATTCTTCATTTATTATTCTTAAAGTATATCGCCGCCACATCTGTCAGCTAAAAGAAACGTCAAAATCACAGACTAATAAGAAATACTGCGGACAAAATGGCGGAATTTCTTTGCCTTTCTTTCGCCTATTAATAATTTTAATCCCGTCTACGATATACATTGACGAGATACATAGGTACCAAAAGCAAATATAAAATTAATCGATTTTGATATGCGAACTTATATGCGCAAATGTCGAATTAAGGCGTAATTTCTACAAATGTAACAACAAATTCGAACAATATAAACTTGGTTTTTTTGAATAACACGCGCGCGCGCTCTTTGCGTATTCAGCCAAACCACGAAAACTGAAACTCGAAGTTCGTATATCTGCATTCCTGTCATTTGTTAGTGCGATAGAGATAGAGATACCCGAATATTTTCGAATTCCGAAGTTCGTGGTTTAAAAGAAAATACGGATGTCGGATAGATCTAAATTAATATTTTATTTGGAAATACTATTGTTGTTATTGTTTTAGTATATTTGACTAGCTTTAAGTTTAACATTGTACGTCCGAAATGGGCAAGCTGTTGGACTTTATTTTACCCAAAACAACTAAAATGTACACAGTTCTGACAATAAAGAAATCTTATTTTATCTTATCTTATCGAAAATAGGGATGTAGACACTAAACAAAATAATCATAATGTTGTATTATCTCGCAAAAAAACAACGCAAGAGGCTATACTCGTATAGGTAATCACTAAGTTATAAGTGTATTAAGGGGATCCCATACGCCAATGACCTTTAATCTGAATCCCTTTCTAATGTTTTTTGTAGCTTATCATATTAACAATAACAGTTTTAAGCAATATATTATTCCGTATTCACTTCAAACATCACTGTCTTCGAGATATTTGGCATCAAAGTAGGACAATTTTAGACCAAAAAACAGGTTTTCTGGCCATAACTTTTGTCTTAATTAGTTTAAAATCAAAACCCTACACACGTTTATAGAAACACCGGAGACGAACTCAAATATGTAGATTTCGTATATGTTAGATCTTTCACAGCAATCTTATAACAAAGAAGGTGTTTTTTTAGACAATGTTTGAAAAAATCATAAAAAAAGAACTATTCATTTCTTTCAAAATACGGTACACAAAAATGGACACTAAAGATTGATGAATCGATAGCCGTTTACCTTATAATTCTATCTGTAGTGCAAAAGTATTTGTATCGATTCAAAACTAGTCAAAAATCGATGAAAACCTCGGGTAGCCCCTTAAGTTTGAAGAGGGGGTTTGTTGCGTCACTTTTCCGCAAAACGCACCTTTATAATGAAACGATTGTTTTTTACTATGACGCTCGAGGATCGTGACGTCACGGTCCCTGATCGTTTTCTCACTCTAACAAGCGACATTAAAACGGTTGTAGCTTCGTTATTTTTTGAGATATTTGAATGAGTTTTTCGTTTCTTATTTCTTTTGAAGTGAGTCTACAGCTACACCTCTATTTGGAAGACAAGCGGAAATAACCCATACTATCCATATTAATAATCCATACTTCCATATTAATATTATAAATGCGAAAGTGTGTATGTCTGTCTGTTACCTCTTCACGCCTAAACCGCTGAACCGATTTAGATGAAATTTGGTATACAGATAGTTTGAGCTCCGGGGAAGGACAAAGGGGAGTTTTTATATCTGAGGGGCTGAAATTGGGGGTGGAAATTTGTATGGAGCTACTTAAACCGCTAAACCGATTTAGATGAAATTTGGTACATAAATAGTTTGAGTCCCGGGGAAGGCCATATAATAGGTTTTATCCCGGAAATCATCCCCTAAGGGGGTGAAAAAGGGGGGGGGGGGTGAAAATTTGGATGTAATCTATTTTGATGTAATTTGGTGTAGATATAGGTTTTAGTCCTGGGAAAGGACATGGGATAGTTTTTACCCCAGAAATCATCCCCTAAGGGGGTGAAATTAGGGGTGAAAATTCGGATGGAACACATTTTAATACAATTTGGTATAGAGATAGCTTGAGTCCTAAGAAAGGACATAGGATAGTTTTCATTCCGGAAATCACTCCCTAAGGGGGTGAAATGGGGGTGAAAATTTGGATGAATCCCGTTTAGATGAAATTTGGTATAAAGGTCGTTTGAGTCCCGAAGAATGATATTAGATAGTTTTTATCCCCAAAATCATTATTCACTCCCCCTATTTCATACCCTTAGGGAATCCTAAGGGTATGAAATAGGGGGTGAAAGTTTGGATGAAATCCATGTACCTAGATGAAAATTGGTATAGAGATAATTTGAGACCCTTCGAAGGATATAGAATAGTTTTTGCCTCGGAAATCATCCCTTAAGATGGTAAGTAGAAGTTTGTTTGCATTATATTTTCTAAGTATAAGTTCTACGCGGACGAAGTCGCGGGCAACAGCTAGTTTGCAATAAATTAATTTACTTAAATTCGTTTCTATTCTGTTATATCAGCTTCTTATTTCGTTTTCCTTCCACCATTTTCCATAAATATAAATTCAAACAGCATCAATTTTACCGTATAGCCTTGCTACGGCGTAGCATCGTAGCGCCGTAGCACTTGTAGCGTCGCACTCGTAGCGACAGTCGTAAATACCGAGTCAAACTTTTAAATGGAATGCACTAAAATCGTATGAATGTCGTGCAACGTAATACTATGTAACTGACCAGACGTTCCACTTCCAAACTAATTTCAACTTTACATATCAGTATTTAGAACTTAAATTCGCTTGTTCAACTTTGCAGTTGCATGCTCAGTTCAAATTAAATCTTATTTCAAATGTAATAAGATTGATTTCTCATTGATAAGGTATGCTTTAGTAGCTCACGTATGGGTGATAATATTGTCTGGGTAGTTTGTTAGTGTGGTTGCAGGCGGCACTTGCAGCTGAATGTGACTTTACATGAGTTTTTAATACAATGTTATGGAGAACTTTATTATTACTGTCTTGGATATGAAATAATATCTAACAAGGAGATACCTTTGTTCGGGGAATAATCTTCCGAAAACCGAGGTCATCACAACTGGCGTATACTCCTCCGAAAAGAGACAAACTCTGATGATGAGGTCAGGACTTAAAATATGATGATGAGGTCAGGTTTTTTATATTGTATGTATGTGACGGAAAAACTATTGTGCATCAATATGTATTATGTCAAAACATCCTTGCACGCAGTTCAACAATAAATGATATTCTATTCTAGTCATAGTAGAATGTCATCTCGCTCATATCCGGAGAAATATATTTACTAAAGTTTACAATGATTATACTACTTGCTGAATTAGTACTTTAAAGGTGTTGTATTCTAGGTGGTGAGTAAGATATCCATTTGTTATAATCAATTAAGTGTTGGAGGAGACATCGTCTATAGGCTATGTCCGCTTTCCACACGGCCGTATGACAGTTTGCCCATTTAATGCCTTAGTGCAATCTGCATACTTGGCATTATTGCCTAGAAAATATGGGAACACAAATTGCCACACATTAAGTAGAAGCCCAAAAGAATTGTCTGAGCCACCCGATTCCGGCTACCAGCCGTAATCGGGTTCTGTTTTTAAATAGGCGTGTTACTACCAGGCGGACTCAATTAAACCCCCCTCCCCCTTACCCCCTCCTCTCAAAGTCAACTTCAATGATGATCCAAATTAAGCATCGGAAGTCAAACACTCTTCAAACTTTGTCGTCAAGTTTATTCAATGGATTAAAGGATCGGATTCAAGTTTAATTTAGGACACTGCCCAATTTGACAAAGATTAACATTCATAAATTGATTACGATTAAATCCTGTTAATTCAAAACTGGAATTAAACATTTAAGAAACAATAAGTCTGCATGTAAGCCTCTCAAGCACTCTTTTACAAATTATATTTACAAACACCAAGCGTTTGTATATTATATATTAGGCTTCATACATTCGAGTAGTATATATTATATTTAAGAATAAAAGGTTAAGTTAGTTTTAGTCATGTACATATTTGTTAAAAATAAATGTATACTCGTATATACTTTAAAAAAATATATACATGGAGAATAAAAGTTAATTCCGATTTTTTTATTGTCTGGCCAGGAATGTTGTTGTTTACGCATTGGCGCAATGTTTAAGAAAGAAAGTGAATTCAGATTTTTTATTATTCATATTCTGGCCAGGAGTTTTGTTGCGTCCCCATTGGCGAAATATATTTTATGTACTAAATTCGATATAAAATGCTTTTCATCCTTTTAATTTTTCGTTTGGCATGGATACAGTTCTTTACAAACTTATATTAAGACCATCGTGGGATATTTTTTTTTGATCTCTGATATAACCAGAGACAGTCCCCGCGAAGGATACGGGCGACTGAATCCGACGTACATTATGATAAACAATTTCTAATGGAATTAGTGATTCTGTGTATGAATGATGAGTGATGGTTGTAATGGATGATGGGTGAAATGGAGAGTGAATTATGTGCCATTGAACTTTTACAGGTTATTAACTATGGAGTAGGCAGTTTATCGTGGGTTAGAAACTGTATGTTGCTGCGAGGCTATTAGAATAAGCAGTGCAGCAGCCAGAAGTTGATTACTCTTTTAGCACCACCCGGGGGACACGTTCAGGGAAACTGACGGTAAATCTTCCTGCGGACGCGAGTACCCATTGCCCCCCAATTTCATCCATTAAACAGATGGGTGAAGGTCGTGTCTCTATTCCTATCTCCTACTTAAAGCTAAATATATAGTATATAAAGCCAATTTATACTGACCTTATGAATGGTCTTTCTTTTGAACTTATGAATAGACATTGTTTGCGAACGCGTGCCAAACTTTGCAAAAAAAATGTAAGCGCCACGTAAAATGTTCATTGAATAATGAACTCTATTTTCTTTTACAATAGATTCCAAATTAGCTACGAGATAAAATACCACACACAGTGCCTTATACCTGGCTCGCCGGGAGCGGGTTTATCTTTTAGTCCATTTTGAATAAGACGATAGAGTTCATTACACAATGAACATTTTATGTGGCGCTAACCTTTTTCTTGCAAAAAATGGCACGCGTCCGACCAAACAGTCGTATTGTTCTGAATGCTATTGTTCTGAAGATAAAAAGATCAGTCCAGTTCAGAAAATCTCAACTACACATACACACAACTACACTAGAGTACAAAATGTCCAGCGACCTACACCTCCAGCCATATCAGATGAATCCGCGCGACTTTCCTTAACATATCTCGCAACATCGTGACACAAGATTCCGTAGCTCCACATCTCAAGCGAAGTCGGGCAACGTTGCACCTCATCACCCAACCATCTTTCGGATAAGAAAGATTGATTGCGGAGCGGAATGATCTTTATGATTGAACTGAAATCCGTGACGACAAAGCTAGCTTCCATATTTCTATGAAAATACATTGACCTTTGATCTCGTGTTTTCTATATAACTAGGACAAGCTTTCAATCTAGTTCTCTCTGTGATATAACACAAAAAGACCTATGTGCTGTTGTGTTGTTACATATATACGTCGTTTGGTATAAGAAGATATTGTGCAAGCTGGGTACTGGCATATTCTATGTCCGGCTCTATCGACAGATATTCAAATAGAAATACCTAACGAGACCACAAAAGTCAAAGTTGAGACGTGGTTGTATTCGGTTCGAAGGAAATTAAATCTATGGATGAAAACTCCCACGGAAAATCATAATATGATACCAATGGTGTTGTCTCCGCAATCAGTCAGATCATCACCATGTATTCGTGTCAACTTCTTAGTGGTCAAGTTTTTTTTTTTACTTGACATCTACCAAACGATAAAAGGTGTTCTTCTACATTCATTTTCTACTAAGCTTGATCACTTTGTAAATTCTTTTCAAGGGGCCTAATTAATACGTGTTAAACCAAAACGCACACATTTTATTTTTCACATTTATTTCACATGAACAAATATCATAATATTATACTTATTTATAGGATTTGGAGGCTTATTCTTTGTTATTATCAAATTGCTACCTAACAAAAGTGTTAAGCTAATTCAAATTATGTATTGAATGACAACAATTCACACATCAATATAAACAAACGGTTAAATATTAACTAAACCTAAACAGAAAAGGCTAAACATAAATTCAAACAATTTTTTTGAGTTCCGTACCTACCAAAAACGTCAAATGAACCTTAATGTTACGACTCTGTCATTAACTTCAAGCTGTTGCGAGCAGGTCCAACAACAACAAGAACAAGAAAGGTGAAATTAGATCCGACACTCGCACCCTCGTCTAAAGCTAAGTCCACACCAGTGCGCCTTCACGTTCAACAATGCGCCATATTGCTATCACACTTATTCTTACTAAGACTGAGTGTGACAGCTCTATGACGCATGCCTTGTTGATCGTGAAAGCGGACTGGTGTGGAGTTAGCTAATCAGGCTCAGACTTCCTCGGCATCCATTCACTTCTCCAGGTTAATGTGTAGCTATTACCAAACTAATGGTAATGTCTTATATCATCATCAAAAGACAACATGGATATCGAACGCGAACGGAGGGCCCTGTCGGTGGGGGTAAACATGATTGCACGTAAATTTGCGCGCTGTACTAGGGAGGTGAAAGTTACTCTTTTTAGAGCATATTGCACTTCCCTGTATACGTGCAGCTTATGGGCAAACTACACGCAGCGGTTCCAGTATAACAATGCGTTCCGGGTGAAGGTGGGGCTGCCCCGCTTCTGTAGCGCATCAGGGATGTTTGCTGAAGCGCGCATATATTGCTTGTATACGACAATGCGCAAGCGATGCACATCTCTGGTGCGTCGGGTGCGGGCCAGCCCCAACCCCATCCTGCGTTCGTTAGCTGAGGGGTTTGACTGCCCATATTTGAGGTATTGCGATGACATGCATGTTTCTAGAAGTACTTACTATGTCTGACGTACTTAAGTGCTTCTAGAAACATGACATTAAAAATAGGTAAAAATTATAATAATATGTTCACTGATTAAGTAATGTAGATATTAACATAGTTATAAGTACACACTAACCATAAATATATGAGTCTAAGTTACTTGAAATAAATGATAAATTAAACTGACCGTAGGGTTCCGTAGTTGCCCACATGTCTCTGTTACATCGACTCGCGCGCACCTACAACCACCGAGAGAGAGTTTGTATCCACTAGAGTTGTGCGAGGTTGCAAGCCGGTGAACGAGGGAAAAGTCCACCGATAACGTAACTCGCTTATCACTCCGTTGCGGTTGCGTCAAACGCGAACGTAAATATTGGTTTTATAAATTGAGAACTATAATAAAGTGTCATATTTGATCAAATTAAAAATACAACTCCACTTTACGATAGCAGCGAGGTGGAATTCGGATATCATCCGCCAATATACCGACCTTTATGTCTTACTACCCAAAAATAGGTAGTTGTAATGTAATGTTTTAGTTTAATAAGAGTACATATATACAATATCATAATTAACATTAACTAAATTAATTTAAAACTAAGTTAAATCCAAATAAGAAGGTAGTTTATGTAACCTTTTAATGCCTATTTATTATTAGCTTACTAATGTATCTTTATAGGTGTTTGGATCTGAGGAATCTAAAAAAATATTTGGCATTTAATTATTTGGCATGTTGGGGAGTTAGTGGAGTTATGGAGGTACCCTAAAAAGGTATTTTAGAGATTTATTTTACCACTAGACCCTTTCCTCGTAGGGTTCGTAGTGATGATTGAGAAGTGAGATTTTCAGTATATGCTGAGTACTTTCGTCAGGGTGCGCAGCGCAACCCACATTCACCTCGAGTTTCCCTCCAGAGTCCTGCCCGTCGCGAGCCCTCCTCATCTGTGGATACCATGTCAACCTCATACCCAATGCCTCCAACTGCGAGAAGAAAGCCTTGTTCTTGAATCTTGAAAGTAACTCCTTATCTGGCTGTAACTCGACTTCGTTCTCTTCAAAGGAAAGTTTGATGACCATCGGGTGTGGCCTACGGCATAGCGCAGCCACGGCCTTAGCGCCTGCGAAGTAGCGGCTGATATCGACGTACTCCAGCTTATTGCAACCATGCGCAAGCGCCACCAACAACGCGTCTGTCACCCCATATCCCGAGTTCATCTTCAGACACCTCAAATTGCTGAGTCTAATAACGGAGTCAACGAAATGTACGTAATAATCCACATAATGACAATATCCACATAAGGACAATTTTTCCAAATAGGGCATTTTATTAAGCAGTAAATGCACGTTCTGAAAAACTGATTGGTCGTTATAGTTCAGTTCTAAGCTCGTAACGTTCCCTAACGTTTGGAACTCTGAGGGACGGTTTAAGATTCTGAATAATTTGCAATGATTAATGCTTAAAGACGTGAAATTACTAGCAGGTATGTAGTTCAGAAATAAAAACGTGAAATTTAACATACAATTACTGATTTCTATTTCTTCGCAATCGATATTCCGAAGTAAATTAACTAGTGAATTGTCAGAAATCCCACTCATATTCTTGAGTGATATTTTCTTTAATTTCCAGCATTCCTGGTTTTCTTTTGCTTCATGGGGTAGATATATTTCATAGGAAGGTAAAAGACACATTTCATAGAACATGACATGTTGTAAGTTGGGACAATTCGATGCAATTATTTCTAAGTTTCGGAAAGAGCTTGTTTCTACTTTCACTATGGACGCCCGCCATTTCTCAAAAACTGATTTGCACGTTACTGACAAGGGAGGACAATTAAATATATAGCTTAAAGGGATGTATAGTTTTCGGTGAGCGTTGGCTGGTACGACATGGCATGACATAGGCATTTCATATCCAGGCAAATCATCGAATAGTTCACTTAACCGTTCCCGTACGTATTTATTACAGCTGGGCAGGTATTCATCTGCATACGGGTCGTCGACATCATGTAAGGTTAAAGGCTGTTCCCGTAAGTATTCAAGTACTATCTGCCGCCACTGTCGACTGACCCTCTCGGAGCGCACGAGGTCCCTCAAGGGCACGTGATCTAGTATTGCTCGGGCGCAGGACTCTATGCCTAAAACGTGCGTAATGGTGATCTCTTCATGTACGTTAGAGCCAGAATATTCCATGGTTCTGAGTCACAACACACCAAGGCCGTTTTCGCAAAGAGCTCAATATCAGCACACCAAGGATTTTGACGCTTCTATAGATATCATCAAACTGAAACAAAATTAAAAAAAGAGTTTATATAGTTCCTAATAACCCTGTAATATTACCTAGTAATGGACGTTTATAATTGTAGGATAGACTGGGTATGGTTGAAACAATTTTTCGTACATCGTCCGTATAGTTTTGCTTTTTATATAGGTACTGAGAGACGATAAAAATGTATCAAATAAAAGGGCGTGATTTCATCTTTTAAACAGCAATATAATTTTTGATGCAGGTGTGTTAGTTTTAGTAGTAGACCAAATAAAAAAATATAAATATTTGTTTCAACTGTTTTCATCCCAGAGGGGTTAAAACAGTGACAAAATGTAATACTTTTATGTGTTTTATTCGTTATTTCTTATAAGATAACGTACTGTTCTTAATCAGCTGTGCAGCTAGCGTAAATTATCAGTCATTTGTAACAAATCTATAACTAAGTACTTAACATTGACATAGACCTTATTTTAATACATTTACAAACACAAAACAAAAACTTCGAGTTTGCGGCACTAATTGTGTAATTTAGTATTTGTTACCTTTTTGTTAGTTTTTAAAGCATAAAGTTGTATTATATTTAAAGTTTATGAATAAATACTTAAACAAAAATTAACCGTTTGAATTTTAAACGTAACAAACTAATAAAAAACACATGAAAATAAACGAAAAGAAAACTTTCTTTAACTTTCATTAGTCAATGTCAAAAACAAGCCAATCACTCTGTTTCAACCGTCCCCACCTCCCACTTTCGGAAAAAAGCCGTTGTAGTAATAATTAGTGTAGCGCAACTAGGAACAAAAATATGAATGACGTCCAACTGCTCAAATTCAGCATCAAATCTGACAAGTTCTGACAAGTGACAAGTTTTCTATCTGTGTTTTTGCTATGGCGGACTCATGCTATCTCCTACTTCCGTACTTTCTCTTTCTGTCATTTTGTCATGGTGATTTTGGCCGGTTACCATGGATATTATAACTTCACGAGAAAACATGTGTGTGTCAATGTCAAACAAACAATGCTTTTGACGAAATGAAATTAATAATTATCTTAAAATAAAACACGTAAGTATTAATAACGAAAAATCAAGCGCCAATATTGATTTACTTATGAAAAACAACGGTTGGTACTTGGATAAAACCTACAAGCGGGAGGTTTCTTAGTTCGAGAAGAATTCATTGCGACCCGGAAAGATATGTGTACAGATTGGTGATTTTTTGTAAATATACTGTGATTTGGAAATAAGTGTGAAATAAACTGTATGAAATATTTGTTCTCCTTTTATTATTTCATACTTAAATCGGATTAGTTTTAGATTTTGTAAAGCAATTTTCTGTTCATGCAGTGGGCCCAACGACGTCCTTAATCATAATTTATCGATATCGATAACGTTGGGTTCTAATATTATCTATATCGATAACGTTAAGTACTGCAACCCTACTATCGTCCTCGTTCGTTAGGTTGGTAAGTCTACTTCCGTACTAGCATTTATTTTTATTGGTATTGTGGTATTTAAAACTAGCTAAAGTTCGAATGAGTTGTCATGTCAAAATCAAGTGACAATGTCACTGTCATCCAAAACCTTGTTCGAAGTCCCGTCTCTTATTCTTATATTCTCTTTGGTAATAATGAGAATGATAATAGGTACGGTAAAACTGGATACGATGACATGGCACAAGCTTCACTTCAAACATAAAACACACTCAATACCCTCACTTAAATAGAAACCAGAATAATTGAAAAACTCTACGAGTGAAAATAATAGGTCTTCTACAAACAAACTACTCGCGCGGGAAGCAACATTACGATATTTTTCGTGTTTAAACCGATATCGTGCACTTCGTTCCGCCCTTGGACCCTTCGCCGTCCTGCCAACGGTTTGCGAGATATTTGTGTTGTTTCAACCGTAGTACTTAGTACCATCCATGAGCTGCGATTTTTTTTGTGACTCACCAGCTACTTCAGGAAGTACGTTAAAAACTAAGCAGGTATTGCACACGATCTCTATAGGTTGTTACAGAAAAATGTTACCTGGCAGTGGGGTCCAGAATAACAGAAAGCTTTTGACCAGCTAAAAAAGGGTTCTAACAAGACCTAACAACTTTAGCCCTAATGTTTCATTAAACCTAATGTTTCACTAGTTATTGACTACCCATACAAACTTAGTTTTGAGCTCATTTTACCTCATATTGAAATAACATGAAACTTTGTTTAGGTACACAATAGGATCCGCTATATCTAGGTCAGAAACGTGTATAACCAAACTTCATTGTGTTTTTGATAAATTCCGTTAATTGCAAAGGGCTCCAAGACAGTAATTAGTATCCTCTTACTGTTATCAAGATATTCCATGTTTAATTTAATCAGTTTTGCCGATTTAACCAGGAGACGTCATAACAACTTTTTTGAATTTTGTAAGGCTTTCTATATACTACAGGAAGGTTTACAAAGTGAGTTCGTTCGATATTACATATTTTTTATTGCATGTGTTTCAAGACCCTTGAACAATAGGACATCAACCTTTAATGCTACATTAAATTATTTTGTGCAAAAGTCGAAAAAAAAAACCTTTTTCTTTTTCAAGAAATAATTATGCTAATTCGTTTCTGTGATGTACCTCCGTACCTCCTCTATTGGAGACAATATGTCGAAGTTCACGGAAATTCCCGGAAACACTGTGTACATGATTATACATATGATTTTAATTTGTATAATTCCTTGTCAATTAGTATATACCCTATCTCTTTGCCTAAGATACAGGATAATCCTAGTTCAGGCGCATTTAATAAATTTCCCTAACATGTAACAGTTTCAAGCACAATGTAATATTAATTAGCAATAAGGTTATTTTCAATAAATTGTTCTTAAATTATGTATTTTAAATATGTAAGGTTTGTCAGATGTCAACTATATTTGAATGACGTTAAGGTTCAAAAGTGCTAACCATTGAATTTCCTCGACCGTGCACACGAAGTTAAATTATTTCGTAGTGTAATGTATAACAAAATGCTGCAATCTATTAGAGAGAGTCTCGTTAACAGCTCCTCACAATTACCCTCGGCACCCTATCACAAAACCTTTCGCCACACGATTCAGCAGGACTAACCTTGGCCTGCAGTTTCCTATGGTAAGAATTTGATCAAGTTTTAATGACTTTGTCAGCCAAAATAAATGTATCGACATCTTACACGACCGTCTACCTTATCTAAGTACCTAAGTTTAAATCGACATCATTGCCAAAACTAAAATAATTCTGTCGCCATTGTTGCCAATAATATTAGTTCTATAGATATCTACAAATTAATTCTGTTAATATTAGTTTAGTTCATATTTTGTTTTGTATTTTAAAAAGTTATTTATAACTTTCATTGCTATCAATGCAACATGCGTACTTAGCCAATGTTATGTACTTCCGTAATTGTTGTATATATCAGAAATAAATACCTCTTAATATGCTAGCTTTAAGTGAATTGTAATATATATAATGTGGATGTACTTAATAAATAAAAAATAAAAATAATAATAATGTATTGGGCCAGTGTCGGGCACTCGGAGGTTTAACTTATCCTAATATTAAGTATAAATGCGAAAGTTCGGATGTTTGTTACTCAGTCATTGGGTGAAATTTTGCAAGAAGATAGTTTATAGCGTGGATATAGGATAGTTTTTATCCCGGGTCTAAGCAGACGAAGTCCCGGGCGGAAACCAGTGATACTATAACACTTTAAACTCTCGCGCTATGTACACATATTTAAATTACTGTTTTACACGGGTCCAACGTGAAAAATCGAAACGAAACCCTCGTTTTTTTTTTTTTTTTTTTTTTTTTTGTACTTGACTGTTGCTATGATACGACGAACCCAATATAGCAGTCGAACTGCGTGGTTGGAGGGTAGCTTGGGGAAAATCCAAGGGGAACCTCCGGCACGACCACGCGGGAAGGGGTAAACACTGGAATACTCTAAAAGTTTGCGCTCCAGTGAGATTGGTTGAACGGTTTCAACCGAATCTGAGGTGTGAGTGGTGATGAACTACTGGGATTGCTGGTTCGCTAAAACCTACCCTAGCTGAGAAGAGTCCAGCAAGAAACTCAGCTAGGCCCGACATCGGTCGGGTTTGTCGGACTGACTCTACCCGGTATGCGGCGGTACCGGGACGAATATGGACTATAAGTGTCTGTGTTGTCGCGATCACGCGGTGGACGTCCCCGCCGGCGGGAACGCTGTAGTGTACGCGCTGGGTTGGACGCCGAAAGCGCAGCCTTCCATCTTTCGATGGACTCTGTGATTTCGTCGTCCGGATCCGTGAGTGTGTGCCTAGGACGCCGGACCGTGCGGCCCCTAATCAGTGAACGCCGAGTAACGACAGAGGGGGGAGGGACGGGAACGTAGTCAGCAGCCTTCCTAATTAGAGAGTGGTACTATGGTGGGGAGCGTTGTCAAAATAACGTCTGGCAGCCTGCTTAAAGAAACCATACATGGTGCTAATCCCCATGTCGTGGTGCAGGCTGAGGTTCGATTGGTACCACGGGGCACCAGTCGCCCTACGGAGGAAACGATTCCGAATGACCTGAAGCGGTTTGAGCGATGACATAGGCACGTGAGCAAATACTACACTTGCATATGTCATGATTGGACGAACACAAGTTTTGTAGAGTGTCTGCTTATTTCTAAGTGACATTTTACTAAACTTGTTGATCATCGGCCCAAGCCTTCCTAACACGAACAACGCACGGTTGCGTACCCTACGGATGTGGCTACGGAAAGTCAGTTTCCTGTCGAGGGTTACTCCAAGATATTTGGCCTCGTTGACCCAGGGGATGGGTCGGTGTCGAAACGTCAGAAATATAGGTAAAAGAATATTGCGTAAGACCCGTGTAAAACAGTAATTTAACTAGTGATACTATAATTTTGGACCTAGCCAATGTTAAGAAACATCAAAAATGCACGACATACCTGTCGATAGGTATGCACGACTAACCTGTCGATAGGTATGCACGACTAACCTGTCGATAGGTATGCACGACTAACCTGTCGATAGGTATGCACGACTAACCTGTCGATAGGTATGCACGACTAACCTGTCGATAGGTATGCACGACTAACCTGTCGATAGGTATGCACGACTAACCTGTCGATAGATACAGCGTGTGGCCTGTAATAGGAGCAAAAAATAAAACGGTGGACTTAAACCAATCAACAATCAGTTCCAAGTGGTTTATCAAAAAAAACATGTAAATCCTACTTTTTAACCTAACTAACTGGAATACTATCAATATTATTTAACACGTTAAATACAACAAAATCTTGCAAAATGCAAAAAAAAAACTCCAAAAATTGCAGTGTTAATGTTCAATGAGTTAGGTACCTACTGCATGCTTCGATATCGTGATGTCAAAATGTATTACTTTATGGATTACAACTTCAAATATATATTTTTCCGAATTCAATAATTTTGAAACACTGGGACCGATATAGAATAACTGCAGATATTCTATGGAGTCATCGTTTCAATTTTTTGTTCCTATTAAAGGCCACATCCGGTAAACAAAAGCCTAGCTAGCAGTCCCTGCCATTCGCAAATAAGTACATATGTAAGTTGGGCCTTCTCCAAAAAAAATAAGCATTGTAGAAATTTCATTAATTATTTACTGAAATTTAATTTGTTGCACTACGTCACCAAAATGAGATATATAGGTAAAATAATAATATAACAATTTAATTCAGAATAAATCCATATTGGTTATAATAAACTTAAATACCTATATTGTTATTAAAACACTGTACAAAAATATCTTCTTACATTAACTACATAGTATACTTATGGCAAACTAAAATCACACATCTTACTTAAATTAAACCAAAAACTAAGAAAGACTTACCGAAAAGTTAGGTTATTATTAAATGTTATTAATATCCTGAATCATAGGGAAAAACCGTTGGGACTATCGGAATACAGTCATACAGTTATTATTAATAACATACTCTGATAAACAATAATAGCGAGCACGAGTACCTACGCGTTATCATGGTGGGTTAGCTCTACAAGGTCACACTAAATGAAGCGCGTGCGCACCTAATGACTGTCGGACTGTCACTGGCACTGCGACAGCCACCGAGTTTAGCAGAAACCACACAATAATCAATAGGTACAAAAGGTCCACTGCCTAAGTGATGACGTTGGCTGTCATTTTTAGGGTTCCGTAGCCAAATGGCAAAAAACGGAACCCTTATAGATTCGTCATGTCTGTCTGTCTGTCCGTCCGTATGTCACAGCCACTTTATTCCGAAACTATAAGAGCTATACTGTTGAAACTTGGTAAGTAGATGTATTCTATAAACCGCATTAAGATTTTCACACAAAAATAGAAAAAAAACTATAAATTTTGGGGTTTCCCATACTTAGAACTGAAACTCAAAATATTTTTTTTCATCAAACCCATACGTGTGGGATAGGTCTTCAAAACTGATATTGAGGTTTCTAATATCATTTTTTTGTTAACTGAATAGTTTGCGCGAGAGACACTTCCAAAGTGGTAAAATGTGTGTCCCCCCCCCCCCGTGTAACTTCTAAAATAAGAGAATGATAAAACTGAAAAAAATATATGATGTACATTACCATGCAAACTTCCAACGAAAATTGGTTTGAACGAGATCTAGTTAGTAGTTTTTTTTAATACGTCATAAATCGTAAAAAGCAATTTATTTAACGGAACCCTTCATGTGCGAGTCCGACTCGCATTTGGCCGCTTTTTTTGGCAATAGCCTCGTAGCGCCCATGGGCCTACTGGAAGGACATATTATTTTAAAGGAATTTAAACAATTTTGGGTTGGAATAGAAATGGAAATAGAAATATTTATTTAATAGAGTTGCATTTGTTTTGTTTTGGTCTTCTCTTGAAACAAAAGAAATTCAACTCTATTTCTTTTATTAGTTTGATTCAAATTTCAATGTCATTTTGTGTTGTATGGTGGGCGCCACGAGGATATACAATCATATCGGCCTTATCACCAGGGCACCAAAATTTAAAAATATGTTAGATTAGTTTTCTGGATTAATGAATGGCATTAGTTTGAAGATATTGGAGTTATACACATTCAAAAACCATAAAATAGGATGCTCAAATGTATTTTTTTTACAGGAGATCATTTGAAGTATTCTACCAAAATGGGACCTACACTCAAAAGGTGCTTGCATGGACTTTGATTTAGATGTTAATTTCTGAAGTGTGTTTTTACTATATTTATTGAATTCATACATAAACAGTAAACATAGGTCATTGACTAGGTGTTTCCAGAGATTTTTTTATTGTAGGTGCACTAGACGTTATTTTAGAGATAAATGAAAAATGGCTTGTCTACTTTCATTCAAAATGATCACTTGCAATTGACTGCAATTATCGCAGCAACCATATGTTTTGAACCAGTTCAATTAGGTTCCTAAATATTAGCATTAAATATACTTTTAGTTTAAATTATAATCTTATCATCAGTTAAACAAAAATCCCATAAAAATATGATCTAAACACGATACAAATCAAGGCCATGATTAGTATGAGTGCGCAGCGACGATGACGTCACGAAGTGCGATGTGAGTACCCCTCGGAGGGATTATATGTTCAAATGTGGCTGGCGAACTCCACCGACATGTGATTGCGGAGCACCTGTGCAGTCGATCCACCACATCACCCATGACTGTCCTAAACGGAAATACGCTGGGGAATCCCTTAATTTATTCTCACCTGATGTGGACGCAGCCCGATGGGTGAAGGAGCTAGATGTAAAATTATACTTAGTTATGTAGGTAGGTACTTATAGATTTTATAAAATTTTGATTAAATAATATGTTACAGCAAGTGACCTGTAAAGCTTGACATACGATTAAATAAATAGTGGACTTCCGAAACCTTTACCAGGTCATCAGACCCTCCTACGCTGCGTCTTCTGGTGCGTGCACTTGACTTGAAAACAGTCAAACTTTCAAAAATATCTACACATGCGTCTTATGACAGTAACAGTAAAGGATGTGTATAGATATTTTTGAAAGTTTGTCTGTATAGATATTAGAGAACGTGACTGTACTTACATAAGAGTAATAGCGCCTGAAATAAATATCATAGCAATCATCCTTACGTATGAAAGAATAACATGTTTGTATCAGTCCACTCCCATTATGCCGGGCACTCAGCGAACAGACTAAACATTCATTACCGAGTTATGACCGGAGAGTGTTTCATCCAATTAATAACCGAATAGTTTGAAGCCGCTGATATTGCGCGCTTCCGCTCGCGATTACATGAAACACTGCGATTTAACTCTCAATGAGCTACTTACTTAGAAGTGATAAAATAACACCTATTTACGAGTTTGTATCAAAATTTATGTTTCGATTACAATCTCTACGTTAAGACTTCTTTGTGCAATAAATTGGGGTTGGCGTCTTAAAAATGTTTAACGTAACTATTCTAACCATGAAAAACCACTCCTTCCTTCCCGTGGGTATTGTAAAGGTTGACTACGGGATACGGTTGACGTGTAAGTATCGTGGCGATATGCTAGCAAACTGTCACTGCAATATCACATTATCTCCTTTAAACCTACATTGCTATAAATGGCACTAACAATTAGAAATCAAACGAACTTACCAAGTGAAGTTCGATGTTAATTGTGTGAATGTGTTGGTCCAAGACGTCTTATAATTCTTGACATGTATTGCATATGCTCTGTTTACCCGTTTTGTTAACACAGGCAGGCATGTACCAGTCGAGGGTGAACGAATACGTACATACATATCTTTTCTCAATAATTGTACTTTCAAAACAAAGTTTTAACCGACTTCAAATCAGTAGCCAAATTGCTTCAAGTTTGCCTATAAAATTTGAAGATTTCCCTCGATTTCTCCAGGATACCATCATCAGAACTGGATTTCGGTGACAACGGGACCAATCTGGAAGTATAGATACGTCTATGCTTTCAAACAAAGAAAAATAAATTCAAATCGGTTCATAAATTACCAAGATATCGCGTAACATACACACATAAAAAATAAAAAAAAATACAGACGAATTGAGAACCTCCTCCTTTTTTGAAGTCGGTTAAAAATGGCCCGCAAAGTGAACATAACTCGCTAAATATTGGAAGGTAATATCAAAGATAAATCAAGTTTGCTGCAAGCTGATCCGCTATCTGGGATTTTTTGTCGTATATATATTATCCGAAGAACAAACGACGCGCGAATAGAATAGAATAGATTAGAATAGAAAGTTCTTTATTGTTTTTCTTTTCGGTGTTACAATCATGTCCGCTAAACGGGTTTGTCCTTAATGGAATAAGTATGTCTTAAAGATCTGTACATTTATTTTATATCATGTAGCTAATTTACAGCTCACAGATGAGTGTAACATATTTATTGATGTTTTACTTCGCTTTTTATTTTAAAGTCGTTTGGTTTAAATAAATCGTCTCGACTGTCGCGTGCTATGACTGCAGCCCATTTTGCATGTCGCTGAGGATTTCTTGGAAATCATAAATATGAAAACTATATAACGTAGGTAACAACGTCATAAAAAAGTATCTAATACCGACTCCTTAGATTTATGTTCTGCGACGTATGTCATTTGAACTACCAAAACTAATTATTTAAAACATGTTTAAAACTATTCAATTACAACGAGTTTACACAAATTTCGGTACGTTATCAAGAGAACTTACTGGAATAAATATATCCCATCTTTTTTTTTTATTTTTTCGTTGGTATTTACGCAGTTTTTGACTGATCATTTAGACATATCTGACAACCAACAAGTCTCACGGTCGAAACCAGACTAAACGCAAAAGAGCCGGCCAATTCCATCAGCCGGTTCTTTTGGACTGCCATTTTTTTCGGCTGATTGTGTATCTAGTTATATATACTAAATCAATGGTTTCAGTACAATATTTTGACAGGTGGTGACAAACAAATAAAGCCTATTCAATTCAATTCAATTCAATTCAATTCAATCGTTTTATTTCAGACCATGTGATCAATATACTGTTAGTAACGAAATAAACTTAAAACTATGTTAGCAATTATTATAATACATAAAAAAAAAAGAACTGCAGTACTACTTGACATACGTCAAAGTAGTTCTGACCCGCTCGATCCAGTGCCACATTATGTTGCAATTAAATCTACCAGCCAATACCTTCAGAATGCCGTTTTGACTTTCCCTGACGCGACCCATCAGCGACGTGGTTTTCTTTCGCATTATGGCGTGAAAATCGTCCGTGCGCGTCTCAGCAAACATTTCCGACGCACTGCACCACTTTGGGAGTCTCAACAGCATTCTGAAGGCATTGTTGTATTGTATGCGTAGGGCGTTGTAGGCTCGTTTGGTATACCGAACCCACAGACCGCTAGAGTAAAAAGATTGGCTATACGCTTTGAATAGCGTTATTTTAACATTAACTGAGCATCTAGCGAATCTGCGAGCCAGCATATTACTCCTCACCGACAACGCCCTACGCTCTCTCTCGATATCACTATCATCACACAGGTCCTCCGTTATGATGTGGCGTATACGCGCTGAGGGACAGGATATTTGACATTGTATCTCGTTCCCACTTGTGGTATTGTCTATGCTTACATCTATGTCACTCACGTGTGTATGTGTGTGTGAATCCCTCTAAGTATTCTATCCTTTCTTTAGGGATGCAGTCGACGTTTCAATTGTATTCATCCAATTCCTTTCACGGAATGAACGTCAAACAACGTTACAATAAATCAATACGTTAAAGCGATATTTCCTAGTATCGGATATCGGAAAGACAGAACTGAAGTAGCTGTATTGTGCAGTTTCCTAGGTCTATTCAGCGTTAAAGAAATATTTTATGTTAAATTTTTTTTTCTAGATGTTTTTTTATAGCATTTAATTTTTAATTGTATTCATTACATTGTTAGGTATCAATCACTATGAGTCAGAATATTGATCTAGACCCTAATCAGCATGTTGGTTATAAACAAATTATATTGATAAATAAAATATTATAGTTTACGAATACTCACTGCTTGTCGTATTCAAATTAGAGATAAACATGCTAAGAGCCGTTATAGTTAAAACAAGCCGTTTAGATGAAACAGGTATTTAAAACCAACCATTACCGACATCTATTGTTTGATTGTTATCTTCAAGTAGGGTTGTAAAACAGTTGCGCAGGTCAGTCAGTAGATGCAGAGCATAGAATAAACAATGGAAAAACGGTACCTACTCCAGTTTAGGTAGACGTGACACACTTCGGCCAACTTTATAACGTTTCTTTGTTATCTTTTCCTTTCGTATACAAAAGAAGTTGTAAAAGCTCACGTTACGCTCATTTTCGTCATCTTAACTAAAACAAACTATACACATGTGGCGACTTTTTAAACCGCTGTAATCGCGATACAGTATCGATACAAGTGATCTATGACTAGTATCGCAGGACAGTCGCGTTCGTCAGCAGCGATACAAACACACGGTGTGCCCGTGTGTTTGTATCGCTGCAAAAAAGTTGCCGTGTGTAACTGCTCTAAGGCTGCGGTCTGAACGCCAGCGGGCAGTGGGGCGACGAGCGTACGTTCATTCCGCGGTCATAGTTACACGCCATGAGAACATTAGATCTGGAACATGTTATTTTCTAAAGTAAGTATAGCGTTGAGCGAGAAAGTTGCCAGCTCTTCGGTCACCAGTTACATCAACCAGACATCTATTCGCGGTGTCCACTAATAACTTATGCGCACTGGGACCCCACGGACCGAGGGTCTCGACGCCAAAGGGTACAAAGTTGTACTCTCTGCCTAGGCCTCTTTATTTACTTTGTTTTAATTAAGAACGAATTCGATTGTTCGTCGCTGAATGCAGACCTTATCCAGTGAAACGGATATCCTGCGCCGGGCTCGTTGATAACTTCATTAACTACTTTATTCCCTCTAAAGGCGTTGTTTCCAAGAACTCCGCTTTCTAAGTAAGAAACATAAATATTATTTGAAAGAAAACAAATACCCAAACATCGATCTATTCTCGTTGTAAGCGTTGTGGTGTTATTTACCACCGTGACGACATATTTACTTACTCATTTAGATAATAACATAAATATCAAAGTCACCCAAAAGGCAATGGAGAGGGCTATCATATGCTGGGAGTATTTCTGCAGCGTAATCGCATAAAAAATTATGAGGCTATCCGCAACGAAACTACGAGTATTAAATCACTAAAATTAATTGCACGCATTTAGAGCCGATGGCCGTTAAGGCGAAAAGGTTCTCGATTGGTGAACTGTAAGCTTAATATCGGGGAGAATGGTCACAAGATATGCTAGTTAACTGCAAAAATATTGAATAAAGAACAAATTCCCGATCACACGGCAGCAATAGGAGGGCGTCTCTTTATAAAAAGCCGCAATATCTGATGACGATTTTGTAACACGGGCAGGTAGAAGATAAAAAAGCCTTTTTAATTCCACGAATTAACAATATACGTACATGTTAATTTAAAACATAATTTATCTTATTAACTATTTCTGGTGGACCTCTTCGCGAGTAAAGGCCTCCCCTAGCCTCTGCCACTCTGACCGGTCTTGCGCCAAGCTTTGTCATTTATTGGTGGTGTTGGTGACGCACAACACGGGTAGTAATGGCCTCTTTTACCTAAATAAGCAAACCTATGGTGCAATGAAGCAGCTGTACTAGTAAGTACTATGAATAGAGATCACGAAAATTATGGATTTTGAACTCAGGACCATCCGCTTGGCAGGCTCGCTCATTACCAACTAAGCGTCAATATATTTAGCCTATGTCGGAATATAGAAGAGAAGTATGATAAAAATTATGCTTTCAATTTTGAATAGGAACAAAGGACATTGATTGCAAGCCTGTGTTACATTGAAATGGAAATCATGAATACTGATATTACTGATTGAGTTTTAAGGGCACTGATTCTGTTTGGTATTAATTAACGTATTCAGATGCTAAACGGGGCAAATTTGTAAAATTAACTCTTAAAATTAAATATTTTTGGTGTTTATTCCTTTACGAAGTTTCCTCTCAGTAATCATGAAAAGCGCTATATAATGAATCAGCCAAAAATGTTATCCGTAGACTCGTATCTTTGAGGGCCTCACTCATCTACGGCACGGCTCTCTTGCCCATATATATTAAAAGCCTCCACAATAATATGCTATAATTACTAAATGTACACGCTGCTCCGCCTGCGTAATCTATTAATCGTACTTCCGTACACACTTCCATCTTCCATCCTCAATTTCACACCCTTTTCCGGGTGGAACTATCTTTCTGATAAACTTCGTCTGAATCGGTGTATTCAGTCGTAATAGGTATAGGTATAATACTATAATACACAGAAAACATTTTACCTTTGTAATATTACTATCTTAGTTTATGAAGAAAAATATTTTTTTTTGATTTGCTAATAATTGTGTCCCAATTATGAGCCAGGAGCATAATTGTATTTTTTTAAGACCCAGACAAGAGCTACATTAGTATATTATTAATTTATTATATACTCGTCGTGTTTTCTTAAAACTTGCTATCATAAAAAAATGTTAATTTCTTCAAAATATCGCGATTTAATATTTTAAATTCGGTCATCCGCTTTTTTATTAACGTTAAAGTTTTATGAATAAGCATAAAATAATCTCGGTAAATTAAAAAATTCAAAATCCATACTAATATTATAAATGCGAAAGTGTGTAGTAATTTAGATAAAATTCCTTTCCACCCCTTTTTCTCCTTTAAGGATTTAGTAGGGTTTTTAATTATACTATTTATCTTAATTATATTAACTGTATTAACTACAGATACAGATAGAGATGGATGGCGCAAACGCGTTGTGGACGGCAGAGCGTTGTGCGATGGAACCTGGTTCGAGACACTGGCCAATAGAAGGTTGCGTAGACAACAAGCTGAAACTAGAGCCCCTGGCACGAATTTCGTCTGCCAGAAATGTGAAAGATCATGCCGGTCGCGTATTGGCCTCTACAGTCACCAAAAACGATGTCTCCAGGGCAGTGTTTAAATCGTCTGGAATAGACGCAAAGGCCTGTGATGATTAACTACAGTTAATATAATTAAGATAAATAGTATAATTTATTTATTTACCTCTTTACGCTTAAACCACTGAACCGATTTAGGTGAAATTTGCTACTGAGATAGTTTTAATCCCGGAAAAGCACATAAGTTTATTTGTCGGCCCTGAGGGGGTGAAATGGGGGATAAATATTTGTATAGAGCTACGATATTTAAACGAGTTCTACGCGGACGGAGAAGCTAGTATTTAATGTATAATTTTCAGAATCAACGGAATTAGCATGCGGAGGTTCATCCCTCCATGTGACCAAAAGAGTATTAGATATGAATCTGGAGGAATGTAAAAGACGAAGTAGAGCCATACTCAACCTACGGCCCGTGGGCTGCATGCGGCTCGCCGAGCTTTTGCGAGTGGCCCGCCAACTACAGTTAGTACCATGTGATACTGGTATAAGCACCATAAACATGTACCTACTATGTGGCCCGAGGCTCCTTGGCTAAAATGTCTTTGCGGCCCTCGTAGAAAAAAGGTTGAGTATGGCTGAGGTAGACCAATGAAAAGATGTCCCTTAGTGGCAGACGTGCCGTCTCTCGGTGCGCCCCTTTGCTGAGGTAGGGGGAAATTACTTCCCCAGAGTTGAGTCCGCAGTGCGGACAGCCGCTGGCGAGGTTGCGGAAGTGTACCCAGGGCGTTCCCGTGGCCTCGCTTTCTAGCGCAGAGGCGGCAGTTAAAGAGGTTTTTAGTGGGTAAACCATAGGCCTCATAAGCCGACATGGGAGTCCCACGTAACCACCTGAGTCCGTCCCCGCACCCCGGTGGTATGCGTAAAGCATTTTCCACTCTTAAAAAAAACTAATGAAAAGATATATGGAAGAAAAAGACATGCGGCCCGTAAATGGGATTAGGGCAAGCAAAATATGATAATGAAATAATTTTCCAGAGTTATTGAAATTTGTTTGACATAATTTGTGTCTCTTTAGTCCGCGTAGCGCAGATATTTCTGACCTACTAGTACGTTTAAGTGGGTGATTTAAAATTTGCCAACATGCCTCGATCTCTCAACGCTATGTCAAATGCCACAAGCAATACGCACCCACAGACTGCATAAACAAAATGGCGGCTCGCGAATTGTGGCAGTGACAGACTTGCCACTGGCTACCAGCAAAGTCTAAACATTTTCATTCATTGGGATCGTCGAGAAACTTGGCTCGGCGGCTTTAAAGTACGCGTACTTAAGGTGGTGATCCATTTGCGAGCCGGCAAGCCAACGGTATAAATCGTTGGTTCGCCGACTCCTGTAGTGATGGCGAGCAAAACAGCCGATTCTTAGTAATTTTAACCAAGCACAAAGAGCCAGCGAGGTATTCCGCCGGTTTTTAAGACCGCGGACTTTTGTTGCTCCATTGGCGGCTTACTAATAGAAATACAAATTTTTATTTTACAATGTGGTACTAAAGCCGGTATAAAATTATGTCATGGTTGCACACATTCCACCAGAAACGTGCATGCAAAATTAACATAGGAAAAATACTTAAATATCGAGAAACATGAATTGACACGACTTCGTATAGGGTCATTTCGCCGATTAGCGACCACCTAATTTCATGTGCCGGTTAGCGACCACTTAGCTGAGTTGGTGAACTGAAAGCATATTTTCTCGTCTTTTTAGTAAATTCCTATTCCATAACTACAAACAATAATGCATACGGCTAACTGTTTCAATAGGCTTTGTAGAATTGATGTTATCTTCAATTGAAAAAAACCTGGTCGCTAACCGAAGGTGGTCGCGTAACCGGCGAAATGACCCTACTTAGAGAAAACCAAATGTTACAATGTCAACATGAACACTTAATAACGTCATTACTAGAAGAGTCACAATTACAATTATATTACTAATATATTACATTAGGTACATTATAAATCTAATTACAATAATAAATGTCAAGTTCAATGTTTAAAATAATCAAAATTTTTTTCAACAGAGTAAAATTATTGTACTAGCCAGCTCCTAAGTTTACGCTTGAATAGTCCAAATAGTCAAAACTTTGAAGTCGTCATGCAAACAATTAAAAATGTCTATAGAATTACAGTATGCGTTCTTGCTGTACAATTGTGTCTTACGAGCAGGACCAACGAGTCGATTTGGTTATCTTGTACGAAAGTTGCATAAAGCTATTATCTTCATAGGTTTAGAACTTTGACTCGCGGCGCGGGCTCGTTGGCGTACCGGCGGTTTTGCTCGCAAATGCATCACGCCATTTAGAATGACGAACAGGCGAGTATGTGTTAAGGTCATCTAGCTGTAAGTCCGCGAACTTACTCGCCCGTCTATCACCCCTTTACTGACTTTCGCCAACTCAGCTAAAACGATCCACGATCTAGCTGACATAGACTATCTATCACACTTAGGAAACTTCCATAATTCAAAGATGAGTAATGGCGCCAAGTTACGTGACAAAGGGATTATTAAGGGGTTATTTAGTGAAAAACATGTTTTCGCCCGTTCACGGCCCATAGCCGATGAATCTGATGGCCTAACAATGTGCCCGAACGGGTTCACACAGACCGCTCAGGATCAGACACAATTTTGTATGCCAAATACACATTCACTGGTAATCGCTACGCACTACGCTCGTAGTAGATCCTGTGGTTTTCCGCGTATGTAAGCGAAAGCGACTATGGCGTTCGTGGCAGTGCAAGTGTAACGCCATGACCACGACTTTGGTCTTAAGCGACCTGCGACCAGCGTTTTATCTGTTCATTGCGCGGTCGAGACGCGCAACGCACTGTGGTTGGTTGGGATCACGCGCAATGAACAGATAAAACGCTGGTCGCAGGTCGCTTAAGACCATAGTCGTGGCCAAGGCGTTAAGGTGCGTGAGCGCGGACAGAAAGCAGTGTGCAGTCAGTGTCATCTCATCAAGCGGTTCGTGTTTGGAAGACTGATAAGACGACTGTATTTGTGTGAAAAGTTAATTGACATCAAAGTCCTAAAACAGTTGAAAAAAATATATATGAAAAGCATTTATCTTTTCACGCACACTTCATCAAAAAAATCTTCTAGTGTGTAACTTTTTTGTACTAGAAACTTTGAATAGGTTAATTGGTTCTATTGCTTGTGGTATTTTATTGCATATTTTTACTCAGTACAACGCGCGTAAAACCAAATCTAATATAGATAAAGACGCAACGTCTCATGACTGGGGGGAAGTCCGTCCGTCTTACAGAAACTGCAGCCATAATAACCCCACTATTTACTTTGTAAATACTTATGTGGTGATGTGTTCTTGGTGGCGAATAAGGTCGCCAGAGCTCCTAAACATGTGCTGTGTTCAGTTATAGACCTAGATTTATCTCTAGCTGTTGACGCAGGATGCTTAAGATCAGCTGGACAGAAAGGCGTACCAATGAAGAAGTGTTGGTAAAGGCTAAAAAAGACAGGATAATATGCGCTATAAAAAAACGCAGAGCTAAATGCATCGGCCACATACTGAGATATGAAGGGTTAACGTTATTATCCTGGAAGGCACAATAGATGGAACAAGAGGGAGAGGAAGGCCCAGAATACCATACAACGCACAGATGAAGGAATGGTGCTGTAGCTACACATACCAAGAACTAAAGACGAGGGCCCAAGATAGATTGGAATGGAGAATGCTGCAATGACAGAGGACCAGGCGCTCTTAATATTGATGATTTAGATTTATTTATTTCACAACATAAGATTGCACTTAAAATAACATTACATTTTATGCATATTTTTTTATTTCCTCGCATGATGCATTGTAAAATGTTGTATGATACACGTGCGGGTAGGTAATTAAATAACCTACTTTCCGCACTTGTATCATAAATAACTATTATCCAGCACTGCGGTTAGTGCAAACCCGACGTAGAACAACGCACGGTCGTCGGCAGTTAGCAGGCGCGTCTGTACCCAATGTCCGGACATTACTCTTACTGATGCGGTTGCTCATAACACGTGCTTGGTCGCTATTCGATTCGCCTTTATGATGAAAGAGGACATCCCAAGGATATCGTTTGTTTTATGTCTTTGGCACTGTGTTCACGATTCTGGTCAAATCAACTGTCATGTTCCTGTACGTACAAAACGATACGCAATCGACTATAAAACACAGAATATGAAGTGGTGATTTTGTCATAGGAATATCCGGGGACTCGTCATATTTTGAAAGTCGAATACTGTCCTTTGTGCCTCTTACCAACTTGCACCAAAGGCACGCATGGGATTACTTCGTTAATAAGGTATGATTGCTTAATACATGGCTTGAAATTGGAATGATGTTTCATCAATTTAAGTAGGTATCGCAATAGTCAACGAAACCCTATATTAAGTGTATTAAACCAATAAAATCCCAGTTTTAAGATTGGGTCTCTTATTTATCACCGAAAATTGTATGGCCGATTATCACTCCCCAACTCACGTTTCGCGTAATTTTATTTCGCCGAACGTTCATTTCCCAACTTATCTAATTTACTTGTTTTATTTGCCAACTGAACAGTTACCAACTCAACATGTGGTCTGTGTTTTATAATGTCATTTTTCAAAACGCCTACTTTCATATTGCTTAATGTTTTAGTTGGCATAATATACATTTGGTAGTTTATTGTTTACAACGAACAAGTATTTCCGCTCTTTTATAAAAAAAATAACCTCGAAGAGTTTTCTAACCTATCCGCGATCCGAGTCGGTTTTGCCACTAAGTCCCCGCTGTTCCTGTTGCCGTTGTTACAATATTTGTGTTAAGAACAAGTATTTCCGCTCTTTTATAAAAAAATAACCTCGAAGACGAAAGCGGGAGCGGAGCTCCCGCTTTCCACTTCTAACCTATCCGCGATCCGAGTCGGTTTTGCCACTAAGTCCCTGCTGTTCCTGTTGCCGTTGTTACAATATTTGTGTTAAGAACAAGTATTTCCGCTCTTCTATAAAAAAATAACCTCGAAGACGAAAGCGGGAGCAGAGCTCCCGCTTTCGTCTTCTAACCTATCCGCGATCCGAGTCGGTTTTGCCACTAAGTCCCTGCTGTTCCTGTTGCCGTTGTTACAATATTTGTGTTAAGAACAAGTATGTCCGCTCTTTTATAAAAAAAATAACCTCGAAGACGAAAGCGGGAGCGGAGCTCCCGCTCTCCTCTTCTAACCTATCCGCGATCCAAGTCGGTTTTGCCACTAAGTCCCTGCTGTTCCTGTTGCCGTTGTTACAATATTTGTGTTAAGAACAAGTATTTCCGCTCTTCTATAAAAAAAATAACCTCGAAGACGAAAGCGGGAGCAGAGCTCCCGCTTTCATCTTCTAACCTATCCGGGATCCGAGTCGGTTTTGCCACTAAGTCCCTGCTGTTCCTGTTGCCGTTGTTATCTATGCTAGTATCTTTTGCCTTGCCTAATGTATGAAAAGTGAACTGTTGCATCAACTTAACGTTATTCGTCCAAGAGTTGTTCGACCAAGTGAAAGATTTGACAAATGATGAGTCTGCCAAAAGTGTAAAGGCGTTATAATAATCCGCTTTATAATAATTCTGCGAATTAAAAAGTTGTCATATAACATTTTGGTAATCGTTAGTTGTCAAAGTTCGGCCAAAAATAGTTCTGCGAAAAGGCAGAACACCTTTAAGGTTTTTCTGTCCTAATTACCATAATAAGGACAGAAAAATCTTGATTCACCCAAATAGACCTGGGAGTATATTCGAGAAAAGTAATAAACTAAAATGAGTTATGTTTAAAATGTATTTGTCATGCGAACTTATTCTCATTTAAATTAAATATTTACAGTAAATGTGCTGACTGACATGGCTTTGGGACGTACATTTCGCATAGAAATTCTATTTCAATGTGTTTCGCGTACTCGCTTTGACACGTCAACTTGCATCGCACTCGTGTGCGCCGTAGTGATGATCGTATGATTTTTCCGCTTAGTAGCGGAAATCGCTCGTAGACGCATGCATCATCTTTGAGCCATTGGGTTTGAATGGCTTAACCCGTGTGGAAGCGAGTGAGCGCAACACTTTAGTATCACAATTGTGTGCGATTTTTCGAGTCAGCTGTATCTCCATATCATTAGGTACCTACCCAGTTTCACCTGTCTCAGTGTCACAGAAAAATTCCTAAAGCCCGCTGGTGGACAAATTGGGCATGTTAGTGTTTGGACCCTTGTCAGATCCTACGGACCTTTTGGGAATAGAGATGGGTGCTGATAAACTCAGTATGAGGTATTGAGGTAGTTTTGAGGTAAGGCTAGGAAAAATTGCTGGCATGATGGCAGTGATAAACCTAAACTTCTATGGTAATACAATACTAATCTAGCTAAACAATACATACACTATACTCTTTATTGCACACTTCACACATATAAAGCACTTACAAAAGAAAAAAAACACTATGCTAACATTATTTATTTGTTGAGACGTGCACTGGCCCTAAGTACTTATCAGGAATTACCTACGTAACCTCACCTTGATAAGTATATTATATAATCACAAATTAGTAACAAATATTTTTAAATTGAAATCTGTAAGACTCGGACATTTAAGCTATACGCGACTTTTTTGACATCCGATTTAATTAATGAATAAAAATAATAAAACCGGCCAAGTGCGAGTTGGACTCGCGCAAGAAGGGTTCCATACCATTATCTATAAAAACGGCAAAAAAATCACGTTTATTGTATGGGAGCCCCCCTGTAAATTTTTTTTTTTTTTAGTATTTGTTGTTAAAGCGGCAACAGAAATACATAATCTGTGAAAAATTCAAGTCTCTTAAATAATTTATTGAATCAGGCGTTACTTTGCGGAAGTCCATGATATATTACGAGAATAATATTCCTTTGCTATTCCGCTAAAAAACGTGCTGGTTCATCAGCGGAGATCAAATGCAATTATTTGCGTATAAATATGCAAACAATTACAGCAAACCACCACCAATAATGAAAAAACCTCGACACGTGTTACGCCTCTCTACGAGGCATCATCAGGAGATGCTGGCAGGAGATGTTGCTTGCGCCACGTCAGTGTATCCGTATCCGTAAGCTGACGTGATCGAGATGGTTGTTTTCGTTGTCGTTTTAGAAAATAGGTTTTGATTGTTTTTTCAGATATTGTGTGCCTAGGCAATATTCACACAATATCTAAATAAAACTAGTGCCTATATCTTGGGATTTTGTGTCAAAGCGAACCGTGGGCTCCTTTAGGGCACAACCGGGAATAACGCTAGGAGAATGATGATGTGTGCCTACGCAATATTTTCTATTCTTCTAACAGATCATAAATTTACTAATTAACACATTCACTGTCCCTTTACAAAATGATCTGACATCGTCACACGTCCAAGTGTGATTCAAGTTCGAAGCTGTGAATTCATTGTATTGGCCAATCAAATAAGAATTTTTCGAAGAATGAATTCCCATAAAGCTGGAAATCGTTTTAATACCTTCATTTGGTTCTAAATACGAGTAGCTACGTTCCAACAATCGGTTCAGCCGTTTTTGAGGTATTGAACTTTGAAATGAAAATGTCGGCTTTTGTTGTACCTACTTAGTTATTTCACTCGAACTGAGCTCGGTCGTCCAGGGAGGGACTAGTGTATAAAATTACAAATGCCTATACCAGCAATGTGTGACACAGGTCGCTGGTGAGGACCAACTATCAAGGACCTTCGCTTGCAGGCGGTAGCATAGGACTTAGGGTTCTACCGCGTTAAACATTTTAGTCGTGTGGCTTATTTAATTATTTAATCGTATGGCAATTATTATTTTGGCCTTTTGAGTTTGTCACTCTTTAGTACCACCCAGGGGACACGTGCAGGGTTGTGGTAGGTAGCTCCTGCGGACGCGAGTGACAGTTGTCCCCCCTTTGTCAAGTGAGTGGGCAACTCGACTGTTAGAGGTTCTTAAGCCGCCCGAAGGCCTCTAAGGCCTCATTACTGTCATAGACAGCAACCGGGATCAACTGCTTAGCGTGCCTTCCAAAGCACGGAAGCGCTCATTTATAGTAAACACTCAAACAGGCGGTCACCCATCCAAAGACTGACCCCTGCCGTCTTTGCTTGACCTGCGTTATCGTTTCCGATACGCAGGCGCCGCCGGGCTATGAACGCTTCACGTGTGGCTTATGAGGTGAGGTGACGGAGAGTGGATAATATACATGTATATATAAAGGAGAATAGCCGGACAGTGCGACATCTGGACATGTAAAAATAAGTCACGTAGTTCAACACCCGACGTTTTTGACGTTCGTCATCAACTTAGTCTTATAACGAACCTGCACCCAAAACCCAAACGCTCGAGTACAAAATAAGAAAAAAAACTGCTATCCTCTAGCTATCACGGTTCTTGAGATACAGCCTGGTGACAGACATACGGACGGACGGACGGACGGACGGACAGCGAATTCTTAGTAATAGGGTCCTGTTTTACTCTTTGAGTACGGAACCCTAAAAACTACTACGGTGTTGTTAAAACATTGTAGTTTACATTCATGCAAGTTTTTTCGCCAACATGTTAATATGTAACCGTTCTGCGATGCGTCCTTTTGTGACCCATTTCCACACACATATTTTCAAAACACTCGTATCTTCACTTTGATACTATAATTTCAACCTTGGCCTCTTATTATTAAGGTTCATTATTGATCAAAAGAATAGGTGTTCATCGTTAGGAAAAAATCGGTAGTGTTTTGTTTCGAATTCGAAAATCAGCAGTGTTTTGTTTCGAATTTGAATAATCATAAAGTTGTTGCAAACTCGAGGTCTTTGTTTTACTGAAATGTGACCTTTATCAGAAAGGGAAAAAGGTCCCTTGTATATGTCATTAAGAAAAGTATGATAATAGGGAAGTAAGGCCTTGCACGCGACCAATATTCAAGTCACGGACTCTTTCAGGGGGTTTTACCATTTTTGACGAATAATACGTTATATGTTACGTGAACGAAATTTAAAAGGTAGGTTTGAAACAATTACACGTTTTTTTGGGTTTTCGTTACGTATTCTCTCGAAATAATTATGTGTAAAAAGATATTTATAATCTTTAGAATCAGTCTATGAGTTAAAGAGTTTTGCCTTCTGACGTCATCATGAGATCAATTAGTACATTAACTTTTATCAAGTGATTCTGCATTATTGATTTTGCTACGTTGGTACGCGGTTTAGATTTTTCTTCTTGCATTAGTCTTTGTATTTATGTATGAATGGTAAGATTGATATAATCCTCGAAGTAATTTCCGCTGATACGAGCATGTTTCGTAAGAAGAAACGTCGAAAATTGTTGTTTAATATCTCGGTCGTTGCCTCACGATTCAATATTAGGTACTTACGTTTTACATATTCGTATGTTTCATAAACTCGAGTATTATGTTTACATGCCTTTCAAACATTGAGAAATTGTTATGTTCAGTATTGTATCTCGTTATTGTACTTGTTTAAGGCCAGGCCGGTTCACGATCCAACGAAAAACATGATTTTTTATCTTCCAGTGTGAAGAAATAATGAAGAATGTAGAATTCTTAATTATTTCTTTTCTACAGAAAAATTACTGTAGACTGAAAAAGAAACATAAAAACACAATAACCGAACATCATATTTTAAAAAAAAGCGACCAAGTGCGAGTCGGAGTCAATAAAAAATATTTATTTTATTTTGTTTTTAGTATTTGTTGTTATAGCGGCAACAGAAATACTTCATTTGTGAAAATTTCAGCTGGAACTATCACGGTATCAGTGAGATACAGCCTGGTGACAGACAGACGGACGGACGGACAGCGAAGTCTTAGTAATAGGGTCCCGTTTTACTCTTTGAGTACGGAACCCTAAAAATGGCTTGGCAACTCTGTAAAAAAATCTTAAATATCACCTTAAAAATAAACTTTAATGTTCGAGATTTCGTAATTTTCAATGACAATCTATGTTTAATTTAATAAAAGGATAGCTTTTTATTGTTGTTCTTACACAATAACCGGATAGATTTTTAAGAAATTAAGCAGTATAAAATCAATTAATATGTACTAAAAAGTGATGTTACACACTTCCGAACACGCACTTCCATCTCACTCACGCTTATGCTCAGTGAGAGGGAGAGAAGATCGTGAACCGCCCTCGCCTTAAGACTACCTATAAAAACCGAATGGACCCCACAAGATGGCTTCCGAGGTAGAGCCAGACCGAAAATAAGATGGCAGGATGACCATGACACGTTTTGTACAGATTGGCGAACACTAGCACATCAGGCCCAAGGCGAGTGGCGGTAAAAAGGGGAGGCGATTGCCCAGCAGTGGGACACAATATAGGCTTATAAAAAAAAGAATATAAAAAACTTAATAACCTTTCATAAATAACTGATTTTTACTAAAGTACCTACTTTTTATCTACGAAGGATCGAATTAAGAGATTATATTTTTAATTTTCAATATTTTAAATCCTTGAAAACTAGATCAAAGTCACTTTGCTTAGCTCGACTTATTATAAAATCACCTTCATTTTTATTCTATTCGCTGGCTCAATTATTCAGCCCAGTAATTCCAGAGACTTCACTGAACTTACCTACTGTAATCCTGCGAGTAAATCCATAGCCCATTCGATATAGAAAGTCTTAACAGCCGCGCCCATCAAATTCCAGTTAGTAAACCTTGTCCAACTAGCAATAAAGTTCAAAATCGATAAGCTGAATGTGTCATCCATAGTGGTATAAGACCTTTTGAAATGAGACGGTAGTGCTGTCGCCAACTAGTAGCGATCTATCAAGTGCGCTTGTAAGTTTTATTGGACATCTTACTGGCGGCCTATTCGGAATAAATAGGTATAGGTACTAGTGGTATCATCGTCATCATATCAGCCGAAAGACGTCCACTGCTGGACATAGGCCATCCCCAAAGAGTGCCAAATTAACCGGCCCTGCCCCACCCGCATCCAGCAGACTCCCGCAACCTTTACCAGAGGGGTAATCACGTAACGTTCCGAACGCACGTTATGACAATTTAACTGTCATTTTTGCATATAAAAAGTTTAGATCTACCGGACGCGCGTACAATGCGTTACGTGATCGATGTGCAGGTCATCAGTTCACCTGGTGTGGGGTCTACCCCCGCTGCGCTAAACTAGTGGTATGAATAAATACTATGCGCGATGCGACTTGACAGAAAGGTGTGCTAGAGTAGCACATGAGAGAGACATGTATTTTCATCATCATCATCGTCATATCAGCCGAAAGACGTTCACTGCTGGACATAAGCCTCCCTCGAAGAGTGCCACAATGACCAGTCCTGCGCCGCCCGCATCCAGCGGACTCCCACGACCCACCTTAGGTCTACTTACGCCGTACGTGGTCGCCAATAGAAAAACTTACATTCCGATGTGCCTGTGAGTTTGTGTCTGTGCTCTTTAGTTTTGCGACTGAATGAAAATCTGAATCGATCACCTCACAAATGGTTCAGTCCACGAGGTTGAAGATACTATGCTAATGGCGAAATTTATTCATTCACATTCACAATACTAAGGTATATATTGATTTAAAGTTTCAGGATTCACACATTATTGTTACTAAACGCGACTTCATCGCGTATAATTAACTTATTTATTTATCTTTCTGAGGTGTTCCTTTGTTTCGGATGTGTCGTAAGTTAAGTCAACTCGTAACATCCATTGGTCACGGGACGACATGACGGGAAGATATTTTCCGTACAAGTCTTGCAGACGAAAACTAGGCCTCTTTCAGAACTTTAGCTGAACTCTTAAACCGCAGCTCCAATTCATCAGAATCCGCCGCGAGCACGTGAACTAATTAAATCTGGAACAAGCTGCCCTGATTTATTAGGGTTCCGAGCGAACGGAGCTAACACTAAATTCATAAACAGCTTAAAGCGGGCAACACTAAGAACATTCGCGCGATTTACAAGCGACGAGCTACATCGTTTATTTAGGTTAGTTTTTAAGGCGCCATAGGTTCAGCGAAGTTAAGCGAACAGAGTTTTTGAAACAATAAGTATAATGGGTCTGTTTATAATAATATGGTTTCAAAAAAATACGTTTAGTAATCTTGAGGCTTTTCTGCAGGGAGATCAGTGATTCGAAACATGATTAAGTAATTTAAGCGACATCCAGACCATTCTGGATGTATAAAATAAATATACTGGAGTAAACGAGTTACCGCCATACACAGTACCTATTAGGTAAATGGGACATTATTTTCGTCCTACCAGGATCGAAAGAACTCCCGATTCTGAGTGGAAATAACATAAAACTCCCGGAAAAAAATGGCAATGAATGTGAAATAGTGGCATTTTTATGGTTCCGTAGCCAAATGTAAAAAACGGAACCCTTATAGATTCGTCATGTCTGTCTGTCTGTCTGTCTGTCCGTCCGTATGTCACAGCCACTTTTTTCCGAAACTATAAGAGCTATACTGTTGAAACTTGGTAAGTAGATGTATTCTGTGAACCGCATTAGGATTTTCGCATAAAAATCGAAAAAAACAGTAAGTTTTGGGGGTCCCCATACTCAGAACAGAAACTCAAAAATTTTTTTTCTCATCAAACCCCTGTGTGGGGTATATATAGGTCTTCAAAAATGATATTGAGGTTTTAAATATAATTTTTTTCTAAGCTGAATAGTTTGCGCGAGAGACACTTCCAAAGTGGTAAAATGTGTCCCCCCCCTGTAACTTCTAAAATAAGAGAATGATAAAACTAAAGAAAATATTATATGATGTACAATTTGTCACGTAGATAGAGAGTCCTAACTTGGGGTACCTATCTAGGAGCAAAATTAGAAATGATTAGGATAGTTAAGAATTTATTATTAAGTTAAATGAAATATTATGGGGCGGTTCGTTCGCCTAGGTCAGGCTATGGCTTAGATGCCAGGTATGTCTGAGGGGTGGTCGGTCCTTCCAGGTACCCTCACTCCCCTCGCGGTACGCAGCTGGATGACAGGAGACGATGGTGGATGCAAACTTCCACCGAAAATTGGTTTGAACGAGATCTAGTAAGTAGTCTTTTTTAATAACCCTTCATGTGCGAGTCCTACTCGCACTTGGCCGCTTTTTTTTGAGAAACGCTCGTTAATGTAATTTTTTTCCAAACAAAATCGTCTATGAACTAAATTGGTAGAGGTACATTGTATTTCAAGTGAGCCATTAAGGGGACGTAGGTTCGTGGTCTTCTCTCCCTCTCACTGAGCATAAGCGTGAGCGAGATGGAAGTGCGTGTTTGGAAGCGCGGATATCATGTTTTTTAATTTTATTTGTTTGTGCGTTTTAATAAATAAAAAAGTAATAGCTGATTTCCCTCAAACATGACATTGCCGATTTTAAGAACTAATTGTTATATGTTTAGCTGTTGTGCATAATTTGTTAGAATTTTTTTAAGTGTATTTTAGACCTATGTTCGTGATTTTTTTCTATCGAGCGAAAGTCAAAAACTCAGAATTCGAATAGCTGATTTCCCTTGAAAAAGGCCTCAAGATTGCTAATTAAATTTAGGGCAGCCGTATTATAATCCAAACAAGAGCTACGATTTTTTAAAAATCCGTTTTCGGAGCTCACGTCGCCTTAAATTTTATGATTAAGTTCGATACAAAATGAATTTTTAAGGTGTCGTACGTTTTGTTTTGATTTCTTAGTCTACTATATTCTCAGATCTTTTCACCAGAGTAAACGCCAGCGACTTTTTTGTTGTCTGCCTTAATGACTCAATTTGATTTACCCATGTTGTAGGTAGGTACATAGTTTTATATTATTCTATGATTTCGAATTTGTAGTTTTATTTTCTTACTCGCCCGGCAATTGAGCTACGTCACATAATAACACCCCACCCCACCCTCCCGCACCACGGAGCTAACTAACTGACCCGATTGAACGGTAGGCTGGCAATAAACAGTGCAAGCACATCACATACAATCTGAGCTAGTCCTAACAGCGCGCACTGATGCGTGAATCCTGTACTTACCGTTATGCTCCTAATTGCTAGGGCCTTACAACCTATAATAGCGTACATATGCTTGTACGTTGGTTATTTGGATATGGAACTGTTGGCAGCGCTCCCGCTGGCACTGCGCTGCTGTGGTATTCACGATATATCTCAACTCGCCTCTTCGTACATCTAGTGTTACATTGTGTCCCGCGATAAAGTGCGCAAACAAATGGGAATGTAAAGCCATTTGCTACACAAAACGATATTTTTTTTAATGTAAGGACATCCTTACTTACTTACTGCCCCTCTCACTTGCCCCCTTTCCTCCCATTCCCCAACCACCATCCTTTCTTTGCCAAAAATAGTCATAGTATAGAATTCAAGCCTCGTTTGCGGTTCGGGGAGAAAAGAAGTCTGCAAATTGATAAACTGCTTGAAATTATTAAAAAAATAGTCTCAAAAAATGTCGAACTGTATTACAATGCCAAAAAAAAAAGGAATGCTGAACAAAACGAGACATTTCGTATGTGAGATACTCGTTTTAAATAAACGGACTTATATGTACTTACAAAACATAATCCATGTATGATGTGTGCTGTAATTATTCACAAATACCTACGCGTACCCAGGGATCACATTTACACTGGTCCGTCTCCGGCGAGTTTAGTTAACATTTTAATACAAGCTCTGCAACTTAAGTCCATTACTTCTATTGTTTTATGATCACATGTATGTACAAACTGCGTGTAACCACAACACGATGCGATGTTAGATCATTCCTGGAGCGTGAAATGCCTGCGGTTGCGGCCATTTTCAAACTAATAATTTCATTCTAAACCTATAAATATCAGGGAAGTGTATCGCGTTCTAACTTGACTTTATTAAACCACGTCGGTGGGAACCAAGCATACAACCCGCCTGATGGTATAAGTGGTCACTTTCCCGGACACTTGCAACTATAGCGGTGTCTCATTGAATGCTCTTAAATATTTTGGAGAACCCCATACTTACAGTAGTTCTTCAGGAAAACCTCGGCAGCCTCATTTCACAACCGGAGCGTTCGAGAGAGGAAATTTCTCCGAAATCGCACCGTACTTCATGAAATATTAGTTTAGCGTATCGCTTACTCGCTTTGATTATACTGTTGGTTAAGCGTTAGCGCAAGAAAAGTACATACTGCGAATACCAAGACCATAGTATAAAGATAAAGACGGCAAAGTATGTTATCTTTCGCACCGCGCGCGGCTTGTATGTGTGCGCTATAATAATAATAATTAAATCTTTATTTCGGAATACAAAAGACTCCATAGTTGTTAGTAACATAAAAAAACATACAAATTATATAAAACTATGTTAGTTTAAGTACAATACAAGGTAACTTAATTAAATTAAATACAAATACAAATTAAATACAAATTAAAATACTTTTTAGTCGGGGTTAAGGGCTACCCCTTTAATAAGTCCAACCCAATGTATGAGGATTGCGCTGTCGAACCTGTTGGCAAACACACTTAGAATGCTGTTGGCGCTCCGTCTAACTCGCCCCAGCAGGGACACGATCTTTTTGCGCATGATTGCTAGGAAACCGTCCGTCCGTGCTTCGCAAAACATGCCAGACGCACTGCACCTGCTGGGCAAGCCCAACAGCATTCTAAATATGTTGTTATACTGCACTCTCAATGCATTATATGCTCGCTTCGTATATCTCACCTACAGGCTGCTCGAGTAAAATGACTGACAATAAGCTCTGAAGAGTGTCACCTTAACTTCACTGGAGCACCGAGCAAACCTGCGGGTCAGCATATTTCCACGAACTGCCAAAGTTCTGCGTTCTCGTTCTATATCTTGGTCGTCCCTGAGATCATTGGTAATAATGTGACCAAGATATTTAAATTTGTCGACAACTTCTAAGGGCATGCCATCCAGCTTAATAGGCGGTATGTGGTACGGCTTGATTTTCCCTGCCTTGAAAACCATGACCTCGCTTTTAGTGGTGTTATATACGAGGCCATGAGACTTGGCATACTCCTCACAAGTGCTCAACAGCTTTGAAAGCACGCTGAAACTATACTATATATACGTCGCCGCACGCACACTCAAACAAAATCTCGACCGGTTTCTCAGTGCGATACAATCGAGATTTTGTTTGAGTGTGCGTGCGGCGACGTATAGATAGCGCACACATACAAGCCGCGCGCGGTGCGTTTGTTGGAAGATAATAATAATGCCAAGACGATTAACATACGTACACAAATTCACATATGAAATTGAATTTTCAGTGCCACTTCTAGCAATTTTAGGTTAAAAGATGGAGACAATCTGATATTCTAATGACAGGTTGTTAGCCTTTCGTCCACAACACACTTTAATGTGATCCAATAGCATTATACGACAGCAACAGGGGGTGGTGCTATTCAAACCGTCGTCGTAAGCAAAAAGCTGACTATAAGTCTCATTTAATAAAAGCAGCTAAGTGTGAGTCGGACTCGCACATGAAGGGTTCCGTAAAATAAATTGCGGTTTACGATTTATGACGTATTAAAAAAAAAACTGCTTACTAGATCTCGTTCAAACCAATTTTCGGTAGAATTTTGCATGGTAATGTACATCACAATTTTTTTTTAGTTTTATCATTCTCTTATTTTAGAAGTTACAGGGGGGGGGGACACATTTTACCGCTTTGGAAGTGTCTCTCGCGCAAACTATTCAGTTTGGAAAAAACTGATGTTAATAACCTTAATATCATTTTTGAAGACCTATCCATAGATACCCCACGCGTATGGGTTTGATAAAAAAAATTTTTTGATTTTCAGTTCTGTGTATGGGGGACCCCTAAAATTTAATGTTTTTTTTAATTTTTTGTGTGAAAATCTTAATGCGGTTTACAGAATACATCTACTTACCAAGTTTCAACAGTATAGCTCTTATAGTTTCGGAAAAAAGTGGCTGTGACATACGGACAGACAGACAGACAGACATGACGAATCTATAAGGGTTCCGTTTTTTGCCATTTGGCTACGGAACCCTAAAAATTACGCACCTGTTTATGAGTTATTATAGTCAGATGCGTCCTTTTTGAATGAGACTCATAGTCAGATGCGTCCTTAAGGTGAAGCAGCTTCAGAAAAGTACCAAAATGGGCTTGGAAATTCTTACTTCATTACGTGAAAACTACATAAAATGTAACGGTTTCTTATTTAAATGCTATTTGAAGATATTTGCTACAATTTTATAATGCCCAACACACGATTTGATTAATTTGCCTCGATGGATTAGGCTCGCAAAGTTAGCTCTGATTGCGCGTTTTTCGGTAGGTCGAGTTGACTAAAAACCAGAACCATTTTTTTGCTAGTCAATGTTCAGTATTTATTTTTGTATCCTTTTATTCCTTATTATATATTTGACAACGTAGTAGGTTGATTTTATTTTTAATTAACGTAAATTAGTAACATTAAGCACATAAATATAAAATCTCGCTCAAAACGGATGCGCGTAAGTCATTCGTTTGAATTTTAGTAGGCAGATGGCCAAGCGGCCTCGGGCTGGACGGACGTCTGTCGCGATTTTTTGCATTTTGACAACTGTAAAATTCGCTAGTTTAATACCAGCTGTTAGAAAATAATACGTTTTCAGGGAGAATTAATAGGGTGTCATGTGGGTGGATAAACGTTTAAAATAGATTTTCGGTCATTTTTACAATTTGTTCTAATTTAAAACACAAAAGTTTGTTCACAAACCCTACCATTACAACCCGATTTTTCACATTTCTCATCTTAAGAGCCCGTTATTAATGAAAGAAGTTCGAATACGTTTCTTTAGTATGTGGAATATTTTTTTATCACACAGGTCACATTGTCTAGTATACACCGTATGTGCGTAACATCTCGCTGCCCCAATATTATAGGGTCCTATGTTACATTGTCGGGGTACTTCAATTTAGACCTAGTGTCACTCTGACGAACTTCAAATTTCAAGTTGATAAAAGTGCAACATAGAACCCTATAATATTGGGGCAGCGATCTGTCATATAGAAAGATTTGACATTTGGCATTTACGCTGTCTTAGGACTTAGATATATCGTTTTCAATAAAATAATAATATATTAAATACAATGAAAATCGTATAGTGTACAAACTATAACGATTATGATAGTATATTGTGATCCGCTGTAAAAATGACGCCATCCAGTTAAATCCTCTGCAGTTGCAACCAATTGAATGTGGAAAGAGATTGTCAGAATATTTATACCTACTCGGAATCTGCAAGCATGATGTAATTTGTGTTTATTGTGGTCAAATCAAGACGGATTATTAGGAAGGAGAAGTAGTAAATAATTGTTATAATTAATATGCCTAAACAGTAAAGTATTCCATTGCATAATATATAGATTTGCATCATTTTGTTGCCTAACATATTTTTTTACCTACAAATAATGAAGTAGGATGATTTCATTGTATGATGTAATTTACATTGAATGATATACTTTTTATTCTTGTGGTATAAAACATTCCTACTAATGAAGAATTTGTTTCATTTTCTTTACCTACTCTGAGGCTAAGGAATTCACTAGAACAGACATATTTAGATTAAGTATGCTGTAGTAAACAAAGTATGCTCGCTTTAAAGCTTTATGGGAAGGATATAATGATGTGACGGATCTTGCCAATGAGAATACAATTAGGTAGCTAAAATCGACTTCCGAGCTATGTTTACAATTTGGCACCTTATTCCTTTGTGATAAGGCGAAAAAGAAAAATATTCTATATATCATCATCATTATCATATCAGCCGAAAGACGTCCACTGCTGGACATATGCCTCCCCCAAAGAGTGCCAAAATGACCGGTCCTGCGCCACCCATTCTATATATAGTAGTATAGAATATATAATTTTTTCGCCTTACCAGCTAAGTCTCATATCTAGGAAATTCTTTTTCTCTATTTTCACCCAAGCAGAGCTCAGGTTTATATGTATGTATGTGATACATACATATATAGTATAAAATGGCATATAATTTGTAATCCTATGCGTACAAAAGAAATATGAGTAAATAAAATACATTACTTACAAGCAGGAATCGAAATCGAGGGGCCATCCAGGAAGTACGGCAGTCAGTACAATTATCAAAGAATTATTATTAGTACCATTTTTTTATACCATTTATTTTGCAAACAAACACACGGTTTGCGAGATATCGAAGCCTATGGACGGTTGCTATTAAAGAGGATTCACCCATTGGAGGATGCTTAGGGTTCATTTGAATTAACTCACAGATATTCACTAGTTTACGATATAATATTGCTTACCTATATTATTCTTTGTAGATATAGGTCAGTAGAAATCGACACAAAATAGGCTTAAATCGCAAGGGCATGGTTTTTCGGTATATTGAACCGATATATAGTTAGGATAGTGTGAACACGAAATTTTGGTTTAAAAGTCATAAACTATGCTACTTTGACCATCAAGATGTAGTACACTTTAAAAGATAAATAAATTTAAAACAATTTGAGTTAAGCCACAGGTCTATAAACTCAAGCGATGGCCCTTCAAATATAGTCTATTTTACCGAAGATTGTCAATTTTAAGTCATGGTCCCGTCCGGATCAAAATATTGGCAAAATCCCTCGTCCAATGAGAAAAATTGTTGGATATAAAGTTTTGTTGATATGTAAGTATCTTTCATACAAAGTAATACAAATACAATACCCTCTATAAATTCTGTAAGACTACACGCACAATCTTAAAAATACGAAAAAAAGGTAAAAATGGCTTTTTTGAAGAATTGAGTGCACAAGGCCTTCGAGAGACCTATAGTTTGTGTGAAAGTAGCCAAGTATCAATGGAAAAAGCAATAAATAATCATCATCATATCAGCCGAAAGACGTCAACTGCTGTACACAGGCCTCCCTCAAAGATTTCCACAATGACCGGTTCTGCGCCACCCGCATCCAGCAGACTCCCGCGACCTTCACCAGGTCATCAGTCCGGTCCCCACACGAGAAACTTTCTGCCCCAACGGCCATCGGTTCGACGCGATTTAGGTTTAGATTTATTTCTTTCGAGATAAAAATTACAATATAGGTCCTTATCACGATCGGCAATAATAAGTAATAAAAATAAAATAATATTCAAAATGTTAATACACAAAGTGGAAATTGTATCTCCAATTAAGGATTGTCATTTAACAACTAAAAGACACTTACTATTGAACAGAAATAAACAATGTCAATTTATAATAGGTACCTAAATTTAAAATTTGAATATTCAACATAAATGTTACACAATAAATAATATCAAATGTGCAATATGGCGGCGCCAATACCTACACATTACTATTAATTTTACTCATTTACTTTATTTATTTTTAATATACAACCACACATTTTTGAACGCATCCTATTACACGCCATACCTGGCAACTTTCCTTCACCCCCACCCCAAACCACAGTGCACTAAAAATACCCGTCGCGCGCGCGCTAACGCTCAATCAAAAACTATTGAAAAAACTCAAAAATCCTACAAGTGTGCATACAAAACCCACAAGTGATTACCGAAGTACAAGTGTTTACTGTGAAATAACAAAATTCTTTCTTGTATGCTGAAACACGAACGCAATAATGGATTGCCGGCTGGCGCCGATTAAAAGGTTTGTCCCGCCGCACCACATGTGCCCCACCCTCTGCCTTTTAAAAGCAATACGGAGGGCTATAAATCATGTAAAAACGATAATTACTTTTTAATTTACAGACTTCTTTTGGTTTGTTTCAGCTAGAAGCTTTTCTTCAGGTTCTTCCACGCTTTCTTCCTCAGGTTCTTTCAGTTTTTTGAGTTCGTGTTGTGCCTGGGCTTTCTCAAGATCGTTCTTGTCATCGCCTATCGAAAGCGATGATTAAAGCGAAGATTAAAGCGATGATTTCGAATAATTTTCCTGAGCAAATTAAGCATAGAACTGAGCATTTGAGCTTAGCTCTCTGGTAGTTGGTGGCAAATGTGCATGCAAAGCCCTTTGAATACCTATACATTTGTCAGTATAGTAACACCAAATGTCTCATTATTTGATAATCAATTTTTACCTATTTTAGTGTTTTCGAGATTGTGATTGAATTATTAGTCTCACAGACCTCTCTGTGTTTTAATGAAAGCAAATTAAATTGAGTTTAACTTTATTACTAATATTTTTTCTCATAGCGCGAGGGATTTATGATTATGTTTTGGTCCAGACAGGGCAATTTAAAATCGACGAAGTTCGGAAAAAATATATAATTTTTGAAGGGCAATAGCTTCGTCCCCTTAGAGCTTACAGATTTGCAGTTTAATTCCAATAAAATTGTTGGAATAGGGAACTTGCATCTTTTTATTTTATTGCGAAAATCAAATGTATAATTTAGCATTAAAACAACTGTAGCACTGAAACTTTCTTATGATTTATTTTTCTGATTTTATATGCATTTGAAATCTGCACGCGCCGGCACCCCCCAAAAACGCTCTATATTAAACTGGCTTATGCTATGACGTCACATTATATTTTCTCGGCGCGTTTACTATGGAGTAAGTCATTAATTTACAATTATCTCCACAACATTTGCGTTTACCTAAGTCAATACTTGTCATACAAAATATCATTTTCTGTGCCAATTCAATATTCTGTGTAACTGTTATGTTATTTTATCGAAACAATAATATTTTTTTTTCGTCATTTTAACGTGAGATAAAACTAATACAATCGTTTTTTTTTTCTTCTGTATGATATTTCTACGTATATCCGCATTAATTGAGTGCAATTTATTCGAAATTGAAGTCCCATGCAAGTTCCCCATTTTAATCAACTTTAAAATTCAGGCGTAAAAGTCCTAAAATTTCGCAGTTTTACGCGTGTCGCGCAACTGGCACAAGCTTTTCGAAGTCGCAAATTTGTGTTTACACTACCCTAACTGATCCATAAAACAAAACCAAATAAGTTACTGACAAAATTAACCTACATACAAACAGGTGAAGTTAATATAAAGCTTGTAAAAACCAGAACTACATCGTGCTTTGCGATTTTAATGTCGAATTCTATAGTACTAACAACGCATCGCTTTGAACCAGGTTCATTGGATGTGGTACTGGAGAGCACCGAAGAGTTTTTATGATCTTCATGAATATACAAATGACTTCCACATAGCACTAACAAATTACTATAATTATGTTATTAGTGTCTACCCTTTGATGTAGGTATCACCATCACCTGCGACTACATTACTCACTTTCGGTTTGCTGACGACACTACTTACCGTACATCACAATCATAGAGGCACCAGGGGGTGTCAGTGACAGTGATTAAAGAGTACTAAATACGTATTAATATATGTAGGTACGAGTTTATTAGGTCTATTTAGTATAATTATATTCTGGCCTGATATTGGTTTACGGGTATACCTAATACATTGGTGTTACACTTTCATAATAACACTTACAACAGCAGCAGAAACCGAATGTATAATTATGTTTTAGGACGGTATTTTATACTTAGTATTATTTGTAGTACCTACTTTTTTGCATTCTCACACTATAAAACTAAGGAGCAAAATAAGGATTACCTAATATACATACCTACCCAGTAACGTACAAATAGGTACGTACCAACAAGGCTCGATCATTCTGACTGACGTGATCGCTTAATGGCCCCTCTATTGGGATGAGTTGAGACTTGAAGAATTATCAAATTTAATTATCCATCCAGGCTCAAGCCCCCCAAAAAGCCAGCTCGATCTGAGTCCTTACCATAATGTAACCCCTTTTGTCAAGCAATGTTCATAAATTTTCGCTTGCTTATTTTCATGAAATTTTGCACCTTAGCGAAGACCGAATAGAGTTGCTATGACATTGCCAATCTAAAGACTAATCTATTGACTTATCAATAGTACATATTTCATATACCAAAATGTACCTAAGAAACATACGCAGAATCATCGCAGAATAAGAAAATGTCAACAAGTCTGACATTATTCAATAAGATGTTTTGACAATTTCACTTTCTGTATGGAGGTTGGTGTCTGATTTAAATGTATAATATCACGAAAGCAAAAAAATACCGAGGTCAGTGACCTGTCACAGTAAAGTGAGATAGTGTGCGTGAAATGTAGCGGTGTGTGTTTTTGGGGAGAATTACGATAATGTTGCGCCGCCTAGTAGGTTTTTAGTGTCGCGTATGTAGCTTCACCCGAGATGCCTCACCTTAACTTAAGCATAATAAGTAGGTACTATTTGAATACGCCCAAAATGCATTACGAAATTGTGGATGTAGGTGTCGGTTGTCACACACGCTTTTAACTCAATGAAATGGAATGAAATGAAATGCGTTGTTTTATGTCAAGATATGGGGCAGGTTGATACATTTGGGAAGCGTCGATACGTTTGGAGCAGATTGAAAAATGCAAATTGTAGCAAATTGATACATTTGGGACATGTTGATAGGTACAAATGGGGCCAGTTGATACAAATGGAGCGGGTTGATTAATTTGTACACAAATGTAGAATCCCGACTAAAATAAGTAAATGAACCCATCCCAATTTTAACGGTTTTCCCTTGTGAGACCTAACTTCTTAAGCCTTTAATGCTTCACTTTGACCTAATGTTTCATTCATCATAAATGTAAGAGTTATACTCTTGTCGGTGTAGCTCCCTCCATCTGACTCTATCTAGGGCCGCCTCCTTGACCTCTTAATACGACGTGACTGCTACTTTTTCTTTTATTTGTTTCATGTAACGTATCCTTGGTCTTCCCCTTCTTCGCTTGCCTTCTATCTAATGTTTCATTAGACCTACTTAATTCTTTTTTTTTTCATCGTTAACTTTAACTTTATAGGATTATTGCAAAACAAACCTTACCTAATTTAATGACTTCTATTTAATGATATTCAAAGAAAATACAATAAGTTCACTGTTTCGAGGAAAAATGCATTAGGTCTAGTGAAACATTATGCCTAATGAAATATTAGGGCAAAGGTTAGTAGGTCAAGTGAGAGGATCCATCAACTCGGTCCAAATTTATCAACCCTTCCCAAATATATCAACTCACACCATTTAATTTGCATCTCCCTGCCTCATGACAAAACATTCAATTAAGCCGAAGTACTGAATGGAAGTCGGTAAAAACGTTATTTTTAAAGTAAATTATTACAGAAACTTTTCTATCTTCACTGTAATTCTAGCATAGTAAATACAAGCTAGTTCAATCATGCATCAACCAATATTGAAGTATTTGCACGTGCTCCAATTTTGCGTAATTCGATTCATCGTGAATCGTTCCCCTGAACAATTCGGTTATTTGATTAAGGCGACGCGAACGAATGATTAATGTTCTTTTTTGTTTTTTGAGCCACGACCTCGATTTTCGGTTGTCATTTATTTTGTCATATTTAAACTATGTCAGTACAGTTGACTATATCAGTTGTTATCCGCAACAGAACTAGGTAATCGATATAGCCCTCAGAATCGATAAACTTAAGTGGGGCACACTGCCGCAGGGCCGGTCATTTTGGCACTCTTTGGGGGAGGCCTATATCCAGCAGTACACGTATTTCGGCTGATATGATGATGACGATGACATCAATTCCAGCGCATACATAACAGTAGGCTATGTGCTTGCGCATGAGGGAATGAATGAATTTACACACGATTTAAATAGTCAAAATCGATATCTGCCGAGCGTCCCAATGATAAAATTTGACGGAAATTAAAAGATTTTTGTAAAATTACAGTGGGTTATGGTAAACAGTTTAGGAAGCCTCTCTCGTGACATCTCTGAGATCGCAAGCGCCTATAGGCTACGGTGTTCAGAGATGTCACGAGAGAGGAATTGTTGTGTTGTATATAAATCTCCACCCTCTCAACATAGTAGTTCCCTACACTCTCGGGAGCTCTGGCAACCTTAACTTACTGCATATTTTTCGACTTTTGTTAAAAAAATATCATTCCCGAAGAGTTGATGTTGCATCTAATGAAAATAACATGAGATGGAACCAAGGACCGGTAAACGCCTTTTCAGACTTAAGCCCATCTATTTGGTAGGTAACCCTATCAATTTGGTAACCGTATGATAAGGTAACCCTATTAATTGTTATGATAAGCATATCGGATGTGGTAACAATAAGGAAACCATAAGTTAACCCTATTGCTATACGGTTATGGTTACCAATTCCGATATGCTTACCATAACAATATGGCACCCTATCAGTAAGGTTACTTAGGTTACCATTGTGGATAGGGTTTTAAAAACAAATTCTAAAATAACCCTTTGAATAACCCTGATTAGGTTAACTGGTTGCGGGCCCTGGATGGAACATACGCCAACAACGCGTGAAAAACATATAATATGTATCTTTTATACGGTTTTGTTTATACGATTGGAGGCGTCCCCTTAACATCGCAATATCGCTGGATAACAGCGAACAACGGATGAATTGAGAGCGTCACAACTTTTAATTGAAGTCCATTCATCGCGAAATCGGTTGATTGTAGTACATTATAAGCATGTACAAACAAAGTTAATGGGATTCTTTGGTCGTTTCTTAATTTCTGGGTAGAGTCGATCACCAATTTGTTTGGAGTTTAAGTTTATTACCAAATTTATCCTTAAGACGAGTAGATGCAATATGCCCGTTCGTAAGTTCCGCAGTTAATATTTAAGATTAGTATACTTCGTTTTTTTTTTAAGATTAGAATTATCTGTCAAACGGGTAAACAAAAAAGCAGTGGTCGTAAACCTTCCTTCTTCGATTTCGACCGATACCACTGAATTTCTTGGAACTTATGTACATACGAGTACATATCATTTGATATTTACCGATAGCTGAACGCATAGTTTTCAAGTTTATTACTAATTTGTTGGCAAAACTGTAACAAAAACGATAACAACAATCTTTAAGTAAGCTTACAGCAATAGAAATCACAACCGGCTCAACCGACAACAATATGAACTCGAATGAAAAACCCACATGAGTGATAGTTGACAGATAGTGACAGTGACGTTTAAAAATAGACCATTGTGTGAGAACTCTGCCTCTTTAGGTTTTTAATGTACAGCCTTTCCATGAAAAATTGCAAACGCAATTTATTAAAATTCTTATCCTTTCATCTTAGAATATAAATTAACTAATATTATGTTTCTTGTCTGTTCACAACACTGAGTAATGTATGTATTAATAAAACATGATAATAAATACGTGATATTTATTAACTCGTATTCACTGTTCGATCCGCAGAATGTGCCCGATAAAAAACCTTATATCTCGTTCGACAAAGGTCTCTCTAATGCTAAAAAAAACATAGTATAGTTAAGCTCAAAATAATGCATCTATAAAAGCTAAATAAACAGTTCAACTTAAAATATAATAAAAAAATATGGACTGCTAATATGAAATTTGAGATGACACAACGCATATCATATAAGACGACCTAACATGTCATATAGACATCTCCACGGTCAGGTCTCTTTGTCTCAATCAGAACGAGAGCGACATGAAACAAAAGCGTTATCCTAGAGATGCATTTTTTATCAACAGACACATGGAATCGTGACCCTGTAAAATGGAGGTACTTCCTACTTGAGCTATTCCTGTTGACTGAGATTATCTTCCACTGTTCCACTATTTTAGTGTTAATTCCCGTTTGACATTTGTATAAGTGACTCAAGAAAAAATATTCGTGCTCATCACGAAAATATGCCGTGAACGCAGGACCTCCAGTTTGCCGGGCGGCGTCGTGGTGACATGCGCTCCCATTAACAACAGAGACGGAAACGCCGGAGTGGTTTTAGTGGGAAGACTCCCTCCCCCTCCTCTTTAAATAGAGATGGCTCGAGGGTGGGAGTCCCAAATAACCCCACATTATATCTTCCCGGCTGGGGGGATGCGTAAGTGCATTTCCACTCCGTATAAAAAAAAAAGGATCTCCAGCTTCAAGTTCGTCCTCAGAAAATCAAAAAAAATCAAAATCAAAAAATCTTTATTGTGACTACAGGTGCATGAAAAGGTGTTACATTGTTATAGTGACCACGACCATAGTCTACCATATTTATTTCAGAACACCTAAAGTTTGATATTTTTATTTGGTGTCACACACCTACTCAATACGCATTAACAAGTGGTGCGAAATCCCGCCCACGTTCGCGTGATAGCGCAGTATCAAAATATCGAATAATTGGGAAAACTGGACTCCTCGCCAGTGGGCCGCGAAATTGGACTCGCCCGGGTAGTGCGAGATCCGAATGGCATAATATTCTATAGATGGTATTAACCTTCTCAAAGTGCGCCCGTACCTTTATAAGAAGCCACCTGAGAGCGCACCAGAGAGTAGAACAGCAACACTCCAGTAATTCATAATTAATAGATAAGATAACCTGACCAGTTATATAATAAAAATCATGTTTTTTGACATGTATGTGATTATTTATCATGAAATAAATAATCTAATCTTATTTAATCTATCCAGTCGCTGAGGTCGAAATCGGCATGGATGCAATCATGATCATCATCATCAACAGCTGGTATATTTTCCACGGTGCTGTACTGATGCAATTAAGAGTGCAGTCTTTCCCATGCAGTCCACTTGACAAGGAACCGAGCTGCATGGAGCACCTCTACCTCTACTACTTATAAGTATGTTGTGTTGTTTTCTTTGTAGTGTGGTCACTGGAGCTCCCGAGAATTCACTGTGTTGAGGGTGGGGGGTGCATTTGTGCAGCTGTCTTCAAAACTAATCCACAAATCAATATTTATTATACTCAGTTAAAGAGTATACATCTTGATTTGACATATTAATTTATTATTATTACCTATTTACATTTGTTTTAATATGATTTGACATTTAATACACGTTACATTATATTGTAAATTGAATGACGATACCCAGTGGTTGACATATTTTTTTTCTTTGTTTTTGACGATCGTGATAAAAATTCTTATTTCTTTGACATGGAAGCAAATTTGTAATGTTATTTTTTATCATGAAATAAATAATCTAATCTAATCTAATAAAAGGTTGCCAACGTGCTTGTAATTTTTCTGAAGTAGCAAGCTTCCATAGGCGGTGAAGTCTATTTACCTTCGTTGTCATATAAAAAAATTAAGTAAGTCCATGGTATACCATTCCATGTTATATATGTATATAAGTATCTATATGTATTTATCTATTATATAAATCATCGCCTAGTACCCACAACACAAGCCTTACTGAGCTTACCGTGGGCCTAGGTTGATTTGTGTAAGATTGTCCCATAATATTTATATTTTATTATATTTATTTATATTACCAGCTCCAGCTGTCAAACACGAAAATTACTTAAATTTCCAACTTACAGAATGACTCCTGTTTGTTACAACTTCTCTTTTTACCTCCGCATTTGTTACACAATATTCATTTCTTATAAAACAATATTGTAGCGCATTAAAACTTGAAGCAAAAGGATACTTAAATCCACGTAATCTTTTATTCCGTTGAGTCTATTTCAATAAAAGATTCGAGTTAAATTTATTAGCCTGGCGATAAAGTTTAATTGCCAGCATAAAAGTTGTAGCAAAGTTGTTGCTGGCTTGAAGCGCTGCAATTCCTTAATGGCTGACTTTTTACACCATTTTTATCCAAACGGTGAAAGTTGCTTGTAACTGCTGAACCCGTTTTATTGAGAATATTAACGCAAAATAATGTTCAATTTATGTTTTAAGATAAGCTTGAAAATATGCTTAATTTCACACTTTTGTGATCATATATTTTAATTTAAACTGTATAAATATATGCAATTTTCATATGCTGTTCGATAAACACGAGAAAATATTAGTTAGTTTAGGAAACTTTCATTAATTAGTAGGACGCTTTTGCTGAAATAAAAAAATTATAACTCACATTTTTAGGGTTCCGTAGCCAAATGGCAAAAAACGGAACCCTTATAGATTCGTCATGTCTGTCTGTCTGTCTGTCCGTCCCTATGTCACAGCCACTTTTTCCGAAACTATAAGAGCTATACTGTTGAAACTTGGTAAGTAGATGTATTCTGTGAACCGTATTAAGATTTTCACACAAAAATAAAAAAATAAACATTAAGTTCCCCATATTCAGAACTGAAACTCAAAAAAAAAAAATCTATCAAACCCATACGTGTGGGGTATCTATGGATAGGTCTTCAAAAATGATATTGAGGTTTTTAATATCATTTTTTTCTTAACTGAACAGTTTTTCCGAGAGAAACTTCCAAAGTGGTAAAGTGTCCCCCCCCTGTAACTTCTAAAATAAGAGAATGATAAAACTAAAAAAAAATATGTGATGTACCATGCAAACTTCCATCGAAAGTGTGTGTGTTGAGTGTTTTTTTTGTATACGTCATAAATCGTAAACCGCAATTGAGTCGCTTAACTTCAAAGTCGGGTAAATCCAATTCTGACATTTTTTAAGATTTTGGTATGAAATAAAAGGGTAAAAAACTAGTTTTGTTATAATTTAATCGGTTTAGTATAATTTTGTCTGGTTTTTGAGAAAAATACGGTTAAAATCATAATATTTTATCAAAATCAGATATTTTATATCCATATGACAGTTTTTTTCAAATGTAGGTAAGTCCATCCAAACCAATCAGCGAAAGAAGTTTGTTCAACATGGCTGACAATTTCTAATCGTATTTTTTTTAAATCTAGATAAATCCAGGTCTTTTAAATCAAAATTATACAAATCCACACTGAGTTTTTTCAAAGATAGATAAATTACAATCGATTATATCAAATGAAGGTAAATCCAATCTAAATTTGATTTTTTTGTAAAGAATGGATGGTTTTAATGCTGAATTTGCCGAACAGGATGGCTTTATTTAATGGTTTAGCCATAATAAAAGAAAAACTGCCTTTCACATCACCATATTAACGTTATTATCACTTTATTTCAATTCTCTCGGAAGTGGTTGTAGTGGATTTATCTGAATTTGAAGTTAAGCGACACAATTTATTTTACGGAACCCTTCATGTGCGAGTCCGACTCGCACTTGGCCGCTTTTATTCACTATAATATACTACAAGTGCAATAGGTTAAACAGCCACCAAATGGAATAACGCTCTACTATTTTATACGTTTAAGTTTTTTATAAGAATCAGTTTGGCGAATCTATAGTTTAAGTTATTTATTTTGTATTTTTTTGTTTGCAAAGATAATTAAAAAATTAAAAAATATATAAATAGAAAAACCGTGCGTTAATCATCATGCGATTTCAAGGAAAATCATTTTGAAACGCAACTGTGCAGTAGTGATTGTTACATTTGATAAGCACTTTATGATCAAAATAACTAAAATTTGTTCAATATTTCCCTTTGATATCCATGATAAACGAAGCAACGTACACTATATAGTCCGTTAAAATTCTAATGTTATGCAGAATTAGAGTAAGTCTTTTTTAAGCAGGTAAATAGTTTTCATGGCGATTATTATTTATTTACAGTAATTATTCCAAATATAAAATAAGCTAAGAGAGATAGGGCACATCGGAATGTCATCTCGCTCGTATGTGGAGGTGCCCAACTGGGGAAGTACCTCCACCTTACAGAAGACCGCAGCCATAATAGCACCACTGCTTTGTACTGTTGCTATACTATTGCATGCTATGAAGTATGTGGTGTTGTGTTCCTGGTGGTAAGTAAGGTCGCCAGAGCTCCCTAGGATGCGCTGTGTTGGGAGTGAGGGACCTGCGTGTCTCTATCTGCCAACGCGCTTGTGATTCTTCTCGAGTCACAAGTGTCCATAGGCGACGGTACCAGCTTAACATCAGGCAGGCCGTAAGCTTGTTTGCCACCGTCGTTGTATACAAAGAAAACTGCTAATTTCTACAGTGGGATCTTGGACCACAAATTTCAGATACAGCTGTTAAAGCAGTCATCTGATGTACGACGCCGTTACGCAGAACTAATGAGGTGACGATACCTATACATTTCATTCGGTTTGGAACGTGGCCGAGGACATACCGATTTTTGACTTTCGAGCGCTCGAAAATTAAATAAAAGTAAATACTATTATAGTCTCAAAATGCAGGCACTTACTTTCTACCGGTAAAATTGAATTCGAGCGGTCAATACCACTCGTTTTTCAATTTTTTTATCGCTATTTCAAAATAGCGTTGCATCAATGTTGACAGTTTTCGAGTGAAAGAGCGCTCGAAAGTCAAAAATCGGTCCCCAGCAAAGAACTATCAGTTCCATCCCTGGTCTGGCTTGACCCTAGCAATGGCCTGACGCTAGAGAAGCCTGATTTAGACTGTTATTTTTGCCCGACTACGGCAGAGTCGAAAGGAAGAGATATGATTTTAGCAGTCTTATGTTTGTGTTTACGTGTGTTCCACCGTAGCGTTTAAAATACTGAACAGATTTTGATAAATGAGATGTCAATCGATTTCACATTATGCTCCGGATAACAAAGACATAGCCTGTATTGTATTATTGTGTGAATAAAAAAATAGGCTACCGTATGTACTAAGAAAAAAAAATCATACTACAGCCGGTCGGTGCCGACCAAGGTCGCTCGGTCGGAGGGGCGTGTTGGCGAACGTCTAGCAGACCTTTAAGGATAATATTACTGGATCATTGAACTGGATAATGACTATGTAGGTATCACTATAGCGAATGGCCTCAAAGTATACATATTTACAAAGGCGTAACTTTTACCCATACCCCTTATTTTACTAAAGATAAGAGTTGTGAAAAGAAGTTTGTAGTAAGATCGGACACATACGTCGATTTTTCTCAGCGCTCCAAATACGATCCAGTACAGTGTCCATAGAGTTGATTTTGACAATGATCTCAATTGTCGCGCGACTGTCACACGTTCGTGAAACGCACCATTGTATCGCTGCAAATAATCGCCGTGTGAACTGCTCTCAGTCAATAATTAACAACTTGGAAAAGTTGAAAAGCACCCGATATTTTCAGTTCAAAGTTCAATATCTCAAAAACGGCTGAACCTATTTTAGTAAAACGTAACTATGAACCATCTCGATCACGTCAGCTTTCGGATAAAAAAAACCGCATTCAAATCGGTCAATTCGCTTAGGAGCTACGATGCCACAAATAGACACACAGACACACAAACAGACAGACACGTCAAACTTATAACAACATTATTAACAACCCTCTTTTTGCGTCGGGGGTTGAAAAGTCGCCGTGTGGACTGCTCTTAATTAAGTCAAATAGAATCCCGTTTGCTAATACGGCTAAACCAACTGCATTCTCTTTGTAGCCTGGAAAGGCTAGGGAACTAGCAAGTCCACTACTATGTCAGCTCATTTTTGTTTCAAGCTTTAATCAGTCGCGTTCGTGGCAAAGGCGTAAAAAGAAGCTCCTAGTATCGTGGCTCGTGTCACACCGAACCAGACAGATTATTAAAAAAAAAACTAAAGTATTACGGGATTCATTATTTCACAGGTGGGTGCTAAGCTGGGAGACCCACCTGGGCCGTTTGCCTTAAGTTTTGCTATCCAGGAAGCGGTGTCTCTGAAATCCCCTCTCAATATTTGGTACTTAGATGACGGCACATTAGGGGGAGCCTGAAGTCGTGAAGCAGGACTTGGCTGTTCTTATCCCCCCGTCTTAGGGATATGGGACTGGAGTTGAATGCGGGGAAGTGTGAGGTTTACTGCTGTGGGCCAACCTCTTCTGCTTCTTTGTCTTCGTTAAGGTCTTTGCTTCCTGGTCTCAAAGAGCTTTCACATGGAAGGTTTATCCTTTTGGGCTCTCCTTTATTCAAGGAGGCTATTTCTAACGCAATAGAGACCAGGAACCAGGACCAGCGTGCGGCTAACCGTGCGGTTGGACAAACCATATGAAACCGCAAACGCAAAACCTCTACGCACTATGCGGTTAGCCGCTTAGTGCGTTCCTGGCCTGGCCTCAGCGCCTGGCCACATGTCTGCGGCGCCGCCGCTCATTTTGATAATTTAAGCTCTTATTCTTTTCATAAATAGGTTTATGGTTTATCAGGGGTGGTTCTTAGACAGGGGTTAGGATCTTTACTCACCAGGGGGGCGCTGTAGTAAACGATATAAATGATTTTTCTCAATTATCTCAAATACGGCAAAACCGATTTCGACGCGATTTTCGGTAATGAGTCTGTGGTTTATCAGGGATGGTTCTGACATTAAATGGGACTGGAGTTGAATGCGGGGAAGTGTGAGGTTTACTGGTGTGGGCCAACCTCTTCTGCTTCTTTGTCTTCGTTAAGGTCTTTGCTTCCTGGTATAAAAGAGCTTTCACATGGAAGGTTTATCCTTTTGGGCTCTCCTTTATTCAAGGAGGCTATTTCTAACGCTATAGAGACCAGGAACCAGGACCAGCGTGCGGCTAACCGTGCGGTTGGACAAACCATATGAAACCGCAAACGCAAAACCTCTACGCACTATGCGGTTAGCCGCTTAGTGCGTTCCTGGCCTGGCCTCAGCGCCTGGCCACATGTCTGCGGCGCCGCCGCTCATTTTGATAATTTAAGCTCTTATTCTTTTCAGAAATAGGTTTATGGTTTATCAGGGGTGGTTCTTAGATAGGGGTTAGGATCTTTACTCACCAGGGGGCGCTGTAGTAAACGATATAAATGATTTTTCTCAATTATCTCAAATACGGCAAAACCGATTTCGACGCGATTTTCGGTGATGAGTTTGTGGTTTATCAGGGATGGTTCTGACATCAAAATTATTACGTTAACTCACCAGGAGGCGCTGTAGTGAATATTTTACACGAATGATTCCAATTATCTGCAAAACGGCTTGAGCGATTTGTGCCGTGTTTGGCTTCTTTTTTTATAGTGTTTTTTATGATTATTTTGTTGCTATATATGACTTTTTTTCTTTAATTTGTACAATTTATAAATGTGCTTAAAATATATTTGCATGCATTGTTATGTTATGTGTTTAAAGCAAATAAATAATTGATTATGATTATGTAACGAAACCCGCGTTTTATTACCGATAAACGCGCCACATATACATATTTGAGAGTAGGTAATCGGAGGACATTAATTATAAAATAAAAAAAAAAACCGACGAAAAAAGAAAATAACCCTCTCCTTTTTTTAAATACAGTTTTTAATAATGAGTTTTATGGTTAACCTATCTTGACTTAGAAAAAAATCTTAGAAACCAAACAACTGCTATCTTACACCACGGTGTATCTACGAGTAACACCGTCCTAATAAAAACCTTGACAAATGTCGTGGACTCTACGCGGTCCAAATAAGGTCTAGTTTCTATCGCCCGTAAATCGTCGCAACTAGAATATACGGTGCGGGTTAAGAGTCCTCCGTATTGTAGCCCGTATTTCTCACTTGATGTATTTTGTTTGGAATTTGAATATGAATATTCCTATTGTTCGGTTTCTATTGCGAGATTAGATATGCTCCAGAGGGTGAATTTGGGAAGCTGTAGTTTTTTTGTTATAAAGTCCTAGTTTTTTATTTTTATTCAATTACATGTGCCTATAAATGTCACTCAACTAACAACGTTACGTTACGTATAGATGAATTATCGAGAACATGGAATTGCATTTGTAGTGGTTGTACCGTTTGCAACAAAAGGAGAATAATTTTCTCTTAATTTTTCTTCACAATTTGACACTGACATTATTTTGGTATTTACTTCTTCAATATAAAACAAACCTCTTTTTATGCTGATAGTACGAGAAAATAGAAAATTCTAATATACAATGCCTGTAAACATACAATACTACTACATATGCAATTCCATGTTCTCGATAATTTATCTATAACAAAGTTACAATTTCCAGAATCTATACTCTGAGGATTTAAACCAATCGACGAGTGTAACCGGTTGAGACTCGTTAAATTTCAAACGAGAGTTAGGACAATTCAACTGTCTTTTGTTAAGTACCTAAAAAAAAAATTTTTGATGTACGTTAAAATAAATTGATATGAACTGTTTATTTCTTTAAAAAAACAACATGTTACATTTCTAACCATGAGGCTTAATCTTTTTTTAAGTTTTTAGGTTGCCTAATCCAAATTTATATTTAGAATTAGTACTTTAATACATTATGAGAACAGAGATGACCTTAAGAGTGTAACTATTTTTTTTTTATCTATTAACATTTTCTTATACATTTTTATGAAGTATTTAATTTATTTATTTTTTCAGACTCAGGGTCCATATAAATGTTAGTGCTTCAGTAATTACAATATACAGACTTATAAACTAGAGGTTAGTACAAATAACACCATAATTACATTCATTATACATTAAAAACAAACAAGAAAAGGAATATCGCAATGTCAAAATAAAAAATAATAAATAATTATAATATTTCTGCGAATGTCAAATTGTTTATAGCTATGTTTATCATGCACGTACGTGCGTTGTGCGTGTACAATGCGTTGCGTAATCAATCGATGAATCATCTATGAGCAAACAGTCTAAATTCTATCGTGTAACATGGCTGTCAACTCGGCAAGCTTATAAAACTTTTAATTTACTCACCACGACAACACGGCATAAAAGTATTTGTTGTGTTCTTGGGTCAATCAAATATTTCTTGTTGCTCGTTGCCATGGTTACGTCTCCTGGGTCACTCTTTAAAACTTTTATTTTATGGGGTTTAAACCCACTAAACACGTGTTTTTGTTATATTGGTAAACCCATTCCATGGGGGGACATCTCCTTAGCATGATAGGAGTCCAATTCATAGTATTTTTTCTAAGAAAGTCTGTTACTGTTGTCTCTTGGCTTACCGGGACAGAATAACAACAAGAAAAAGTTGATTGACCCTCTGTAATTGACATAAAACTCATAGAGTTTTATGTCAATTACACTCAATTGATACAGAGCCAAGAAAACGGGTAAATTTTGCATATAAATCCTATTCAAGTGTACCCAAGCTATTTATTTCTGATTATATTTCCCCAGCTGAATTGTTCTTGTGCTCCAACACTCCAACAGCCAACAGACAACAATTCCAACAGGTCAAATCTGAACAAAATCCCATCTTTATTGATTTAACCCTCTGCAACTGATGTGCGGTCTGTCTATCAGACACCGCCAAATAAACTTCATGTCGCCAATTTGGCGTTTGGTTTGATGTAGCTCTGTCTCGCTCAGTACCTTCCTCGAACGAGTCGAGGCATTGGTAAGTAACACTCGACTGGTAAAAATAAATTTTAGGCAAGCCGGAGGGAATCAGCTTGTATGGGCGCTCCGCCACTGCTGCCATCTGACGTTCCAACCCAGAGGGAAAACTAGACCTTATTGGGATTAGATCGGTTTCCTCACGATGTTTTCCTTCGCCTTGAATATCAAATGATATTTCGTACATAAGTTTTTTTTAACCCAGTGGTGCGAGCCAGGGTTGAACCTCAGAGCATAGAATACTAGAGAGAGGACAAGCCGCCGGCGGCCGTGTCGCAGCTGTGAACATTAAGTTTTTTTCCCAAAATGCCTGATATGATGCGCGTTTAATGTCAAATAAGCGTGTAGGTATGCAAGTGTGTGTGTTTTAGATAAGTGCGTGCTTTGTCTTGTCAATTACTTGGGCGTTGTGTGGGTTAATGAACTTGCGACAGGCGTACTCTATACAAATCGGCCGGCATGTCCGATCTCCTTATTATTCATCTGTGGTTTGAACCCACGACCTGCAGATTTAAAGTCACGTGCCTCACCGCTCCGCTACAGTGGCTCCCTTTAAAATATCACGTATCAAAAGATAAATTACATTATGCTGTACACATATTCCTTTTCCCTGTCTCAGGTGCATGCTAGCTTTGAGAGCTCGTAAACTCGTCGCGTACCACATATATCACTGAGTGATAAACTGACTCTTGAACTAGACTTTGGAACTAGTATATTTTACAAGTTTAATCTAACCAGAGTAACCAGCGACTTCATTCCTTAGGAACATAATATCTATAATGTCTAATCACACGTCTATTGCAAACACGCAAAATACTTTAAATTATTCTGTTTTTAATGCTGCAAAAACTGCAAATAGTAAATCAGTCGTAGTAAATCATAATGACCATTATAATATGTTATAAACATTCACTATTTTCACCTGTTTGTGTCTCTTATTCTCGCCTCTGTCTAACTTAATCTATAGCTGTCGCTCGAAGAGCACTTGTTTGCGGTTCATGTAAAATATATTATATACCTACGGGATTATACCTAAGTTCACTGTTCTCATGGAGATCGACTCATTTTGGCGTAATATTTTAATCAAAAGAGATTTCGCATTGTCGACCAACTAAGCACCAATGGATACTGTAGGGTTTTCAAGGCATTCATAAAACCGTCATACTGACTGCTAACCACTGGTGAAATCAATATACTTCTCTCTTATTTTTGACGAGAAGATCATGGTACGAAATTACTTTATTTTTGAGATAAGTTTAGTATGATTTCAGCATGGATATGATATTTGTTGAGTGTTCTTGGAGAATATTTTCTTGTGCGGCAGACTGAAATTAATTACACGCTTACATGATTATTTGTAAAGATTTTGCAACTTCTTAACATTATTTATGGTTGTAGCATCGAAGAAAAACTTAGAAAGTAGACGGAGAAGTATTCGGTTTATTCGTCGTGTTCATAGTTACGTGGGTTTTTGCATCCTTTTCTTTTTCATACGGTTTTTTTTTAAGAATGTAGCACGAGAGTTAACTAACTCCCGATTTGATACAAATCTTATTTCAGAATGAAATTATAATATAGTTTTAACTCAACAGAGTCACATATTCATAAAGTTGTGTTGTCAACAGAATCGAATAGTTAGCTTAGCGTGTTCTCATTGTTAAGTACACCAATTACTGGCGCTCGAACAAATGTAAAAACATCTGCCTCAACGAATTCAAAATCGTTCAAAACTGATTGTTAAGACCTTATTGTTATATAGGAATGAGGACTTCAGGGCATTTACCTACGTCCAAACTTTTCCGTATATCCCGTTCAAAAGTGTCTAATGATATTCCATATAGTCGTCTAGTACCCATAGTACAAGCTTTGCTTAGTTTGGGACTTGGTTGATCTGTGTAAGATTGTCCGCAAATATTATTATTATTATTATTTGCTTTGTAATTCTGAGGATTGTTTCCTTGTGAATCATTTTCCCGCATATCGGAGACATATTGGTCGTTGGTATCGATATGATATACTTAGGTACCTACTTCCAGAATAAGCATTAGTTAATGGTATGTTCGGGCAACACGCTATTCACTATTATGAATAGTCTTTCATCATAATTTGAACTAACATTACTTAATCCAATCAACAATACACTTTCATAAAATTTGTGACTGTTGCGGTATCTCAATCAATTATTCTAAGAAAGTTTACCAACCCATTTAATCTATGAGCAATTCATTTCAAAGCGCATTGTTGTCCAAGACACTACAGAGCCATGTCCATGCCCGAAATAACTATAGTAAAAATACTGAAATTGCTTGAAAATGTCCTGTGCGTATATCAAAATTACTCATTCTTGCAACAAAACATGAAATCGTTATCATTCGAATTATTCTAGAAACGTTCTTGTACATACTTGTACACGTGTGTATGTACATTTTTTCACTATGTATCCGTTTACATTCAATCAAGTTGACCATCTTAATATTATCCTCCTCAAAATGTATAATGTCTTGTTTAAGATAAACACCTTCGCTGCCATATTTTTGGGGTTATCCAATGTTGGTTCGTTTAAGAAGTTGATCGATGACTTAAAGGCAATCCATAAGTTGTGCAGAAATGAATTACTGTACTTTGAGTTGTACACAAAGTTTTCGAAGCGGTTGAAGATCGTGGTTTTTTCATGTGCTGCGTTTTATATTGGGTTATTAGTTGAATATTATGTTTTTGACTACAGTACTGTTGGTATCTTTGGGGATGTTCTGTTTGACAGTATTATACAATATCGTTATATCTTTGAATCTTTCGTTTTTTACGCGTATATCAAAATGATTGTCATGCACTTGAAATATTTGAACGAGACTGTTTCGTATACTGTGGATATACTAAGATATAATGTCAAAATGGATTTCCCTGCTCTTTGTGATGATCTGGAGCAGTGGGGGGAGATAATTCGACTGCCAAACGATTGTTGCCAACAGCTGAAGAATTGCTTCGAGTACCAGGTACAAGTTATTTTGTAGTCGAAATGACTCAAATTATTATACAGGGTGGGCCCTGTAACACGAGCAAATATTCAAAAGGAGGCTTCCTTAGAGCATTTGCAGTAACCCCTTGTGTATCATTCACTTTCAAAATTTTTGGTTACGGAGAAATTTTGATCTAAAGTTATGACCTCCAAGTAATGTATCTTGGCACCACGAGATCATATCACGGCAGTCAATGCAGATTTTGAGGTAACATCATGTAATGAGTCATAATAGTTTTTGCATTTTTGTGTTCAACATATTATAGTTTTGTGATTTTTTCATTTTTTTTCTTTTTTTTTGTGTTTTTAAAATAAAAAGTTACTCATAGCACTCCAGAAGAGTAAAAAAATACAAGTAAACTTATTTTAAAGAATTTTTTTTTTCAAAAAAAATATTTTTTTTTCGCATAAAACCACTTCGAAGTAATTGTTCACAAGCTTAATAATCTACCGTTTAATTTTTTGCTCCAGTTACAGGGCCCACCCTGTATATTGTTTTATTAGTGTTAACTCTCGCTCGGAAGTTACAACGATCAAAATATTTATGATTGGATACAAAGAACAGATACAAATAATACATTAACTGTGATCGAATGTAGCCTAAGGTTGGAACGAACACGCGCCCTCTGTTTTACTGGAGCAGCTTACCCCCTAGCACTTAAGTATAAATAGTAAGTATTTTATTTTTATATAAATAAGTATTTGTTAATAGACTAATGTAACGACTCCACCTCTGGATAAATGCTATTTATAAGATTCTTGTAATTTTTGACATTCGAAAAGTATTCTGTATTGAATCTACTTTGAATAAAATGTTTTGAATTGAAAAAAATATATATTGATACATGTTTATATATGTTTGTTTTGCACTCACTTGTGATTGGTTTCCTAATAAACTTGAAAGCTTTTAAGACGTTTTACTTCATAACCATCTATTTTGGTTCTTGACATTAAAGCTTATATATAGACTGCACGAACTGCAATGTTGACGATAAGCGTTATTAGTGAAATCATAGTCGTTGAAAACATGGTTGTGTCTTTAAAAATTATTCACTTTTAAAACTAAAACTTAGAACATTAGCCAAACTAGTTATTTTCATAGTAATTTGTCTGTTTATTATAATTTTGGTATTAATATACCTACCAGGAATTTCAGAGTGTAAAAGTAATTTTCACACAAGATTTCATGAATGCTTACTCATTCGTCACTGATGCAGAGATCTTATAGAAAACTAATTCAAATAGATTTGGTAGTTATGTTTACCTTGTCTATTTAACAGAGTTAGTACTAGAAAACAGAGAATGCACGTAATTGGTCAGCGATAAGGACGATGCACAGGCACAAGGTAGGTTTACATGCCTGTCAAAATTTAGTCAACATCTGTCAATCGTACGGTGCGGACGCTTTCAAGTGCTTATCTTTGGTTACAAATTTTTACCTGGCTCGTTTATTGGACTGTTTTCCATTTAACCTGTGACTCAGCTCGTTTGTTGGACTGTTTCCTATTTAACCTGTGACTCTTCTTGTTTATCGAACTGTTTTCTGCTTCTCTGTGACTCGGGCTTCTCCCAATGCACTGCAGGGCACATATTTAAATATTATTATCTACTACTTTAAATTACATAATTATGATTTATAGATGAATAAATATGACATGACAATGTCATGTTATCATCAATAAGTTAATTATTTGAGGTGCCTCTAACTACAAACAAAAATCACGATAAATATTACGAATATTCCAACAAGCGGCATGTAAGCCGAGCCCGCTATCGACGTGCGATTGTTGACGCCCACTGGCAGTTTCTTGTCCCTTTCATTTTCATACAAAAGTGCAACAGAAAGAACGCTTTGCTAACTCTGTTAAATAGACAGGGTTTAGGTGGTGCGCCGTGTCATGGACGCGCGTGATTGTGGCCAGCACGTCGCTGTGTTGTGCTGCGACCTGTCAAAGGCATTTGACGTCGCGGATCATGGCGTGCTCGCTATGTAACTTCGCTACTACGGCATCGAAGGCAAAGTGCATGCACTAATATTGGAAATCCTACACGGCTGGCCACAAGTGAGTGACGGTGGGAAGGTTAGGTCCGAACCATTTTCCACCACAATGGGAGTTGCACAGGGATCAGCGATATCCAACATCCGTTTTTCGCTACTTCTTAATGATCTTCCGGATGCGACCTAACCGGGGGACATATACATGTACGCCGATGATGTCTCCGCCGTAGTTTGCGCGCCCGATATTGACAAGCTCGAGCATTGTCTCAATGAAGTAGCAACTGAGTTATCAACGTATTTTAAAAACTAATTTTCTCAATTTCCATCTAGGGGGCAGGCAGGACTAGAAACCTAAAAGTTTTTGTGGACGGCATTAAAAAAGAGCAAGTACAAAATATCCTTTTCTTGGGCTTTGAGCTGGACAGAGGTCAATGGGGAGCACATATCTAGAAAATGTCTAGTAAGCTAGGAGGTGCCTGCTTTGCGCTGCGTCGTCTAGCAAGAGTACTGCCCAGAGGTGTGGTGCGCTCGTGCTACTTTGCCACAGTGCATTCGATACTACAGCATGGCGCAAAGTTGTGGGGCCGCGCTGCCAACTAGGAGCGTGTCTTTATAATGCAGAAAAGAGCCGTGCGAGCTATTGTACAGGTGGATAAGGGTACCTCCGCCAGACCGTATTTTAAGGAGCTACGGATATTGACGCTATTTGTCAGGTGGCCTTGTATGTGCTAGGACATCCTGAAGAATACTTAAGGCGAGCTGACGGTCAAAGTAGAAACTTGCGATATGGCAACATGTATATTGTTGACGACCGCTTTAGCCTAGTTGGTAGTGACCCTGCCTACGAAGCAATAGGTCCTGGGTTCGAATCCTGATAAGGGCATTTAATTGTGTGATGAGCACGAATATTTGTTCCTGAGTCATGGATGTTTTCTATGTATTTAAGTATTTATTTATCTATATTAGTATAATTATCTTCGTCTAGTACCCATAGTACAAGCTTTGCTTAGTTTGGGACTAGGTCGATTTGTGTAAGATTGTCCGCAAATATTTGTTTATTTATTTATATTGACGATATGTATGTGATGTATGTATTTAATGTTGTGGTTGTGTTTTTCAAATAAATCATTAATTCATTCATTCAACAGAATGGTGGGCGGTAAGCACAGACTGGCGAAGTCCACCAAACTCACCCACGTGATGGGCATTGGCCCGATATTTATATTCATATTCATTTATAAATAAATGAATATGAATATGAATAAAAATAGTTGCCAAGTCACCTATTTGTGTATCATATCATATCATGTATTTGCATTGATCATACATCGTCATAAAATACACATTTCAAATATAATATCTACTAGCCATATAGGTGAAGGGTACGGTGTAGGGTCTATAAATAGGTATTCTTTTTTTTTAAGTATTTAATTTAAGAGCCCGTTCACGTGCTCACTAGTGCCACTGGTAAATAATTGAGATTATTTAAATTTGACGTACAAAGTTAAAATTGCCATGTTTCTTTTGAGTTCATAAATCCACGAATCAAGCAACATAAAAACTAGTTTGATGTTATCACAAGGTAGGTACTTAAATACAGTGTGTAGTGACCTTCTTTTTAAATATCTATATATTTAAATACAGTGTGTAGTGACCTTCTTTTTAAATATCTATATATTTAAAAAGAAGGTCACTACACACTGTATTTAAGTACCTACCTTGTGATAACATCAAACTAGTTTTTATGTTGCTTGATTCGTGGATTTAGTAACTCAAAAGAAACATGGCAATTTTAACTTTGTACGCATAGATTGACAAATCCAGCAACGTAAACACTATTATGATGTATTCAAAAGATACTTATATACAAAATACAGTGTGTCACTGGCCTACTTTTTTTTAAATATATATCGTTACCTAAATTTAAATATTTACAATTATATACAAGTGGCGCTATTAAGCACATTAAAGTGCTCTTGAATGTTTTATTTCACTTTTGCCGACAAAATACCTGCTATAATCTCGGATAAAAAATGTAGCAAAGTAGAGTGCTTTCAGAAGTTCCGCTGGAGCTTTACAGTTTCACAAATATAATAGCCATTTTATCCTTTTGTGAGCGTATCTTGGAGCTCTTATTGAAAGTTCAATTTAGTATGTATGATGTTTAAGTGTTTAGGAGCAACTCAACATTACATTGAACTGCGAGTGACATTGCCAAGACAAACAACTAGAAGTCCATATCAACTTTTTTTTTAATTTATGTTTAAGCAGCGACTTGATTCGACTTGTTACAAACCCTCGACTTATACAGGATGTTACAAAAATACCCGTAAAGCGGAAAGGGGGTTAAATGGTCCCATATAAAGAGCCAATTTACAAAATTTGAAAATCGTAGTATCGCGTTTTTTTATCGCGTCGTATCAATAAAAAAAAAGAATAAGAACATTTTTTTACGGGGTGTTTTGTAACACGTTTTATAATTATGTTAGATATGACTGTGTGTCTATTTGTGGTCTCGTAACTTCCAAAATTAGGAACCGATTTGGTTATTTTCACAGATGTATGAATATAAGGAGATCGGACATGCCGGCCGATTTGTATTGAGTATGCCTGTCGCAAGTACATTAACCCACACAACGCCCAAGTAATTGACAAGACAAAGCACGCACACATCTAAAACACACACACTTGTATACCTACGCTCTTATTGGACAATACACGCGCATCATATCAGGTATTTTTGGGAAGAAACGTATTATTCTCTGCGATCACCACGCGTGCACAGTATGGCAGAGTATGCCCATTGAGCTAACAACTGCGACGTGGCCGGCGGCGGCTTGTCTTCTCTCTAGTATTCTATGCTCTGAGGTTATTTTAATGTCAGGGGTGTTTTAAGTTTTAGTAATCGAAATATATATTAATTTTTATTATGAAAGTCCATTTAAACATAGTTAATATACAGGTTGTCCGGTAATTAATGGTCAACCTTCTAACCACGAATAGGGTCACCTTAGACTGGTCCAGAAAATCGAGTTTAAGGTTTTGTAAAAGATCCGTGGTTTTCGAGATAATTGACCTTTTCGAAGACATGGTGTTCAAAAGTGAACATTAATAGCAACATCTTTATTTGTAGAGTTGTAAATGGCATGTGTTATACCATTTTAGAATCAGTATAAAGCGCGAATTAGACATGCTAGAAATTGCATGCAAGTTTATCTACATTGAGGGGTTAGATATAACCAACTCAGTATAAGTACCTCGGTAACCCGCAATGTAATGAAACTTGCATGCTATTTCTTGAATGTGTAAATTGCACTTTGGATAAACTATTTTTCAGCGAGTTGACCACTCTGGTCTTCATACATTTTTTTTTTCACCACAGTGTCCAAATTATTACTGAATTTGATTTGTAGGTATAGTATACTTAGTGATAGTAATGATAAGTAGCTTCATATTATATAATGTTAAGATACCACACGACCATGCGTTGGATCAAAGTTTTTATAAGATGTCTTTTTATGTTTTTTTTATTTTATTCTTTATTAATAGTCCCCTTATACTACTGACTCAAAGAGTAAAACGGGATCCTATTACTACGACTCCGTCTGTGTGTCCGTCTGTCACCAGGCTGTATCTCATGAACCGTGATACATAGTTAGACAATTGAAATTTACACAGATGATATATTTCTGTTGCCGCTATAACAACAAATACTAAAAAACATAATAAAATGATTTCTTTCTTTCTTTAACTTTAACAGAAGAGTTTCTTCCTATACACTATTCTTCTTGACATTGTCACTTGTATGAGAACACAGTAGCACCTCTCTAGTAGAGAGGTATGCCACGATGTTTCATCCATCTCACATGCTTAAGGCGCCGTAAATTCATGGTCTTCTCTCCCTCTCACTGAGCATACGCGTGGGCGAGATGGAATCGCAAGTTGGGAAGTGCGGATATCATGTATTATTTTTTATTTTTTTGTGCGTTTAGAAAAGTAATCACCAAGTTCCCTCAAAAATGAAATTGCCGATTTTTAAGATCAATTTTAATATGTTTAGCTTCTGTGCATAATTTGTTACGAATGTTTTAAGTGTAGTTTTAACCTATGTTCGGGTTTTTTTACTATCGAGCGAAAATTGCTTATTCATGTTTCAAATCACTGATCTCGCTGCAAAAATGCCTGAAGATTAATATTCGTAATTTTTGAAACCATATTATTATAAACAGACGCATTATACTGTTTCAAAAACTCTGTATGCTTAACTTCGCCGAACCTACGGCGCCTTAAAAGCTTGGTGTATATGAAACACTCGCATCGGACATCTCTTGTGGATATTCAGCTTTAGCTACTCAATCAGCGTTCCCATTTTGCTTTGTGAGTGACCGCGGAGAAATCTAATTCATTTTGTTCCTAGAGGCAAGCCTTTGAAAAATCTCATATTTTCAAAAGTTTGCCTGAACTAGGAAACTAAATGAATTTCCCTATTCATGCCCCTCAGTTATTAGTTCTAGAGCACATATGGGTTTCATAAAGCTCTCCATAACGGAGGCGGGTTGTTTATTGACAACCACATGTTTACCTCGGCGGGGTATATTGCAAACTAATATGTGATAATTATATGTTAGCTCATATCATCCATTAGATCCGGAGGCCAATTCTCGGTTCCTTCAAGATTATGTTTCTTCGAGATGACCTCGATTGACGTGATCTCTGTTCTTGATTTTTAAACAGATTTGACCAGAGGGGTACTTAATCACGTAACGTTCCGAACGCGCGTTAGGACAATCCTACTGTCATTTTCAACCGACGAAAACCGTTCTCAAGTCGACGCGTATATATTTTTTTTTATGTATGACCACGGATAACTTTTTACAGAGTAGTTCGATGTTGATATTTATTTTTTTATTGGAAAGGGTATACCCCGAAATTGGTCCCATATAAATTTGGATAAAAAAAAACAACCTAAAAGGTAGGAAAAGAGGGGATGATTGATTTTTCGTTGGTTAAAACTTTGTTTTTAAAGTAAATTATTCTATATAAACTTTGACATTTAGATCTACCTAGCGTGCGTACCATGCGTTACGAGATCGACCAGGAGGTTCAATTCCCAGCTGTGCGACACAATTTATATTTTTTCTAAATATGGCCTCGTGACTCCTAAGAGCAATTTTTCGTATGACGTATAGTTTCAGATTTTCCCTCACTTCCCTTATTGAATACTTACAGAACACTAGCGCCACAATAACACCACAACTAGCTATGTAGGTATGTGGTACGGTCAGCAAGGTCGCCAGAGCTCCCGAGGATGTTTTGTGTTGAGCGCGAGGGACCTGCATTTGTCAAATTAATAAAGGGTCACGCTGCAAGATTCATAAGCTACGGAGACTATTTTCACTAGCCAGACGATATGCTTGGCAGCTACCGTCGCGGCATAAAAAGTGTTCTTGCTTCTAGTACTTACCCCACCAGATCATAAGGCACGTGCGCTCTACTCCCAATCCTAAGTCCTTCATACTCAGCCTCTTCTTCCTCATCCTGTTCAGCATATTCGTCGTCTTCAACAAATTCCTCGTCCCTTTCGAAGTGGATTGTATTTTTTTCATGTTTATAAGGTAAAGCTGTAACGAGAGGCTTAAATATATCCAACTGAGGCTAATCTTGGGTCATTACCACGGATGATTTTTAAACGGACCGTTGTAAAATCGCACTAACTTCTGCAGTTATTTGTGAAGCACTGACGAGTGCATTGAAAGTTGTCAGTAATGAGCAGTGATCGGATCTAGGATGCAATTTGGGGTGAACGACCTCAAACGTTATGGTTATCGTGGATGTGTCTCAGATTTCCCGGGAGTTTGGGAAATGGGCTATTGTAAATTAAAAAAAACGTCACTTAATATTTGCACACTTAAAGAACACTAGAATTGTCTAATAATGGGTATTTATAACTGTAATTATTATTATTTGTCGATATGTTGAGAATGTGATAAGCAGGGCTCGATTTGAATGACAATGTCAGTCAAGACATTATATACTGCTCATATCAAGTGGCCATTTAATTTAATAAAAGAGGTTGATAAGTGGTAATTGTTTACGAATATACTATTAGAAGGCATTTTATGTGCGGTGCAGTGCAACGTCATCGGCACTAAAAGTTCGAGCCCTGGTGATAAGATTAACAAAATGGTGATACTAATAACTAATAAAAATTATTACTTTTACTTGTATACCCTGGTAAACATACAAGAATAATAAAAATACATAAAAGATGAGACATACACAAGTTACGTTCAGTTTTTATATTCAGTGCAGTAGGTACTGTAAACATTTTTGTTGTTTTTACATTTTCTGTAAATGTAATACTGTAAACTACTTAAAATTAAAAGTAATTTACCTTTTTGTAAAGGTAGGTAACAAAAAAAGTCGCGGGATTGTAAGTCATATCCATCTTAATATTACGGACTTAAACCCCGGGAAATTGCATCCTAGATCCGATCACTGGTAATGAGTATAGATTGTGAATGTTTATTCATACGTTAGATAAGGTCGGATAGGTAATAGGAAAACATAACTGTTATCAAGATAACAAAAGGCACACAAATGCGTAGATAGTTAAAGTGGGATTCAAATTCAAAATCTTAACTTCTATTAAAGATGATTGTTAATAGAAGTTAAGATTTTGAACACCATTTGTCACATTCAAGAAAGTTCAGAGGCAAAATCCTCATGAAAGCTACTCATACATACCGTATCTATATGTATTAAATAAATAGCTGTATGTTGTTGGCACGCTGAAAATGATATTTTACGAAGTTGATCTTGTACTGAAAGATTATTTTATATAATCTTTGAGAGGGTTCCAATGAACCCAAACATGAGAATTATGACTTCATCATCGGCAGCTTTGTGGTGCCATAAAATGTCATTGTCATCGAACTTATATGTATAATTCTACGTAAATTTTTAGCTCAATCGAACACGCTAGAAAATTGTTAGCAAATTTTATATGACAACTAACATAAGGTAAACGCCCTATTACTCAAAGTTGCACTAATGTATGGCATGGGCACATAATATGGGTTTAATTCAGACTAAGAGGGTTTTTGATTCGAATTTAAGCCATGCCACTTTGACCTAATCGCCTATGCCATAATGTATACTATACAGGGTGACTGGTAATTCGACATATTCCTTGAAAGGGGTTATACTAGAGCTAATTTGCAACAATTTATGTCCAGTCAACCAGGGGTCGAAACACGATTTTTTTTTAATTTTTCGAGTTTTTAGTTTGTTTGAAAAAAAATTGCCTTGCAGCCTTAAAGTGCTGATTGTGACAAAAATGTTTGTTTACCATCCAAATGGAAGTACTTTTGTCACAATCACCAGCTTAAGGCAGCAAGGAGATTTTTTTTCATACAAACTAAAAACTCGAATATCTCGGAAACCAGCCAGTGTCGACCCCTGGTTGACTGGATATAAATTGTTGCAAATTAGCTCTAGTATAACCACTTTCAAGGAATAGGTCGAATTACCAGTCACCCTGTTTATATAGTGCAATGTCGAGTACTAGCACGTTTACCTTACTTACATTATATACGAAAGTATAAAACAAGAATCCCCGTTACTGAGAAACAAGTTTGCTTCAGGTGCAGTGCAGTGTATCTTTTAAAATATGCTTCCGCATGAGACGTTGTGACTTTTGCCCTTAAGTTACAACTCTTAATTACTCAGGGTGGTGGACATTTTCAAATCAGCACTATTTAACGACTTGTAGCCTAGTGGGTAGTGACCCAGCCTGCGAAGCGGACGGTCCTGGATTCAAATCTCTGTAAGAGAAAATATTTGTGTAATGAGCGACGACGGGTCAAAAATAAGGTCCAGTATAAGTAATTATATAATCATATAGAAGATGTATTTAATAGATATTTATATTTATTTATTCATAATTGTCAATATTACATGTCAGGAATTTATAAAAAAAAAATTGTAATAATAATATTAGCTTTACACAAAAAGTGTACTTACAAATAATATTTACTAGTTATGATTGCAATAATATTTAAAAATATTCATACAATGTTTACAAATTCGTCGAAGCTATAGAATGTGTGCTCGCGAAGCCATTTTTTTAGTTTTCGTTTGAAAATCAGTAGTGACGGAGCCGACGTGATACATTAAACATTATAGCATATCGACCGAAATGTGTACTTTTGTATGTATACCATTTTTGGAATCTCCATACAACATTTTGAGAAAAATAACTATGCCATGTCCAATAACTCCGTTTCACAGATATGGAGAAGTCATGTGTCGTTTTCCTGTTTTCTTTAAATTGAACGACTTAAAGCTCAATTTAAATGCATAATTGAAGAACTAAGTAAACTGAAGTCAACAATAATAAAAACATACGTAATTGAAGTCCTTATGCCTAATTTGATCATTACTTAGTTACAAATCGTACGAAATGTATTTTCCTCGGAGCCACTTAAAGCGTAACTGATAAATTTTTTGTACCTTATTTCCTTTGATCATCCATTTCTTTGTAAGAAATTTATATTTTTTCTTTTTAGAAGAATTTTAAATCGTCTACCTCCCTTCTCAAATCACCGAGCTGTTATTCCATTCGCTGCATATTTGATTTGATATAAGGAGGTAATGTCCCTGTCACGGTATTTAAAAATCAGTAAAATAAATATTATTTACATTAACCATCAACAAAACATTGGTTCATCATATCAGCCGAAAGACGTCCACTGCTGGACATAGGCCTCCCCCAAAGAGTGCCACAATGGCCGGTCCTGCGCCACCCGCATCCAGCGGGCTCCCGCGACCTTTACCAGGTCATTGGTTGCCGTGATATAAAACTATTTATAATAACAAATAACCAAGTAAAAACGAACGCAAACTTAAAAACTTAAACTATCTCTTAAAAGGCCCCGTGGCATAGTACGAGTATCAAAGATGCTGGCAGCATTACCTCGCTGTTTAACTACCCTATGATAAAAATCAAGAATATCAGCCCTGATGGTGAAAGCCAAATATATGCCATAGGTACAGTGCAATAGTTAAGAGTTCTAACAATCCGAATATATGTGGTATGTTCGGATTGTATTACATCAATTCGCGGCCTCGCTTCCACTTGCCTCCTAACATATCGATATTTTTTTTCAGTTTATATTTATATTATTTATTTAATCGTATGGCATATATTATTTTTGGCCTATTTGAGTTTGTCACTCTTTAGTACCACCCAGACCCAGGGGACACGTGCAGGGTTGTGGTAGGTAGCTCCTGCGGACGCGAGTGACAGTTGTCCCCCCTTTGTCAAGTGAGTGGGCAACTCGACTGTTAGAGGTTCTTAAGCCGCCCCGAAGGCCTCTAACTCGGCTTAACGACTACTGTCATAGACAGCAACCGGGATCAACTGCTTAGCGTGCCTTCCAAAGCACGGAAGCGCTAATTTAATAGTAACCATTGAAACAGACGGTCACCCATCCAAAGACTGAACCCTGCCGTCTTTGCTTGACCTGCGTTATCGTTTCCGATACGCAGGCGCCGCCGGGCTATGAACGCTTCAATGAACATTTTTTTGTATTTATCAAGTTTATAATATAAAATTGATAAATAGAAAAAAAAATTATTTAAACTTTATGGCACATAACAAATAAGTAAAAGCGGTGGACTTAATGCCTCAAATCATTCTCTACCAGTCAACCATAGGGCCAAACAGAGACTTTCAAATGGTGGATGTAAGAGACAAACTAACAAAACAAAAATCCTTAGACACAATAATTAATGTTAAAATCGATAACCATACAAAGGCAACGTTGAAAATTTAATTCTACTCCAAATGAGTTTCCGTGAAATATTAGGGAAATTAATTTGATTTGCTCGTTCCATGAAAAACAAAATTTGTCATTAATTTAAATGAAATATAATTCCTGTTTGAGAGGATTTGATTATTACGTCGTTCCGTTCAACGTCTCAAGGCCTTCAGGTAGCAACGCAGTAATTTTAACAAATTAATACATATAGTTACAAATAATTGCTTATAACACAGGAAACCCGCGATACCTATGTAGCTTACCTCCTTCCTTCCTTCCTCCTTCTCCTTTACCGAAAAGCTAACGGTAAATATGAAACTATATCTACGTGGCAAATGCGCGCTACTCGGCAGCTCTCGGCAGTCGTGACAGATGCACCGCCGTGTTCGCCAAAGTCCGAAGTGTGAGTGCGCCAAATCGGATTTTTGTGCCTGTGGTAACAAATGTTGCTCTAAAAACTGGCTAGGCTGGTTAGAATTTTTTTACAGCTGTCTAGATTTTTACCTGTCATAGATCTCTTTTATATTTAATCTCAACTTGTTTAGATGTTTTTAATGGGTGTGTAATGTTTAGTATAAAAACAATTTATATAATTTAATTTTCTATATAAATTATTATCATAATTTTAACTTGTATAAGTGATTCAGTTGCATAAAAACAAATTGTATAATAACACTTACTTAGCATAATTTCATGAAACATAATGATCAGTTTTCATAATTGGAATATTATGAAAACTGATCATATATATTTTGTTGATAATTTTGTATAAAATTATGATATTCGTTTTTATGCTGTATAAACGTTATAGCAAAAGTTGTTATGTTATATGAGTTTTATATAATTTGCTTACTAAAGTTATGTATTATGATAACAGTTTTTAGGGTAATCGTTGATTATGTGTTTTAAACGTATGTTAGGTCAGTGCGGCCAATTCCGTCTGCGGGGTATTTCCGTACAACGGCTTTTGCGGCAATTCTAACCACAATACGCACTAGCCGACTCGATCGATAAAGCAGCGACTGTATTGGCTACCAACAGTCAAGATTTTAGGGTTCCGTACTCAAAGAGTAAAACGGGACCCTATTACTAAGACTCCGCTGTCCGTCCGTCCGTCTGTCTGTCACCATGCTGTATCTCACTGATACCGTGATAGTTCCAGCTGAAATTTTCACAGATGATGTATTTCTGTTGCCGCTATAACAGCAAATAATTAAAAATTTCTAAAAGAGTCCGACTCGCACTTAACTGGTTTTTTTTTTAAATTACGATCAGAAAATGCGAATTACGGTTTAGTTAGTATGTTTATTACATTGTTCGTTAATCAGACTTATTGGTAGGTTGATCTTTTTTACATTATCGTTACGTGTTGTGAAACTACAGGTTGTTAAAAATGTATAATTCCTCAACTCTCAAGTGGGAAAGAGACATCCGGTATGAATCGTTCAAAACCGTCACATGCCGGAATATACCCATTTCATATATTGCCAACATTTTTTAAATTTACTTTACAGTACGAAACTATGTGTCGATTATATTTTCTAATATTGCAGCGGTGATCGAGGTCTAAGTATCAAAATTCTGTATTTTTATTCTAGAATTGTAAGCTGATTCGATTTGTAAAGGCAAAATAGCACCAGGTCGCACACGTTATCGTTTTAATAAAAAATAGATGTTAGTTTAAATAGAACTTCAATAAAAGGTTTATTACTCCTGATTTTCAAAATTGGCCGGAATAGCCCCAAAAAAATATATTTGGCCATAAAATAAGAAATAAACCTAAAATTTAATTCGCTAAGGTTTAGTTTCGATCAAAAGTACATTTACATTTGCTAACTTGACTTGAAAAGTAACTGCTAGACGGGAACGCCCCAAACCCTGGGGAAAATCCGTCTGCTGACATGTTTTAAAAAAATCATATTTAAATAACCTGAAGTGCTATTAAAGACAAATATCCTCAAAATGTTAAATAAATGCTTAAGCTATTATAAGCATCAAGTTTATTAAAAAGTGTATAATAACATAGTTATGGCCAACCAAATTGAACTTATACAAAAATACGACGGTTTTGCCCTCATTGACCCCTTACATGAAATTATACAAAAAAAAATGAGGATTCAGGTCAGCGGTTCAGCTCCTGTTTTTTAATTTAGGTTAAATACAAAATATTTTAGTTCCATTGTTTACGTATACGTTTATAATAGCGATAATTCACTTCAATACCTACAACAATTCACTCAAACCGACATTTCATTTCACTCGTAAGATCCGAGGAAGACGCTGATCACGCAACCGATTAAATAGGACAGAAGGCTCCACATAGTGGCCGTGTGCCTTTCCCATTTTTGTTCCCACACATTGTTCCTATACAGCGTGTATTTTTAATATTACCTCAAATTGTAACCAGATGTAGGTGTTAGGGCTACGAACCGATATTGCAAAATTTTTTTTCTTAGCTACTAACTTTTTTTTAGGGTTTCGTAGCCAAATGGCAAAAACCGGAACCCTTATAGATTCGTCATGTCTGTCTGTCTGTCTGTCCGTCCGTATGTCACAGCCACTTTTTTCCGAAACTATAAGATTTATACTGTTGAAACTTGGTAAGTAGATGTATTCTGTGAACCGCATTAAGATTTTCACACAAAAATCGATAAAAAAACATTAAGTTTTAGGGGTTCCCCGTACAAAAAACTGAAACTCAAAAAATTTTTTTTCATCAAACCCATACGTGTCGTATCTGTGGATAGGTCTTCAAAATTGATATTAAGGTTTCTTATGTGGGAACACAGTTGTACATAGTTCTCACAACGCTGCAAATTCCTTCCCCCCCGGCGCGGGACGAGGTGGGCTGTGAGCCCACCTAGCGCCCGCAGTTCTTGTAACGATTTTCAAGTGAACACATCGAAATAAATATTATATATAATTGGAGTCAGAGTTTAAATTAACCAGGGTCACCACATAGGATAACCTTGTATCGGTTGCGAATAGAATCGCACAGTGGTGACCCCGACGTGATTTCGAAGAAAGTTACAAGACTCAGGGTCACGAACATGACCAACGGCGTACTCCACGGTGTACCTGGCGCACAAGGAGGACCACAAGGTCAGGCGCAAGGCGGACTTCAGGGTCAACCTACTGCGGCACCCCACAACACCCAGCCTCCTACGCAACCAGAAGCGGAGATGAAGCCAGATATTATGGCAATATCGCTGGCATCAAGGTTACCCGAATTTTGGGTAGATCAGCCGCGAGTGTGGTTCATAAGGATCGAGGCCATACTGGCACCACAGAGGTTAGGGGACGACGCCCGATTTGATCTCGTGGTTGCGAAGCTGCCGAAGGAAGTTATAGTACAGTTTACGGATTTCCTTTCCCGACCGCCGGCAACAGGTAAATTCGCCGCGCTCAAGGCCAAGCTTCTGTCCTTGTATGAAGATACGAGAATTCGGCAAGTAGAGAAATTAATTGGTGACATGGAGCTAGGAGAAATGAAGCCGAGCCAGTTATTGAATCGAATGAAGGACCTGGCTCGTGAAAACTTCCCAGACGAAACTCTACGGATCCTGTGGCAAGGTCGTTTACCAGCCGATGTTCGAGCAGTCCTGGCCGTCGCAGAAACAAGTGACCTCGACCGACTGGCAAGCATCGCGGACAATGTCGTCGAAGCAACGCGTCGTAAATACGTGTCCGAGGTCAGGCAGCCCTACAGTACACCACAGGCTGATAGTACCGCCCCATCCACTTCCAAGGATACTGCCGTTATTCTGGCAGAGATCGCAAAGCTCAGCGTCCGTTTGGCGAATGTGGAGCGGTCAGGAGGGCGACAAGCAAATCGCGGACGTCAAGGACAACGCTACGAGAGGTCAACGTCGCGCACGAGAAATACGTCCCGGAATCGCTCGAAAAGCCGTGCCAAGGACAACCCCAATTGGCTTTGCTTTTATCACTTCCGGTACGCTGAGAAGGCGAAGAAATGCTTTCAACCGTGTGCGTGGGAATCATCCGTTCCGGAAAACTAGGCGCGGTGGTGCGATCTACGGCGGAGGTTTGCACCACATCACTTAGTCGTCGTTTGTGTGTTACGGACAAAGAAAGTGGACTGAGGTTCCTTGTGGACACAGGTGCTGACGTGTCGATTTTGCCTCCCAAAAACAGATTTTATAATCGCGAGTGCACGAAATATAAACTTTACGCCGCGAACGGAAGTGAAATAAAGACTTATGGAACGAAGACCATGGTGTTGGACCTTAATTTGCGTAGACAATATAGATGGGAATTCGTGGTGGCGGAGGTGAAGCAGCCTATTTTAGGAGCCGATTTTCTGGCCCATCATAAGCTGCTCGTTAATTTAAGTGCACGTAGGTTGGTAGATCAGACGACCGACCTCAAGGTCGCTGCTGAAATCGTGAGTATGAACCAACCTTCTATTTTTACTGTTGACGAAAAACATCCCTTCCGCAAGTTGTTGTCCGAGTTCCCTGAAATAACGAAACCGGCTTCGTTCAAAGAGTCGACACCGCATAGCGTGTTACATTACATAGAGACTACGGGGCCGCCGGTTTTTGCACGCGCAAGGCCGCTTGCCCCGGATAGGTATTTCAAGGTCAAAAAAGAGTTCGAATTAATGCAGGAACTAGGTATTTGTAGACCGTCGAAAGGTGCGTGGGCTACTCCATTGCACGTAGTAGTTAAAAAGAACGGGGATATTCGACCTTGTGGAGACTACAGGCGACTTAATGCTATAACTAAGCCTGATAGGTATCCCATTCCTAGATTGCACGACTTTACCTACATTTTGGCGGGAAAAAAAGTTTTTACCAAATTAGACATTAACCGCGCGTACCACTGTATAAGTGTAGCACCGGAGGACATCGAAAAAACTAGTCTGATCACGCCTTTTGGCCTATTCGAATTCCCGAGGATGTCGTTTGGGCTCCGAAATGCTGCCCAGACCTTCCAGCGCTTCATGAGCAATTCGGTACTTCAAGGTCTAGATTTTTTATTTAATTATTTGGATGATGTTATCATAGCTAGCGAAGATTTAGAGCAGCATGAAGGACATCTAGCGCTAGTGTTCGAAAGATTCACAAATTTCGGCATAACGATCAATCTAGACAAGTGCCGCTTTGGACAGCCTTCGGTAGAATTTTTAGGCCATCACGTATCGACGGCAGGTATTAAGCCGCTCGAGGACAAGGTAAGTGCCATAGTCGACTATCCGAAACCGGAAACGATCGAAGGGCTCCGCAGATTTTTAGGAATGCTTAATTTCTATAGGGGCCATATTTCGGATGCAGCCGTGAGACAAGCGGAACTAGATAAGTATTTGGTTAACGCCAAGAAAAGGGACAAGTCCAAGGTCGCGTGGACGGCAAAGGCGGAAGAAGCATTTGCGCAGTGTAAGGCAGGCCTTCAACAGGCCGCTACACTCGCACATCCAAGACCTGACGCCGTGTTAGCCCTTATGTGTGACGCAAGTGACACGGCTGTGGGCAGTACGCTTCAACAAAAGGTAAATAACACTTGGGAACCCTTAGGCTTTTTCTCAAAAAAATTGTCTCCGGCTCAGGTTAAGTACAGCACCTACGATCGTGAGCTTCTTGCACTATATTTGTCCATTAGATATTTTCGGAAGTCGTTCGAAGGTCGACAGTTGACCTTGTATACCGATCATAAGCCCTTATGTACGGTGTTCAACAAGATAGGCGACGATAACAAGGAAAGCCCTAGACGTGCAAGGCAACTCTTGTTTATTAGTGAGTTTACGACCGACTTACGGCACATTAGCGGAAAAGATAATATAGTCGCAGATACGCTTTCACGGGTAGAAGTTATAGAATGTCCTACTTTAATAAATTTGTCAGAGTTAGCCAGTGCTCAACATAAAGACGAATATGCATTACGAATGTCGCATTCGGATCATATAAATAACACGAGCAAATTGCAACTTAAGCTTATAACGATACCTACTTGCAATAGAGCTATACTATGCGAAACGTCGACACGCGAGGTTCGACCTTATTTACCTTTAGAATTTCGTCGTAAGGTATTCGATAGTATACATTCGTTGAGTCATCCCGGTATCAGGACAACTAGGAAAATGGTTAGTAAACATTATTTTTGGCCCGATATGAACAAGGATGTAGGCAACTGGGCACGGACGTGTATTCCATGCCAAAAGGCGAAGGTCAATCGGCATACTGTGTCTGATCTAGGTACGTTTCCAGATGCAGCCGCCTTCCAGCACATACATACCGATATTGTCGGACCCTTGCCAACAACTTCTAATGGGGATAGGTACCTGCTAACCATCATAGATAGGTATACACGATGGCCGGAAGCATTTCCGATAACTGAAATAACCGCTGAAATCATAGCTAAGTCTATTTACGAAGGATGGATTGTTCGCTACGGTTGTCCGATAAGGCTAACTAGCGATCAAGGACGTCAGTTCGAAAGTCGGTTGTTTGTGGAGCTTATGAAGTTGTTGGGGGTGAACAAAATTAGGACCACACCCTACCATCCAAGTTCTAATGGAAAAATTGAGAGATTCCATCGTGGACTTAAGGCCGCACTTATGGCAAAACTCGGCAATGGTACCTCTTGGGTAGATCTCTTGCCCAGCGTAATGCTCGGACTACGCACCGCGGGTAGAAGTGATAGTGGCATAAGCGCAGCGGAAATGACATTCGGTCGCACGCTTCGACTGCCAGGAGCGTTCTACGAAACGCCGCCAGAAAGAGACCCTATCGATCCTTACAGCATAGTAGAGAGAATTAGAGATAATATTAATAGCCTGAAGCCCGCGCCGAAAAGAGAATATAGAACTAGATCAATTTTTATACACGAGGAGTTATTAAGTTGTACACATGTTTTTGTTCGAGACGATACTGTTCGTAGATCTTTAAAACCACCTTACGATGGACCCTACAGGGTCATCGAGAGAGGTGCTAAGGTGTTTTTAATCCAACTCCCCGGTAGGCAATCCCACATCTCGATCGATAGATTAAAACCAGCGTTTTTACTCAATGCAAACGCGGACAATAGCGATACGCCAGCGCGTGATAGAGTAGGAAACCAGGGTACGTCTCAGGATGTGGGGGATCAGGAATCGCCATCCGCGACACCATCACCCGCACCTGCACCGGTAACTCGGACCACGCGCACCGGAAGGGTTGTAAAGAGGCCAGTTAGGTTTTTGATCGATGAATAAACATAACATTCGTTGTACACAGTCTCATAGCACAACGGTAGCGCAACTAATACGTGTCAGTATACTTCCGCAGGGAAGTCAGTTATTGTTTTGCGCAGAAGGTTGGTAATACAGGTCTACTATTAAGCATGAATAATTGTCAAGGTCGTCAATAATATATTGTGTGTGTGTTATATTACTGTGTCGGAAGGATAACTTAGGCAATCTTTTGAAAAAAGAACTAAGTCGTCCTTACTGAATAATATTAGTGACCGTGTTAGGCTATTCTTGGTATTAAATTACTATGTGTGTTTCAGTTCAACGAGTTGTAAAAATGTTAGCAACATGGCACTGCGTTGCATTACTGCTCTTGTATCATACGGTATGGCCAAACCGAGATGCAATGTCAGTAATTGTAACCATCTGACCGTGATTAATAATTATTTACGATTAACAATATAGCTTAGGTTGCAACCTAGTAAGTTTGTAGTACTTTAGACTTAACCTACTTTTAATGATGAGATTTTAGGGTAATATCGATTTGTATTGTTGTCGAATGAGCAGATTTTATAATATATAATACAGCGGTAGCGACGCTGCGTAACCAGTAATCTCGAAGTTCAGCGGAAACACCGCGAGTGTATTTATATTTTATTTTATCTTGCATCAGTTTAAGTTTTCACCATTTGTATAGTGTGCAAAATGGGATCGGGTTCAAGTAAAGATGATAGTTCCCAAAACAGTAACATCGCCATCGCCCAGGTGCAGTCGCACTCCGGGCAAGTTGAAGCTAAACTACATTACATCGGAATAGGACTGCTAGTTGTCGGAGTGGTCCTATTGATCACATTTATGTACGTGCTGCGCGCCAAATGCAAGCGCCATGTTAACAGCTGGTTACGTAAAACAGTCGAATCGCTGCCGCCGCCTACTGCCATCCGAGTCAACAATGTGCAGCCGCAGCAAATGCAAGCTGCACCGTCAGTGTATTAGTGATTAACAAGTGTATGACTAGATTAAGTGATGTTGTGTAAGGTAAAGGTCCCAAATGAGAGACCAATGTATTGTTTTTAATTTTTATTTTATTATTTTTTTTTTGGAAAAGGGGGGGAATACTGTGGGAACACAGTTGTACATAGTTCTCACAACGCTGCAAATTCCTTCCCCCCCGGCGCGGGACGAGGTGGGCTGTGAGCCCACCTAGCGCCCGCAGTTCTTGTAACGATTTTCAAGTGAACACATCGAAATAAATATTATATATAATTGGAGTCAGAGTTTAAATTAACCAGGGTCACCACATAGGATAACCTTGTATCGGTTGCGAATAGAATCGCACACTTATATCTTTTTTTTTCTAAACTGAATAGTTTACGCGAGAGACACTTCCAAAGTGGTAAAATGTGTGCCCCCCCCCTCCTGTAACTTCTAAAATAAGAGAATGATAAAACTAAAAAAAAAAATATGATGTACATTACCATGCAAACTTCCACCGAAAATTGGTTTGAACGAGATCTAGTCAGTAGTTTTTTTTAATACCTACGTCATAAATCGTAAACCGCAATTTATTTTACGGAACCCTACATGTGCGAGTCCGACTCGCACTTGGCCGCTTTTTTTCCTTATTAAATAATTCAGCACGCAATGTATCACTACATTGTCTTGCTGATGTGACGTCAACTGTCACATTAAGTAACCCGCTTCTTCCATGTGTCAAATGACTAAATGAGTGTAAGCCTTAGAATAATAACGCATAGAAACGCAGTTCACGCGCAACGGTGAGGCCACCAAAAGTAGGACATAAATGGCCCAGTACGCCGATCGGTGGAACAAAATTCGGCGCGTGTGAATACGAGTTGATCACAACTACATGAATCCATTTTATGCCTCACGCTTGGCGCGTCGGCCGTATGAAACTATCCTTCTGGGCGTTATTATTCTTAGGTGTAAGCATTACATTGCTGCTCGATACATTTTTAAAAAATAATTACGCTTTGGTAGTTAAGACTAACTTACAATTTTATTACAATATTGGTTCATAGTATTAAAAACTATGTACTTATGGTTACAATTTGAGGTAATATTAAACATACAGGCTTTGTTTTACTACTTTTAGCTATATTATCTACTGTGGTTGCAACCTAACTTTATCAAACTACCCCGAGACCTGTTGAAATTAGGACTTCCATTATAAAAACATTTCTAAGACTTGGTCTGAGCCTAGTGAAATTCGGAAAGTCCAACTTTTAATGGACTTCACTAAGTAGGCTCACAGTGGTTAAGCCATAAATTCCTTGAAGGGTCGAATTCGCGTTTCATTTGCCATGCAATATTCTGGAAGACCTGGAAGTGAATCGAAAACAGTTTGCGTTTCCAAAACATAATACTTTATGATATAATATTGTGCCTCGAGGAAGAACAAGGGAGAACGTTTTTAGTTCATTTAAAAAAGTGAAGTTTTCAAAGTGAATTAGGTCTTTACTAATTCACTTTGAAAACATAAGCAAATCAAAACAATCCAACTAACTCGAAAAAAAATCGGCTATATAATTTGCACTCCAGCAAACTCAATTTACGCACATACACTTAAAGAAGTAGAGCTGGGCCATAATATTTGAGTATCTACCTCATGTATTATGTACTTACGCCGGGCAGAAAGTGCTCCATTGCTCCATCATAATTTTTACGACTCCTAATAAAAGACAACTCTTTGTCTAAATCACCCTTTTATGATACTCATCTTATTAACAGATATAAGTACGTCAGTATAACAAGTTAAGGTACCTCATGGACTTTAGAAGTAAAAGAAAACAAGGATTCCATTTTTAAGTTGAAACCATAGTCTACAAATAATAATAATAATTGGCGTAGGGATGTGACGGCCCCATCGCCCACCAGATTTCTGGTGCAATCAGTCAACGTAAGGCAGCTTGTGGCGGGCTGTTAGGGAGTAGCGACCCTACGTACCTGAGTGCTCCTGGGGGTGTCCTGTGGTCAGGCTGAGCCGATCGGGTGGTTGGTTGGACAGGCCCCCCCACCTCTGGCTTGCCTTAACTGGCTGTCCAGAGTGGAGTCGCAAGAGCTGTTGCTCGAGGGTAGATGTGGACACCTAAGTGGCGAGTTGGCTATATGTTTAAAGTCCAGTGCCACCTCTCTACCCCCCCAGCCTCTCTGACTGGTGTTGCCCTTAGGCCATTTTTTAATGTCGCTATTAATAGGGGCCCATCTAGCAGTTGGCGAGTCACCGTCTGCCAGAGATAAAAAATTAGACAGTTTATTAGGCAGGCGTCCGATGTTTCACCCAATAGCCCAGCCACTAGTCCATCATTTTCACCCAATAACCCGTTTTCTTTAGATTCCATCAACCAGCAATAGTCCCTATACACCCCAGCGGGTGCTGTCTCTGTGTGCGTCCCATGACACGGGCAGGGACAGCATCCGCCCGGTGTACTCCTTGCATTTCATTAAATTGTCAAAAGGGCCTCTACGTGTTGGCTCAGTTGGTACTTTGTAGGTACCTAGCCCCACGCACGCCTCCCAAAGGTCCGGGACATCATTGTCCCGTGAGCGGGAAAGACATACTAATAAATAATTGGCGTAGGGATGTGACGGCCCCATCGCCCACCAGATTTCTGGTGCAATCAGTCAACGTAAGGCAGCTTGTGGCGGGCTGTTAGGGATTAGGGAGTAGCGACCCTACGTACCTGAGTGCTCCTGGGGGTGTCCTGTGGTCAGGCTGAGCCGATTGGGTGGTTGGTTGGACAGGCCCCCCACCTCTGGCTTGCCTTAACTGGCTGTCCAGAGTGGAGTCGCAAGAGCTGTTGCTCGAGGGTAGATGTGGACACCTAAGTGGCGAGTTGGCTATATGTTTAAAGTCCAGTGCCACCTCACTACCCCCCCCAGCCTCTCTGACTGGTGTTGCCCTTAGGCCATTTTTTAATGTCGCTATTAATAGGGGCCCATCTAGCAGTTGGCGAGTCACCGTCTGCCAGAGATAAAAAATGAGACAGTTTATTGGGCAGGTGCGATGCAATAAAATAATTCTCTTTACGTTCCCTATAATTGACTTGGAAGTATCCTTTTTCGGGCGCAGCATCTCGAGGCGGCCTGAAATGGGATTTCATACAACTTTTCAGGCCTAGGCCTGCAAAGTTACTTTTTAAATTTCATTCCACTATTTGTGGCACAGCATCACGGCATTCAGCCATGAAAATTAGTTTGATTTGAGGATTTTTATTTATTTATTTGCATGTTTGAGAAAAGCGCTATACATGTCTCGGCGTGAAAACGGATTCCCGGCCTCGTATCTCTATCTGGCCTCGCTACGCTCGGCCGTCTATACCTACTTGGCCGGAAATCGGTGTTTTCCCGGCCTCTGATGTAATGTACTTGTACTATATAACGGTATAGTGCGTCCGGAGAAAACTGACAACTCGCTCACAATAAAATGTCTGAGTCCACGAAATATGTCTAGTAAACGAAATAAGTTATTACTTTACTTTACGTCATACCTGGCCATAAAGTAGGAATTACCGCACGCTATGCGTGCCGAAAACCCCACTTCCTGGCTAGATAGAGAGGTAACATTTTGTACTCACCACGGGCGGTAATAAAGAAAGCCTCAGAGCGCATATTTATCGCCCTTGCCTTCGGCTCGGGCGACAAATACCTGCGATCTGAGACATTCTTTGTTTAACCGCCCTAGGTAAGTAATGTACTATTATTGTACAGTATGGACATAGTTCGACTCTCAGAAAAGGACTAAGATAAAAAGGTATATAACCCCATGGTGATGACGTGGGCGAGGAATATTGCACGTAGAACCGATGGACGTTGGGGCAAAAAGGTTCTCGAGTGGCAACCACGTAACCCGCAGGCGCAGCGTGTGTAGACCCCCCACAGGGTGGACTGATGACCTGGTAAAGGTCGCAGGAGTCCGCTGGATGCGGCACAGGACTCGGCTTTGTGGCACTCTCTGGGGGAGGCCTTTGACCAGCAGTGAACGTCTTTCGGCTGATATGATGATGTTGGTTATGAACTTAATGTATTAGAATACATTTTTTAGTTAAAAATAAATAAATCATATCGTTTTAAACAGATTATAATAAATACTCACACTTAGGAACCCGTGTCTAACAAACAACAAAGCTCCTAGTCGTTACAAAGCAAAATTAGTGAATACTTCCAGTCAAAGTTCCGCACGGAAGCAAATCTATTGTTTACTATGTCCTTTCACGTCCATTGAAGTGCAAACGAAATTCAACCTTAAACGAAATACTATAAGCCTGATTATGAATAGAAACAGTAGCGGTCCGCGCTTTCCACCAATCCATCCATTGTTCAAGCAATAATCAACTCTAATTGAATTCAAATAAGATTGATTAGAGAAGTATGTACTAAGTGAAAGTGATAAATTTGGAACTTATCATCGTATAAGCAATTATAGACTCTAAATGAATGTGTATAAGATTGGTAACTGCATGATGATAGTAGTAGGAAGTTTGTTCTCGTAAACTAAACCAGTGTACGCTTGTTAATTCTGACTGGAAACTTTGATATTCGAACTATTCTAATTGAGTATTGAATTTGCAATCCTGATAATTATCGTTGTGTGCAAATATGATTGTTGTTTTATTTGCTTTTTTACCTTTATTATTAGGTATTTTTAGGGTTCCGTAGCCAAAAGGCAAAAAACGGAACCCTTATAGATTCGTCATGTCTGTCTGTCTGTCAGTCCGTCCGTATGTCACAGCCATTTTTTTCCGAAACCATAGGAGCTATACTGTTGAAACTTGGTACTTATACACAAAACTGAAACTCAAAAAAGTCACTTTTTTCGGAAACTATACGAACTATACTGTTGAAACTTGGTGAGTAGATGTATCCTGTGAACCGCATTAAGATTCTCATACAAAAATAGAAAAAAAAAAACAATAAATTTGGGGGTTCCACATACTTAGAACTGAAACTCAAAAAAATATGTGATGTACATTACCATGCAAACTCCCACCGAAAATTGGTTTAAACGAGATCTAGCAAGATTTTTTTTTTAATTCGTTATAAATGTGTGTATAAAATCGATAATGGTAGTAGGTGAAGTTTGTTCCAGTTAAAATGACGAAAATGCTTTCAAACATCTCATTGTTGCTAAATATGAAATGAAAAGGTAAGAAAGAGACGTGATAAAACTGACTGAAGTGTGGCACGAGTAATAGAGTTGCTAATAAATATTTTGTTTGTTTTTGTATGTTAAGGTGGTTTGGGCATGTAGAGAGGATGGATGAAAGAAGATTAACGAAGAGAATGTATAAAAAAAGAGTGGAAGAGCAAGCTGGAAGGGAAGACCTAGGCGAACTTTCTCCGATCAAATCGGAGAAATCTTACAAAAAAGTACCCTAAACCGACGAACATTTTTTTTTTTATGTTCTTTGCTTATCGGCAATCAGTCCGAAGACTATAAGTCGATGTGTGGATTAGTACAATCTGGCGTGTTGAGTGTGCTCTCCAGCGAGAGCATCTCCTCGTTTTTGAAGTCTGAGGCTACTCTCTATTTTGTAGCTCCAGGATGTTGTGTCGTTTCAGTCGTCTTATGTGGTTCTGGACGGTCAGCTGTTGTGCTAGTTTATTGGGATGGTTGATTAGACGCTGCTTGTATTTTATGGAAATGTCTCGGAGTTCTTCCTTCACTGTGCCTATTGATAGGTGTTCATGCAGTTCACTGTTAGTAATATACCATGGTACGTTCGCTATTGATCTCAGGATCTTATTCTGTAATATTTGTATGATGTTAATGTTTGAGTCGCTAGCGCTGCCCCACAATTGCACGCCATACATCCATATCGGTTTTAGTACAACCTTATAGATTAGTAGTTTGTTGTCCATTGACAATCTAGCATTTCTTCCCAACATCCAGTATAAGTTTTGTGTTTGAATCCGATTTCGTCCCTTTTGTTCTTTATATGGTTTTTCCAGGTCATGCGTCGATCGAAACCGACGAACATGTATGAGAAATGTTATGAAAGTGAGTGAAGCGAAAGTGGTTTGTCAGGATCGCAGCATATGGAGATCCGTGATCTCTGCCTACCACTCTGGGAAAGAGGCGTGATTATATGTATGTATATGCATATTATTGGTTTGGAGCTACGATATCCTAAGGGTTCAAGCATACGGCTGTTAAACGGCGGTCGTAAGGTCGTACCAATGAGTTTTTTTTTTATTATTTTACTATTAATTTTTAGGGTTCCGTACCAAAAAGGTAAAAAAGGAACCCTTCTGGTGCAGTCTGTTCGTCTGTCCGTACTCTGTCCGTCCATCTGTCACAACGTTAAATATCTCAGGAACTACTCAAGCTATCAATTCAAAATTTGGAACAACTGTTAAGAAGGTTAAGAAAATGAAAAATTTACATATACATTTTTGTTTTCTGTGTAAATGACGAATATGACGGTGTTTAAAAAATCAAAGTCTAGTAAATAGATCAAGTGGGGTATCATTATTAGGCTTGAGTTGCACTTTCTAAAACCGTTTTTAATTTTTTTCTACAGTGGTTAAACTTTGATTTACTAAGGAAAATATCAGATTATCTTTAAAGTCCCTTCTTTCAAAAAAAAACTAAATAATCGAAATCGGTACTTGTGATAAAAAGCTATCGCTGATAAACAAACATACTAGGTTGTCAGTTCTTAGTACCAAAATGCAGATGGCGCTTTGCAACGGTAACTTCTATTATGTGCCGTTTAAGATTCTTCAAAAATGAATGGGGTCCTGACATGACGGGTATGGTGTATGAAAGTTTGTACGGAACCCTCGGTGCGCGAGTCAGACTCATACTTGACCGGTTTTTTTGATGAAAGAAAACTTCGTGAGGAAATAATACCTACAAAGGTGTATGTGAAGTCCCCAACCGGCACTGGGCCAGCGTGCGGACTACTGCCCGTTCCCTCTCATTCATGAGAGGAAGCCTGTGCCCAGCAGTGGGACGTATATAGGCTGTTTTTTTTGTAGAAGTATGTATAAACATACTTCGACTAGTAAAGTAACTAGTCGAAGTACTGTACTTAGACTAAGATACCCACACTACAAGCTTTACTTCACTTTAGTACACCCAGTAAAAAATATCTAAGATTTTCCCAAATAAATATTTATTTACTGGCTCTATTTATGCGTTAGACTGTGATGTGCCAAGTCCGGATCTCAGATTAGCGACTTTATTCAACGGCCATTAAATTTTCGTTTACGTCCGTACATGCTTGCAAAAGGTACAGTAGGCCACCGTTCATTTGTGCTGTTCAAAGGCGTTAAGGATTAAATCACGTTTTTCGTACTTTTTTCCGTGTACCGCGTATGATAAACGGAAACATACATCAAAATCGCCTAGGAAACAGAATGTCAATAATAAGTCATAGGCAAAACCAGTGACTGTGCTACTTTATGGGTACCAGGACATTCCGACATTGTAGGCAATTAAAAAGCAGATGAACTTGCAAGGCAGGGCGAAGACACGGCCATGGTCGGCCCGCGGAACCGTTATGTGGTATCACAAAACAGAAAGCATATTCTTTGCTAAACAACGTAGAAAAATCAGAGGCAATCAAGCTGTAGAAGTTCACCAAATTACAGAAGCAGGCTAAATCCCTGGTCAAAGGGTTCAATAGTAAGCTGTCTTAAGAGCTTTTACTCAAAAGGCACAAAAACTGCGTATTGACAAGAATTCTGACTGGACACAGGACACTGCATATTGAACAAACACCTGTTTCAAATGGGTATGAAGCAAGACGCAACTTGCAGGTTCTGCCAGGAGACAGAGGAGACAGCAATACACATTCTTTGCTCCTGCGGACCACTCATGCACAAAAGAAGTACCTACCTAGGGCGGCACATCGTGCACCTAGAAGAGGTACAACATATCACCGCCCAAAGAATCTGGAATTTCCTGGAGGCAACGGGCCTTAACGGTGAAATCAAGGCCCACAAACCAAAATAATAATAATATTTTATTTAGTCGGATTATATGTTCGGGAACGGGCTCGAACATATAACCCAACTACAAAAGTGTTCGGTACGGTCACTTATTTTGCCTGGCTGGGCTGGACTCGTCACGGTTCTGGTGTACTGTGTGAATCGGAACACCTTCTTTACGCAACTAACGTTTGGCAAACTGATTCATTTCGCAACTTTTCATTTCCCAAACTCTGAAACTGTAAATATTTCAGGATTTATTTCAGGGCCATCGTGTAGAACCATATAGGTTAGGTTAGGTTAGTTTATACAAATCCTGAAATATTTAACAGTTTCAGAGTATGGGAAATGAAAAGTTGCGAAATGAATCAGTTAGCCAAACGGTAGTTGCGAAAAGGAGGTGTTCCGTGAGAATGATAGCCCTGCCAACGGCGATAGATACGATAGTAGAATCATAGAATGTAGCCGTGGGCATCATGCCAAACAGTTGTTCAGAGCACTCTCATAGGTGATTCACACGGTTCACTAATGTTTCCCAACCTAACGTCTGGCAACCTGATTAATTTCGCAACTTTTCATTTCCCAACCTCTTAATATTTTAAAACTGTTAAATATTTCAGGATTTTTATAAACTAACCTAACCTAACCTAAAGTGTTGTACACGATGGCCCTGAAATAAATCCTGAAATATTTACAGTTTCAGAGTTTGGGAAATGAAAAGTTACGAAATGAATCAGTTTGCCAAACGTTAGTTGCGAAAAGAAGGTTTTCCGAACCATTATCACACCTCGGAACCGAATTGCTCGTGCACAGCACGGTTCCAGAGGATTTTCCTCCCGCAAAGGCTCTGGCTGTGGAATGAATTCCATGGTGATTTTCCCGAGGATACAGTATGGTTTTTTGGCCTAAAACTGCTAAAGTTTGGTGCCATATATATCGAAAGCTGTGAGTTTTAAAGTAAATATGGGGTACTATTTCGGTTAATCTTGTTGTTGTTAATACGGTAAGCCATAAAAACACGAAAAAACGGACAGTAACAGATCGAAGGTCATTGGGAGCTGTGAGCCCCTTAACCCTACGCAATTAAGTCCCGTTTAGTAAAATATTTGATATTTAGGTTCCAGAATTCTACCCTATCCTTCTGTTTCTGTGCTAATTTAGTTTTAGTGTCTCATAAAAGGAATTTAAGAGCAAGCAACGCGATAGAAGGTGATCGCTTTGTCAATCTACAGCAGGTTTACGGCCTTTAATAAATTTTAAAGATAGGCACGTCCCGGCTTTTCTGATGTTACTTTATCTTAGTACGATTACTTTATCATCCATCATTTTCATGGTTGTACTTTAACACATTCACTGTAAAGATCCCGCGGTTTTCCCGTATGTAGCGAAAAGCGACTACTGTGTAGGCGCCCGATAGGCGGGTTCCTGGCGGTGAAGATGTTAAAGGAGCATGGGGTCCATTGTCAAACAATATCTACATTAATGTGTAAAAAGCCGTGTTATAATTATAACATACATGGCTACGAGTATGAACCAGCATTACACAAAGATCTCGATTTAAAAAAATCGCACTTAAATCAGTTTATCGTGCGATGAACACACACAACAACACACAGACACATCTATACGTGTTATCTACATACATTTTGTGAGGGTTAAAAAGATACGCAATCAATCTGCTAGACGTCTGCGGTTTTTCTCTTGTCAGGCAGCTGCTACTCAGAAGCACTTGGTTCGATTATTTTTGTTCGAATATTACGTCTACCCATATTTTAACCCCCGATGCAAAAATTAGCGTTGTTAAAAGTTTGACGTGTCTGTGTGTCTGGGTGTCTGTGTGTCTATCTGTGGCATAGTAGCTCCTAAACGGATGTACCAAATTGAATGCAGTTTTTCTTGTCCAAAAGCTGACGTCATTGAGATGTTTCTTAGTTACGTTTCAACAAAATCGGTTTAGTCTATTTTGAGATATTGAACTTGGAAATGAAAATATCGGTTGGCTTAATTATATTATGAAATTGGTACTTGCGGAATCGATGCCCGTTTTTCGCTCGAACGGTGGAAGTCAGAAATCATGTACAGGTTCAAAGAAGTAAGACTTCTATTTCGGCCTTCAGAATTGAAATCTCACTTTAGCGAAAAGGTCTGTGTCAGCTAGTCTACTCCAACATAGCTAGCATGATCGTTTTTATGTCGGTCGTAAAGCATTCGTTCCTCACTAGCAAGCATGAAGTGCGAGCATAGCTAGGCAGACCAGACCATAACACCTGGTACTTTTCTGGGTCTTTGAGTAGAAACATTATTTAAAAACTCCGCGAATTTGGAGGAAAACCAAGAACAGTCTGCGTGTGCTACCATAAACTTTTATACCGGCTGTAAAATAAACGGTTCTATCTTTCTGCACCTGGAGCAACGCCAATTTTTTCCTCATTTCAAGAAAATGGTTAAATTTTTCCTTAAGATGTTTAGTTATATTAAATGAGTTATAAAATTTAATAGTTATAGTTATGCCTTAGAGACTTATTAAACACAAGAGATAACATACATACATATGTACCTTTAACATGCCAGGGACTCAACACATGTTGTAATTCGAATATTCTGATACTTTGCCAACGCAACAGCAACGCAAATGCGTTTATTTGGCAATTAAATTGCGAGTAGTGAACCCTCAAACATAACCAGATTATATATAAACAAACATATATTTCAAGGGATATGCAGTCATAAAACAAAATTAAAAAGAGCTAGTTATGAAAATCTGAACGGTGGCAAGTTATTTGCACTCTATGTTAGCCTTCTGCATAAAACCACAATATATTTCATGGAATCTTCAATAAAGCCCCTTTGTGAGTAAAAGGTGCAAACCTCAAAATTTCAATAAAAAGTGTGTGTGTGTGTGTTATGAAAACCTTCTTTTCTTTCCTTTTACCTAAAAAGGAAAACGTAGTGAAAAGGATGTACGTTTCAGGCGTACCCTTTGATCTTCGGTGATCAATGAAACTGAGTTCATTTGAAAAAAATTGTGCTTCGTAAAGGCTAAAAGGGTATCCTTTTTCAAATATCCAGGTGATGTAATGAAGATTCAGCGAATCTTTTATCACTCCACTTAGGGCTGTTACATCGGTCGGGGTTCCGTGGAGTGCGTAATTTTAAAATTAAAATTAAGTAAACGTTATAATTTACTTTAAAAACAAAGTTTTAACCGACTTCAAATCAGTAGCCAAATTGCTTCAAGTTTGCCTATAAAATTCGAAGAGTTCCCTCGATTTCTCCAGGATCCCATCATCAAAACTGGATTTTGGTGACAACGGGACTAATCTGAAAGTATATGCTTTCAAACAAAGATTTTTTTTTTCAATCGAGTAACAAAAACACAAAAAAAAACGACATTCTGACAAATTGAGATTCTCCTCCTTGTTTGAAGTCAGTTAAAAATATAATAAAATGGGGATATCGCTCGACACCGTGCGCGTGCAAGCGCGCTAGCATCGCGAGTGCTCAAGATTAAGGCCCACGTATTGGGTCGAAACTAGTCGAAACATATCAAGCGATATTCGAACTCAAAGACGTTACTGACCCGTTTCATTATATTTTAATATGTCTGAGTAAGACACACGGCTTCTTTCTATACATATAAAATTAAAGTTGAAGATGTGTATGTCTTTGGGTGTCCAACAAATACAAAATGCCTAACCTATGGCACCGTCTACCAAGTACTTCTGGCCATTTCAGGACTGACAGACTTAGGTTTACTCGCTCTACGATTAAAGGGCTAAATGATGCCACATGTGTCGTGGTGTTGTCACATGAATATAAGTACCTACCCTTAAAATTCGACCGGGAAGATTTGTATGTGAAGGATTTTTCAACTTTCGGCCAGTTTTAGGTGCGATAGTCTTCTAAATCTTGCTCAGCACAACTTTCTCGACCTACTGCCATGCATTTTATCGTGTTGTCATGACACGTAGATGTATTGGGAGTTTCTTCCGGTAATGTAACTTTATTAAGTACATGTATGGAGAAATTGGAGAAGAATGACCGAGAATCGGCCGCCGCATTGAGATGATCCGAGAGCTCCGCTCTCAGACTCAATAGTATCTAAGGGCGGAATTACTCTTTTAAATTGATATATGTTAGCGTTGTGGGTTTCAGCTCCAAATATGAAGGGATTGAAGCTTTCATTCGTTATCATCCTGTTAATTATGTATGTAAATAAGTTAGATATAAATTGCGTTAGATGCTATTCTAGGCTAAAATCAAGACTACAATTAAAAGTGTAGAAAACTCGCGTTTCGTCCAAAATAATTGGTTTAAAACATACTTCAGCATACTAATTCAGTATTGTTGGATTAGTGTATCATTTAATGTGTGCTAGATCTAGATTTATGGATTCATAAATTAGACTACTTAGGTTAATTGCAGGAATGGATCGCTGGCCAGCAAGAAAACGCGTGGACGGACGCGCGAGCTGCAGAGACATTCTACCCGCGAAGTCGAGAAAAGTGCTTATCGATCGGCACGGTGGGGCGAGGAACGCTCCCTGGAAAATGGGCCTTATACCCTTTTGTTAAGGTATATTTTCAGATGAGGAGTCGGATTAGTGGCGTGATCGTGTTAGTGTTGGCTATAAATACCCCGGCGGGCCGAGGAGCGTTTCACTTTTCTATGGGACGTCGAAGCGAGATCACGCTGCAGAAGGCAAAGGCGGCCAGGCTAGGCTGACCTCTGGGCGCGTACTACTTCGAGGCGGAACAAGGCTGGTCACCGCTGGGCTGCATTACGGCTGTTGCTGAGAGGAATTAGAGTTTGGTAAGGTCGCAAATGCCTTTGCGATCGTCTGGTGAGATTGAATATTTTATTTTAAAGTGTGACTAATCGTAGTGAATTCTAGAATTTCTTAGGGAGTAATTATCTGGTGCGCGCATTGTCTTGAATTGAGTGATTAATATTTAGGCAATATCTTTCTGTTCACGAACTAATATGATCTTATATTATCACGTGTGTATTTTTAATATGTGACGGAATAATAGGTTTATCACCTAATAAATGCGCTTAAGACATCACCATATTAGGATTCCGTATACTCCCATGAAGTGAAGTGAACACTTATCTTAGTCTAGTCATTGCAATCGACGACTATTTATAGTACATGAATGTTCGCTAAGGAACGGTCCAATGGTAAATAATTCCTAATTGTATACCAGTATCTAGTGGTTAGTTGTAGGTACAAATGAGGGAAATCTTTATTAAAATATGTGCTAATATTATGTTGTAATTTATTTATGGCGGAGGAGCTGGCTTGTTACGAGCGTCGAGGGAGATCAGAAGGGGCAGGAGCCCTGGGAACCAGAGAGGCGTTGGGTACGTGTCCCACTATTAAGAAATTAAAATCTGGTGAGTGACCTTTATAATCACTGTATTGAATGATTCTGAAACTTATTAATTTGTTTTTGGGCTATTATCTAACCATTTCAACGTTATCATACTTGTATTTGTGTATCGAAATCTAGTTCTACTGTATATAGTTTGGGGAATATGCTAGATAAAGTACGAGCGGTTTATGTATAGGTTATGAACAGATCTAGGTCATTGGTCAAATAACTGACGATATTACAGAAATGTTGTTTTGTTCTACATATATATTACTAGTTGTTTTGTCACTGCGATATGATTGGGTTCTGTGCGCCCTTACGAGATAAAGTGATCAATTATTATACGACAACCTAGCTATAGCAATTGACTCGGTCCGTGGTACGTGTTGTAATATGAGAATAAATTGTTAAGGCGCGGATAAGCGACTAATGTTACTACAAGTACATCTTAGACCCGGTGGTTAATTATCGATATGGTTGAGGGATTCCTTAATAGGTGAACGTAGCTGAGTAATTTAATAATGTACACCTATGATTGAGTGCTCGGTGTCGCTGACTCTTGTCACCCAGAGCACATTGAGGACCTTGATTACGTCAAGAAGAGGTGTGCTCGCACCGGTGTTGATGGACTATCGTCCCTTGGACATACTTAAGACCTCGACTGTGTCGAGAGAAGTATGACTGCACTTTATGCGCTCTTCATGGATGTGTAGGCGGAGCGAGTGGCTGAGGGTCCTCAATCTTGCAAATTGGGGATCTTCCCCGGTCAAGCTTCCGTCTTAGTCTTAACAAACCTCTTAATAAGGGGTGCGGTTGCGTTAATCTATGAAGGAATCAAATATACCTATAGGTATGCCGTGTGGGATTCCTTAGCCGAATGAATGTAGCAAGGTAATTTAGTTCATGTACGCCGGTGATCGCGTCGCTTGGTGTCAGGACTCTTGTTCTCAGGGCACATTGACGACCTTGGCCAATGAGGATTCGCTCGTAAGAGGTTCCTTAGTCAAGTGAGATGTGACCGCACCTTAAGCACCGTCATGGATGTGTCATCGATTAGGCAAAGGTATTTAGAGTTCCCAATCTTGCAAATTGGGAGTTCTCAGTAGCTGAGCTATCGATTTGGTTTAGTCAAAGGCCTCTTATCTAGAGGCCTTTGTTATATTGATTTTGCGAGGGAATCCAACACTTTCACTCTTAATATCAGTAATATTTAAGTAGGTATCTTCTTAGGTGGGGTCGTTATTATCGGGATCTCAACAAAAGTATCGCGGTGGGTTGGTAATTAATTATCATTCGTCAGTTCAACTGTGCATTGTCGTATATTTAACATTGTTCCGACTATAAAGTGCCTTTGAGTTGATTGGGTGAGATTGGTTGCTAAGACACTGTGTTACATCCATTGAGATATTTTGGGGATGAATTGTATTATAAATTGCTTAGGAAAAGTCAGTACTAATTGGTATTAGATTTGATAGAAATAACGATAGGGTAGACGGAATCAACAGATGAGGTGGGATTACTAGTGAGTACGAGCAGCCGCGAGCGAGCGAGAGGCGAGCGCTACAGTTCGCTAACAACTCTAAGATTCATCGTTAGGGAGAATCGATATTATACTAGACATTGCGTCATTCATGTACCTGGAAGTAAAACATGTACTAATATTCTATTTCAATAGACTATCATCGCATCATCATCAATATCTTGACTTACGATTATTTTCGTTATTCTATCATCGCATCATCATCAATATCTTGACTTACGATTATTTTCGTTATTATATCATCGCATCATCATCAATATCTTGACTTACGATTATTTTCGTTATTATATCATCGCATCATCATCAATATCTTGACTTCTTCATGATTATTTTCATTATTATATCATCGCATCATCATCAATAGAGATCCCATCATGGCCAACACAAGTTGACCACTATTGTATTGCGAGTCTGTTTAAAGGGCGTCACCTACCACATAGCGTAATTTATCACTTCCCACAACTTAGTATAATAAGGAATTTATGCCCACTTTAGCCTCCATAATTGTGCATCACTTAATGAGACTACTGAATTGTAAATTAATTCTAAGGAACTGGTATAATTGTCTTACTAAAGTTATAGGTTCTACTAAAATGGGGTTAATGTACAACTTCAATTAACGTGTAACTTTTTCCCTTTATAGAAATACAAACTTCATACTTCTCGAAAAGGGCTGCGTCTACTCGCACAACGCGGGGCCTAACCACTAGACGAAATCACACGCCAAGCCACTTCACCAGCGCGAATCACGTATAGCTTAGGTCTAAATAGGTCTTCGAGGTTAGGTTCCAGAGATAATAAATTCTAGGTTAGATTACGGCATTGTAGGCCTGGAGTCGGACGGTTTTTTATTTGACCGAATCTCTTTCCGTCCGGCAATATCCTAGGAGATGATTTGGTCTGTTAAAGTACTCAAGCTCGATTACTTTAACATAAATAACAAGAGATTCTGTAGCTGTAGGATAGATTTACCTAGACTAGAATAAAACCCAACCTTTTTAGTAGGATCGGCCGGAACTAACTCGGTTTTTCTATTCGCTTTGGTACGAGTTGATGATGTTGATGATGTTGTGAAGGGACGCCTGGCCGGAAACAGGCGGGCAGTCGACCGCTTGTCGCAGTCATTCAGCCCATTTCCCTCAGTTCGGAGCCTCAGGTTACTGTCCCGGCGGCGTTCCCACTTCCAACTCTTCAATTCTTCTTGTTTTCCTGCAGAACAGAAGGACATCTGTAAGGTCGATATCCCTCAATTCCTTCTCCTCTAACATATCTTTACCGAATGTGTTAAACCGCGGTGCCGCGTACATAACACATTCCGCTAGTACATGCTTGCTTGTTTCCTCCTGCCCACAGTGTGGGCAAGTAGCGTCGTTACTTATACCTATTATCTTTAAGTGTCTATTCAGAGTATTGTGACCGGTTATGATACCAGTCAGCAGTTTCAGATTGCTCTTACCCAGTTTCAGCAGATACCTGGTCCTTTTGTGATTAGTGCCTCCTATCATCATCTTTGTCTGTCTGCATCCAGATGCATCCCTCCATTCTTTTTCCCCATCCAGTTCTTTTAGCTTATCTATGACCCCCTTTGTAACTTGAGCCGAAAAGGGAAGGACCGGTTCTGGGCCTTCAAACTCCCTTCCCGCACCTTCCCTGGCCAACTCATCTGCCTTCTCATTGCCCGCTATTCCCTGATGTCCTGGCACCCACGCCACCGTCACACCTGGGTTTTCTCCTATCTTATTAAGCTCTTCCTTGCATTCTTTCACTAAGGCGGATGTTACCGTTGCCTTTCGTAGCGCCTTCAATGCTGCCTGACTGGTACGAGTTAGTATTTATAGGAACAAAGTGGATATCTAGTACAATCGAGTCTTGATTTTACTGGATTAATTAGTCAAAGGTTCTTTAGCTTCAAAACAAACAAAATTAATTTGATATTTCTATGGTAAATAAATGATTTATTTTCTCGCTTACTATCTGTTTAATTTTATTCAATAGCTTTTCCTTCAGGTAGGATTCAATTTTCAGACGACTAGAAGCTTCTCAGGAGCTTCAGCTTTCAGATAGGGGTTAATTTAAGTTCAGAATACAAAAACATAAAAAGCAAGCCATTTATGAGGTTGAATCGTTACAGCATCTGATGGATGATATGAGCAACACTTCACATATTTAACAGATTAACCCAGCTATTCTCACGCAATCAAACGTCCATGCAATTACATAGTTTGCGGTATGCCTCGTCAAAGTAAACATGTATCAATAAACAACCCACCTTCATTATAAAGAGCTTTATGAAACTCATATGAGCACAAGAACCAATAACTTAGGGAAATTAATTTTGTATAGGTATGAATAGGGAAATTAATTGTGTCCCAGTTCAGGCAAACTTTTGAAAATATGAGTTCATCTAGGAACAAAATGAATTCGTTTTCTCCGCGTTCACTCGCTAAGCAAGATGGGACCGCTGGTTGAGAAGCCAAAAGCTGAAGCCAGAGATATGCGATGTGAGTGTTTTCATATATAAATAAATATTTGCGGACAATCTTACACAAATCAACCTAGTCCCAAACTAAGCAAAGCTTGTACTATGGGTACTAGACGACGATATAGATACTTATATAGAGAAATACATACTTAAATACATAGAAAACATCCATGACTCAGGAACAAATATTCGTGCTCATCACACAAATAAATGCCCTTACCGGGATTCGAACCCAGGACCTCTTGCTTCGTAGGCAGGGTCACTACCAACTAGGCTAAAGCGGTCGTCCAACACCTAGCTGCCACGCATGAACGACAAATATTATGAACAATTATTTACTAAGACACATCTCTCTGCCAGAGAGTTGCTGTGTTTTCCTATATGTGTCAAGACTACCAATAAATAAACCGCAGTCAAATCGGTCCTTCTGTTTCGGAGCTATGACACCAAAGACAGACTCAGAGATACACACGTTAAACTTACTTAATATCGATTTTATTTATTTATTAGAAAGAGAAAGCTTTATTTATTACACAAATAATATTAAGTATGAACTAAACTAAATATAAAAAACTAAATTATATTTAATACAACTTAACTAAATCTAAAAATGGCCCCTGCAGCACCGTGCCGAAGATGCTGGCTGCATTACCTAACTGAATAGCTAAGCTATTTCATACTTATAATACCCCCCTTTTTTGACAGGGGTTCAAAAGAACAGATCGAGTCTTTGCTCATCCATACATTCAAAGAAATTTGAAAGAAACTGATTAAAATAGTGATATCACGGTCATTTCACAATCATGTCACCACCAGCAGTTAAATTAAATGCTGATTTGCCCCTAAACACTTAAATAATATCATACATAATTGAACTTTCAATAACAGCTCCATGATACCATAAAATAGCTATAACATCTTCTGTTAAACTTTAAAGCTCCAGTGGAACTTCTGAAAGCACTGTACTTTGGTACATTTTTTTTCCGAGCTTATAGCCCGTAACTGTTGTGAGTAAAAGTGAAGTCAAAATTGTAAGACTATTTACTAAAAGAATACCTACTCAAATCGGTGATGGTGGTAAATTACTCATTAATTTGAAGTCGTTTGTTTAATGGTCGTATTTGGCAACTATTAATCCTATATTTTAATTTGTTTTAAATCTCATCTCAATATTAAGTGCTCCGATATAATCATCGCATAATCATCCGACAAAATCGTCAATAGCTCATTTCGTTGTTAGGCCTTAGAGGGATAGAAATAACATTGTTTTTGAAATGTTTTCAATTCACTTCGATAGTGATGAGGACTTCATGAAATTGGTGATTCCTCGCAAACGGTTTTCGAGTTGAGTAATTATTATCTAAACCAGTGAATTCTGATTTTCTGTTTACTAAAAAGAAAACATATTTGGATACGACAACCGTCTTGTTTAATTACAATTAAAATCGCATGCGATTATAATAACATTACTCATCTGCCGCTGTAAAGTAAAGAATGTCTCACATCACAAGCATTGCCACCCGAGCCGAATACAAGAGCAATAAAATTAAAGGCTTTCTTTATTACCGCCCGTATATAGTGACTACTGCAATTTTACGTCTCTCCTGGCTTGGAAGTGGGATTTTCTCCGGTGCGTATCGGGCGGTCATTACTCATTAGTTACAACGTTATTACAGGTAAAAAATTCAATTTCTATTCAATTATTTATTTATTTCGGACTAGTGACCATAAGTTGTTAGTATACAATCACGAATTATCAACTAAGGTTAGTTTTACAAACTAATTTAATCCTAATAGAATTAGATGCTCCATCCCCTGGCATAGGGTCCTGCACAATGTAGGGTGTTCCAGTTCCTAGGTAATGGAGCATCCAGCCTCGCAGCCAACGTCCTCAGGATACTGTTACCGCTGCCACACATCCGCCGCATTAGTGATGCCGTCCTGCTGCGTATTATTGCGTAAAAGTCATCTGTCACTACAATGGTTACATGGTTTTCAGCAAACGCAATGGTCTTAAACATAGATAAGACAAATATAATTCACTTCCAACTAAGAAAAACCACCTACCATGAGTTTAACATAGGAATAGACGACATCACCCTTCCACAAGTTGACCACGTGAGGTATTTGGGCTTTATTATAGACTCGGCACTGACGTGGTCACTCCACATTGACTCGACATGTGACAAGCTGTCCTCAGCTTGCTTCGCACTATCAAGATTAGCCCCCAGCTTGAGAATCGAAAATTTAAAAGAAGTTTACTATGGCTATTTTCATTCCATCCTAACTCAGGGTATAGGTTTTTGGGGAACAGCAGCAGACCGCGATAGGCCCTTCAAAATACAAAAACGAGCCTTGCGTATTATGTCGGGCAAACCATATGACCACCCGGCTAAGGACTTGTTCAAAGAACATAAAATACTAACACTACCGTGCGTCTTCATATTGGAGGCCTGCAAATACGTAAGAGCTAATATGGACCGATACACAACCCGTGGACAAAGTCACGGCAGAAACACACGCGGGCAAAACCTCCTGAACGTCCCGTTTCGTCGACTCGAAAAAACACGAAAGTCACTCGGTGTCATTGGTGCGAAAATATACAACACTCTCCCAACTGAAATAGTTAACTCGGAAAGCGATGCAATATTTATTAATAAGATAAAATCTCTATTAGTTGACCAAGCATGCTATAGCATTGAAGAATTTATTTTAAGAAAATAACACATATTATATAATTATTGTAGCTAACAATTTTAACAAATTGACTTGTAAAATGTTACTTATACTTTTACCAATAAAATATATGAATATGAATGAATGAATATGAATATCGCGGCAGCCCCAGACGACGCAAAATATGTATTTATATCATCATCATCATCATATCAGCCGAAAGACGTCCACTGCTGGACATAGGCCTCCCCCAAAGAGTGCCACAATGGCCAGTCCTGCGCCACCCGCATCCAGCGGACTCCTGCGACCTTTACCAGAGGGGTAATCACGTAACGTTCCGAACGGGCGTCGGTACAATTTAACTGTCAATTTTCCATATAAAAAAGTGACATTTAGACCTACCTGACGCGCGTACAATGCGTTACGTGATCGACCTGCAGGTCATCAGTCCACTTAGTGGGGGGCCTACCCACGCCGCGCCTTCCGGTACGTGGTTGCCACTCGAGAACCTTTCCGCCCCAACGGCCATCGGTTCTACGTGCAATGTGCCCCGCCCACTGCCACTTAAGTTTAGCGATTCGGAGGGCTATATCGGTCACCTTGGTTCTGCTGCGGATAGCCTCATTTCTGATGCGATCGCGCAGAGAAACTCCCAGCATAGCCCTCTCCATCGCTCTTTGAGTGACTTTGAGCCTTCTTATGAGGCCCATAGTAAGCGACCACGTTTCCGTTCCATATGTCATCATAGAGATATGTTATTTATATAACTTGGTTGAACTGCAGCAGTATGATCGTGTAGTTGGCCGTGGCGGCCAGCACGGCGGTAAGCAGTGACGCCTCCGCCGGCTGCGACAGCAGACGCACGCGCAGCGGCGCCACGCGCAGCCGCCGCGCCAGCGCGCGCGCCGACCCACTGCACTCCTTCGCCGCGCTACCTTCAACTGACAAATTTATTGAGTTTTTTACTTGAATTTTACTGGCTTTGACACGATTATTGGCTTTGACATTATTTTAAAACATATGACACTGCCAAAGTACTCGAAGAAATCCAGAAGTTTCAATTCGGTTTTGGAAAGGCTCAGCTGCATGGCTCAACGCCCTGAATGCTGACTATAAGTGTTGACTGTATTTATTTCTTGCCTTTGCCCGCGGCTTTTCCCAAGTGGAAGTCGTTTATATCGTGTCTCCGTACTCCATTTAACACTCTTAAGGGATGACTTTTGGTATAAAATCTATCCTATGTCCTTCCCTATGACAAACTATCTCCATACCAAATTTCATTTCAATCGGTTCATGAATTTAGGCGCGAAGAGGTAAACGACAGACAGACACTTTTGCATTTATAATATTAGTATGGATTTGTTGATTATTACTACCTACAACACTTCTGAGTCACATTTGCAAAAGGTCACTTCTGCAACCAAGAACAACAAAAATAGAAGTACCTACTGCATTGGTTCCATACGCACTGCCTGTCGGAAGGCCACGGATATTTAATGGCAGTTACGACTATATTGATGTTATATTCATTTATCTTACTTGCAGGTACTTATGCAGTTTTGTTATTATGAAACTTAGTTCTCTATTTTAAATGTGTGCCTTACGATTAAAATAATAATGATGAAGACGTACAGTATGCTAGAACATTGCAAAGCATAGCTAATGCCTTATCCAGCTTGTCAGCCTCGTTGCGAAGGTGCTGACCGCTGCTGACGATCAGCAGAGTCACAATCACGTAGTCTGTCAAAAGTCCAGCCAAACTGTGTCCAGTCACCGCCAGCTCTCCTTCCTGATAAGGTGGAGTCTTGTAGTTGCAACTAAATATACTAATGCCCCCTATAATCCCTATCCTAGAAGGCATTATTAAATTTAGTTGCAATTACAACTTCACTTTACAAAAATAATTCTGATCAATTCCATTACCAACAAGCTTGATGTACTCAGTCTGGCCAGCCTATCAAGTAAAGCTTGTCACTAACCCAACTGCGAAAATTGTTGTTAAGCCAACTTTAAATCGTTATAATTTTAACTAAAAAGGGTAAGCCGTGATTGTATGGCGAAACTGCCTTTGACGAGAAAATGGTTTTCCTTTTGCTCGGATAAGTATCTTTATATACGTTGTAATTTCACCAAATATTAGCCCCAAAATCATCGTGATTTTTGAGATAATTAAAAAAAAAGGAAATCGTTTTTTATTTATTATCTACTAAACTAGCAGCCCGATTTTTTTGAAATTTGTATATATTATGAAGATAATACATACAAATTGTGTCGATCGAACTTTCAAAAATGTACATTACTGAAAGTTCGATCGGCATCAAAAAAAAAGTTGGCAAAAATGACAATTTTCTCGCAACCTGTATCTGGTAGCTGCCCTCACTGACCCAAAATATATTTCCATTATATGTATATATATTTTTTAATATATATACGTATATATATTATGTCAGAGTCTCAGAAATAAACGATTTGTGTTTGTCTTAACAGCAAAGATTTATAGGACTTTAATATTATATTTCCAATGACTTAGTACATAAAGAGTGTTGTGTCTACCCTACCTAGTAAAGGGAAACCTATGTATGAGAGGTTACAAATTCGCTTTTTTTAACCTGTTGATCCGAGTGATATTTTTTGGAAAAAATATATGTGGTAGAGTATTAAATGGTTTATAAAATATCCAATATTGGAAGGTGTCGCCACCTTGCAAGTAAAAAAAAATTTTTTTTGAAATATTAAAAATAGTTTTTTTTTTATTTAACTATAAAAATTCAACGTATTTTTTTTTTATAAAAAGTCCTCTATTATCTTCATAATATATACAAATTTCTAAAAAATCGGGCTGCTAGTTTAGTAGATAATAAATAAAAACGATTTTCCTTTTTTTTTAATTATCTCAAAAATCAAGACGATTTTTGGGCTGATATTTGGTGAAATTACAACGTATATAAAGATAATTATTACAAAAGTTTGTAAGCGAGGCGCATGGATATCAGCGATGGCTTGACCACTGCGTTGTCACTAGTGCTGCGCGGCAAACTGTAACGAGCATGTCAGTGCTATACGATACATATTGGTCCGACCATTATCCCATTTTGGTAGAATGCAATATAAAAATGATTAAACCTAAAATTGTAACATCTGTTTTTAACAACCACCAAGAAATTGTCTGGGGGGATCGTAATTCTACACAAATCGCACTGTATCATGATATGTGTAATTCTTTCTAAGTTACGATATGTTGACTTTCCGGCAGATTTTATTAACTGTAGTGATAGAATATGTTGTAATAGCGATCAATTTGAGCTTTTAAAGTGTATGTATGTAGATATTATATGTATTTTGTCCGAAGCAGCCAAAAGAAGCTACACTGTTAGAAATTATAGTAAAAATAAACATGTCACAGGATGGAATCGATATGTAAGTGGGGCCGGGCCCATGGGAAGGCTAGGATGTTTTTTCAAAACTGGGTGCTGCATGGTAAACCATCTACTGGTCGTATTTATGAAGAGATGTATCAGTCGAGAAAGGTGTTCAAGGCCAAATTGAAATGGTGTCAAAACAACGAGCAGCAAATAAAAAGTGACATTTTAGCTGAACACCATTCCAATAAAAGCTTTGGACAGTTCTGGAAAGCTGTAAATAAGCAGAACCACAAGCCCGGTCTCCCCGTGAGCGTCGCTGGAGAACATGACCCAATAGACATTGCGAACCTCTTACGACGTCATTTCGGAGTGGAATCGCCACTAGGGCCGTCCGCGCGAGTGTTCCATGCTGAGACCAACACTTCCGAAGAGACCTTTACCATAACAGCGAGTCAAGTTGCTGCTATCACTAAAAACATGGTAAGAGGGAAGTCTCCTGGGCACGATGGTCTTAGCATTGAACATCTGCAGTATGCTGGCACACATTTACCCAGGGTCCTGGCGATGTTTTATTCTTTATGCATTAAACACTCATACTTGCCTGACGAGCTCATGCGCACTATTGTTGTACCGGTCGTAAAAAACAAGCCTGGTGACTCAACAGGTCCGTCAAACTACAGGCCAATATCCTTGGCGAGTATTGTAGCCAAGGTATTGGACAGTGTGTTGAATGGTCACTTGGATAAGCACTTCCGTCTTAATGATGCGCAGTTTGGTTTCAGACAGGGGCTGTCCACGGAAAGTGCTATCATGTGCCTTAAACACACTGTCCAATACTATACAACAGGGAGAACGCCAGTCTTTGCCTGTTACCTCGATCTGTCGAAAGCTTTCGACTTGGTATCGTATGACGTGCTTTGGAGTAAAATTAGTGAAGAAACAACTTTGCCAGATGAAATTACTTCTCTTATGAGATATTGGTATAACCAGCAAAGAAACAATGTGAGATGGGCAGGGTATTTGTCGGAGGAGTACCGTTTGGAGAGCGGGGTGAGGCAGGGGGGGCTAACCTCGCCTCGGCTCTTTAACCTATACATGAATGGGTTGATTGATTTGGGGTGCAAGGGGTGGGTATGTATGCACTCAGGTGTGCAGCGCTGAGGTGCAAGGCACACACTCACCCAAGTCCTTCTTACACGTCCACGTCGCCACTGACTCTGCCGCCGCAGGTCAGTGGCGAGTCTGCTTCTTAATGGAGTGGACCGTGCACCCTGGAAATGCTGGTGATCACAACGGGCGCTGCACTCTCACTATCTACCCCGGATCGCTAGTAGCCAAGTAAGAAGGGCTGTACCCGGCTGGAGTTCCCACCAGTCGAGTAATCCTTTACCTTTATCCCGTGTTCCCAAACTCTCCTTCCCTATCCTCTCACACTCCAAACAACCCCGTCACACTTCCCCAAATCCCCTCCAAACTCCCCTCCTTGGAATATTTCCACGGTTCCGCCGAGGGTGTAGGTGACCTCGGTGGACTACCTCCACCTACCTGCGCTAGTCCTACGCAGTGAACGCCGAACGCCAGGATGACGGAAGCCTGGGGGGTAGAGCCGACCAGGAGTCGGGGATTAGTTACTCCTGGGACGCAACACGCCCTCTTTGGACCTGATTTCAGGCAAAACGGTAGCCTTGTGACTAGCCACCACAAGGTAATGGACACGTGTCCCGTACGGTCGAGGTGGTACGGTCCGCAGGCGAGGTATGGGGGGAGTGTTCTCTGGGGAACACTGGGGCTCGGCCATGCTGACGGAGCAAGGGCTGGTGGAACAACTGGGTCAGATAAGATCGTCTGGCCCAGCCACCCGTCTGCAGCACCCGATGTCGCGCATGAGCAACAACTCTCCATACCTATACCTCTTGGGTATTCCTGGTGTCCTGAGGGACATCCCCAAAGGTGCGGGCTCCACGGTGGGTGGGAAGCTCGAGAGGTGAAAATTACACAATACAACTATGGATACTAAAAGATCTAACCCTACACAGGAGGTAGACGGCGCAGCACCCGCTGTACCCGATACCAACAACACACAAGGTGCAGGCGCTGGTAAACCAGTACCTCCCTCCACATCACGTGCCTACAGGGAAGCGGAAGCAACCCAGGTAGACACTGCACAACCTGGCGTCGGCGCTGTGCCTACAGTACCGAAGCACAGGGCAGGCAAGGGTGCATGGGGCAAAAAGGCCGCCGGGAAACCGGCGACCAAGAAGCCCAATAAGCACCCGAAGCACAACAAGGGTCCGGTACAGGCGACAGGCCGTACCCCGCCCGCTACACAGGGCTCCACTGTGGAGGCAGTTCCGGAGGCGGAGAAATCCACCAACATGGAGCTTGACGCCACAGAGGAGACCGAAGCGACCCAGCCATACTACGGTTGAATGCTGGGTGGTCCTTGCCGGTAAAGTACGGGAAGGCGAAGCGCGCTAAGCGGGCAAAGCCTCAACCGCCTCAACCCTCTGGTACGGCAGGGTACCATAAGAAAAACAAAAAACAGAGACGCAAGTCAAGAGAGCGAAGGCTTGGCGTCCAAACCAATACAGCCCCGGCACCCTCACAAGAGGAGGCCCCCCAAAAGGGATCGGCGCAGGCAGCCGCTGGACCCCCAGTAGCAGGCCGTACCGTCCCCAAAGGGAACAGGGCACATGACAAACAAAAGGCATCCAAAGGGGGGAGTAGCCAGGAGGCCCGACCCTCCACCAAAAGGGCCCGGCTCGACGGGACATCTTCTCCGAGAGGCGAGCAAAAAAGGCAAAGGACCGGGTCTCATGGCGAAACGCCCCGGATTGACTATGCGGAGGCTGTGAAGGCGGACCTGCTAGTGGCCATCACCACTGCCACAGCGGAACACCTGAGCCCGCAGCAATCCGAGGAGATACAGCACCAGATGCAGTGTCTCCTAATAAAGGAAGCAATGCTACCTGGCAACAGCCAGTCCGAGGGTCCACAGTTTCGGGGAAAACCGGTGTTTACCAACGGTTCTCTGAGGCTGTAGTGTGAGGACAAGACCACTCTCGAGTGGCTGAAGCGCAGTGTGACCGCTATCACACTTTCGGACGGACAGAAGCTTGCGGTGAAGCGCCCGAGCGAGCTGCCGAAGCGCGTGCGCGTCGGCATCTTGCTTCCGGGGATCCACAAGAGTCCGAACGTGGTAGCACGCACGCTGCGCTACCAAAACAGATGGGCAGACATCGACAGATGGCTGGTCATCAGTTTTGAGGAACAGGCAACGGACACGTTCGCCACGCTCAGCGTTCCAGAGACGGTGGTGGGGCCCCTGATGGACCACGGACGCCGACTCAGCTTTATGCTGGGTTCGGTGTACGTCAAGTTCGAGGGACTCCGTGGCAAGTTTAGGGAAGACCCCCCAGCCAAATCCACTGACTCGACGGACGCCACCAAGCAGGACAACCTCCCTACGGCGACAGCCACGGTGACGAAAGTTGCTGAGGTAGTCGCGGAACCAGTTTCCCAAGTCCCAGCGCAGACCGACCCCACTTCCGAGCCGGACGAAGAAGAACTTCTTCGCGACCACTCGGAAGATGAGAAGGGATGCGCAGAGCAACTACGGAAGCTGGCCATCCGTAGGGAGGAGGGCAAGGAGGAGAGGGAGATGTCGACGGAGGAGACCGATGAAGATGGCGCCGTCCCCTTCCTCTCCGTCTTGTAAAATCCTCCAAGCCAACCTCCATCACAGCGAAACCGCAACGGCTCAGTTACGAAAGTGGATGGAGGTCAACACTACAGCCATAGTACTGATCCAGGAGCCGTGGGTCAGGAAGGGTACCGTCTGTGGTCTCCGCAGCACAGAAGGTAAGCTGACAGTACAAGCGGGACCGGAAAACCCCCGGGCCTGCATCTATACATCAAAAAACATACAAGCGCACCCTCTAACAAGTTTCTGTTCCAGAGACATGTGCGCCATAATGGTGCGAGGACTGCAGGGCTCCACACTACAGGAGGTGGTAATGGCTTCGGTCTACATGCCGGAAGCCGATGATCCACCGCCACACGACATGACGAGGCTAGTCAACTACTGCGAAGAGGCGGGACTCGAGCTCATCACGGGCACTGACTCGAACGCACACCACGTCCTCTGGGGCATGACTACAGGGAACGACAGAGGTAAGAAACTTGTCGAATACCTATTCACTACAAACCTAAACATAATCAATACAGGTTCATCTCCAACGTTTGTGAACAGACGAAGCAAAACAATCATTGATTTGACACTAGCAACCGAAGAAGCATCGAAGCACATCTTGAACTGGCATGTATCGAGTGAACTCTCATGCTCAGACCATAGATGGATTCGATTCGACATTCAGGTAAATACACTTGCGACAACACCCAGGAGGAACCCCAGGAAAATGAACCGGGCCCAGTACGCACAGCGAATAGGGCAGGCACTCATACGTACGGAGGTTCCTCCTAAACTAACAGGCACCGCAGAAATAGACAAACAGGTAGGTGTCCTTACAGATACCATCATAGACTGTTACCACCAGACATGTCCTCTAACAACCCCGCCGACAGGCAATGGTAACAAAGCCAACTGGTGGGGACCTGAGCTGGAGAGACTCAGGAAGAAAATGAAGAAACAACTAAACAGGGCAATGAACACCGGTGTAGACCAGGACTGGGATGATTATAAAATCACCAAGTCTAGGTACAAAAAACGGCTCAGATACAGGAGCACAAGCTCATGGCGTAACTTCTGTACCAACATTGAGTCCACTACACACGCCAACAGGGTAAGGAAGGTTCTCTCCAACAACACAGCCTTAACTCTAGGATCCCTGCGTAAACCTGACGACACCCTCACCAACTCACCGGAGGAAACAGAGTGCGTCCTGGTTCAGACGCACTTTCCGGACTGCGAGATAGCGAGTCCAACGGTACGGTTGGATGAGCAAACCGCCCCGACAGAGGAAGGGTGGCGACTGGCCAGCGAGGTAATAACCCCTCAAAGAACTCAATGGGCCATTGACAGCTTTGACTCCTACAAATCCCCAGGACCAGATGGAATTTTCCCCGCCCTACTGAAATGGGGCGGGAGGGCGCTAACACACAGGCTCACCATCATCCTGAGTGCCTGCTTGGCACACACGTTTGTGCCCAGGCAGTGGAGAGAAGTCAAGGTTATCTTCATACCAAAACCAGGTAAAGGAGATTACACGGACCCCAAATCCTTTAGACCAATAAGCCTAACCTCCTTCTTGCTGAAGACGTTGGAAAGGCTGTGTGACAGACATCTGAGAGAGAGGGCGCTAGTGCGGATGCCCCTGCATCAGAATCAACATGCCTACAGTTCAGGTAAATCAACAGAATCCGCGCTTCACGCAGTGGTTACCAAGGCCGAAGTCGCGATCAAAAACAAGACTATGTGTTTAGGCACCTTCATTGACATCGAGGGAGCCTTCGACAAGACTAAATTCACCAGCATAACCGCAGCACTGGGTAGGCATGGAGTGAATGCGGTTATGATTAAATGGATACACAACATGTTAAGTCAAAGGGTCATTAGGCTCGGGGAAGACAAAACAAAACAAGCACAAGTAGCGAAGGGATGCCCCCAGGGAGGCGTCCTCTCACCACTACTCTGGAACATGGTGGTTAACGACCTAATCACCAAGTTAAACAACAGTCATCACTACACCATCGGGTATGCTGACGACATAACGATACTCACCAGCGGCATACATGCAGGTACAGTGTGCGATGTCACCCGCTCCGCACTCGCCATAGTGGAACGCTGGTGCAATGACAATGAACTAACAGTCAACCCAAGGAAGACCGAGCTGGTAATGTTCACCAACAAACGGAATCTGGGGACCTACCGCCTGCCCAGACTGTTCAATACAGAACTCCAATTGTCAACAGAGGTAAAGTACTTAGGTGTAATACTCGATGCCAAACTTAATTGGAGCAGTCATCTAGACAATAAAATCCAAAAAGCTACAGTCGTCTTCTCGCAGTGCCGTAGAATGATAGGTAGAACCTGGGGACTAAACCCCAAGACCACTCTATGGCTGTACCAGGCAGTAATCCGACCAATAGTAAGCTACGGTGCCATAGTGTGGTGGCCTCGTACCACGCTAACCACGATCGAAGCTAAACTACAACGCCTCCAGAGACTGGCCTGCATGGCGGCTAGTGGCTGCATGAGGACTACACCGACTGCAGCCCTGGAAGCCATCATGGACATTCCGCCGCTTCACATTTTCATCAGGCAAGAGGCTCTGGCAGCAGCCATAAGGCTCAAAAGACAACATCTCTGGAGACCGCCCAGGGTTCCACACACCGAAATACTCTACGAGGCTGTAGGTAGGGAACCCCTTATAGAGGCAACTTCAGACATCATTCCCAGACAGTTCGTCTTTGACAAAAAGTACAAAGTTGAACTATACGAAACCCCCCAGGAAGGACTTAACCCCAGAGAGCTAAGAATCTTCACGGACGGGTCCAAGACAAGGTCAGGCACCGGATCAGGAGTATTCTCGGAGGACCTAAACATACGCATTTCGACACCATTAGGGACCCACAACACCGTCTTCCAGGCAGAGTGTATGGGCATAATAATGGCTGCTCACGCAATCGCCTCCAGGGAGGTAAGGGGATATCCCATCCGCATACTTTCCGATAGTCGATCCATACTGCAAGCCCTGCAAGGTCACGCAACAACTTCTGGGCTGATACACGAGTGCCACAAAATCCTATCAGAGGTATGTAATAACAGCGACATAACCCTGCAATGGATCAAAGGGCACAGTAATTCACGCGGTAACGATGCAGCGGATGCACTGGCTAGAGAGGGTTCAGAGTCAAGAGCTGTAGGACCGGAACCCACAATTCCTCTACCCTCTGCATGGCTGCGGAGCACACTGCGACTAAACACCAAGGTAGAACACCAAAAACATTGGAACACCCTAGGAACCTGCAGGCAAACCAGGGAGGCCCTCCCGACAATCAACCCCGGATTGTCAAGGAAGCTAAAGCAGCTAAAGAGGCCGGCACTCCGTCTTCTGACAGGAGCTATAACTGGTCATGCACTACTAAACAAACACCTTTTTACTTTAGGTGTTACAGACAGTCCTCTCTGCAGAGCCTGCATGGAAGAGGACGAGACAGCCGCCCACGTCATCCTGACATGTCCTGGAGTGGCGGACTACAGGGCAAAGTACCTCGGAACACCGGGGTCACTACCGGAGGCCGTCGGCAACGTAAAGGGTCTGCTAGGCTTCCTGGTGGAACAGTAGTGCCAAAACCCCTACGCAAAAAAGGCGCATTTATGACGTCGTGTTGCGGAAACCCAGCCCGCGTACAACCTTTAACCTATAACCTATATGGGTTGATTGAGGAACTCAGCAGTACCAAAGTCGGATGCCATGTGGATCGAGTTTGTGTAAACAACATCAGTTACGCTGATGACATGGTGCTGCTGGCTCCTTCAATTAGAGCCCTTAAGCACCTCCTGGCCATTTGTGAAAGGTATGCGGTGGCCCATGGACTCAAATATAATGCGAACAAGAGTGAGATGATGGTTTTCAAGGCAGGCACCAAAACCTACAATGTGCCGCCTGTAACCCTGTTAGGTGTTCCCTTGTAGCAGGTCAGCTCGTTCAAATATTTGGGTCACTGGGTCACCGATAACCTGAGCGACAACATGGACATCGAGCGGGAGCGAAGGTCGTTGGCCGTTCGGTGCAATATGTTGGCCCGCAGGTTTGCAAGATGCACTAAAGATGTCAAAATTACCTTGTTCAAAGCCTTTTGTGTATCTTTTTATTCATGCAGCCTGTGGGTCAATTACACGCAGAGGGCGTACAACGAACTTCGTGTCCAATACAATAACGCGTTCCGGGTGCTGATGGGGCTGCCGCGATGGTGTAGTGCTTCCGGCATGTTTGCCGAAGCGCGGACGGATGGCTTCGCGGCTGTGATGAGGAAGAGATGCGCTTTGCTTTTGTCTCGTTTGCGCGGCAGCCCCAACCGCATCCTGAGCATGTTCGCTTACCGCTGGGACAGTTCTATGCTAGCCCGCTGGACGTCCATGCATGTGCAGGTAAAGACGCGCGCACGAGAATTTTAGACCCTAAGTATTATTATTAACTAACATGCATTTAGTCATAAGTTAATTATTATTTTTTACTAACAAATGTGTATGGACCTTGTCTGAAATAAAAATGAATTGAATTGAATTGAAAAGGAAAACCATTTTTTTTAAAACCATTAAAATAGGCCAATGCGTTTAATCTCTAGAGTGCCACAAAGAAACATACATACATACATGCATTCATCGTGCAGTCGGGTAAAAAAAGAGTGGATTTCCACATTTGGTCATTAAGAACGCCATTAAAAGGGCCAAAATATAGTATAGGTAAATAATAGGTATACCTACTTTAGTTTCGGTGGCATTTTCTAATAGCTGTTTCATTGGACTAACTAACAAGAAGTTATTTATCAAATACTCACTGGTTGCGTAAATATGTAAACACTTTTATATAGTAGCATTATATAATACATTGTTGCTGTGTATATCATTAATGCGATCTGCAACAAAAGGTTAATTAAAACGCGAGAAAGTATTACCACTTAGTAAGAGACTTAAGAAGTAAGTACCATTTCCAAGTCAATTCATCTGTTTCAGACAAACTTTGTATAGGTATTGTGATAGACAAACTTTGTAGGCACAAACTACAACCTGCGCAGTAATAGACACCATAAAAGGCTGATCGCCGAATCACACAGACTTGCCAAGTCAGAGCGATCCGCGTACTATGTAGGCCCCTCTATTTACAATCGCCTGCCAGACTCTGTATGAGATGCAACTTCCACCGCAGCATTCAAGGTCAGACTGAAAAAGTGGTTGACGCAGGAGTCACTCTATTCGTACGAAGAATTCTATAGTATACCAATGATAATTTAAAGGTATAAAATATAGTTTGACATATATAAATAAATATTCGTAAATATTGTACCCTGACTTGTAGCAATTGTTATTAAAATATTTCTTTCTTTCTTTCACACACATAGTTAACATGCGGTTCCCAGTTGAGCCTGTGATCTATTATAAGTCCTAGGTACATGTGTTCGTTTACCACTTCTATTTTTTCACAGTTACACGTAACGATGCTGTGTTGGTGTAGGCAATTGTGTTTATGGGCAACTACAGAAACTTCGTGTGCTATTATGTTATGAGCCGAACGAACATGCATTATTTTTTTTTTTTGCGAGAGGTTGTTAAAGTTCGTTTGCATTACGTTCTCGGCCTTAACTATATCTCGGTCGGCTGTGATAATGCATTTGTCGTCCGCGAACAGTAGGTCAATCACGTAACGCATTGTACGCGCGTCTGACAGTAAAATCACAATCTAATTGTCATTTTCCCATATAAAATTGACATTTAGACCTTACAGACGCGCGTAAGAGAAGTTACGTGATCGACCCACTGGTATACTGAGCCCTCGGTTATAATGTTACACATTTCATTGACATACAACAAATATTCGGTTGGGCCAATAATAGATACCTGTGCCGTGGCTTTATCCGTTTTTACAGCCTCACTGTACGTGTAATAACACCTTAACTCGAGTACTTGGCATGATAGTTTTTTTATCAGATGTATACCGCTCTGCTCTAGTTTGCTGAATAGAGTTTCGTAATTTAGCATATCGAAAGCCTTACTAAAATCAATGAAAACAACGGGCACTGATATATGATTATGATGGCAAACTTACTTGAAGACCAAAGCAGGACGTGAGTTGGTCACAGCATTCAAATAGATGCTGACTTACCACCCACCACTTTGCAAGATCATTTTCAAGATTCAAGAACTCTTCATTATCAGGCTGATCAATCTTACTTTCTATTATTTCTATCGCCACGACCACGGAACGAATCAAATATTGTAAACAAGCTACGACCACCTCCATCAAAATAAAGAAAGTGAAACTTTCGACGATATAACGAAACTGTAGAGTAGTATCGAAAATAGTGCATACTGTAAAGGTAACTATATCAAATTGGCTGGCATATTTGAAAAATTGAAATGCATAGTCTACTATTGTTCTAAGCAATACAGTGGTAACCACTGCAGCTGTTATAAGCACTCGTTTGTTAAGTCTGGTAATTGCATCTAAGAAAATTTCATCACCCTTGCATAGTTCGTGAACAGCATTGATGCAATCACAGTATACTTTAAAAGATTTTGCGTTAACAATACTCAAAAAGATAGCAAAGAACGAGTTTTTAATAGAAAAAAAAGAATAGATGACGAATAAATAAGTATTCATGTAATCTTGAGTGAAAAACACTTTAACGATCTGAAATTCCTGGTACATTAATACCAATATTAAAATAAACATACATATTACTATACTTATAAAAAGTTTGACTAAAGTTCTATGTTTTAGTTTTAAAAGTGAATAATTTCTAAAGACACACAATAAATTTTCAACGAGAATGATTTTACGAATAACACTTATCGTCGACATTGCAGTTGGTGCAGTCTAGAATATATACTGGTAACAACTGTTGTGGATCGTTATGAAGTAAACCATCTTAAGAGCTTTCAAGTTTATTAATAATCAATATCAATTAGGTAAGTGCAATACAAACATGTAAATATGTCTATCCATTTAACTTTTCCATAATTATTTTAAAATAGCAATGGCCGTTTCAAACTAATCTAATTATGACTTCAATTAATTTAATTTAACTTTCAGCATAGCATACATAATAAGCATTCCCTCCAATGTTCACAAGCTAAATTGTACAGATTTTACATTAATTTACTAGTTAACCCTTCAGCTGTGGTTACCCGTGCCATGTGTGGTTCTCAGTGCCAATCGTCACCAGCACTTGGCTTTGATTTTGTTTTTTCGAAGTATGGGAGGAATGGCAGTTTTTCCTAGTGTGCAGTGGTATACAGAAGTGATAAAATAATCGCTAGAAGAAAGGAGAAGCAAGAGTTAGTAGTAAAAGTAGAACTCGCACCAGGGCTCTTGCTTGTGAAAGAGGGTGGAGAGTGTGAATGATCTTTGTCTTTTTACACGACTGCCCAACGAAAAGAAGTGTGTAATGTTTTCAGGTTTAATGTGTGTATGTCTTATAATCCAGACGATAAAGGATTTGCCTTGCAAAAGGTGGAGAGGAAAATGTTTTGACTTATATTGGTCGGGTTAAAAAAAATGTAAGTTTCCGACCTCGGGCCATGTGTGCGTTTGCAACCATCCTCATTTGAATGAGCCATATTTTGGTGTTTTTGAAATAGCACTTTAATTGTTGCTTGTATGACAAAAGTGTATATGGCAAGTTTAAATACGATTAAATTCCTTACATGTTTGGAGTACAACATTTATCTGCAAGTCTTACAGAAAAAAAATTGCGACTGGCGGAAAAAGTAGTATTTTTCCAAAATCTCTCAAACTAGCAAATTTCGCGCCAAAATTGTACGCTTTGGATTAAAAGTATCAAATTAATAGAGTGGTAATAGTGATCTATAATAAGTATTTTTATGTGCTGAAACCAGTCGGATTCACCCCATGAGCGCGGGAAAATGGGGGTGAATGTGGAAACAGTAGGCGTCGCCTGCGTTATGGCCTCCCCGATAAACTATTGTTGCTAGAGCTTGTGTTTTCGTATTTTTGGTGGGATAGGTGCCCAAAAACTATACATATTTATGAACATTACTAAATGACCTTTCAAATACAGTTTTTAAATATACACATTTTCAAAAAATATTGACAAAATACCTCGACTTGTCTTTGACATGCAGTATATTTTTCAAACTTTCGCCATTTTCTTTCGTGAAAAGTAAGAAACAAGTTGATAATGAAGTAAAATATTGTTTCAATTATGTAAACTTATATATAAGTACCTGGACACTCTGTCTTTTTAGATTTTTTTTTTGCAGTCGGGGGACCTTCTCTTTAAGTTTTGTATGTAATAGGCTGCAAACAAAATATAATAATCCAAAAAGAGATAGTGTCCAGGTACTAATATATAAGTCTACATAATTGAAACAATATTTTACTTCATAAACAACTTGTTTCTTTCTTTTTAGTATGACTTTGTCAACGGCAGTTGTGTTTTTTTTTTTAATAATTATTTTATTACAATACAGCTCAGAGATTGCTGTGTAAACCGACAAGTAAGGAAATATGTGTGACATTAGTAAGCTCTTGGTAAAGTAGTACTACAAGAATTGGCTAACTGCAGCAGCAGGATGGTGTTGGCGGCAACGGTGGCGAGCATCTCGGTGAGCGCCGACATGATCAGCGGGCGCAAACTCACGCGCAGCGGCGCCGCGCGCAGCAGCCGTGACCAGCGCTGACGATGCGCGCGCGCTTTCGAGCGCCGGGCGCCCTGGAACTGAAGATTAAATAAAAGGATTTTATCTATGATTATTATTTTATGAAAAACATCCCAACCTTTTGAGCCCTTGTAGCGCTCGTGGTCAAGCGGGTAGAAACGTAGTTGGGATGTTTTGATACATGAACCTTTGCATTGCAGTAGGTCGATCACGTAACGCATTGTACGAACGTCGGGTAGATCTAAATGTCACTTTTTATATGGAATTTTGACAATTAAATTGTACCGACGCGCGTTCGGAATGTTACGTGATTACCTCCCATGACTGTTAAAATATAATGCGATCGCGAGCGAGCGCTCGTCCGACATGTTGCGAACCAATACGTGGCCCTTATTCATGAGCATGAATGAGGGCCACGTTTTGGTTCAAAACATGTCGTAGGATATTTGACGTTAAAGACGTGAGCTCTGTTTTATTATTATTTAACATGTCCGAGAATCACGGGAGTTTTCTATTTAAAAGTGAGGTACTGATTTAGAAGTAGGACGTCTTTGAAAATCAAGATGTCAGAGACATGAAACAACGCTTTTGATGTATCTTAGTAATATCCGTTTGTCCATTATGAATTATGACTAAAGGAAATGCCCTAAGGACTCGTAACAAACTTTGATCGGAAACTGGGTTCTATAAAGCAGGGTTTCCTAGTTGAGGATGAAGAGGGTCGTAATATTGTATGTTGTAACGCTACTTTTGTAAGATAAACTATATAGATTTAAAAAAAATCGGCAATTTACGTGGCTCTGTGGTGAGATTGTAGTTCCAAGCATGGTAATGTCTTACAAGACATTGGTATTCTTATTTATACCCTTACATTAAACTCATGTCTTTCAGTACTCCCACACGGGGAGCAGAACCAAGAAAACACAATGTTTAGTCCACTTTTGCCAAAAGATGTAAAAAACTGCATACACGCTCATATCACACTTCAATCCTATTCCTATAGTTGATTCTTACTACACCCACGGGAAGGAAGGTGATGGTGCAATTCTAATCCGACTCCATAAAATAATTTGGTTTCGAATAACCCAGGTTCGAATCCTGGTCACGGCACCAAATTGTTACATTCACACCGGGAATTGTGTTATCTTATCTTTTCTGTCATATATTCAGATGGCAGTCGCTTTCGCCAAAGACTACTCTAAACTTTGGGATTATGTGCCAAACTCTAGGAGGTTGATGATCATTATCTAGTCTGTTATGTAATATTATCGTCCAACTGTCACCTCAGTTAATTCAGGTTGTTCAAATATGATTTTGATAATATCCAATTACCTGCTAGTTGTCACTTTTTTAATATAAACGGATAGATAGTGAATAAATGTACACACGTGTACAAGTACAAGAATTCTTCTATAATAATTCGAATGATAACGAAATGTAAAACAATTTGTTGTAAGAATGAGTAATTTCGATACACGCACACGACATTTTCAAGCAATGTCAGTTTTTTTATTATAGTTATTTGAGGCGCGGACATGACACTGTAGTGTCTTGGACAACAACGCGCTGTTAAATGAATTGCCTAATACATTAAATGGATTGGTAGACTTAATTAAAATAATTTATTGAGATATCGAACCAGTCACTAATTTCATTAAAGAGTATTGTAGTATCTGAAGAGTGGATGACATAAAGTTCAAATTATGATGCACTATAATTGGTTTTAGTAAGTGGCCCGAAAACACCATTAACTAATGTTCATTCTGGAAGGATAGTATATCGAAACCATCGACTAGCCTCCGTAATGCGGGCAAATATTTCACTTAAAAAACAATCCTCAGAATGCCAATGCAACAAGACCCATATAAATAGTGCAGATTCTAACGTGCTTTTCCAGAATAAACATTTTTCTATTAGGTAACTACTCCATTTTGATAAAGTTCTTAACTCACTCCTCAATCGCAAACCCGATTGGTTCCGACATCGTGAAATAATAGTCTAAGAAAATTACGAGTTCTTCGAACAAATTCTTATTAGGGATCTCGAAATATATTTTAGGGAATTTATGAGGAATGCTGTTAATTATCGCCGTGCCAAGTCGATTAGGTGACGTCACGGACGGTAACACACACGGTGTACGCTCGCGCTAATTTACTTCACATTTACGTTAATTTTGCTTACGATCTCGTAATAAAGTTGTCAGTGTGCGCGCCTGGGACCGATTGCCCTGTGCGAGTGTTCGCATCAGCCTACTGCGCGTCTGTGATCGTGCGTTTCATTAACTATGTTGATTGTGTACAATCGGATTTATATTTACGTATGTGGGTAGAGGTATAAAAAACACAAAATTTACAAAACTCATATTTGTGCTATTTATTTACAACAAGCGAAACACTAAATAATACTTATCATTATAAACGAGCGAAACATGACGAAATGCGTAGCTTGCAAGAAGTTCCTATCGCCGAAAGGTGCCGCTACTTGCGCCCTTTGTCGGGGCATTTACCACAGGGCCTGTGTGGGCCTCGCTGTCTCGGACAGTGCTGTAATCCCCCGGGACTGGGTCTGCCCCGACTGTGCAGTCAAACAGACGAGGGCCGAGGACAGCGTGACCCCGTCAAAGGGCCCCGGCGAAACACAGCCCCCTTCGTCAGTTGCTTCGCTTTTTAGCCCCGGGCTCCTGCCGGGCAAAGATAATGAGGTTACGGCACTGCGCCGTGTCCTCGATGGGTATATGACCGAGCAGCGGGAGTTTCGTGAGGAGATCCGGGCCACTCTGCGAGGCCTGACGGGTCGTATGGACGAAATTGAGCGACGGCTAGAGGCGGTCGAAAAGAGGGAGGCAGAGACGGTGCCCCGGGGTGGCGTGGCGGAGGAGCTGCAGCAGACGGTAGCTCGGCTCCAGCAGGAATTGAGTGAGCGCGACCAGGAAGCGCTGCTCTCCGACCTGGACATCGGTCATGTTCCTGAGGCTAGGGGCGAAAATGTGGTTCACACCGTAACTGTCCTTGCTGCCAAGCTTGGCGTCGTCCTCGACCCCCGGGACATCGTGTTCGCCGAGCGAGTCGGTGCGGTGGGGCGGGGCGCGACGGGCGCCGTCGAGGGTGATGCCGCGGGCCGCCCCCGCCGCATTGTCGTTCGGATGGCGCGGCGGCAGCTGCGGGATGATATGCTGCAGGCCGCCAGAGCGCGCCGCAATATAACCTCGGCCGACGCTGGCCTGGTGGGCCCGCCTGGACGCGTCTACGTGAACGAGCGGCTCACGCGCTCCAACCGCCTACTTTTCCACCGAGTCCGAGAAGTATGTCGCATGCAGCAGTGGAGATTCGCGTGGACGAAGAGAGGCCGAGTGTTCGCCCGGCAAGGCGACGGCAAGCAGGCTTACTGCATCCGCTCAGATGGCGACTTTGTGCGTGTTTTTGGGCCTGTTAATGTTTGAAGCCCCTGCACTATTTTTTAAAAATGTTGTTGCTTTAATGGTACACTCCAGCATATTTACAATGAATACAACTTGTGTCTTAATATGTTCTCATGCTTTATTGTGCGTTTTTAATCGACAGTTTTATTATTATTATTATTTTCATTTAACATTTATCTATGGTTCATAAAACGCTTAGAATAGGTTTGTACAATGCGGGTTCTCTTGGCACAAATCATGACAGCTTCATAGCGGCAGCTACTCGGCAGGATGTTGACGTGCTAGCGATCAACGAAACATGGCTGAAGGACGGGGAAGAAGGAAAGGCGCCAGTACTTCCTGGGTGGAGGTTACGCCACATACCTAGACCACCGGGCACACGGTCGCGCGGGGGAGGCGTAGGTTTCTACATAAAACGTAGTGTAAATGTGCGTACCTTGCCGCACCCAGTCGACCCTGACCACAAGTCAGTTGAGCAGATGTGGGTCTCTCTGAAGTTGAATGGAAAAAATCTTGTAATAGGTACGGCGTATCGACCACCTTGGATGGACATTAATTTATTTTTTGACGCTATTTATGACACAATTAGTTCTATTCCTGATTATGACAATTTGATAGTTCTTGGTGATTTTAATATAAATTTATTAGCAAATACAGACATGAAAATTACAAAAATTAATGATTTCTTAACATGTTTCCGGTTAACACAGATAGTAACACAACCTACGCATTTCACAGACAGTACCCGGACGCTAATCGATGTAGTTTGCACGGACTTGCGGGCAAAGAATGTGACTGTTGAACATGTTGGCTCGCTTTATGGGCACTGCCTTGTAGTCTGCGAATTTAATATTAAAATAGACAAACCTAAGCCCTACTGCATAATCTACAGGCCTCTCAAAAGCATTCACCTTGACAAATTTGACTTGGATTTGCAGTGTGTGAGGTGGGACTTAGTGTCGAGGTTAGGCAATGTAAATGACATGGTCGGTGACTTTACCCTACACATAACCATCTTATTTGACTTGCATGCGCCTAAAAAGAAAATTATAGTTAAGGGATGTTCTCACCCCTGGATTACAGACACTGTGAAGCTTATGATGCGATTGCGAGACAATGCTGCGGCTGACTTTCATAAAAGTCAGTCTGATGTCAAAAAACAGTATTATAAGGACCTGAAATCAACAGTAAATAAGGCAATATATTATGAGAAAGCTGCTTATTTTAAAGAAAATATAAACAACAAAATACACGACCCTAAATCTCTTTGGCAAAATCTGAAAACAACTATATTGCCTAAAAAAAATACCGAATTACCCTCTTCATTCAATGACCCTACTGTCATAAATAAACACTTTTTAAGCTTACCAGGTACTTCACAAGTGCCCATATCATACCTGACCTACTTTGAGTTCCATATATATACTGAGTCTGCCTTTCACTTAGAACCGACCAGCACAGATCAAATCATCCAAATCATTAGAAGTCTCAAATCTAATGCTGAAGGATGTGATGGTATTAATTTAAATATGCTAATTTTGACATTTCCACATACTATAGACTTTATTACGCAATTAATGAACACCTCGATCTTGACATCCACTTTCCCAGACTTATGGAAATTAGCAATTGTTCGCCCACTTCCTAAAATATCTAATCCATCAGAGCTAAAGGACCTTAGGCCCATAAGTATATTACCATGCCTATCTAAGATATTGGAAAAGATAGTATGCAAACAACTAACTAGTTATCTTGAGAACAACAATATTTTGCCGGATGTGCAGTCCGGTTTCAGAAAAAGGAGAAGCACAGCGACTGCCTTACTTGATGTCACCGACAATATATTGTACTCTCAGGATAGGGGGATGTGCACACTGTTGGTGTTACTTGATTTCTCTAGAGCTTTCGATTGCCTGAATATTAATTTAATGCTATCTAAGATGAGCTACTACGGATTTGATAGTAGTACACTGAGGTGGTTTGACAGCTATCTTCATAATCGGTATCAGTGTGTAAAACTGACTTTAAATGATGGTTCCACTCTATTGTCGGACAAGATTGGCCTCACTAGAGGAGTGCCACAGGGATCCGTAATTGGACCAATCCTTTTTATTTTGTACACCGCCGACATTGTATCACAGATCACACATTGTAAATTCCATATTTATGCAGATGACATTCAGGTTTATATTTCATGTAAACCATCTGAAATTGATAATGCGATTGAAAAACTTAATTCGGATCTCAGTCGAATAACTTCTGGGCTACTAGTAACTGCTTGCTGCTTAATCCTAGCAAAACCAAATATCTAGTTTTTGGCAGTAAACATCAAATAACAAGTATTCAGCCCGCACATAATCTGGATGTCGTCTTAAAGAATGAACCCATCGAGCGTGTATATGAGGCACGTAACTTGGGGCTATTGGTAGATAGTGGGCTTCGTTATGAGAAGCATGCTGCAAATGCTGTAAGGAGTTGCTTCTACAAACTTAAGGTCCTCTATAAAATCCGCCCATTTATAAATGAAAACTTGCGCATTAGGTTGGTAGAGTCCTTAGTTCTATCTAAGTTGAATTATGTGGATACAGTGTATGGACCACGTCTTCTTGCCAAAACACGAAGACTCATTCAACGTGTACAAAATGCGTGCGCCCGCTTCTGTTTTAGCATACCGTTGAGGGCCCACGTCACACCATTCATGAACAAACACAACATTCTCAAAATGCAACATCGTCGAAAATTACACTTGGCCTGTTTGCTCTTTGGAGTGCTCAAGTACAAATCCCCCAAGTATCTTTTTGAGAAGCTGTCTAACAGGAGGTCACGTGGTAGTCGGCAGTGCGAGTTACAGCTGATGACACCTCAGCACGCATCAGCAGCTTTCCGAGGAAGTTTCCGGTATGCAGCAACCAAGTCTTGGAATATAATTCCACCGCCAGTAAGAACCCTGCAAGATGTCCATAGTTTTAGAATCAAACTTAAAAAGTATCTGCTTGAGCATCAGAAAAGCCAGGAAACTTGCCAGCTAGACACAAGTTGTATTTAAATAAAAATAAAATGCTATTGTTATATCTGTTTATGCTTACCACTGTGTTACGTCCCTTCGGCATTGCTTTAATATTGTTTTTCGTTTTGTTCAGTACCCCTTTGTTATTATGTATTTGTTGTAATGTGTTCACTTCGTTATTGTTTATTGGTCATAGTTGTGTGTAGTAATGATCACTTTTCAAATTGTAACCGGTTTTCAACCTTGCATGGTACGTGTTTTTTCTCAGTTATAAGTAAATCGAATTAATTATACTTAGCATATTGTAGATTTTCAAACATTATTGTTGATTACATGTTTAATTGAAAAGAATGACGCCTGTCTGCCAGTGCCACCTGTCACTTCTGTCACTGTCAGTGTCAATGACGCTAGCGTGCTGTTACGGATCGCGCAGGAGTGAAATGGCTGCGTTCATAGACCACTGGACAATATTATTATATTTTATGTTCTATTTTTAATTTCGTTAATTGTCCCTTCTCGTGTTTAATTAAGTTTATATCATTATTTTGTTTGTTATCCACCGTGAACTCACTCGACGGTTCTATCGGAAGACCAGCGCTGGCAGCAATGCCAGCATTATGCTGAGATAGAACCGTTTCGTGACAAACGCTGTGTGTTGTTTGTCTCGAATAAATGTTTCTTTCTTTCTTTCTTTATTACTAACGCGTGGCCGCTTTTGATTTTATTACATTTTACAACAATTATATCGAGGAAAAATTTGTACAGAAATTCCAAATAAAATGATGATGCTTCAATGCTTATGACGTAGCATCACGGTTTTAAGAGGTACAGTACAAATATTCTTCATTATTGACCAAAAAAAACTAGCCAAGTGCGAGTCGGACTCGCGCACGAAGGGTTCCGTACCATTATCTAAAAATATTTATTTTATTCTGTTTTTAGTATTTGTTGTTATAGCGGCAACAGAAATACATCATCTGTGAAAATTTCAACTGGAACTATCACGGTATCAGCGAGATACAGCCTGGTGACAGACAGACAGACAGACAGACAGACAGACTGACAGACAGACAGACAGACAGACAGACATACAGACAGGCAGACAGACAGACGGACAGCGGAGTCTTAGTAAGAGGGTCCCAATTTACTCTTTGAGTACGGAACCCTAATAAAAACAACACCAGGACCTTACACTATACAATTGTAGACCATTGACGGTATTATCGCTAATGAACGATTTCTTTCACACAACCTTTGGGTAGTGGTAATTTTACAAACAAAAATAATTTTAAATAGGCAAGGCGCAGCGCCAATCAGATCACACACAAGCTCATTACTCCCTCGGGAGCTATAAAATACCATTACTGCCGCGGGAACAATTAAGGCCATTTTTCTGTGTACAGGCATGGAATAACACCATTTATGAGCAAGTGTGATAAAAAGATTTTTTCACGCCACTGTTCGGAAATGTGGCAATAGATTGTCTAAAACCAAGCTGGAAAGTAGGCAAAAGCTGTAGCACCTGAACTACCACTACTACAATGTTTCATTGTAGTAGTGGTTGGATAAAAATCTATAAAAGGTATTTTTTTGGCACAACTTTACCCTTAAAAAATTATATTAGGTTATTTATAGGACCAATTACTTATTGGGTCATTGTCAAGCTTCGGGTTTTTTTTTGCGAAAAAATGAAACACGTAATTTATAAAAATCAAATGTTTATTATGACTCTTACTTTACTTTACAACAAAAGTGAGTATCAGTCTGAGATCAATAATTCGATAAAGGCGATTTATAAGGAAATAACAACATTTCAGTTCCACCGAAAATATTAATATGTCCACCGAGTGGACTAAAATGTTAATTATTGAATAAAAAACAAAACAAAAAGTGATTAACATCTTGAACAAAAATAACGTTAATGCTATCTTCACATAATCACAAACAAATCAATCAGTTAAAAGCATTCAAAAAGTAAATAAAAAATGTTTTATGTCTGTCTACCGAAAAGACAATTCATTTTGGTGGTCAAAATACGTCTTCGTTGTCAGAAGACCAGAAGCGGTCAATCCGTTTAGCCAGAGAAAGGGGGATTACTGGCTCCTCTGGTTTTGACGTTGACGAATCTGAGCTGTCCGAATATACGTCCGAAAATTGTATGCGCTTATGGATATTACCTCCAATCAGCAGTGATGGACTGCGCTCGTCAATTTTCAATGGTTGCCGCATCGAGCCACTCGCAATTGGACTTGACCATCGGCTTGCCACTGGACTGTGCATAGGAGTCAAGGTTGGAGTCGGTGAATTCATCCTCTCGGCGGGAACTGGTGTGTCATTCCAAGTAGGACTTTGCAGAGGAGTCGTCAAGACTGGACTTGATAGAGATGGTACATTATTTTGGAGTGGTCTGGGACAAAGTGCTATGTCAAGTTTTTTGCTACCTAAACCGTAATGTATACAAGTGTTTTCTGAACTACATTTCATACAACTCAACCTACGAAACTGAAGCATCATTGGTTCACGGCGACTCCAAGTAACCTGATGGACTTTAATGGTTCCCCGAAACGGCGTAATTTTGCTGTTTTTTATTTTACTTTCAATAGACTCCACGTGCGTCTCATCTACTCTAATGACTTCAATGCCTTTACAGTTTTGAAGAACACACTCCATGAAGGCATCCAAATTATGGACATCGTTTCCTTGAGCGACGTGCTTATCAGCCGTACGCTTAAGACATCCACCCACGCCATCAGGGGCTCCTTTTCCGTGTCCACTCTCACTGTAATGCCAGATTATGTCATCTACCTTAGTCTCCTCGCTCAAGTAAGCAGCAATTAGGTGGAACATCGTCTTGTTTCTGTACTGAGTTGAAGGTCCGTCACTCAAAATATGCATCTGTTTCAAATTTGGAACAAGGGTCTTCATTGAAGCTATAATAGGCTTCAAATGAATACAAATGTATACAGGATCGTGATTCCTAATCTCACTCACGGTACAAAATGATTTTGTGACGAGTCGATTCTCTTCCGTAGTAACGTCCACATAATAAAAAACGCTTGTGTGCAGTGACAGCTCAGCTTTTGAACCGCCGAAATGTGCTGATTGTATTTCAGTGACATACTTGCAATTATAATTCTCTGAGAAGTCAACATGCAATAAACCCTCGTTCTCAGACATAGCAACTTTAATGTTTTTGACACTAGCATGTTGATGCAGTACATTGCATGTATGTTGCATAAAACGTTCTATATTATCCAGCAAATGGTTGACTAATTGACGTTTGGATGTGCAGACGATTTCTTTAACAGTCTTCTGACACATTTTTTTTTGCCCTTTGACTGTTTCGCATACCTTTTTAGTGATCCAGCGTTCGTATTTAATTGTGTCTTTTGGGTTGTAGTCATTGAACACAATTTTCTTTTTTTTGCATTCAGTGCATGTTCTTTCGAGACAGTTTTCAGTCATGTTTGTGCAACAAATCGACTTGCTTATTGCCATAGCAGTATTTTCATTAATTACTCGTGCGTTTCTAAGTGCCTTTGCAACATAGTCCATGTTAGTATGAGTCACACACAAACAAGTCTCGCGTGCTACAGCTTTAGGATCTAATACCCAAAATTGTCTCTGCCTGCAAAAAGTTTTGTAGGATATGGTTTTGCCTGTCTGAACCACATATTTTTTATGCAGATTTATAAGGGAGTCGTTGAGAAATCTGATTTGTTTTTTTTGTTTATTGCGTGTTATTGTCTCTTTTTTGCCAGATGTAAGACGACTTGATTCATCGCTAAGCAAATATTGCTGTATATTATCTCTCAATTCCTTGTCCTTTTTAGAACCTTCATTCCTTTTCTCTTTTTGTGCTTCATTTGCATCCTTTCGTTTCTTGTTCTGTAATCTGTGTAATCGCATTCTGTACTTAGCAAATTTACATTCTAAACTCATCAACTTCTTTTTCAGTAAAACATTCTCTACTTTCAACCTTCTTCTGTTTCTCACTGCAATACGTGCACCCATTTCAGCTCTTGATGATACTGAAGTTACCGGACTCGAGGGCGGCGTTTCGCGTGCAATGTACTTTTCAGCTGCTTTTTGTATTTTGACTTTTTCTCTGCGTCTTCTTGCATCCTCTCTCCATTTCCTCCTCAAAAGCTTTTTTTGCACATCTGGTAAATCTTCTACAGTTTTTATTTTCCCTTCGGCTTTCTTACGATAGTAATATTCTCTGTCCTTTCTTCGCTTTCCTTCCAAGGCTTCTGGATCCTGTTTAAGTTTTTCACGTGCCTTCTTCATACTCAGTATTTTTTGCTCACGGCGTCGTTTTTTTTTCTGGTTATCAGTAAGTTTACTTCTTGTTTTCGCCATCGTCTGTAAAATCACAACAAGCAATGCACACAAACGAAAAGAAAGTAAAGCTGTGCAAAGGAAGAGCAGGAGATTTTGTTAGTAAATAAATTTGCATAGGGAAAACGACCGTGCTCATGAAAAAATACTATTTCCCATGTCGTTAGAAATGCATTACACGTACCAATCATTGTAATGTTAACTTATAGTATGTAGCTACGAGTATGGATAACTACATTAACTACAAGTCGACATGGTGTAGAAAGGTTTGAGGGAAATGGTGGTTTAAAACATATTTACTCATAAAAATAAAGCGAAAATGAAACAAAAATAGGTCGTTAGTGCTTAACTGATAAAAACATCAGTAATCTGAAGCAGATTTATAAGTTATAATAATTAAATAACCAGCATTCAAGAAAAAAATCCATTCGGTGGACATTTGTCGTTTCGGTGGACAGAAGTTCCACCAAAAAGATGTCCACCGAATGGACTATTTTTGCAAAATCATTCACACCTTGCGCCGTTTATAGGTTATGTCAAAAGCCAAGGGATATTCATAAAGTTTCATTGTTTAACTAGTTATTAAGAATGTTTGATGTATTTATAGTGATTTACTTACCAAAATACAGAAGTAACCGGAAAGACCACTCAACTTTGACACCACTAAATATTTTTCTTAGTACAGCAACAACGTTTTCTGCGCACGAGTCACGGCAAAATGGCCTCTGACAGGGATAGTACAATATTGGCTGCGTTCAATTTTACGTTTCGTTCCATCATTTGACATTTACTACATTTTAGTCAGTATCGAAAGTAATGTCCACCGGAATGACAAAAAATGTTGTAACAAGATTAAATGATGCAAAAAGTGAGTTTTATTTCTATCAATGTTTTTAATACTTTTAACGTTAAATGGAAAACATACGTTGATTATGAAAACATTTATTTTTTGTAAAATAATAAAAAACACGTATTTATTAAAAGCTACATTCTATTGAAAGGTAGAATCCGAACAGTCCACCGGAGTGGACAATTCGTTACATGGTGGTGGTTTAAAGTAAAATTTCATAAATTTATAGTGTAGTGTTACAGTTATGGTCTAGTACGTTTCCTTTACTTTATTATTATGATGTAAAATTAAGACACAATTATTAAAAATTTCTTGTATAATTCGTATGAACAGTTTTTTTTTGGGTTATGACAATGACCCTATTAGAAAAAAAAAAGAAAGGTCAAAACCATTCAGTTCACGCTTAAGGCGTTTTTACTTTTGTAGCTGATTGTGGTTTTTTAGGAAAAACGCTTCGAATTTTAGAGGTTGTTTGAAGCAAACAACAGAAAAACGCCTCTTGAAAGTGATAAAAAAAGTAAAAAAGGGTCCCGTTTTACTCTTTGAGTACGGAACCCTAAAAAAGGCGGGGTCGGAAAAAAATGGATTTAAATGGATAGTGTAAATTGTGTTTGACTAAAAAATACACGAAACACGTATCTACGCTATAATCTTCTATCTATACATCTTCTATCTACTCGTATATCTATACATATAATAAAGCTGAAGAGGGTCGAAAGTCTGTACATGGAATGGATTCGAAACAAAAGTGGCTTGGGATACTTAGAATCGACAACAGAACACGTTCCAACAGTTTTTAGAATTTTTGTCTGTTTATCTGTTTGTCTGTTTATGTGACCGCGCATCACGTGAAAACGGCTGAACCGATTAAGATGAAATTTGGTACAGAGATAGTTTGAGTCCTAGGGAAGGACATAGGGTAGTTTTTTATCCCGGTAATCAACCCCTAAGGGGACGAAATCGGGGGTGGAAATTTGTATGGAGCTACTTAAACCGCTGCACCGATTTGGATGAATTTTAATATATAAATAGTTTGAGTCCCGGAAAAGGTCAAAGGATAGGTTTTATTCCGGAAATCTTCCTTTTAGGGGGTAAAATGGGCAGGGTGAAAATTTGGAAGTAACCCATTTCGATAAACTTTGGTTTAGAGGTAGTTTAAGTTCTGGGACAGGAAATCGGATAGTTTTAATTCCGGAAATCTTCCCCTAAAGGCATAAAATAGGGGGTGAAAATTTGGATGTACTTACCCTATTTGGATGAAATTTGGTATAGAGATAGATGGAACCCATTTACGGTATAGCGATAGTTGGAAGTCCTGGTGAAAGACCAAGGGATAGTTTTTATCCCGGAAATTATCTCTTAAGGGGGTGAAATGGGGGGTGAATATTTGTATGGAGCTACTATACAACCCATTTAGATAAAATTTTGTATTGAGGTAGTTAGTAGGCGCAGCGTTGGTAGACCCCCCACAAGGTGGACTGATGACCTGGTAAAGGTCGCGGGAGTCCGCTGGATGCGGGTGGCGCGGGATTGGTCACTTTGGAACTCTTTGGGGGAGGCCTATGTCCAGCAGTGGACGTCTTTCGGCTGATATGATGATGATGATAATGATGATAAAAATAGTTTGAGTCTCGGGGAAAGACATAGGATAGTTTTTATATCGGAAATCTACCCCTAAAAGGGAAATGGAGGTTGAAAGTTTGTATCGAGCCACGATACAAACGAGTTTTACGCGTACGAAGTCACTAGTGTACTATATAGATATGCAAATGTTGTCTTATTTCCTCGCAGTAGTCGTGAAAAGCACTATGTAATGCCTCGGCCGGAAACGCTAAAGATGGACTCGTATTATTTGAGGGCCTCCACTGACGTGTCGGCCCTCAAACTCTCGTCCATCTTTGAGCAGTTTTCCGGCCTCTCCTACAATGTACTATAAGTCGGAAGATTAGTTTCGAATATAGATGCAGTGCGAGAAATACATACTTCCTCGAATATTTAGAAAGAAGCATCTGGACCCTTTGTAATTAATCAAAGAGCGTAAAACAAAGTAAAGTAAAGCTGCACGTTCAAAATATTTTCATTCAGCTATCAAAATCATGATCAAACAAAGTCAAGCTTCTTACAGTAATGCAAGAAAATGAAAAATACTCCGTTTCACCCTTTATTTTAACTACATTTGGCAAACTCTTATCACGGCAATCACTTTGATTGGATAATCAACTCTGTTTCATCTTGGTAAGGTTCAAAATCGAAATGAAAAAAATACACCATACAAACCTAGCAACGTTAAATATTCGTCCTAAATATGTGAAGAATTCAGCGTTTGATCATATAGACCTAATTATGCCTTGTTCATGTGATCTATCTTCAACCTTCGCTTCTAAATTTCCTTCCTCTTCCTTGAGTATAATTTTAATTAAAATTTTCACCGTTCCTGTTTCGTCTTTATACTTGATTATGGAGGATCTGAACGCGTGGAAGCCTTAACCTTGAGTTAGTAAGGTAGATACTCATATTTTACTGAACTACGACTCAAAAATAATGATTATCTGGATTTATCTTTACTAATTTTGTAGTTTGTCTATGTCTAACGCTTAGAGACAGTATACATCTCTATAAGAACATTAGAATAATTATTAATTGTATTTGGATGCTCAGAGACATTATACATCTCTGGGGTACTAAATTAATATCATAAACTTATTGTTAATTCTGATACAGACCTTATATCGAATGTATTTGATAATATTATTATTCCTGAGTTATGGATGTTATATATATATATATAAATAAGTATCTATATGTATTTATCTATTATATATATCGTCGCCTAGTACCTACCCACAACACAAGCCTTATTGAGCTTACCGTGGGCCTAGGTTGATTTGTGTAAGATTGTCTCGTAATAATAATAATAACTTTGTGTACAATAATGTTATGGCAGGTGTCCGGAACTTTTTGCAATAGCCCAGTTTCATAATCCACCCAAACCTCATCACCATAGAACCCGTTCTCTATCCATATATAACCCACAATAGCCCCAACGCCTGTTGGAACCGGTTCACGGGTATCTACCGATGCACCCGTGAATGGGTTCTAGCAGGTGTATTACATCACATTAAACTTCGTCTCCAAAGGGCCTCTACGTGTTGGATCTATATCCCCACGCACGCCTTCCAAAGGACCGGGCTTTGTCCGTGAATTTAAACAGGAGATACATAATAATAATAATATTTTACAATTTTGGATTTTTTTAGTTTTCATTTAGTAACATTTAGTTTGTTAACCATTTAGGTACTAATTGGTTAAAATCTGCAATTTGTAAGATTATTAATATTATATTGTAGAATACCATTTGACATGTAAAAGTGCCGTTGTGGCCTATTTGCAGAATAAATAATTGATTTTGATTTTTTGATTTCTAATACATAAAGTGTAAAGTTGAGTCATCATTTATGACCCTCTCATAAATTATGTTAGTAGTTTGAGTTATAACTCAAACGGGTCATTGTCAGTCACAAAAACAAAAATCATCTTTCCGGTGGTCAATAGTTAAGGGCTTACGCTCACATATAATATATTTTTATCACATAGGATCATAGAAGGGGCAACGCCGTTTATGCGGATTCAGAGATCAACCAAAAATTAGGCTTTATAGCCCTTAACTTTGGCAATGTCCACCGAAGAGACGCGAACCTAAATCTGACAATGACCCAAACAATACATTAGTAAACGGCATAAAACAATCATTAATGACGGTATTTAACCTGATATTAAGAGCGTAGAAGCAAATCGAATAAATCTATACAATTACGACAGACTGCGAAATAATGATTGGTGAAGAAAGACTGGAACAAGTAAAAGAGTTTGTGTATTTGGGGACACTATTTACTGGAGACGGAAAGCATGGTAAATATATTGAAAGGAGAGTGAATGCAGGGAATCGAGTGAATGGGGCACTGAAAGCCTTTATGGGCAACCAGAAAATATCGCAAAAAGCACGCTTGGCTGTGCATGTGAGTGTTGGTGCCCACACTTATGTATGGTAGCGAAAGTTGGGTGTGGCAGAAAAGACATCAAAGTCGAGTGAATGCAGTAGAAATGAGAGCGTTGAGAAGTATGTGTGGAGTGAAATTGAGTGATAGAGTCAGAAATAGTGTGATAAGAGATAAGTGTGGAATGGATGGAGATATAGTCACGAACTTTGAGAAGGGTATCTTAAGGTGGTTTGGGCATGTATAGAGGATTGATGAAAGAAGATTAACGAAGATAGTGTATATAAAAAGAGTGGAAGGGCAAGTTGGAAGGGGAAGAGCTAGGCGAACTTTCTCCGATCAAATTGGAGAAATCTTACAAAAAGGCCAGGTCAAAAGTACCCTTAACCGACGAGCATATATGAGAAATGTTATGAAAATGAGTGAAGCGAAAGTGGTTTGTCAGGATCGTAGCAAATGAAGATCCGTGATATTTGCCTACCCCTCTGGGAAAGAGACGTGATTATATGTATGTATTTGTCAAAAAAAAGGAATTCTCAAAGAGTTTTGCATTTCTTTATCTAGTTCGTGGCATAAACGTGTTCATTAGTGTTACATAGGAGCGTGGTTTACGACAGTTGAATGATTAGGTAATACAATTTAAAATAAAGGTCAACCGTGGGTAAACATGTTCGTTCCTTTTCGATACTTTCCGCGTCCCGAAAGATCCGTTACCAAAACTTCCTTTTCATATCATCAGTTTCTCCAGTATAGGTAGACGATTGACCTTTAGGACGGACATAGGGTATATTTTATCCCGAGACTTTACTTGCGTTCCCAACACAAGTAAAACAACAACAACAAGTATGTAACTGATAGAACACTCCAAAATGTTTCGTTCGTTTAGTCGAAATTGGTTGGCCCACAATTAGAACCGCAACGAAACGAGGTATTCTCTAGCAATTTTTCTCTTACAAGCAAGTGTAAAATTTGCCCCAATCTTCCACCCGCTAACAAACTGCGAGCAAACAATACAATTCCTAGTTCCAATTAAATCGAGTCCCATTAAGACACACAGTACAGTAACGAGGTTGCAGTACGTGCACCTGATGCAGTATCGCTGATTGTTGGAGATAATAAGAGCACGATACGGGGGCTATTTTAGGATATGTATTGGATTGTAATTGATTTTATATGTATTGCTCAGGCTCCCGCGTTACCATGAAGTGTTGATGCGAGCATTTGATAAGCGCGTTGACAACGATATGCATTTAATTCGAACACATGCTGACTTCGCGCGTTTTGAACTACCGTGCGCTAGACGCTTGTCGTGGGAAGTGACGCTCCCTCCCCCCCTTTACCTCCCCGAGCTCGCTATGCCTGCCTCACTACATGCTGAGAGCGCCATTATGAGATCACGTTACGATGTGCCTAATATTGTGATGTAGTAAGTAGGTAGTAAATACGTTAGTTTTTTTGCTAAAAAAACGTTTGACAGTACTTTAATATGAACCCGTCAAAACGAGCGTGTAACCTCAAATCTGAAACCAATCCAAAGCATTTAGTCCAATAAACCCTCTGGTATTCACCATGCTCGCTGACAACATGTCCAGTATAAGTGTCACCTCCGATTACGTGTAGTTCTTACGGATGTCAGGATCAAGTGATACTGGGGATTAGAAATCCGAGAGGGTTGTGCGTTGTGAGTCGCAATGTGACCGCTATATGGAGGGCTGCTGTTTGTGGCTAGTGTTTGGGGACGTGGGCATTTGTTATTTATTAAAAAAAACTATCTATAAAAATGAATACTGAATAAAACCGGCCAAGTGCGAGTCGAACTCGCGCACGAAGGGTTCCGTACCATTATTTATAAAAACGGCAAAAAAATCACGTTTGTTGTATGGGAGCCCCCCTTAAAAAAATATTTTATTCTGTTTTTAGTATTTGTTGTTATAGCGGCAACAGAAATACATAATCTGTGAAATTTTCAACTCTCTAGCTATCACGTTTCTTGAGATACAGCCTGGTGACAGACAGACGGAAGGACGGACGGACGGACGGACAGCGAAGTCTTAGTAATAGGGTCCCGTTTTACTCTTTGAGTACGGAACCCTACAAATGCTGGCTTGACGCCGGTAGGGATGAAATGCTTGCCAAATTGTCACCATTGATCAATAAATTACTACAATACCATTTTCACCAAGATTCATTGCAAGTAGATTCTAACCACGAATGATTCCGAAAAGTCGTGAAAAGTGTAAAAGAAACAGGAATTCTATCTGACCTGAAGAATGTAGTGAATTAAAATAATAATATATTCTCTTACGAAACGAAACACAACGTGGTTCCATAGCCAGCTTAACGTGTAATTAATGCTCGTTGAACGCGCTCAATGCTGGTCATGGAAAAGTAGACTAAAGATGGGTTGCACCAAACCCTCTGTAATCGTAAGCCGTGTTCGTTAAAATCTTAATGTATGTAGAGTTTGACAAGTTTCTATGGAGCAAAGACGGCAGGGGTCAGTCCTTGGATGGGTGACCGCCTGTTTGAGTGGTTACTATAAATGAGCGCTTCCGTGCTTTGGAAGACACGCTAAGCAGTTGATCCCGGTTGCTGTCTATGACAGTAGTCGTTAAGCCGAGTTAGAGGCCTTCGGGCGGCTTAAGAACCTCTAACAGTCGAGTTGCCCACTCACTTGACAAAGGGGGGACAACTGTCACTCGCGTCCGCAGGAGCTACCTACCACAACCCTGCACGTGTCCCCTGGGTGGTACTAAAGAGTGACAAACTCAAAGGCCAAAATAATAATTGCCATACGATTAAATAAATATGGAATGACTGCCAGTGCCATATTTAACGTTGATCGGTCAATAATCGTAAAGCGGTGCAACCCGCTCTAACTGTTGGTTGTGGTCATTCGGCCGCGATTAGTTTAGAAATGGAGGGGACATATTTGTCATACTATCATCATTAATTCCTGTCGTTGTCGTTCTACGTCCGTAGGAATAACCCTAGAAACCCTACACGTGACCTCCGGGTGGTGCTAAAAGAACAACAAACTCGGCAGCTGCACTGTTCCTGCTGAACCCCGCAGCGCACACTGGAACCCTATCAGCGACATCGATACGAATACATATATGTACCTACCCAGTGCAGTGTGTAACCGCCATACGATAAATAAATAAATTTATTCCTGTTTTCCCATGTTTTCACGGTTGTATACCCTAAAAAAGCCCTAGAGGTAACCTATCTCAATCACTAGATATCATTTCCCAACTGTATCGTTTGTCCGAATTTTCATTTCGGCAAAAAGACAATTATCTAGGTTAGGTTAGGTTTGTTTTCTAAGTAGGCCTCCTTCTGCGAAGTCGTCATATCGCAGAAGGAGGCCGCGGAGCGGGAGCGCGAAAACAGTGCGGATGCGCTCCCGCTCCGGCGCAGACGGAGGGGTCGAAGACGCGCGCGGTATGCAGCGGCAGGCCGCGTCCTCCCCCAGTAGGGCCAGTGGGTTGGGGACCCACATTGCACATGGCCTTACACGACGGGGGGGAGGGTCAAGCGTCCTGACCCTCCCCTCCTTTGGTGCGGGTGTCCTGGCACGAGTAGAAGCCGGGACCGCCGGGGGGTGCCGTGGTTAGAATGTTCGCGATCCCATGACGCCCCCTTAACGGCAATGCGGGTGACGCCGGTGTGTTTTTTAGTGGGTATGCTCCCCCAGTCACCATCACTCGGATGGCGGCGGGAGGAGAGAGTCCCACATAACCCCCAAATAGCCTTCCCCAGGCCGGGGGTATGCGTAAAGCATTTTCACACCGACAAAAAAAAAAAAAAAAAAAAAAAAAAAAGGTTTGTTTTGTAACCATCCTGAAAATGTCAAGGCTTCAGAGAAAAACGGTTTTAAGTACAAAAGATACAGTTGGGAAATGAAATTTAGTGATTCGGATTGGTAACTAGCCCTTGGCATGCTTTGGCACATACTTTTGTCATATAATTACGTCAAAGTGTGAATTGATAGCTATACCATTCCAAAACCCATCGCGATCAAATAGGTAACAAGTAATTAGATATTATCGGTAACGCCCAATTACAAAGTACGGCCTGCAACGTTGTCTCACAGTACTGTATGGAACGTGGTGCATTATCTCAGACGTGCCCGGTGTAATTGTCACGTAGGGTTGCCCCTGCTGTCTAATAACAACGCATTTTGGCATGGATGCAAACGAGAATGCCACGTACAGTGCAACGAAGTACTTAAGGATCAGGGCCGTGATTGCGTTGGTCCCAATTGACAAAATTTCAAACTATGTAATGATACTAATGATGCCTAATTCGAAAACCAATTCGGTAATTATGTTACCTGAACGTAATAAAGTAGTTTTCAGATTTCATTTCTCACTCGTTTTTAAGAAAATCGCGAAATTTGTATATAATATGTATAATTGTATATATGTGGTATAAGCCGTGTGTGACGTCAATACTACGACTGTCATATGAGAGGTGTGCAAGCTGCCATACAGAGCCGTCACATTGACGCCATAATTTAGTTACGACCTTCTGGAATTCGCTACTTTTCAATTTGATATTTCTTAATGAAAATTACAATTTAGGGAAAAATAAAAAAACACGAGCCGCTTAAAAAAAACATTTTCTACCGAAATAAATCATAAAATGGCCCACTTGAAAAAATTAAATGTTGTCAATTGGTAGCAAGGGAAACTCTTTGGATATTGATATTGTTTCAACACTTTACCATTCTGATTTGGTGAAAAAGGCTAACTTCCCGTTATCCAATTGACCTGAAATTTTGCATGCATATGTATATCGCATGACAATGCAATATTATGATGACTTGGAGCTGATCTGATGCTGAAGCTGGGAGGTGGCCCCCGTCGTTTATTCCTATGAATTCCGCAATAAAACGACACAACCCCATTGAGTTTGGGCTCGTTAGAATCGTCTCAATGAGTAGTTGATGATGGTATGCAGAAAAGTACAGTCGGAAAAGCTTGTACCAAAAATGAAATTTTTGACAGAAACTAAAATCGATTGCAAATTTTTACGGACAACTTACATACTTACATATTTACATACTTTACATACGAACAGTGCAAGTTAATATAAAGCTTGTAAAAAGAAAGAAAGAAGAATGAAAATAGAGCGAGTTGAACGTTTTTCATACAGTACCTATTTAATCTAAGTAATTTATAGCTACAGAAACTAGTAGGTATCCGACCTATATAAGGCTCATCCGATTGTGCATAAAAAGTTACATGTTATTCCAGTATGCCTTTTTAAAATGAGAACCAACTACGTTTGTTTGGAGAGTCCACCTAAGTCGACACTGCTGGGCTTAACAATAGGTTATAGTTACATTACAATTCATTACAAATTGAACGACAGATAACAGCCGAATTTACAACATAAAAATTAGTTCGAATCAATGCAAATTAAATCAATTGTAATAAGGTGTCCCCTTATTTACCTACATGAAATGTAAATCAACGCTACGAGAAGCCCTACATAATATGTCCTATGACGATACTGAGAAGTTATTTATCGTTTTAAAATAATTTTGTTCTATCTTCTATCTTTTTATACCTTTTTTATATATAGGTTATTAACTAACTAATTATTTTGTACTACCTAGTCAATAAGAATCATATTGAATAATATTTTGCATGTGAATAACATATTCAATTGTTAGTTCTTTTTTGCCTGAAACACAGGGTATCCTAGTTCAGGCACGTGTTATTTGCCTCTAATATTAAGCTCCTAGTCTATAGTAAATACTGATGTACATTATGTTTTATCAATAAATTATTATTATTATTATTATTTCACCCAATGCATTGTTTCGCAGAATTTTAATTTCATCGAATTGTCGTTACCTACTCAGAAACCTTTAACTTTTTAGGTACAACTAAAAGGTCATTCTGTAGACCCCATTTGGTTAGGTTATATTTTAACAATCCTAAAAATTTAATAAATATGAAAAAAAAAATGGTTTTCGATGAAATGAAAATTCTACGAAACATACATTCGATGCAACCTTTTTCGGTAGAATTATTAATTAAGTAAACAATGTCATACTAACGTTATGCCCAAAATATTAATTATTCACAACCTCTTTGTCTAATCCACCACTCGAATAATTTTATTGTAACAAGCATAAAAAGTTACAGAAACTATATCCCGACTACGGAAAAGTAACTATGAATAATATTGTTATATATTCTCTTCTTTCATTTGATACCCAACATGCTATGAAAAATAAATAAATAAATATTTGCGGACAATCTTACACAAATCAACCTAGTCCCAAACTAAGCAAAGCTTGTACTATGATGAAACATAGCAACATTTTTTGTTTGATAGCAATTTTTTTTTTAAGTAAGTCAATTTTTTGTATGTGACAGCCACCATGTGTTTATTTTTCAATACAAAAGGTAGTCTATGTCACCGGGAGCATAATTTTGAATCGATTGACACCCCATTAGGGATCCGTACTCAAAGAGTAAAACGGGACCCTATTACTAAGACTCCGCTGTCCGTCCGTCCGTCCGTCTGTCTGTCACCAGCCTGTATCTCACTGATACCGTGATAGTTCCAGTTAAATGTACTTCTGTTGCCGCTATAACAACAAATACTAAAAACAGAATAAAATAAATATTTTTATTGATAATGGTACGGAACCCTTCGTGCGCGAGTCTGACTCGCACTTGGACGGTTTTTTTTTTTTAATTTTAAGCACTGCACTAATACACAAATACCAACATAGACTGCTCAAGACGTAACGGCTTCGTCAACATGTCAGCCAGGTCACCTGTAGGAACATAGTTTAATTTTACAACATTTTTCTGAACTTGTTCCCTTGAATAATTGTATTTGATGCCAATATGCTTTGACCTCTTATGACAAAGTTGGGTTATTGGCTATGCTTATGCAACCGTTATTGTCTTCATAAATAACAATTGGGTCAGTAATTTTCAAATTGATACTGTTTGCCCTCTGCCGTACTTAGTCGGAAAATACGAAAACCAATCTTATGTCCTAAGTGGCAAGTTGGCAACCCTAATAAATCGCTTGTGCGTCTACACGTTGAGTGCACGTCGACGGATTGTGACAGCTAGACGTGATTTCACGACAAAGAGGACTTACAGCTCAAAGAGATTTCATCAAAGGATCATAACATCTATTCGCAGACGTCTCTAAGCACTTGATTACGTTTGTAGCTTTGAGATTTTAATTTCACGTTTAAAAGTTAGTCTGTAATAACATCTGATCCGCTAATCTTCTTAAATATGGATTAGAATAAGCTGGTTCAGTGACTTAATACAGTGTTGGATTTCTATCTTGGCTTCGAATGTTGTGACTTGTGTAAAATACAAATACAAATCATTTATTCGCAGTAATATGGTTTCAAATGTCTTAAATTATATTATATAGTGGATCTACATACAAATTACACCTTTTCCCGGCGTGTGAATTTTAATAACTGCCTATTATCTAAACTTCATCATTACATTGAATCTATCATAAATTTAGAACCTTACTATTGTCTATGTTACACATTATCTACTTTGTAAGTAAACAATTCATTCACCGAGTAAAATACTCTATGAGTGAGCCATTTATCGAGTTCAGTTTTAAACTTTTGAAGGGCAAGTTACGCAGATTTGTAGGCAGTTTATTAAATACTTTGATATTGTAAGCATTCCTTCTATAGTAATACAGTTTATTTTTTGGTAACAGTAATTTACCTTTTAACTGTTCGCTGCGTCCTATTTGTTTCTAACTTTAGTAAATAGTTATGGATTTACTTTTACAAATATTGCTACTTGTTTATTATACAGATATGGCAGAGTAAGCAGCTTTAATTTAAAAAATATGGGTTTGCATAAATCTGTTATACATGCACCACAAATTGCATAAACAGCTTATTTACGTGTGTTGAATTTCCCCACAATAGAAGTCCGTATTGAAGAACGAACGAAATGTAACCGTGATATCCGCCATAGTCTAGCTTTGAGACAACATTGCTGATCCTAAGCCAATGTTAGTTATACCTCCCTCTATACCTGCAATATGTGGGAGCAGTATACGCAACGGGCATATGGGGCCCTTAGGGTCCAGTATAATAATGCGTTCCGGGTGTTGATGGGACTGCGTCGTTTCTGTAGCGCATCAGGGATGTTCGCGACGGCGCGTGTGGACTGTTTTTATACAAGCATGCGTGCGCGCGCAGCATCCCTGGTGCGCAGGGTGCGCCGCAGTCCCAATAGCATTCTGCGCGTGATAGCGGACAGGGTTCACTGTGTCTACATGTCACACTGCGTGGGACTACACTCCCCTGTCAGTCTTGTTTTGTTTTAAATGTAAGTTTAGCTGTAACTACTAACCCCCTAGTTTTGTAAATTCTACTAACAACATGTGTCCATGGTTACACGAAATAAAAATTTAATTTCATTTCATATACGTCACGTCACAATCATAAATTATATCAACCTCCTCTAGGTTCTGCCTACAATGGGTATTAGTTATATGTAAACTTTTTTGTATCAAATTACGTCTTATGATTAAGACATGAATAAAATATTATATTAAGGGGCCGTAAGTTCAGCGAATTTAAGCAAACAGAGTTTTTGAAACAATATAATGCGTCTGTTTATAATAGTACGGTTTCAAAAAAACACGAATAGAATCTTGAGGCTTTTTTGCAGGTAGATCAGCGATTCGAAACACGATTAAGCAATTTTCGCTCGATAGAAAAAATCACGAACATGTCAGCGTGCAAATTATACCTATCTGTTTTGCCTACTAACACTTAGCTTTAAAATTATTTTATACACTAACAAACATATGGATTCTAGAGTCTGAAATAAATGATTTTTATTTCATTTATTTATTTTAAAACACTCGTAACAAATAATGCACAAAAGCTAAACATTAATTTTTGGTTCTTAAAATCGGCAACATCATGTTTGAGGGAACTTAGTGATTACTTTTTATTTGTTTAAACGCAAAAAAAAAAAATATATAGCTCACGCTTATGCTCACTGAGCAGACCATGAACCTACGGTGCCTTAAGTCTGTTTTATTCAAAGATCAGCGCGGGCCATCACGCCAGCAGCATTCTGAATTGGTACCTTTGCACTTATGTACTAACATGCTCTCTCTATGTTTTGTTTTATTCACAAATAAAATGCTTATTATATTTTACTGTTTAAAAAAGCTATGATAAATAATATTATAATTCATAAACAAATATTGTTTTAATTTCATAAGGTTATGGACTCTAATTTCAATATAAGGTAAATAAATATGCCTAATTACGAAAATTCTATTCAAATCTCTCAAAAAATGACGAAGAGGCAACCGTTTTAATATTTCGTGATAGAGAGAGAAAACGCTTGAGACCCGTGACGTCACTGATCTCGACCTTTCGTTCATAGTAAATAACAATCGTTTCATGTAAATGTGCGTTTTGCGGAAAAGGAACAGTGTATAGAACCACTTAAAACTTTGGACACTTATCTACTCACTTTCTTATGGTAACTCACTTTCTCACAGTTACCAATTTCGTTAAATTGCTTCTGGTAGCTGTAGTTACCAAGCGAAGTATGGGACGCTTTGATGATAAATAATAATTTACTTTGAAAACAAAGTTTTAACCGACGAAAAATCAATCATCCCCTATTTTCGTACCATTAGGGTTGGTTTTTTTTTTCCAAATTTATATGGGACCAACTTCGGGTTTGTACCCTTTCCAATAAACAATAATTATCAAAATCGAACTACTCTATAAAAAGTTATGCGTGGTCATACATAAAAAAATAAAATATACGCGTCGAATTGAGAACCTCCTCCGTTTTTTTCGTCGGTTGAAAAAGCAACTTAGGCTTCCTTTTTAAAATCCGAAGCAAGTGAATGGTTATAACTTCATGATTATTTATTGTGGTACTTTTTGTGACTATTATTTTATAAACCTTTTTCGATAAAATTCAAAATTATTGATTATTTAATTTGGTGTCACTATCCCTATTGTATTATATGTATGTATGTTTGTTTTTAAGGTATCTGTATGTGTCTTTCGGCTGATATGATGACGATAATGGCAATGATGACGTCGTAATTGTAACGTAAGCTGATTTTGATTTTGACTTGCAGGTGCCGCACCGCTTCCCGCTCCGCTTATCCATAAACAAGCCTTTACTGTGTCTAACAAATGATTTTTCGAAAGGCATTGGTAGGGAAGCTGAATTACTCTCCAAGTAGAAACCCGAGCACTAATAAGCACTGGAACGCAATTGCAGGAGAAATCACGATTTGCATTCACAACTGGCTTTTGTCACACCGGAGAATCTTCAAATCTATTAGCTAACAAGTGAAATCAAATGATTTTTCAAAGTTATATTTTGTTAGCAAGCTTAAAAATCAAAATATTCTTTAATATTATAAAAATTATTATCGAATAGCCAATTTTTTACCTATACAATGTTCGTTTGAATCTTTTCTTAATACTTAAGACGATGCGCGGGTGGCCATTTCTCCATACAAACGTAATCCCCCGTTTCCTCCCTGGATAATAACAAAATAGCAAATATTTTGTATTTATACAATACATACTTACCTGTGGCATGTCTCTTTGTTTCGTTTTACCTAAATATTACTTTATTTTAATAATTAGAGACCTTTAAAAACTACGAAATTTGCCGGCTTTCGGTGCCATAAACAAACGCTCAGTAAACTAATTTACAGAATACAAAAGCAAGAAAACCTAGAGACATAGCCAAAGCTATCTTTATAATATATGTGAAAGAATACCTAAAATTGTCCCTAAATTGGAAGAGAAAATAGGGTACTGCGAAACCCCGTTTTCGCCAGTATTTTGTAGGTCATATCGGCCCGAGCTGCAGTTGTCCCTTTCGTGCTCTATACGGACGAATAAGGGGGGGTTAGACTAATACATACACGGTTAGAAAAGTAATGTGCCGTAGTCGTCGTTTCATCATCATATCAGCCGAAAGACGTCCACTGCTGGACATAGGCCTCCCCCAAAGAGTGCCAAAGTGATCGGTCCTGCGCCACCCGCATCCAGCGGACTCCCGCGACCTTTACCAGGTCATCAGTCCACCTTGTGGTACGTGGTCGCCACTCGAGAACCTTTCCGCCCCAACTGCCATCGGTTCTACGGTTAGTTCGTTTAGAAGAGTTTATTTTTGTACTGATAACAGTCAAGGTCAGTAATAGGTTAGTTCCCAGCTTTAAATATTTATGTTTTCTATGTACTATACCTGTAAGGTAAAAATATCCATGCGACAATTCGGTCAGAAAAATCAAAACATGTGAACATTTAGGTGTCACTACATCCATGGGACACAAACGAATATGTGAGTAGATAAACACGCACCTAAAAATATCTGTACACATGATATAAGGTTCATATGGTTTGGTTACCTATCTAAAAAAAAAAATAAAAAAAAAAATTTTTAACTGTTTATTTCAATTGATAGACAACAAAAAATATTATTCAGATACAACTTAACCCAATCTTAAATTTTAAAGATTATTAGCTAAATTTAGTTAGTTTTATATCATATCATTGACATTTTCATTTAAATTATTGTTAGTAAGTATTTGTTAGTTAAGTAAAGAATTATCATTATTTTTTACACTCAGTATGGCTTTCTTAATTACATATTTGGCTTTAAGCGGTATATCCCTTATACAATCCATTACATTTTCCAATATATTTGTAGGGAAGCTGTTTAGGATAACAGGCACATAACTGGACCAGACCCTTTGCCCATAAAAGTTTGTGCTACTTGGTACCGTGAAGGTTTTATTACTTGTTAGTGTCCGGAGGTTCTGTGCTCTATTCAGTCTTCCTAGGTATTGCCTATTGTTTTGTATGTTCTTCCATAGCTAGATATGGCATAATTTATCACTGAATCAGCCATGGCCAAGTATATTAGACGAAGTGTGCTATATGGCATTTTATTTTTAAGTATGTTTAGCTGACTGAGTATTGCTCTTAATTTTTAATCTGAATCACTAAAAATGGTTTCCCAACCGTATCATTTGTCCGAATTTTAATTTGTCCTAAAAGCCGTTTTTCTCTGAAGCCATAAATATTATAAAACAAACCTAACCTAACGCGATAAGTTATACCACAGTACAACTTATACCACACAAACACACACACACGCGCACACACAAACACACAAAAACACACACACACACACACACACACACACACACACACACACACACACACACACACACATACACATACACATACACATACACATACACACATACACATACACACCCACCCACCCACACACACCCACACACACACCCGTACATGTGAACAAAACAGGGGACAAAAATATCTATACAATTTGTGTCTGATAGTCAAAGCCTGAACAAGAGGTATCTGCAATGACCTCTTATGCGTCTTATACCATGGAGATAAGTAACTTAATGTAATAGTACACATATTAATATACTATAAAGCTCCAGCACGACTCATTTCTCATTCATATGGTTGTTCTCCATGAAGGAGTGTAACTGGAGCTTTGACTTGTATGGAAAAAGTGTTACTGTCATCAATGTGACCCCCAGAAAAATCTGACATTTGAAGATTTGGCTCCTGGAAAAAAGTTGCTATACAGCCTGGCTCAACGGTTACAGCTAGGTTAGGGGTGCTTGACCAAATGTCATAAAGAACTGCGTGCAGTTTTTGCTGGCGGAAAAAAAATTAAAAAAAAACGAAGTTTTTTTTTAATTTTTTTTCAAAATGCTCCTAGAGCGCTGAAATTTAGCTAGCGGAATTCTATATGGCTCTAGATTCTGAAAATATTTTTTTTTTTTTTTTAGCTCTAAAAAAAATTTTGTATGGGGAATTTTTTCGATTTTTTTTTCCGGCCAAACCGCTCGACTTTTGAATAGCGGTTTCGACCAAATGTCATAAAGGTTCCCAAAGGGAGTACAACCGCATTTTTTTTTGGCCGAAAAAAAAAACTTTTTTTTTTTTGAAATTTCAAATTGGTCGCAGCGCGCCGAGATTTGGCATGCAAGGACTTGAGGGGCCCAAGAGTTGTAAAAAGAAAAAAAAAATGGAAAAAATCCAAAATGGCGGACGGCATGGGCAAAACAAATTTGCGAGGCCGTAGGCCGAGCTGCGGGAGCTTAAGGTTTTGCTACTATTTACAGCGCCCAAGTGTCTTTCAAGCGAACCTGAGGGCCGAAGGCCCGAAGGTGAGCTTCGAGGTACGCGAAGGCCGAAGGCCGAGCTCCGCGTAGGGCCGAAGGCCCGAAGCGTCCAGCGAGGCCGTAGGCCGAGCTGCGGGAGTATAGGACTATGCTACTATGCCCCCGAGTGTCTTACAAGCGAACCTGAGGGCCGAAGGCCCGAAGGTGGGCTTCAGGGTAGGCGAAGGCCGAAGGCCGAGCGACGCGAAGGCCAAAGGCCGAGCTCCGCGTAGGGCCGAAGGCCCGAAGCGTGCGAGGCCGTAGGCCGAGCTGCGGGAGTTTAAGGTTGTGCTACCACTCAATAACCCCCGAGTGTGTTAAAAGCGAACCTGAGGGCCGAAGGCCCGAAGGTGAGCTTCGTGGCAGGCGAAGGCCGAAGGCCGAGCTCCGCGTAGGGCTGAAGGCCCGAAGCGTCCCTTCAGAGCGCGCTTACTACGCGAGCCCGAGGGCCGGAGGCCCGAAGGGCGAGCCTACGCGGACACTTACTACCCCCGAGTGTCTTAAAAGCGAACCTGAGGGCCGAAGGCCCGAAGGTGAGCTTCCCGGTAGGCGAAGGCCGAAGGCCGAGCGCCGCGAAGGCCAAAGGCCGAGCTCCGCGTAGGGCCGAAGGCCCGAAGCGTCCTGCGAGGCCGTAGGCCGAGCTGCGGGAGTTTAAGGTTGTGCTACCAATCACTAACCCCCGAGTGTCTTAAAAGCGAACCTGAGGACCGAAAGCGTGCGAGGCCGTAGGCCGAGCTGCGGGAGTTTAAGGTTGTGCTACCACTCAATAACCCCCGAGTGTGTTAAAAGCGAACCTGAGGGCCGAAGGCCCGAAGGTGAGCTTCGTGGCAGGCGAAGGCCGAAGGCCGAGCTCCGCGTAGGGCTGAAGGCCCGAAGCGTCCCTTCAGAGCGCGCTTACTACGCGAGCCCGAGGGCCGGAGGCCCGAAGGGCGAGCCTACGCGGACACTTACTACCCCCGAGTGTCTTAAAAGCGAACCTGAGGGCCGAAGGCCCGAAGGTGAGCTTCCCGGTAGGCGAAGGCCGAAGGCCGAGCGCCGCGAAGGCCAAAGGCCGAGCTCCGCGTAGGGCCGAAGGCCCGAAGCGTCCTGCGAGGCCGTAGGCCGAGCTGCGGGAGTTTAAGGTTGTGCTACCAATCACTAACCCCCGAGTGTCTTAAAAGCGAACCTGAGGGCCGAAGGCCCGAAGGTGAGCTTCGTGGTAGGCGAAGGCCGAAGGCCGAGCTCCGCGTAGGGCCGAAGGCCCGAAGCGTCCCTTCAGAGCGCGCTTACTACGCGAGCCCGAGGGCCGGAGGCCCGAAGGGCGAGCCTACGCGGACACTTACTACCCCCGAGAGTCTTAAAAGCGAACCTGAGGGCCGAAGGCCCGAAGGTGAGCTTCCCGGTAGGCGAAGGCCGAAGGCCGAGCGCCGCGAAGGCCAAAGGCCGAGCTCCGCGTAGGGCCGAAGGCCCGAAGCGTCCTGCGAGGCCGTAGGCCGAGCTGCGGGAGTTTAAGGTTGTGCTACCAATCACTTACCCCCGAGTGTCTTAAAAGCGAACCTGAGGGCCGAAGGCCCGAAGGTGAGCTTCCCGGTAGGCGAAGGCCGAAGGCCGAGCGCCGCGAAGGCCAAAGGCCGAGCTCCGCGTAGGGCCGAAGGCCCGAAGCGTCCTGCGAGGCCGTAGGCCGAGCTGCGGGAGTTTAAGGTTGTGCTACCAATCACTAACCCCCGAGTGTCTTAAAAGCGAACCTGAGGGCCGAAGGCCCGAAGGTGAGCTTCGTGGTAGGCGAAGGCCGAAGGCCGAGCTCCGCGTAGGGCCGAAGGCCCGAAGCGTCCCTTCAGAGCGCGCTTACTACGCGAGCCCGAGGGCCGGAGGCCCGAAGGGCGAGCCTACGCGGACACTTACTACCCCCGAGAGTCTTAAAAGCGAACCTGAGGGCCGAAGGCCCGAAGGTGAGCTTCCCGGTAGGCGAAGGCCGAAGGCCGAGCGCCGCGAAGGCCAAAGGCCGAGCTCCGCGTAGGGCCGAAGGCCCGAAGCGTCCTGCGAGGCCGTAGGCCAAGCTGCGGGAGTTTAAGGTTGTGCTACCAATCACTAACCCCCGAGTGTCTTAAAAGCGAACCTGAGGGCCGAAGGCCCGAAGGTGAGCTTCCCGGTAGGCGAAGGCCGAAGGCCGAGCGCCGCGAAGGCCAAAGGCCGAGCTCCGCGTAGGGCCGAAGGCCCGAAGCGTCCTGCGAGGCCGTAGGCCGAGCTGCGGGAGTTTAAGGTTGTGCTACCAATCACTAACCCCCGAGTGTCTTAAAAGCGAACCTGAGGGCCGAAGGCCCGAAGGTGAGCTTCGTGGTAGGCGAAGGCCGAAGGCCGAGCTCCGCGTAGGGCCGAAGGCCCGAAGCGTCCCTTCAGAGTGCGCTTACTACGCGAGCCCGAGGGCCGGAGGCCCGAAGGGCGAGCCTACGCGGACACTTACTACCCCCGAGTGTCTTAAAAGCGAACCTGAGGGCCGAAGGCCCGAAGGTGAGCTTCCCGGTAGGCGAAGGCCGAAGGCCGAGCGCCGCGAAGGCCAAAGGCCGAGCTCCGCGTAGGGCCGAAGGCCCGAAGCGTCCTGCGAGGCCGTAGGCCGAGCTGCGGGAGTTTAAGGTTGTGCTACCACTCACTAACCCCCGAGTGTCTTAAAAGCGAACCTGAGGGCCGAAGGCCCGAAGGTGAGCTTCGTGGTAGGCGAAGGCCGAAGGCCGAGCTCCGCGTAGGGCCGAAGGCCCGAAGCGTCCCTTCAGAGCGCGCTTGCGGAAACCCTACGCCCCCCAAGTGTCTTTAAGCGAACCTGAGGGCCGAAGGCCCGAAGGTGAGCTTCCAGGTACGCGAAGGCCGAAGGCCGAGCTCCGCGTAGGGCCGAAGGCCCGAAGCGGCCCTGTAGAGCTCGCTCTCTACGCGAGCCCGAGGGCCGAAGGCCCGAAGGGCGAGCCCACGCGGACACACACCCCCCGCACCTTCCCGTCACAAGCAAGACTGAGTGCGCGATCTCTCTGACAAAAAATACCCTCCGCTTTTCCCTTCCCATAGCGGAATTTCACTTTCCTTTTCCTTGGATATACAAAAACCAAAAAAATACAGGCAGATTTTGAATAAACAAGTCAAAAGTAAACCTCGGTACCGCGGCGCGCTCGCGCGCCGCGCCGCAGGCAAAAAACTAGTTTATTTATATACCTTCTTATCCTTCTATCAAACCTATTTATTAAGAGGTATTATATCAGCACTTATGTGCGAACACTGGCCACTAACACGTACTGCCATTGAGATGATGCGTCAGATTTGTTCTACAGTCAAATCACAGCTTAAACCAGAGCAGTCAAATTAATAAAACATAATTTTCTTTATTATTGTTATAGAAGTTATTGCTTGAGACATGCTTTTATTGTAGGCTGTATTTTTCTTTGCATTTTCGTATACACGAAGATACTTGAAACAAGTCCGAATTCCATTTCAAAAAGAGGTTGCATTTCTTTTGATTACAGTTCGTATGGCAACCCTCGGGCTTCATCATCCCATTTTTATCCAAGTTACAGTCGTATGGCAAATTTCAGCCCACATGGACTGACCAAAAGTTTTACTTATAATATTTAAACACACCAACACTTACTACATACCTACTAATTTATTCTTCTCTGCTTTTGTGTAAAGACTTTGTTTTGTAGTGCTTAAAATTAACTACGATAGACTACGATACCCATCACGTTTACTGAATATGTACTCAGTCGCCAACATCGACATCTAATTTTGATTTCATTGAAGTATCTGTCACAACTTACTCTATACCTACATACAATTGACAACATTTCATTTTTTCAAGTGGGCCATTTTATGATTTATTTCGCTAGAAAATGTTTTTTTAAGCGGCACGTGTTTTTTTATTTCTCCCTAAATTGTAATTTTCATTCAGAAATATCAAATTGAAAAGTAGCGAATTCCAGAAGGTCGTGACGTCAACATTACGGCTCTGTATGGCAGCTTGCACACCTTTCATATGACAGTCGTAGTATTGACGTCACACACGGCTAAAACCACATTTATACAATTTCGCGATTTTCTTAAAAACGGATGAGAAATGAAATCTGAAAACTACTTTATTACGTTTAGGCCCCGTAGCATGGATGGCGTTATCACGCGATAAGTGACAGGATAGAGCATCCGTCCCTGGCTGACACCGTTCGATAGAACGAGACGACGCGCTTATCCTGTCACTTATCGCGTGATATCTCCATCCATGCTACGGGGCCTGTAGCTCTAGTATAAGTTTTATCGATACATATACGTTTTCGAACGCGTTTGCGTTTAGTTTCAATTTGTATGGCAACGCGTAGTTCCTAATAGTTACCACCAGAGGCGCTGTTCGCGTTGATATACAAGTTGAGACTAAACGCAAACGCGTTCGATAACGTATTGTATGGATAAAACTTATACTAGAGCCTCTGGTATCATAATTACCGAAATGGTTTTCGAATTAGGCATCATTACATAGTTTGAAATGTTGTCAATTGGTAAAAAGGAAAATCTTAATTGTTATAAGAAATGATATCCTTAAATAAATCAAGGCTCAATGACCTCAGCAGTATAATGAAAGGGAGGAATGTATCGCGTGACATTACTGATCTCTTCTCGATAAACTTCAAATTTAAAAATTAGAAAACTAGGGTATCTCACGCACACATTGCGAATTTACGCACACATTTACAGAGACACCCCTAATTCGTGCGAAATGAGACGGAAAGAGGTTTTACAAATACCAGTTTTTCAAAAAGCTCTCTGACCACCCATCCTCTTAATGATTCTTATAATATTGTATAATGTTAATTAAATTATGGTAACCTATATAATCACTAAATTTCATTTCGCAACGGTATCGTTTGTCCGAATTTTAATTTCGGCCAAAAGCCAATTATTTCTATAACCCAAATGCTTTTAATTTTTTTTTATACTAATGGCATATTAGGTGAGGTTAAGTTTATTTTATAATCATCCCGAATATTTCATGGCTTCAGAGAAAAACGGCTTTTAGGACAAATGATATAGTTTGGAAACCATTTTTAGTGATTCAGATGGGTAACCTTTAATTATTTATTCATTTTTCGCATTATGTCAGGTCGGGAGGGGTCACAGAACTCTCCAAAGTAAGGAACGAGTATGTTCGTGGCATTTTGCAAGTGGCATTCCAGAAAAACTTACTGAAACCCATCTGCGGTGATACGGCCACGTGGTACGTAGGGACGAAGAGCATACGATGGTCAAGACAGCTTTGCGTCTTCCGGAAAACAGAAAAGGTTGAGGGCGCCCTTTATTGACGTGATGGACCAGCCTGAAAAAACTACAGAAGGAGGATTTACCCGCAACGACAACCCTAAACAGACTGTCTTGACTCAGCATAATTAGGAAAGCCGCCCCCCTACCTAAAGTAGGATGGAGCTAAGAAAAAGAAGATATTTTTCCATTTTGTTTATATAATTTGATAGTTAACCATCAACAACAGGTTGGCCACAAATTGTTGCTTTTATAAAATTGTTTGACACGAAAAGCAGTTTGTTGATCAGTACCATGATATCATTTAACATGTAAAAGTGCCCTTGTGGCCTATTTGCAGAATAAATAATTGATTTTGATTTTGATTTTTTGAGTAAAACGCTTCATTGCAAATAAAACTGCATAAAGTAATGTCAAATTTCCCTCCACTCAAAAACGATATAATTTATTATTATATAAGATATTCAGTGTTGCCATTTGCAAAAAAATATGACCCACCCTGTTTATAGTGACACTAGGTTATAAATATTAACATAAGAAAACAGAAAACTACCCGATTCGATACAGTGTGCAGGTCATCCCAGCTCTATAATTGAGCATTTGTATTCATAATTGGCTCAATACCTACCGCTGGCATCGGTACATTTGCATTTAGAAGACTGCGACTGCATCGGACAAGTGCTATTACCATGAGATTGCAAACAGACTTAACAGACTACAGCTGTAAAAAAAAATATATTATTTATTAACTTATTTGCTTAATTTTAAAGATTTAGAAGCTGTTGTAATATATAACTTCTTTTTCGTCGCGGATATACGCCTCTGTCTTTTAATCGTCGATTAAAACTGTGTCTCAAACAGACTCACCTCACTCAGTGTTGCCTGAATGCTAAATTGGGTTTCCGCTCGTTTCGAAATTAAACCATCCGGGCATTTATGGATAATTTGAATTTATGTGATAATTTGACGCCAGTCGGTCTCCTTTCAGCGTTTCAGGCTCCTGCATAATTTATTTGTTTCAGATGATATACGGCACCGTTTGACGTTTGGTTGATTGGTATGGAAAGTTCTATACTGGCAACTCTGTTTATTTTCTCCCGTCTGCTCGCAGACATTACATCGAATAATTAATTAATTTACTTTTCCGTACGTATATTCTTCGTAATTCATGTTAAATTCTGCTGATCGCTTACCAGTTAATTAGATTCATTGATATTTTAGGTCTGGCGGAGCGCGGGACGCGAGAAATCTGTGCCACAAGGTGCACATGGTGGGGCACCTCACCCATAACCTTATTTAGGGTAAGCTGTGGTTTATTCTAGGCGATTTCCCTTGGAGATCGAAAACATTACTTGTTGAACTATGTGTCCGCGGGGAGTGATATTGTAGTGTGGTCGTATTGTTGTATTTCAGTTCGCCCCGTCTAACAAAACGTGACGTGGCTGTACCGCGGCCGAAGCCGCGCCAGGAGTTGACATTTGTTAAGCTATCTCAGCCCAGTGGGACAATTATCCTCCGTGTGTGAGAAACCTTATGGGGGTTTTTTTTTATTAAAAAAAAAAAAATCTTATGTGTAATAGACGACGTTCATATCGAATATTTCATAAACGTTAACTAAAATGGCGTTAAAATTCGTATGTCTTTATATGTCTTCACTTTGACATTTGTGTTCGTAAGCACAAAGCACATTTTATTTAGCAGAGGCATTTTAATTTTTATGAATACGGGGATAAATGGGTCATTGTCAGTCACAAAAACAAAAATCATCTTTCCGGTGGTCAATAGTTAAGGGCTTATGCTCATATATAATACGTTTTTATCTCATATAATTATAGAACGGGCAACGCCGTTTATGCGGATTCAGAGATCAACCAAAAATTAGGCTTTATAGCCCTTAACTTTGGCAATGTCCACCGAAGAGACGCGAACCTACATCTGACAATGACCCAAATAGATAAATACTTAAAGGTTTATAAGACATCGAAGAATTGGAAAGAAATAATTCTCATCAGCATCACACAATACTATCCTTTAAAAGGGTCGAAAACCTGGACTGTCAGCTTCATAGCGGGCTCACTACCCTGAGATTCAAGCGGTCTATGAAATATGTTTCTTGCATTTTTAGGGTTCCGTACTCAAAGAGTAAAACGGGACCCTATTACTAAGACTTCGCTGTCCGTCCGTCCGTCCGTCTGTCTGTATCTCAAGAACCGTGATAGCTAGAGAGTTGAAATTGTCACAGATTATGTATTTCTGTTGCCGCTATACTCGTTTTATAATTTAAACTCGTTCACTGTTATTAACAGACTTTTATTACCACTTCTACAAAATCACTGCTTATGCTATGCATTAACTATTTCTTGATGGTAAGTCGTAAGACAACTGCTTGCTTCTCGTGCCGTTAACAGAACGCCCGCCATTTTTGACCGACATGGTGCAATAAACTACCGGACCGGAACTCGAATCGGATTGGCCAACGATTCTTACACGTGATTGGTTCATCTCAATCAAACTATTAAAATACTTTTTAATGTTACCAGTGCAATTTATTTTAAAAATCATAACACTCGTAACAACAAATACTAAAAACAATATAAAATAAATATTTTTATTGATAATGGTACGGAACCCTTCGTGCGCGAGTCCGACTCGCACTTGGCCGGTTTTTTTTATATTTCATGACAGTGGCAAACAATTCGAATCCTGGTTCTGGTTTTTCTCATCATCATATCAGCCGAAGTGCCACTGCTGGACATAGGCCTCAAGATCTTTTCCTAGTGTTTGGGACTACCTTAGCAAAAGCTCTACCAGGCTCTGCCTAAAAAAAAAGACTATACCTCAAAAAAGTATTTGAGACCGATTTAGCACAACTAACAATGCTTCCAGTCCTCTACACGTTTATAGAGCGACGATAAATTGATTACGAAGCTTAACCTTCAGAATGTTGATGTTTTCGCTGAAATAAATTATGGCTTGCTCTCCGAAATATTTGTACTTGGAGAGTAACTTAATTTACTACGGAATTTCCAGAAAGCCACAAGTTACTGGTATTTGAAATTACTGAGATCGCGGGTTAATTTATATTACCTCCCTCTGTGTAAAATTTGCTCAATTCCTTAATTTCCCATACAAACAAATTCGTTATATTTGTAACATTTATTTATTCAAATATGTCATATTAAATTATTGATATTTCTTAAATAATATCGCGATATATCACAGTGATGTCGAGTAGAACAATAATTCCATATTCATACAGATCTATTTATGAATAAATAAGTCTCCATTATGTAACAAAAACTTAAAAATAATTACATTCATATTCACTCTCTGAACTTTACCGATTAGCCATCAAAATACCCAATTTATTTTCAAAATTATAAGGTATTTTATTATGGTGTCTTTAAATGTGCAATGCTTTCTTTAACTGGAGCATTCAGTGTTAGTATTTGCCGCAGGTGCCGACGATGATGGTGCATCTGTCGCTTCAGACAATTGCAATGTCACAGCTCAGTCCAGTGAAGCCACTTCATTTTTTAACGCTTATCTACCAGATAATAACAGCGTGACCGCGGTAGAAGGCAGCCTCCTCGCGGAGCGCAAAGCTCAGCATTTGATGTCGTAAAGTCGTAGCCCAATCAAATAATGCGCCATAAGATAATATTCAAACGAAATGTCTCTAAGCCTCTACCCGGGATTAACAACTTATAATTTTGTTTACAAAACGAACGTTTTTTTATTTCTTATTTTTGTTATTTGTGTAATTTGTGATAAAGATGATGATAAATTTGTGAAATCCTTCAGTCAAATGCGAACCGCTGTTACTTCACATTGAACACTAGCTCGAGTTTTATCCATAACTTAGGTAGGACGTACGGTGCACTATAAATATTGACAGATGCTACGTACGCCGGATTTAGATGATGTCCTATGCTGCACTGACTGACGTCAGGGTGACAGTCTTTTAGCCATCCATACCGAATTCGAAGCTTAGTTTTTGTTGCTCGGCTAAGATTTCGACGCGGCACGATCTAACGAATATTACCTATGGAATTGTCAGCTATCCGAGCGAAAAAAGACAAAGACATACATACGGTACAGTTATGTTCGGGTAATGGGTCTAAGCTTAAAACTCTAATCGAGGACAGTTTGCTTTCAAGTGGAAATTTTATTGTAATCTGTGATAATGCCAAATGGCTTGGCAGATGCAATATGGCGCAGTCTCAGTTCTAAGTCGAAACACTGGATATTGGCAGTTGCCGGAATGACACTTGCCAGATACTTTATTAAATCTCTTGCGACTTGTTTATTAAATTGCGCCATTTTATTAAGACGCTTGAAATAATGAAAGTTAGACAAGATATTGTGTTGAGTGAGACGTTTGATATTTTAGTAAATACAACTTTTTGCAGTTTGCTACTTAGCTAATAAAAACTTAGGTATTTAAGTGTATATCATTGGCGCAAACTGGTGTTCGATAATCGTAAAGTCCACGATGAAGCAGTTTAAGACACTCGCAGATAAGCGAGCCAAGCGACACAACGTGTGGGTACCGATGTTTGACTTTCGAGCGCTCGAAAATTAAATAAAAGTAAATAGGTGTGATTAGAGTGTCAAAATTGCGGGCAATTACCCGTAGAATTGAATACGAGTGGTCAATGCCACTCTTTTTAAATGTTCTATCACTACTTATTTCAAAATAGCTTTCCATCATTTTTAACAGTTTTCGAGTGAAAGAGTCGAGCGCTCGAAAGTCAAAAATCGGTCCCCTGTTCGCTTTGGGCAAGTTACATCACCTGACAGGCCCCTATTTCACCAAATCGCCAATTTGTCGCCTGACAATAACAATAATTGACTGTCTGTAATAATTCCACTTACATGGCTGTGTCGACGGGTTAAGGCGGTTTCAGCTTACTAACCCAGCAATGTACGTGGAATTGTCATTTTCAGGTGACAATTGTCAAGATGGTGAAATAGGACCCTGGCTTGCGGTCGTGTATGCCGCTCCGGCATTGGCTTACACAGCCATTAAATACGTTGTCTCCCTTCTCGACACTACTCGAATACTTAGTCTGTAATGGACTTTAAGGCCATTGATGATTTCATGTGTACACTGATCTTGACTGGGTGGCGCAGGACCGCCCATTGTGGCACTCTTTGGGGGAGGCCTATGTCCAGCAGTGGATGTCTTTCGGCTGATATGATGATGATGATGATCTTTACTTTGCCGTATGTTTGTGGAAGAAAACGCCCTCGCCTGTTCATAAACAAGGGCTCACTGGGAAAAAAGCTCTCATTACGTCATCGCTAAAACGTTTACCGTCAACTCCGTTCATCGTCAAAATAACATCTTGCAAAGAGGGAAATAAGTATAATTTTGTGAACCATGATGGCAACGCGTGAGGGAGTGCGAACGATAATAGAGCAGTAAACAAGACGCACATGGTCGGTCCGCGGACTCAGACACGCGACGACACGACTCCGACACGTTATCGATCCGGTCTCTCGGATAAAACCGGTTTAACATCCTGTTGCGCGCAGTCGCAATCCCGCGTGGCCCAAGGCCTGGACCGAAATTAAATTTTAAATTACCTACAGAAAAGGTTATATTATTGTGAGCGGGCCCGCGCCCGACCCGCGCACGCGACCGGTGTGTGGAAGCCTTAAAATGTCTCTGTAATTTAGACGTTGTCTTATAAAACAGGAGGGGATATCCCTAGGATATCACTCTTATGTATTTATAATATTGTCTCTGTCATTTTCAGTTTGTAACACAGAAACATGAAAGAGGGGATATCTGGACATGCCAGAGACATTTTGTAAGTTCAGTAGTTAAATACCTACTGTTCTTAGTTTATTGAACCGACCTCTCAATCGGTAAACATTTTCCACAGAAACAGCATTGTTTTCTCCTGGTTTAAAGCCTATTTACCTACATGGGGAAAAAACTTTACAGGGTTACATTACAGAGTTTGATCGAACTAGACGTACCTTGGTAGTTCGCCGACCCGAAATGTAATGGAACTCGCATACATTCGCAAGAACTCCATGCTCCACGTAAATAGGTAGGTCTTTAAAACGTCTGCTAAACGGTTGCCAACAAGCCCGAGCGACCGTTTTAGTATGAAACCACTTAGGTAAATAAATATTAGGGGGAGTAATGTAACATTTAACTGTACGCAAAAGTTGATCAACCCCTCGGTCCTCCATCCGGAGGTTGTAAAGGTCCCAAGTTTTGGGATTGCCCGCACGTCGTGTCGGATTATTTACGAACCCTCTGTTATTTAATAGCCTGCGTACCGCGGCTTGTGGATATTTCTTTACTACGCATCACGACTCACAGCAGCTCTTGGCCGGAATGGCAACTAGGAGGTCAATAAGTTACTTACATTTCGCATACCAATTTGGAATTATTGTTTTCCACAGCTACGCATCACGACGCACAACGGCTCGTGGCCGTTACATTTTGGATAACAATTTGGAATTATTGTTTTGAACAGCTACGCATCACGACTAACAACGGCTCTTGGCCGAAATGGCAACTAGGAGGTCAATAAGTAACTTACATTTCGCATACCAATTTGGAATTATTGTTTGGACAGCTACGCATCACGACTCACAACGGCTCTTGGCCGGAATGGCAACTAGGAGGGCAATAAGTCTCTTACATTTCGCATTACAATGTGGAATTATTGTTTTGAACAGCTACGCATCAAGACACACAACGGTTCTTGGCTAGAATCGCAACTAGGAGGTCAATAAGGCATTTACATTTCGCATACCAATTTGGAATTATTGTTTTGCACAGATACTCATCACGACTCACAAAGTTCGTCCCTTGGCCGGAATGCTAACTAGGAGGTCAACTTGACACTTACATTTCGCATTCTAATTTTGTATTAGTGTGTCCCGGAAATCATCCCCTGAGAGGGTAAAAGTTTGTACGGAACTACGATATAAAGGAGTTCCAATCAGATGGATAAATAATCATATATATTGGTGGACAATCTTTACACAAACCGAACTAGTCCCAAACTAAGCAAAGCTTGTACTATGTGTACAGTTAGCAGCAGAAGTTGCTAAGTAGTCCTAGTGCTCAAAATGATCTACACACGAACTCTAATGTCAAGGGAATAAGGATCTGTGTACGTCATTTTGAGCGTGTTATTTTGCTTAGCTACTTCTGATGCTGACTGTACTAGACGACTATATAATGTATGTTATTATATAGATAAATAAATACATAGAAAATATCCCTGATTCATGAACCTGATTCGTAGTCATCACACAAATAAATGCCCTTACCGGGATTCGAACCCAGGACATCTAGCTTCGTAGGCAGCGTCACTACCAACTAGGCCAAAGCGGTCGTCACCACATTCACCTTGCAATCAACAACAACATTGTTGATTGTAATAATAGTACCATTCGTATCTAAGATCACCGCAAAGTACGTAGGTACCCACTTTGTTAAACCTATACTCAGGATACGTAACGAACTCTTGGGAACAATTTCATTCCTATCTAGCAATTTATTATTGTACTAAATAATACAAAATGTACTGTTATGGCACAGGTAAGTTATGTGCGATAGTAGTGGGATCTTTGGACAATAACTTTTACATGCTATTGCGTACCTTTATTTCAACATTATATCTTGGACAATTTACAAGACTGGTGTGAACCAGGAGGCCAATTTTCGGGCCGTTCGAGATGATATCTAATAGTGAAGCGGTATTATTCTGGGGCTTAGAGATCATTTCAAACGACGATCTCATTATCCATTCCAATATGCGCACGCCTTGACGTAGGTACTCAACGGCACACACTTTTTTAGAAATGCTTCAATACTGAGTTGCACGCAAGTTAGAACAAAAGCTTTAAAATTTTCGTAAAAATGAGTTGTTTAGTAACTACTTTATACATTATAACGTAACAATTTACCGTCGGAAAAAATATATCATAATCTGCAGGATATTAGAAGTAACATAGTTTTCGTAGACACCCATGTTAACAAAAGAAAGTAGAGAAAAAAAATCTAAAGTGAACCCTATTATTTCACTTGTAACCAGTTTACTGCTCCATTTTTTATCAGAAAAAGATGAAATTTTATAATGTTCTTCATAAAGTAATGGACAATAACTTTGTTTTCTTACTTACTTAAATTTATTTTTGATTTCTGAAATATTCCGAAAAACATGATATCCGCGCTTTCGAACACGCACTTCCATCTCGCTCACGCGTATGCTCAGTGAGAGGGAGCGAATACCATGAACGTGCGGAGCCTTAAGCAGCATTATGCATGATTTATAATTGCTGGTCGATGGGCGAATGTATGTCATATTTATTTTGTCTGAAGTATAGTACTGCGAGACGATGGATGTTTAGATTTAAGGTTTTTTTCCGGTTTTTACATGTTAAGATTTGCTTTGGTTCCTTACTGTCGTGTATAAATTGTTTCATGTATGATTAAATAAATAAAAATAGTCAACTTAAGTAAATGTAAACATAGAATTACATATTAACATGTCCTCTGTTGGTGTCCCGTATAAGTAATAATAAAAAAAAAATTAAAGTTAAAACGTAAATACGAGAAGATGGGGAGCTCAAATCATCAACGGTCATTGAGATCGGAGAGCCCCTCTAACAAATTACGTACTTACCAAACCAAACTCAATTACGCATAAACAATATTTGTTGAAGTGAGTTCGCTGTAGTACCTACAGACCCAAGTGTGTGTAGGTATTTATAGCAATGAAAATGAAAAATCTTTATTTGGTTACAAAAATATGTACAATAATTTAGGGTTGGAATCTTCTAGTAAGTATTATAAATACTTGTGGCAGAAGATCCCGCTCTTCCTAATATAGCAATAATGAAACCGTTACATTAAACTAAAAGTAATTTAAATTAAAGTAAATTTAATTTAATGTGTATGTTTGTGTGTGTGTGTGTATAATTTTTTGAGTGTGTATTTGTTTGAGAGTGAGAGCTAAAATATGCAAGTACATGGGTAGGTAATGTATTTATTTTTATTTTTATTTATAACTAGTATTACACTGTATGATTGAGGAGTGCTTCTGTTTCGTCATAGTTTAATTCTTCTATCTATTCCATCACAGCTTTTTTACATTTAAACAATTGCAGAGGATATATAGAAATAATTTTATTTATGTTATTGTATAGGTAGGCAGATTGATTTGCAAATTGCCTTTTAGCAAAGACTGACTTAGTGCTGTAGGGCATCACGACTACTTTATCCTTCCTTCTTCGTGTTGATGTTGTAAGATTAAAGGGTAGAGTCTTGTGTAGTTTAAAAAGTGTCTTTAAGATGTAAAGGTTCCTCATAGTAAGAAGTTCACAACCCTTGTATAATTCATTTGTGGGGTATATCTATAAGGTTTCGAAAACATGACTTTACGAAGACACTTTTGACCCGTTTCAGCATCAATAAATTTAATTTTGTTTGCTCCGCCCCATATTGGTATACAATAAGACATAACGGACTGTGCTAACGCGGTGTAAAGCTTTTTAAGTAAATCTCTGGATGCGACATGTCTTAATATCTTAAATATCCATACTAACTTTCGGTTTCTATTGCTAATAAACTCAATATGTGCGCCAGGAAATTCGTTGGTCTAGGATAATTCCAAGGTATTTGGTAAAAGTAACTTTTTCAATTTCCTTACAATTACAAGTTGCTGCATCTTTTGGGTTACAAGTTACAATAATGCATTTTTAACTTAAGTTTATTGCGTACTTTTATATTTAGTAAAACATATGTAGTTTGTCTTGGGCCAAGAAAAATTACAATATTGCTAAGACTCTTGGCAATATTCAATGTAAGGAGATTTGTCTCTATTGGTATGATAATGATATGACATTTGTCGGCTGGTCTCACTACAAGCGGGAATATTTCCCACCGCAGGTCGATCACGTACCTAGAATAGAACAGAATAGAATCGTTTATTACATATCACATTACAGACATGGCCATAATATAAAATAAGTAGTTAGTAGTAAGGTATTAGGTACTCAGAGCATAGAATACTAGAGAGAGGACAAGCCGCCGGCGGCCGCGTCGCAGCTGTATGTTCAATGGGCATACACTGCCATACTGTGCACGCGTGCTGATCGCAGAGAATATTACGTTTTTTTCCCAAAATGCCTGATATGATGCGCGTTTATTGTCAAATAAGCGTGTAGGTATACAAGTGTGTGTGTTTTAGATGTGTGCGTGCTTTGTCTTGTCAATTACTTGGGCGTTGTGTGGGTTAATGTACTTGCGACAGGCTCACTCTATACAAATCGGCCGCCATGTCCGATCTCCTTATATTCATACATCTGTGGGTAGGTAGTATTAGTAAGTTTGTATAATTACAAATAAGTAGGTATACATGTGACACCCTGCAAGGGCACAGCAATATCAGAGGGCTAACTTTATTATAAGTAAGTTCATACAAAGCCTGATATTAGCAAAACACACAGCAACATTTTTCACTTGCCGGCGAATTAATTTAGTTTTTGTTAAAACTATAAATAACATCTGTTTGTTAAAAACAATATCAAATGTTTGTTAAACAGTTTCAGATTTTCTAGATTTTTGATAGAATTAGAAATGTGATTAAATATAAGTTTTGATAGTCATAATACATAAGGGTATTATGATAGTCGTAATACATATAAATGACGACTTTTCTTTTTGACATTGTGTATTGTGTTCTGTTATATGTAATAATTTATCGTGTAATTGTTTTGGTGTTACTATATGCTGTAAACTTACATTGTATTTAAATGAATAAATGAAATGAAAATAAATGAAAGGGCTACTGGTGACGAGTTTAAATTTCGAAAATGGCATACTAAGTTGGTTAAGGTGAATATAAATTTAAGTGTATACCTACCGCATCTATCTAACGTACGTAAGTATAGAAATATGACAGTTGAACTGTCGTAACTCGCGTTTGAACAGTTACGCGATCGCCCCCCTGCTTACCATCAAATCAGTGAACGAATATACATAACATAGAACACGAGCTCCTTACAAATTTCTACCCAAACTCATGCCCAAAACCCGGTATGCGCATAGTCAACTGCGTATCCAATCACAGCTACCCAAAATGTCAGCCTATTTTCAATTACCCAACACAAATGGGTGCGATTGGTCAATTTAGGAATGCATTGCTGTGATTAGCCGTCGTGCGTCACGTCGGACGACAGCCATGTGACAGTGACAACGAAAACGGATAATTGTTGAATGTTTACATGCAACAAGAAGCAACTTAGTAATGATAACGTTTGCGTGATTTTTTTGTTTAAGAAGTAGGGCTGAGTCGTTAGGTAAAATACGAAATTATTAATTAAGTATTTTTATTTACAATATAATACAAGTAGGCTACACACTGTAGAGCTTCTTATAGAAAAATATCAGGAATTTCAAAGGCCGCTCTACATTGCCTTTATAGATTACCAGAAGGCTTTCGATACTTTGTCACACTTATCTACCTGGGAGTCACTAAAAGCACAACACGTAGAGCCCCAGTTTATCAATATTCTAAAATACTTCTACGAAAATAGTACAAGTAGAGTACAATTAGAAACTGTTCTATTGCGCTTTTAATTAATGCAAATTTTAATGAATGCAAGATGAAATGTAAAGAACAAAGAACATCCCTTTTTTTGGCATGCCATTTCGAATCGCGTTGTTTCAAACGAACTGCATCATTCCATATTTCGTTTCTAATGTTGGAAATCTAAAAACATTTTTTTTTTCATTTTATAGATAGAAAGCAATCGATAAAAACAACAAAATATTGATAAGATAGTCATTGGTTAAAATAGAAACCAATTTATTAAAAAAAAAAGTTATGATGTATGTTGGCATAATACCATCCCTTTACAAAATATGATCATAACAATACAATCAATATAATATATTTATCGCTGTATTAACTTGTGAAAAGTGATTCCATCTCTTTTGTTGTGCTTGTCCGAACGACTCACACGCCATTTTACGGCACAACAAGGCATATTTATTGAAACCGAACGTTTGGTTTATTTAACAGTTTGACACGGTGGCCATGTTCGAACTGAACGGCCGCCAGGCATCCTTTTTAATCCCCGCCTATAAGTGCATCCTTTTTGTGGGGCCAGTTTTCGGCTCTAGTTAGACTTCTATGTATATTCGTTCACTGCATCAAATTGGTTTCCTGGTTACCGCTGGTAACATATTTATATTTAAAAGATGACGTTGCCAGGACGGGTCTAACGCGATATTAATTTCCGTTTATTTATCTTCTATGTATATATATGAACGTCAAAATCCTGACTGACTGAAATCAACGTCCAGCCCCAACCGTTAAACCTAGAAAGCAGATTTTTTCATAATAGGTAGTTTATGTAACGTAAGTACCCATTAAGAAGGGATTTTTGAAAATTCCACTCTCAAGGGGTAAAAAGGGGTTTGAAATTTTGTATGGTGATGGAGTAAAAGTTTAAGTCAGAGACTTGAAACTTTGTGTATGGACTCCTTAAACACAAAAACACAAGAAAAGTAATTTTAGGGTTTTGGAAAAACCCACCCCTAAGCGGGTTAAAAAGGGGTGCAAAGTTAGTACCTACAATATAAACGAGTTCCAAGCGGACGGAGTCGCGGGTAGAAGCAAGTTCTAAATAAATCGATGTAAAGGCCGAAACGCACAGACAGCGGTGGCGGTGCGGTGCGGTGCGGCGCGGAGGCGGTACCGGTTGTAATGTTCGAACTAATGCGAAAGGGTATTGTACAGAATACCACGACATGACGCGGCGCGGCGCGGTATTCTGTGCGGACCTTTTCATATTAGCTCGACCATTACAACCGGTACCGTCTCCGAATCGCACCGCGCCGCATCGCCACCGCTGTCTGTGCATTTCCAGCTTAGCCATATTGTAATGACTACCATTGTCCTATACTAAAAGTGACATTTAGATCTACCTGACAGGCTGGTGTATCACATTTAAGAGCCCCCAGGAAGCTTGACTGTCCATACAATCGTACTAGTTTGGTTTTCATTTTAAATCGGCAAGCTGGAATAACACTTGTATACATAATGGGATTTGCCATATTTAGGTCGATAGTTTTTGTTTTTTTTACGAGTTGTTTACGACTAGTTCTAGACGACAGTAATGTTTTAACATTGATTAAACGATTGTTTTAAATAATTTATAACGGACCTTATTAGGCGACCGGGTGCCTAAGATGGCCCACTAGCAATATTTTTTTTAATGGGCTTTTTTCTGTTTTAACGCAAATAACATTAATTATTTTTTAATATTTCATTTGTTAAATAAATCATTAACAGTCCTATGAATGGCTTATCTTAATTAATCATACTGTATTTATTTTACAAGGCTTTGAAATTAGGGTAGGCCTTCTTTGGCGACGGTACCTTACAAAACTTCTTTTCGCAAAATGTTCCAGACCCTCGACCTCATCATCATAAATTTAAGAGCCAGGCTCTTGTCGGTGGAGTAATCGCCATTCTGTTCTTCTTTCTGCCACTGTTTTGAGCTCCTGATACGACTTTACATTAACTTTCTCTTTAGCTTGGTCCATAAACGCACGTCTTGGCCTTCCTCTGCCTCTCCTTCCTTCAATTTTTCCTTCAATTATAGTTTTTATGTAATTGTCATGTCGTATCAGGTGCCCCACGACCCTCGACCTAGTCGACCTAATTATAAATTGTGTAATTTACAACCTAATAAATATCGTGCAACAATATCAATATGCAAAAACAATGTTAACAACATATTTATTCTTTAAATATATGCATAACATGAAACAGCCACCAATAAAATAAATGGCGGCAAATTCATAAATTAAACCCATCGGACTATTTAAATACTATGCAAACGAGATGGCCCGTAAAACTTCTGATCACACACTTAATCCAACTTGTCAGCTATTCACCGCAATAAAGCTCGCCAACGTTGGCGAGCATGCTCGGCCAACTGCCAACAATCCTACGCTAGTTCAGCAATTTTCCCGCACATAAACCCTAAGTGGAGCAATTTAAATGCATTCGACCTATATGGATCAAAATAAAATTAATGTGAGTACGCTACCGACGACAGCTAAATATGGACCAGATATTTGTATGTCGCTAGACATGATGCATCTCGCTTTTGTGCTTCTGGCTTATGTTGCCGCTAACGTTTTCTTATCGCTCCGTTTCTGAATCCCGTGCACCGCCATACACAACCGTAGTTATTCTGTTGTACCTGCTTACGTTAGATAGAAAAGTACGTGGCGCGGCACGGGAACACGAAATATTCGTTCCTAATTAGTCGGAAATTGATTCCAGGGTTTATGCACGGGTTTCCGGTACCGTTGAGAGATCCAGTTCTGCTCCAACACCTGACGGGAGCTTCTTGTCGCCTACCTGCGAGCTAGCCAGGCGATCTTCCAGGAGAGTACCCTACCGTGGCGATCAAATATAGGGCTCAGTAATACCTTGAGGCATATTACAACCCATAGACCCTATGTAAATTAATAGTAAAATAAATTGTAGTTTCCTTATTAAAGTGTCACAGTTATTAAACAACCACTGGCCTTAATTTAGAACATTACAAGTGGACAGCGCTTGCAGTCACGGATGTTTTAGGTCGAGTATAACTTAGCCCGTGTATCACAATCACATCGGGACACTTTTTTGCCCTAAGTCTCGCCGGAAGTCTCGCTCATTATCAACTTTCCATCATCTCAGCTCTTAAGTTGGCATTAAATGATGAGGTGGGACCATTTCGTGACACATTGTGATTATTCTATGCATTCAATTTGTACTTTTATTAGTTTATTTTTAGAATATTTTGTTCTTTCTTTCTATCGTCTTTCTTTGTATGAAGTCTTAGGGAACTTAAATTCAACACATGAGTTAAAGTGGAAAACTCCACTGCTTGTTTATTCAAGCAAAGAATTTTAAATTTTATTTTTCCTTGTGAGGGTGAAAAAACACTTTTACTAAATTACCAATCCTCATCAATCAAGGCCCGGACTTGCAAAGTAACTACCAATTTCATTTCAATCCCGTCTGCATATTTATTAGTGAGTCGCGCTCACACACACTAAGCTATCCGCTAATACATCATGTACTCATACTGCAATGACAGTTTAAATTGACAAAAACGTTGGTATTTAAGTGGACAGCCATCTTCCAGAAATAAAACCCGATCTGAAAATTACATTTTGAAAGCTTCCGATGTGTTGTGTAATGCTCAACTCTCATATGATTCCCTCGTCCCCAGTTTTTGTTTACTTACCTTTTGACGTAAAAAAATCGTTTTTAATATCAGTAGTTCGGTCAGTTCATGTTTGCAAGGACGTCAAATAACTTTATTACAGTGTTCAGTGGAATTGACATGAGAGACTTCACTCTTATCTCATTTGATTATTAGAACATTACTATAGAGGCCGGGAAACGAAGGGTTGCAGGCCAAGTAGATATAGACGGACGGATAGGGATACGCGGCCGGCAACCCGGTTTCTCGCCGAGATTTGTATAGTGCTTTTCTCGAACTTGCATTGAAATAAAAAGTAGTCAATTTGTTTTATTCGTACAACTAAATAATACGTTTCTGATAGCTGTCAGTGCTGTCACCTATAATGAAAATGAAAATGAAAAATTGTTTATTTCCTTTTTAAAAACACGTTACAATGCCTGCAGTGATTGGGACTTCCTTTTAGGTAAGGATACCTGTGTTAGGATGCCCCGCTCTTCCATAGCTGGTAAGTAGGTAGGAAACTTACATCTAGATTCTAGAGGTTAATCTTATATTTAGGGTTTTAGCCTAATTTAAGTGAAAAATAATACAAATACTATATTAAAGGTAAGTGTGTGTATGTGTGTGTGTGTATGTGTGTGTGTGTATGTGTGTGTGTGTGTGTGTGTGTGAGTGTGGGTGATTTGAGTTCAGTCGATAATTAGTACGATACAGTAGAGACTCCGTATCATCATAGCTTAGTTGCTTTAGCCATGCAGTTAGTTCAGTCTTACATTTATTTAATAATAGTTAATGTATGTTGATTATATTATGCACCTCAAACAAATATTCCGCTTATTCCGTAAATTAAGTATTAGTTTATAATTACATGAACTTATATCTAACTATATAGACGAGGCACTACAACAAAGAAACCACTTATAATTTTTATGAAATGTTCATACGCCGTCATGTACCTAACTTTTGATTTCGGGGGCAGTAAATTATTCATGGCTACTTCTGCTCGCAATTCCGGAGGCGTACAGTTCAATTCCATATAATTTTCGTCCGAACTCATTTCGAAATCGATGGCTTTTATTAGAAAGTTTCAAAATAATTACGAACTATTGACAAATCCGGCCAACAAGAAAAGAAAACTTTTTTCAATTTACGTGCCAAACTTTTTTTTAACCTGTTTGAAGCAACGTTTTACCCGGTGACATTAACATTAGTCCTAATCTTTTCTTTTTTTTTTGGTGATTGAATGCCAAGACGTTCTGTCACAATTTGACGTTTATAAACAAAAGATGGTTGCTTTGCAGGCCTAGGTGTGTAAGGTTGTATGAAATTCCTTTACATATCACCTTCACTAGTCGCACCGGATACATAGTATTTCCGGACCTAATTTAAAGTAAGTCATGTCAACATTTCATTGCAAGTTTGAGAAAAATACATTTATTATTTAAATGTTGACCCTCAGAGACCTTTTACATCTGTAAAAATTAGGAATTGTATAATTTTCTTTATATGTTTTTTTACATGATTGTAAAACATTGAAAATGTAGTTTGTTTTTTTAAGAATGATGTTATAATTTAGAATCAACAAATGATATACGAGTACTTATTTACTTGGCAAAGTGCCCTTGTGGCATATTTGCAGAACAAATGTTATGATTTTGAATAAATTGATATATCACCTGTAAATAAATGTATTTTTGCAAAATAAACCATTCGTTTAAATATTTTTTTTTTGCCGAACCATGTCCATCCATTTTGTATGTCGCAGGTTATTCCTCCGCCATCCTAGGTTATGATAAGTATATTCCCATGTTAGTGGCTAGTTTAATTTTAATGTGTCATAAAGCCTTTACGATGGGTATGAATTTATGATCTCTGACAAGCATAAGTGCGCGAGCAATCGCTTTACTCGCGATTGTTGTGGAAATAATGTTATTGATATTAAATCGCTTGAGATGAAAAAACTGAAGTCTCTCGCTACTGGGCGGAAACAGTAACTGACGTAATTTTTTTAACGAACTTTAAGAAATGCCTAAACTGTCATGTTCGCCTTCAAAATATGGGTTTGTTGGGGTTATGTCCCATTCATAACTTGATTGTTAGACGCTGCCAAGACGCCAGAAGACCTCTAACTCGGTTTAACGACTGCAGTCATAGACCAAAACCGTGATCAAAAGTGCGCTCAGTTAGTAACTTAAAATATTTTTACATACCTACAAACATCATAGCGCTACGGGCTTCCCACTACATCGACATTAACCTCCTACGAAGTACGGCGTACTGCTACGAGCGTAGCGCTTTGACAATGTCCGTACGGAATGCGCGAACCTATATGGCGCTGCCCCTTTAGGCTTGATTTCCTCCTAAACTGACGTCGGTCGCGAGTACGAATGTAGGCTGTACACTGGCATTTCAGTCAGCGCAGTCGTGTCCCATAGAACATGATGTATATTCGTACGCCCGACCGACGTCAGCATAGGATGAAATCAAGCCTTAGGACGATTTATATCATCCGACTTGTACCGAAAGGCGCAACGTAGGTAGATTGTATCATCCGACTTGTTGTTGTATTGTTTGACTTGTTGTTGTTGTGTTGTGTTGGACGACCGGTTAGCCTAGTGGGTAGTGACGCTGTCTACGAAGCTGAAGGTCCTGGGTTCGAATCCCGGTAAGGGCAAATGTTTGTGAGGGTGGATATTTTTTTCTGAGTCTTGAATGTTTCCTATGTATTTAAGTATTTATATCTATTTAATATATCGTCGTCTAATACCCATAACACAAGCCTTTATTGAGTATACTATGGGGCTAGTTCGATTTGTGTAAGATTGTCCCTTAATATTTATTTATTTACTTGTACCGGAAGGCGCGGCGTGGGTAGACCCCCACGGTGGACTGATGACCTGGTAAAGTCCGCGAGAGTCCACTGGATGCGGGTGTCGCAGGATCGATCATTGTGGCACTCTTTGGGGGAGGCCTATGTCCAGAAACGTCTCTCGGCTGATATGATGATGATGATACGTATCATCCGTGCCATCAAACCTTAATCACAAAATATCACATGGATACTCGCCTATTCTACAGATCGACATACGATTAAAATAAAGCCCTTAATTTGAAAGAAAGAAAGAAAGAAAGAAAGAAAACATTTATTCGTGGACAAAACAATGGGTGTAAAAAACAAAACACAGAACGTAAAAATAGCAGGTACCACGAAAAGGCCCCGACTCAGCATGGTGCTAACCTAGAAGGCCAGCGCTGGTCTTCCGTCGGAACCTTTACATGAGTTACCATAAGTGAATTTGGCAGTCTAGGCGACTATACAAACTCTATGTCCGCCTTATTGTCTTGTTTTCCTGACCAGCACGGCAAGGAAAGCATGGCGTCATCCAACGGCGGTAACAGCGATTAATTGAATTGAGCCGGCGCCGCTAATGCGGGGTTGACCTGGAAGCGTATTCAATTACAAATGAAAAGTGGCGAGTGACCCGCGCTGGGGCGCCTTTTATATGCGTTACATGTGTTATTAATAGTGATTGGATTAGGCAGTGCAATTTTCCGATATCTGGTTTCGTAATCCTAACCCTTTAAGGAGGACTCACGGTAGAACGTAGCGTTTTTGAGCGGCCGAGCCATACTCAAGCCCGGCCGGGCCGTGCTGACACCGAGCCTCAGCCGTGGTTCGGCATTCGGCGTTTTTGAGGTTGCCGAAGTGAACAACGAACAGTCATATATCACTAGCAACATTTTCACAATCATACTACCTAGCTAACGCTCTAGTTTATAAGCATGTTAGTTTTAAGTATGTTGCTGTGACCTGCAGGGCGTCACATGGATACCTAGCTATTAAGTACTTAATAATATTGCTGCGCCCTAAGGGGGTTTATGCTGGAACATGTAATTATTTATATAATCTTGTAATACCCATAAATGCAATAAATAATTGAAATAAATAATTGAATTGAAATAGTAAATTGAGTCGGGAGCTGTGGGCGCAGAGGGACGGTGGCGGAACAAAACATAACTACTGCTTAGAAAAGTTGAAAACCCCGACATTTTCTTTTCAAGGTTCAATATCTCAAAAAGGGCTGAACCGATTTTTTTGAAACGTACATAAAAACCATCTCAATCACGTCAGCTTTTTGATAAAAAAATCCGCATTCATATCGGTCCATTCGTTCTGGAGCTACGGTGCCACAGACAGACACACACACACACAGACACACAGACACGTCAAACTTATAGCACCCCTCTTTTTCCGTCGGGGGTTAAAAATAGCTCGGCTCGGCCAAAATCTCGAAGCAGAATTTACACGTTCGCTAGAATGCTTGCTAGGACGCATGCTAGAATGCTCGCTAAAACACTCCCATTTATTTTGCGAGCCGGTTCGGCCAAAATCTCGAAGCAGAATTTACTCGTTCGCTAGAATGCTTGCTAGGACGCACGCTAGAATGCTCGCTAAAACACTCCTATTTATTTTGCGAGCCGGCTCGGCCTAAATCTCGAAGCAGAATTTACTCGTTCACTAGAATGCTTGCTAGGACGCACGCTAGAATGCTCGCTAAAACACTCCCATTTATTTTGCGAGCCGGCTCGGTCAAAATCTCGAAGCAGAATTTACTCGTTCGCTCGAAGCAGAATTTACTCGTTCGCTCGAAGCAGAATTTACTCGTTCGCTCGGAGCAGAATTTACTCGTTCGCTAGAATGCTTGCTAGGACGCACGCTAGAATGCTCGCTAAAACACTCCCATTTATTTTGCGAGCTCTTACCTGTGATGTAACATTCAAGTATTGCCATTAAAAGTGAATACTCAAGTCTATCAGCACCGTAAGATGAATATACAACAGAAATGAGCGATTATTTTATATTCGTTACGATCGTACGCGGCTGAAAGTCGTGGCCGAGTCGTAATACTACTCCAGGCAAAATACCGTTTCTAAAAACATTTATTTATAATAGCGTTTTTTTTTTGTTAATTTAATATTAAAACGTTATTCTAAGATGCTTTATTCAAGAATCCAACAAATTTTCCATCCGGTGGGTCGATCACGTAACTTTTCTTACGCGCGTCTGTAAGGTCTAAATGTCAATTTTATATGGAAAAATGACAGTTAGATTGTGACATTACTGTCAGACGCGCGTATAATGCGTTACGTGATTGACCTACGGAAGTAATTATAATATATACCTAGATTTAAGTAAATGAAGCATGAATTGTAATTTTTGTATTATTTATCTTGAGTATTATACAGCAAATGTAAATGAACCAAAATAAACATAAACCCATTTATTAATATTTTTTCTGACTTTTCAGAAGCTAGTTACTTTATAATTTTTTTGATATCTGAAACTTTGTTAGATTTTGTCGCTTGGAAAGCTAGGCTAGGAGGGTGTGTATTTAATTGATACTTATATCCAGTACATAGAAAAAATCAGCTCTTATAAATTATTTCCAAATTTGTAATTTTTTTCCATACAAGTTATCAGTTATTTGCCTGGACTATACGTACAAATATCCCGGTTATGATGACGTCATCGCCAGCCAATCACACGCAGGCTCGCTAATCGAATCTCTCGCGCCGTTACTAACGGTGCAATCTCATTGCTTTGGAAAATTGCCTTGGTGAGGAATCATGCTTTGTAGCCTCAGCGCGTCAGATTTAACGTTCGAGCTCTGCAATTTGGTGTTAATTGGAGTGGAAATTGTATGTTTGCCAATGATACCGCATTAAAATATGAATCAAACTAAAATATATTCATATTCATATATTTATTCATTTAACAATATAATATTGTGTCTGAAATTGCATGTCAATCCTAAAAATAGAAACAAAAAAAACCAAGTTTATTATAAATATAAATTTATATTAATTTTCAAGCACTTATTATGTTAAGAAATGTATGTTAGTATGGAAATTATTGCCGCAATGAAGCTGTATTTGTTGGACCAGCTGGCCGGTTCTGCTACGTTTCGTACGTGCGTTACCGATCTAAATCTATTTTTATTATATGAGAGAATGATACACTCAAGAGCAAAAGTTTCGGGTCAGTGAAATACCGTCATATTTCCTAAAAAAGTGCAAGGTTGTACAGTTTTTTAATCCTGTCATGATCTTTATTAAATTTTACATCTAAACTGCAGAAATAAAAGTAAAAAAAAACACGTTACCAGGTTTAAATCGGACTCGTAAAAACCCATGAAAAAAACAACGTTAACGGAGCGAGATATCGCAAAAATCGTCATATTTGGATGTCGATATTTTTATGATAGGATCCCGGAAATTGCTTATACATTTGGGTATTACGAAGAATAGTATATTATGTAGATAAGACTAGTGTAACATATTTAAAAAAAACCTATGGCGGTTATTTAATTTAGGGTGACCCGAAACTTTTGATCTTGAATGTAGTTGAGCTTTAATGCTCCTTTAAAAACTTTCGGAGACTTGCAATTGTCAAATAAAGTACCAATATGTTCATGCGGCGTAGGTGGGCCCCCCATAAGTTGGACTGATGACCTGGTAAAGGTCGCGGGAGTCTGCTGGATGCGGGTGGCGCAGGACCGGTCACTTTAGCACTCTTTGGGGGAGGTTTATGTCCAGCAGTGGACGTCTTTCGGCTGATATATGATGATGATGATGATGATGTTCGTGCGCTTGTTCACACGCGTTGAAATACGAACCGTTAAAGCGGGTTGCACCCTTTTACGATTACAGACCGATCAATGTACGGTCAACCAATTTGATTCCTAGGCCACCGTATAACCCTGTCATTTTAACTGCTACATAGCAACGCAATAATCCTAGTAACCCGTATTGACATTGCATTTACAACGGCAAGGTTCTATGATGGCCTAGGAATCAAATTGGTAGACTGTACAGGTGCTTTCTACAGGGTCACCTGGGTTATGATTCCTTAGAAATGCGACGAAACCTAAGTTTACTCAGTTTCATTTTAAATGTCATAACAAGTAAAATTGACAGCATTAATCTGGTGGAAAAGATGCTCAAATTCAATGTGCCGAACGATTATCGGAACAAGCGCCTTGGAGTGCCTCTCTTGGCGATTGCGACCTCGCGGACGAACCTGTACCGAAACTCGCCCATACCTCGCGCGACTGCTCTCCTCAACTCCGTGCTCGCAGTAACAGGGATTTCTCGACTGATGACTAAATGTAAGAGGGTGTTAGAGAGACCCATGGATGGTTTTTAGTTAGTAGGTACTTGATTTTGTTTAGTAATTTAGGTTAAGTCGAATCGCTGTAACGTTTTGGTTAATACTGTCATGTTGCACATTTTTATGTATCAATAAATAATAATAATATTGTAAAATATGGCGCCGGCAGCTGTCATTTCATAGAAACTTTTCAACTTTCCAAACGTTCAGATCTTTTAACAAACACTGCTTGCAATTTCAGAGGATTTGGTACAACCCACCCTCGACTTTTTAGTTAAAGGCCGAACGTATTCAGTTCCAAAAAGAAGCAGGTTGTGTCGGAGATACAACCGTTAATTAACTTTAAGTGAATACTTCTTTGTTTTCTATGGAACCCTAATATATCTCAATTAAGTCACTGAAATCTGTATAAGTACAGATAAATCGGTATATGTGGCAACATTGACTGATGTAGCTCATTTGACTCGCGATACATTGAAAATGGCGGTCATTTCAGCATTATTTTCATGTCTGCCACATAAACTAAATAACATTTTGTGATTAACAACTGACGGCAAATAAAGAAGGATTAAAACATGTAACAAACAATCATTTGAAATCAGATCAGGCTTCTCTACAAAAAGTTATTCCGGAAGTCACGTGATAAATTTTGAACTGTACCCCTATACAAGAACGCGAGCAAAGAAGTATCCACTTCAAAACAATGCACTCGATCTATCTCAGAGAAGCAAGTCCTCTTGAATGACACGCTAAACAATTTCCCTTTAAACAATAACTTCAGTCTTTTGTTTTCACGGATGACTTGCGAACGCCAGGAAAAGAAATGAATAGGAACAAATTGAAGTTAAAACTTTTAGAGAGAGCATATTACACCATTGACGAGTTTTTTTTAGATAGAAGTTTCCTAAATAAGTAAAATATGTTATAAAAATATAAGAATGTTCTTCTTAAAAGTAAGTAAATTTAATGCTCAAAAATGTTTGTATTAGTTGTAGTTTTTAGTTTGTAAGGCTCAACATTTGTACACCTTTTAGGTAGGTCACAGCGTACTGTATTTTTATTCTATTGTCACCTATTATGTAACCTGTGTATCAGAAATAAATATTTACTTTACTTTACTTAGGTACTTAAGGGAATCAAGATCTGCGCATTCTAGCGCTAAAGTAGCGAGCAGCGAACATGTTCGCGAGCGTATAGGGTAAATCGCCTTATTTAGCCACCTTTCAGTAACTGGCCCTAATTCACTCTCCATTTCACCCATCATCCATTACAACCATCACCCATCAATCATCATTCATACACAGAATCACTAATTCCATTAGAAATCGTTTATCTTAATGTAAGCGCGGATTCAGTCGCCCGTATACTTCGCGGGGACTGTTTCTGGTTATATCAGAGATCAGGCCCCCTCATACTTAAAATTTACTCTGTTCCCCTACAAACATGAATTCAATTTAGTATAACGTGGCCAGTTATTGAACGGTGGCCATTTATTGGCGATTTACCCTACTACAAAATAATTGTTTTATAGTTATAGTTATTCACATTGACGCAGAACCGATGGCTGTTGGGGCGGAAAGGTTCTGGAGTGGTGACCACTTACCGGAAGACACAGCGCAAGTAGGTACGAGTAGACCAAAGATGGACTGATGACCTACTGGTAAAGGTCGCGTGACTCCGCTGGATACGGGTGGCAAAGGACCGATCACTTTGGCACTCTTTGGGGGAGGCCTATGTTCAACAGTAGCCGTCTTTCGGCTGATATTATGATGATGATGATGATGATGATGATGTTGATGATGATGATGAGTTGTCAATTTGAAGGATTAGAGACTAGTTTTAGATTACAGAATTCGTTAACGAATTCGCTCCGCAGCTTTCTGAAACGGGTAAGTGTAAATTGTGACCGCCAGTGTTTTTAAGAAAAGGCCAGGATTTTAATTAACAACATTATTCAGAGCGAACGACCTGTTAAATAATTGGTTGAGATTGCTCACAGACGTGTATTATTCGCTCTTAGTGAATCTTTTGAAAAATGAGCTTTTGCGAAATTAATTGCCACTTTTTACAAGTTTTACTTTGGTGAGGCCAAAAAAGAGATTTTTTTATTTTTACTAAACGGGACTTCGCAACAGGCGCAATTTTAATTTATTTACCCCTCTCCTGAGTCGATGTTTCGGTTGTGTCATCATCATTATCATCATCATCCCTGTACGCGACGCAAGCATACACTCTCAGTTTGATAAAAATATTATGTGAAAATCGTCAAAAAAAAAACAATATAAATCAAACAGTTTACCTACGTATTAAGATATTACTCGTTATATGTCACTTTCACAAAAAAATATTGCACCTTACTCATTTTTAGAAAGCAGAACAAAAATAATAATTTCCAAACCTATGAGTTGAAAGATACAGAATAATTCAGTTATTGGGGACATGCTTTGAACTAACCAAAACCAAAAACATTTCACGTTAAGTGATTGCTTCTTTCAGTTGCTGCAGATTTGCAGACGAAATACAGCAAAAACAAGTTTTGTATGAAAAACTTAAATTCGCTGTATTTTTTTACTATGGTATCTGAAGCTATACAAACTAATAACAGAACTGGATGAATTACCTTTACTAATTCTAAGTACAAAGTTTCAGAGCAAACTAGCTAGTCGTTTTTAAATGAGAGCGTTCTACGTTTGTATGGAGAACCGAGCTTGCCGGGGACTCATAACATTTTTAAAAGTTAACGTCGTTAGGCAATCCACATTTCCGTCAGCTTAATTTGGAGCCATTATATTAGTCTACCCTACTTATTATAGTCCAAAATCCAAAGTTGAATGTACAAACATCATCAATATTATACTTTTTACTCAGGACTCGGGTGGTATTAATCCACTCGGTATACAAGAAGTGAATGAACATAATATTATGTTTTGTGGTTTTTGCTCGCAATTACTTTGGAAAGGATAGCCTTTTCATAAATAATGCCGTGACCTATAGGAACTATACTAGTGGGTCTGAGAGTTATAGAAATAAATAAAAAAAGAGGACAGCGGGACAGACACCGGAAACCGGTCAAACGATTTTCGGCCAAAGCTGAAGCATAGAACTTGTGAAGCGAACGTCACTCGCTCGTTCGATAAAAAAATACGAGCTCCCTACCTACTTCTTTTCTTAAAAAAAATTAAAATAAAATATAAGACTAAATATAAGACTTATATCATGTTTTAGCAGCTGAAAGGTACTCCTTAACTTTTAACTGGTGACGTGGGTTTCGAGTAATAGTCCAGGTAATGAACTGACAACTTGTATGGAAAAAATGACAAATTTGGAAATAATTTATAATAGCTGTTTTTTTCTTCTATGTAATGGATATATTATCAATTAAATAGTTACCTAGCGACCAAATCCAAAAAAAAACAGACATCAAAAAAAGTATAACTTATCTAGCTTCTGAAAAAAAAAAATGTTAATATGGTTTTATCTTTATTTTGGTTCATTTACATTTGCTCTATAATATTCAAGATAAATAATAATAAAAAAAAACAATTCATGCTTTATTAAAATCTATATATAAATACCTACTTCCAGATGGAAGGTTTGTTGGATTCTTGAATAAAGCATCTTAGAATAATGTTTTAAAATTAAATAAAGAAAAAAATATTTTTTTCAAAACCGTATTTTGCCTCGAGTATACCGGTTACAGTTCCCATACAAAAAATAACCGGTTACAATCCCTGTTTGTAACGGATAGTCTAGCGAGTCAATATCATTGTCATCATCCTCCTAGCGTTATTTCCGGTTGATCCCTACAAATACAAATAGGTACGAATAGTTTATTTTGCAAGAAAAAGGGTTGTTATGGTCTGGTTACAGAATATTCAGCACCTCCTTAAACAGCCATTACATATGGCATGCAAAATATTAACAGTCTATTTTAAATATTCAATTGTATACATTATTACATAAACGTTAGTCAGGTTCATCTTAAGATTCTTAAGTCTATAGTTATCACAGTATATAAGTTTTTAATTAATCGCTAAACTTAAGTGGCAGTGGGTGGGGCACATTGCACGTAGAACCAATGGCCTTTGGGGCGGAAAGTTTTTCGAGTGGCGACCCTGTACCGGAAGGCGAGGCGTGGGTAGGCCCCCCCACAAGGTGGACTGATGACCTGGTAAAGGTCGCGGGAGTCCGGTGGATGCGGGTGGCGCAGGACCGGTCATTTTGGCACTCTTTGGGGGAGGCCTATGTCCAGCAGTGGACGTCTTTCGGCTGATATGATGATGATGGTGATGAAATAAAAAGGTAACATAAATTATAATCAAAGGCCACCAAAGTTAGCGTTAAATGCGGGTTAGGTTAGGTTATGTTACGATCTCTGGGGCTGGAGGTAGCGTTACACAAATCCAAGGCCCTGGTCTTTCACGGGCCTAGAAACGCTCCTCCACTGGGCACACAAATATCTGTTGGCGGTACCTTCATTTCAATCGAGTCGACGATGAAATACCTGGGACTCGTCCTCGACAGTCGTTGGAAGTTTGAGGAGCACTTCCGCCGCTTGGCTCCGAAACTCGTGGCCACAGCAGGAGCATTAAGGCGGACAGGAATTGCGTGTCGGCGCCTATATATCAGCGTGGTGCGCTCTATGGCACTCTATGGAGCGCCTATATGGGCGGACACCCTGAGTGTTCGAAATGTGGCCCTATTGCGACGTCCGCAGCGGGCTATAGCGCTCAGAGCAGCAAGGGTTTACTGTACGGTGTCGTACGCTGGAGCTTGCTTGCTAGGTGGAAGCCCACCTTGGGATCTGGAGGCAGAGCTGCAAGCCAGGGTCTACTGGCGGTTGCTGGAGGCGAGATGGGCAGAAAACTGGCCTGCCCCGCGGGAGGTACGCCAGTGGCGAGAGGAGGCGCGTGATGTCCTCTACCATAAATGGACAGAGTGACTCGAAATCCCGGGAGCTAGCCGGAACCTGGTGGACGCTGTTCGTCCCGTTCTTAAGGAATGGGTCGAGCGCAAGCATGACACACCCACATACCACCTCACGCAGCTCTTGACGGGGCATGGCTGCTTCGGCAAATACCTGTGTGAGGTGGTAGGTAGGGAGCCAACATCGGCGTTCCACCACTGTGGAGGCAGAGCTGTGTACACGGCCAAACACACGCGCGATGAGTGCCCTGCATGGGCAGAGCCACGCGCAGCCCTGTCCACGGCTGTAGGTAGAGACCTCTCACTGCCGGCGTTGATCAGCCGAATGGTTCGCAGTGAGGCGGCGTGGGCAGCAGTGGCCACCTTCAGCGTAACGGTCTTGACGCAGAAGGAGGCCGCAGAGCGCCACAGGAGGCCAGGCACGCGGCGAAGGGCCTTCGCAGGCCGTATGCTGCCGCTATAACCGGGACCTGCGGGTGATGGGTCGGGAGTTCCATCACCCGCCTAGAAAAGGTCCCGAGATGGAAGGCCCCCACGGTGTTCTGGGGTGCCAACAGCGGAGTGGGTAGGGTACTATACCCTGCCACCTACGTAACTACGCAAGGCTGACAGAGTTCCGGATGTGTGCAATAGCGTTCCCGGGGCTCTGTCTACAAGCGAGCAGTGGAACACCCCAGGGGTTTTAGTCCGTGAGAGTCGGACATACCCACTTGGTTTCTCCCGAGCCGAGTGGGATCCATAAAGGATTTCCCCTGGGAAAACATAAAAAATAAAAAGGTTATGTTACGATTGACTGTTTCGAAGGGTTTGCGCTGTGATACAGTATGGCCTTTTTTGTTGGCGCACTATAACTTTTGGTGGGTAAAACTCATAGTAAGTTACATATTTATCAATATGGTGAGCATTACATAATAATATGTAATGCTCACATATCCCCCCTCAGAGAAATATCTAATATAATATTTTAAATTCGGATCCTGGACTATACCCGGTTAACTGTAACTGCTACTAACCAGTTAGCGTACCCGGATAACCGCCGACCGGGCAACGGACCGCGAACAGCCGCTCGTAACCGGTTACAGCCGGTTTTACTCGTATAACGATATAGCAGGCACAGTTCGGTCATCTCTTTCAGATTTTAATCGCTTTTCAATATACGCGGACTCTTTTTCATTTCATCGAATGATTGTTACTCAGTAACCGTATTTTTTTTAGATACAACTAAAAGTCCATTTTGTAAAACCCTATAGGTTAGGTTAGGTTTGTTTTATAACAATCCTGAAAAGATTAGGTACTGATTCTGAAGAAAATGTTTTTCGATGAAATGAAAATTCTGCGAAACATGACATTTGATTAAATATTTGTCGGTAAAACAAGGGTTGTATTTCTCACACATAAGAGTGTTTACACACGAGAATTTTTGTCGGGCTGGGGGGCGTTCGGGAGGCAAAGCCCGCAAGCCGCCCACGCCCCGTTATCGTCATACCCCATGCACCCGCGAACCGCGCAGGCGAGGACTGAGTTAACCGGTTTACCTATTGCCATAGATCGCTTGTCAAAATCGTCTGAATTGATACAGCCCCGCTACCGTTCCCTCACAGTTCACCCACAAATATATCTTGACCTTGCGATTCGTAGTAGCTAAGCGTAAATCAGGGGTCTAAACTCGTTAGGCTTGACGGGTGAGGACAGGTGCATTAGCGCGTTCCGAATCCGAATAACAGCCCAGCATTCATTTATTTAAACTTTATTGCACAAATAATTTAAGTACAAAGGGCGGACTTATAGCCACAAGGCATTCGTATGCAGTATTGCGTTTAAAGCGCTGCAGAAAGTCGCCGAATTGGGTGGATTGCAAAAAAAAATTACATAATTAAGAGGCTTAATCAAATCTATGCTTTAACTTGTTTCCATTGTGCAAAGAAAGTTACCCATATAAAATTGCCGTTACACAATGGAAAAAAGTTCAAGCGTAGATTAGATTTAGGCTCTTCACTATGTACATTTTTTTTTGCAATTCACCCGTATGTCGCCTCGTAGCAAGCCGGAGCGGCACCACGAAACGCAAACGTCGTTCGTTCCTGCATTTTTATCTCACTCATTAGAGTCATATTAATGAAAGAAAGAAAGAAATATATTTATTTGGTGTCACAAAGAAATTACACATGTGTTTAATTAATTGCAACTCAAATGCACCAACATGGATACCACTCAGCATTTATGCCAGCAGCAATATATTATGCTAAAGGCGCTGGTTTTCAGGGCACCCATTAGAGAGATACAGATCTTAATATATAACTTACAATTATAATTTATACGTAACAAAACCTAATTAATGAGAAGGAGAGGTCGCTGGGCAATTTATTAATTCAGAGCTAAGTAAGTCTACAAATCAGATCTAAGGTAAGTATGATGAAATGCAGGTGTACGTGTGATTTCATTCACAGGTATTGAAATTCAAGAGCTAGGTATGTGGATTGTCCGCTTATGCATTAGATATTTGTAGGTTGATAAGATAAGATACATTTTAATTTTGTTTTTAAAGGATGCAATGGGTATATGCAAGTGCGATATAGATAGTGAAATACTAACGAGCGGCTACTTACCGCTAAACGCCAACTGTTTCGCGGTAGCCGCTCTTTTCCACTAGCTAGCCCAAGGGCTTCCTTACTCAAGGCAAGCTATGCCAATCACAATAATCGTGCTAGAAAGAGATATATCATTCGTTGGCCTGGTCATAATTTTCTTTATTTGCCGCAACTGATTAAATCATCAAAACTGCATTTTTTTGCTCTGGGTTGTCCAGTGAAAATTATCAAGCGCCGCCACTGAGACAACACCTTCTGTAGAGTCACTTTTTCTATTCAGTGAAATAAGCTCGAACCGTGGAAGCGTAAGCTTAGAAATGCAATTGGAATCGGAAGCCATGAACGAAAATAGACCTCCTGGCCACATGTCGCTTTTACGGGAAAAGTGGCAATTTCCACGAGTGCGTTAAGTTAATTTTATGATAACTTTTACTACTAACGGGAGCGTATAACTATGAGATAAAATTGTGAAATCTTTTCCTCGTTAAATTAAAAAAAAACCCTTTTGCGGGACCACTTACGTTACGTGTAATGTAATTTTTTATGCAAAGAGGCGTACCTAATCATAAGAATTTATAGTTGTATATACTTAGCCCACAAATATAAATAATGATGTGATCCAATATAGGTACAAATTAAGAGATAAGTAAATAGGTGCCTTATAGGTATAGGCCATGCAAGTTGGCGACTTACGTATCGCAAGGCGCCGCACAAGTCGTTGTGTGAACTGTGGCCCACTTGTAAGATCCTCACTTGCTAAATACGTATTGAATTATGTGGTATCTTGTTGGAAAAGGGGGGCTTTCCTCCCGTGGGTTTCCACGTCAGAGTCTCTTGTTTGAATAACTTCGAAGTGTGTTGTGAGCCATTTGGAGCGCAATATTGATTGCTTTATTTAGTTATGTTGCAAATTCTCTCACTTCAGACACAACCGCGCAGAGAAACTCCTAGCATAGCCCTCTCCATTGCCCTTTGGGTGACTTTGAGCCTTCTTATAAAGCCCATAGTAAGCGACCACGTTTCAGTGCCATATGGCGTCACTGGCAACACACACTGGTCAAAGATTCTCGTTTTTAGACACTGCGGAATATTGGACGAAAATATGTGCCTGGTAAAGGTCGCGGGAGTCCGCTGGATACGGGTGGCGAAGCACCTATCACTTTGGCACTCTTTGGGGGAGGCCTATGTCCAGCAATGGAGGTCTTTCGGCTGATATGATGAGATGATGATGTATTGTGAGCGCTGATCTAGCAGCTTGTCACTGCATAAACCCATCTTCTGCATCAGTAGGAGTAGTAACCCAACGATTTCTAGAAGTGACAATAAAAATTAAATTTTATGTGCTTTGCCTCTGCGTACCTACCCCTTTTGGGAATACGAGGGTTTAAGTATATTTATGTAACAGGGCCCTGGGAAGCTATTATGCTATCTTGATAGGCCGCTTAGCGCTTATATTAAATGATGATATTATGTACATTCAACTATTAGAAGTGACGGGCTCATTTTATCTCGAACACACAACCCGCGCCGTCATTGCTAAGTTGGTTAAAAGTCAATTCTCGGCGTCATATTCGTCGACATTCCATTTCATTGCTGCCATCTAGTTTGGATTACAGAGGTCAATTGGACACTAACATTTTACATTTAAACTTCATACCTATTAAGGCGCACCCTACGCGCGGTCTGGTAAAAAGATGGTTTTTGAGGGCTTAAGGCTTAAAAACCAAGAGACCATCCCTTCTGAAAAAAAAAACATGTAGGTTAGGTTTGCTACTTACAAGTTTAAGTAGGTTACCTATTGATAGAAAGTAGGTATGTATGTAGAACAAAAATAGAATGAAAAAAAGTTGCCGTTTTATATTCATTGCTATTGCTTCTAAACTGTTAAAGTGACCTCTTTTTCTAACCGCTCTTTCAAGAAAATACAAAATTCCTTATTAACCATAACAACGTTACATCCAAGTTGTTTTAACTTAAGTTCTGTTAGGTAACATGCAGATTTTTAACAAACAAAATTAGTCACTTGCTCGTGATCGTATGTGATGTTTCGACATTTACTCGCGCCATTATTTGTCCGAGTGACTAGGGTATATGCATCTTTCGACATTTACTCGCGCCATTATTTGTCCGGGTGACTAGTGTATATGCATCTTTCGACATTTACTCGCGCCATTATTTGTCCGGGTGACTATACTATCCTCGAACCAAATAGACGACTGGGATCGTATTGGCTCGTATTGGCTCAGTCGTCCGTTTGGTTTGAGGATACTATAGGGTATATGCATCTTTCGACATTTACTCGCGCCATTATTTGTCCGGGTGACTAAGGTATATTTCATCACAAGGGCTTCATCAGCAACGAAAGAGCAGATGAGCTTGCATGAGGGGGCTCTACTAAACTTTGTAGGTCCAGAACCATTTGTGGGACTCTCGCAGGGGAGCTTAATATCGGCCTTTAAAGCCTACGCCAAAACCAAACACCAACACGAGTGGAGGAATGAGGCTGGCTTAAGGCACTCTAAGCTCTTCATAGAAGGAGTGGACTCGGGCTGGACCAGAAAACTCTGGAAATCCAGTAGGAAGCAACTCAGAATTATATCTGGGGTGTTCACAAGTCACTTCGGGGTCAAGGATCTCTTGGCCTATCTGATAGTTTAGACTGTAGAATGTGTGGCGAGGAGGACGAGACTATGGAACACTTATTGTGTGAATGTCATGCACTTGCCAGACAAAGAATGAACTACTTTGGTAACGGTTACCCGCAACCAAAGGAATTCAAGGTGCTCCCGGCGAACTGCATCATCCGCTTTGTGGAAATGATGGAGCAAGCCTGGGAGCAGGTATAAAGGAGAGGGCAAATGCACAAAAGATCCCACTGGGTCGAAGTGCATCCGAAAGGGCCCTCACCTAGATAAAATAAGATAAGATAAGGTATATTTATGCATCTTTCGACATTTACTCGCACCATTATTTGTCCGGGTGACTAGGGTATATGCATCTTTCTTTTTTATTACGAAAACCAAGAATGTAATCCAGAGGAATATCCACTGTTACATTAGAACTTTCTTATGATTTTCTTTTCTGATATGATAGGCATTCGAAATCAGAGGGGTAATCACGTAACGTTCCGAACGCGCGTTTGGACAATGTAACTGTCATTTTTCCATATGAAAAGTGACATTTAGATCTACCAGACGCGGGTATAATGCGTTACGTGATCGACCTGCTACATGCGCCGGCGCCCACCGAAAACGCTCTATATTAAACGGGCATAGACATGACGTCACAATTTATATTCTCGGCGCGTTTACTATGGAATTAGTCATTGATTTGCAATTATCTCCAAGGTCAAAGCGCCGATTTAAATGTTTAGCATACGCGTAAGTTGTTGCCTTCTAAAGTGTCGTACCTAGTTATGCTTGGCTTAAAATTTGACCCAGAATGCTGAGTGGACTTCTTCTTTTAGAGATATAGTTTGTCTTATTTAGTTAAGTTTTATTTTCTTGTTATTCTTGTTTTTTAGTATTTGTTACCAAATAAACGTTATTTATTTATTAGTATTTAGTAGTATGATTGTTTATTTTTAGTATTTTAGTACCAATAACATAACTTATATCTAAAACTAAACTACTTATAAAATAAAATTACTTACAAATAAAATATTTGACCGAGTTCGCCGTCGCTGGGCAACGTGCCCTTCTGGGCACGTTGCCCAGCGACAGCGGCTGGCAGCATTGCCACGTTGGATGGGCAATGCTTATCCTCTGTGCGAGGTATGAGCCAGCCCTCCGGTCACCCGTTATTTCGGCGAGTCGCTTCGAGCACTCTTTAAAGACCCTGTGGGCACTTTCCCCCCAGGGCCCTAAGGTCTCAACCCCAAACGGCTCAAATATGCAACCACTGTTAATGTTTGCATACTTGCGCCGTTTGAGGAGCTCGGCCGAGTTGGCTGCAGCGCCAGCCTTCACGGAGGTGCCACGGAGATGGGAGAGCGCTAGGGTGTCGGCACATGTTGCGTCCCATACTAAAGGTCGTCCCATCTTCCATGGCACGAGGGTCATACCGTCGGGCCTTTTGCCATCATCTCGGGCAAGACCGGATGGCTCCAAGATGGCAGGCGCTCCTGCGCTGGCTAGGGCCCGACGGATGATATCGTTCAGGCTAGCATGTCGAGGTGCACGACCTGCACTTCTGCAGCAGGATAGACCATGGTGGCCGAGCTGGTCGACTCGGTCACCACAGCGACAGCGATGTGGGGCAACGCAGGTCACTCCCAGGCGAAGAGCGACAGAAAAGCGGAATGTGGAGTTGTCATCAATGTACCAATTTGCGGGGAAGGCAGAGCTTGGAGCCACTGTCCGGATTCCCATTCAACAACGGCAAGGAGCCGAGCGCGCTCTGAGAGACTGGTTGCCGTTTGATGCAAGTTATCCCGTACCAGTCTACAGAGCGGCTCGTCCCACAGTCGCTGAGAACTTGGGTGTCTAGGCAGGTCAGTGCTCGGACAAGCGGTGGTCCAGGCCTCTATGGCCTCAGACATAAAAGGTATTATGAGTTGTTGAAGCGGAGTTTTTAAAATTTTGGAGGAAAGTTCTAGTGAGCTGTGTACGGAGGACAGATATGCGGGGATTGAAACACTGGAAATTGTTCGGATACCCAGGCCACCGTGCCTTATTGGAAGGGAAGCCTGGGTGAAGTGAGTTTTTCTCTGTAGTTTTAATATTAGGGGCAAGGAAACGGAATTTGGATAGAGCTAGTTCTTTGTCTTTATATGTATCAGTAAAGAAAAGTTCACATTTAGAAAAATTCAATTCTAAACCAATACTGCGAAATTCTTCAATCAAAATGCGCAGGTCGTCCAGAACTTCGCTCTCATCACCTCCCAAGGTGCCATCATCCAAATAACTAGTTTTTAACATTTAAGAATAAATACATTAATAAATTAATTTACTAAAAAGATTATTTATATTTATTTAACAGAAAAGTTTTACTGTTATACCTACATTTCAGAACTTGCATTTTTTTACAATCTATTGAAAATCAAATCACTGGAATCCACTGGACTATGAAAGCATAGTCTCAAAAATATGAATTTTAATAAAAAAAATGACGCAAACATTTTTGTTTCATTAATACGAATATGAATATATTTCGGATGACGCCAGGAGCAACACAGGTCTATGTTCACTGGCTTTGCTAGCCATGCGAATTAAAATTGGCGATCGTCTGAAAGTCATAGGAAACTTATTGATTTGAAGGCATAGTGGTAAAGAATATGGTAGGATAGGTAAAAAAAAGAGTTTAGAAATATTTTCGTCTTAATATATCTATAATATACCTACACATTTTATTGAACAGTAAATTATACATCTTCGATACAAACACAAGCGTCACGAGTAGTTTTAGGAATATAATGGCATAATTGCATAAAATGTTCTATACGACTAATGATTTTTTAAATAATAAAGGCAAGGTATAATATATGTTAATGTTCAAGTGTAATTGTTTATTATAATTATAATTTTTAATTATTCTTAAATGTTAACTCATTATTTATATGATCACTGTTATTAATAATAATGTAATAAATATTGACATTTTAATTTATAATTCACTGGGTATTTTTGACTTTTTATGTAAAAATATTTTATACCATAAATATGGTAGACTATAGTCGTGGTCACTATAACAATGTAACACCTTTTCATGCACCTGTAGTCACAATAAAGATTTTTTGATTTGATTTTGATTTGATTTGAATATTATAGGATTGTATGGTGATTACATAAAAAAGTCAAAAAGGACCAAGGACCCTTAACCCTTTTGCAAGTAGGCAGTTGAAAAATGACAATCGAATGTCAGTCATATTTATTGGTATTATTATAGTTTTCTAAACAATCGTTACACAATGAAGGCTCCAGTAAATTTAAGAGCTAGGTAATTGTGTAACTATTGTATGGCAATACTTTTTCTACGACTCAACTGAAATAATTAAACAAACTGAAATAATTAATTAAACTTGGTATCTAATGAAAATCTTAGCCCTGCTGAAACGAAGTGCAGCCCATCGGCTAAGCGTTCGTTGATGTATTATGTTCTCTGTCCGCGGCGACCTCAGAGCATAGAATACTAGAGAGAGGACAAGCTGCCGGCGGCCGCGTCGCAGTTGTTAGCTTGCTGATCGCAGAGAATATTACGTTTCTTAACAAAATGCTTGATATGATGCGCTTGTATTGTCCAATAAGAGCGTAGGTTTACATCAAGTGTGTGTGTTTTAGATGTGCGTGCTTTGTCTTGTCAATTACTTGGGCTTTGTGTGGGTTAATGTACTTGCGACAGGCGTACTCAATACAAATCGGCCGGCATGTCCGATCTCCTTATTATATTCATACATCTGTGGCGGCGACGTTATATTGGTCAAATCATAGATATACTTTATAAACATACACACATTTTATTTGTCACATTTATTTCATACTTATAATTTCGATTACTTAACTAACATATAATTGATGAATTTGTAGTTACTTATAAATTAGTAGGTAGAGAGTACTGGTTGAGAGTATGTCGATACCTCCTACGTATACTGGTACAAGTGCAAAATAATGGTTTCACAGGACAGCTGTTCAAAGGTACTTAAACCCGTAACTTTCTCAGTTTTTGAGATAACTCTTCAAAATTTTGGCTCAGTACTAAGGAAGGCATTTTCCATAAACCTACATTAATCAAATTTATAAATTTTTGACCGTTTTGAAGAAAACTGCAAATACACTAGTATACGTGTATTTCACATGTCGTACTTGTGTGGTATACTGAGCTAATTACCACTTGCTCCAATATACGTCGTAGTAAATCGATTATTCATTTGATTATATTTTTGTATTGTATAAAGATAATTCGATAATTATGTTCATTGGGCTTGTATGAAAAACAAAGCAGGTGCAGTTTTGCTTCTTATTAACCTCTATTTAATGTTGTTCTAATGATTTCCTTACTTGGATCAATATACGTTGCGATGAATTTACCACTTGTATCAATATACAGCTAGTAATGTATTAAAAGTACCATAAAGAAATATTTAAAATAAATTATAAAAAAAACTCAAATGTTCTATGCTATGTAAAGGTTTTTATTCTCATAGAAAATTGTACATAGGTAAGTCATTTTTTTATCACACTGTCAGAATCAGTCTTGAGCATCATTAATAAAATTAATCATCTGAATATGTTTATGTTTTAAGGCGAGTTTAATAAGAATATATTCTTACCATATTACTACTTAGTATCTAGGAACTAGTAATTACTGTATCTATGATCACAACCAGTTACCTTAACTTTGGCCCTTTTTTACTTCACAACGTAAATAAAGGTTTTTAAAATTCACAACTGAGATCATCAATTCTCTTAATATAAAATTCACGTAATGAAATTGAGATCATTTTGACCTAATAATTAATAAAAATAATACTTAAAAAAATACAAATCTACTATAAAATGAACACAAAATAACTCAACAACAAAATTAACTACTTTAGTTGCTTCAGTTTTATAAAATATCAACATTGCTTATTTAATAAAACAATCTAAAGCATTTTCTTTTTAACCGACAGGAACATATTTTAGGTAATCAAAATAAGAAACCTTAATAAGTAATCAGGTCATTGTATCAGACTAATTTGTGATAGAATTCGTGGTATTTAGCAGGAATTACACCAGTCTTACTCATATCACCAAAATCTTTCAATTTTTGCTTGTCGAGAGGCAAGCTACAATAATACTATCCAACCCTATTTCAAGCTCACTTAGTCGGCTCCTTGTTTGTTTCATGGAAGCACATTCAATAGATTCATATTCCTGTTCGAATCTGTACTTGTACTTTAATGTAAAGGGCTCTTCGTGTGATACATATACCTCACACATTCGGCTCCACATAACGGTTTGCCCTTTTGAACCTTTGCTCCAATTATTGAATAGCTTCAGACAAGCCTTAAAATTAAATACCGAGTCTTGGGAGACTTCTGTAACTTCATACGGTTTTTCTACTTTCGCCATACGCATAGCCATATACCATTGCTCAGGTGTGTATATATTGACATTTTTCGTTCTTTTTTCAATTAGAGCATGCATGCTGTCACCTTCATTTTGTGTATGCCCAACTACAAGAAAACGATGTACTATTGATATGTTATATTTCCATTTATCAATAAAATACCATAAGCAACGTGCACTTAACATGGTGCAGGACATGGACCATATTATCTGCGAGTGCCCAGTCACCAAGTACCAGGGCAACCCAGCCGACTTGTTCACCCTAGATAACAACGTAACCCAATGGATCCAGCAATTGGGTGTACTGCTCTAATTTGCATGCATTTTTTTTTTAAGAAAGAACGATTTTAATTTTTAATTTAGCCATACGAATAAATAAATAACTTAACATAATTACTAAAAATATTTGTCCACGTAGATGTATGCTTCGTCGTCTACTACTAAAACAAAGCGGAACACCGTCCGTACGCAGCGAGAGCTAGCGTGCATACTGAGGCAACTGCTAGTTACACTAGACTAAACCCGCCCCACCACTATATCGGTGCCGCGTATAGTGGTGTAAGTGAGTTGCCTCAGTTTATGTCGTACCGATTAGATGAATGGTGTTAGATGCATTCATACACGCTATTTTTTTTCCGAAACTAATTGGAATATGCGTACGAAATTTTTGTGGTAGGTAAATATAGACATATTAATCACAAAAATGCAAAAAACTGAAAATCTCAAAATTGTCACTTGTATCAGTATACGTAGGAGGTGTCGATGTACGGTACGGCTGACCATAGGCTTTCTCGCTCAACGGATAGGCTAATGCCTAATAGGCTGTCGTTGGGTAGCAATCTACCCAACGACATTGCTCTACAAAATGTGGCCAGCCTTATGGGCACGGACACGAGTTTTGTAAATACACTTTATATGATTAGGTGGCTTACTGTTTTTTATATCAAATTGCTGCAAAAAAAAAAAAAAAATTGCTACTAACAAAAGTGTTTAGCCACAAAATTCAAATTATATAGGTTTTCAATAACAACAATTTACACATCAATATAAACAAACGGTTAAATATTAACTTAACCTAGACATATAAAAGTATATCAATCAATCAATCAAATAATTTATTTGCAGAAAAAGGGTAGTTTACATATATCTAAGAGTAAATACATTATTGTTTCACCTTTTCCAGCTGTTTCAAACAGCATGCAAATATGTACATCATACTTCACACTCGGTTTAATTATCAGAAGATGACAACCCTAAGCTAATTTTCAGAGGTGGGCAATGTTTACACTCATAGGCATTACGAGATTATATGGCCCATACACACTATTTTCATTCCAATAAACCTCTTTATTTCAAAATATAACAGTTATACCCTACACTATTATACAATTTACTTTCAGCAATGGGAAACGTTCTTCGAAGAGTTTCCTATTTCTCGTATTGCACACAAAATTTAACCCGCACAAACACACCTCACATTCTAAAATTTAGCCCGCACAAACACACCTCACATTCTAAAATTTAGCCCGCACAAACACACCTCACATTCTAAAATTTAGCCCGCACAAACACACCTCACATTCTAAAATTTAGCCCGCACAAACACACCTCACATTCTAAAATTTAGCCCGCACAAACACACCTCACATTCTAAAAATTAGCCCTCACAAACACACCTCACATTCTAAAATTTAGCCCGCACAAACACACCTCACATTCTAAAATTTGCTGCAAGCTTCTGGCTGTAGTTAGGTATGTACTCGTATATGACTCAAAATAAAGTTATAAATATAATCTAGTTTTTAATAAAAATAGGGCGTTTGCCATAAATGTGTTGTGTTGTGTTTTCGTTCATTAACAGATTTGTTTCGAAATTTATTTTTGCCAAAGGTCTCCCTGGTGGCAAAGGAGGCGTATTGTACGGTACAGAGTAAGCAGTGGTGTAATGATGGCCGGGGTCTTCAGTAAGATGGAAGTTCATGCCAGGTTGGACTGCTCAGGGAGGGACACTATGTAGTCGGTAGGGTATATCTTCGTTTGCCAGAATTTCATTTGCCATAATAGTCAAAGGCCATAATTTTGGTTACCATAATTTAATGTGTCATAACTGTTATTTACCGTAATATTCACAGGACAGAATTGTTGTTTTTCCATAATATCATATGCCATACTATCGTTTGCCATAAACTATATAATCCATAATAATCATATACAATAAAATCATCACCTTACAAAATCCATATTACATGTAACATGACATATTACTTTTGTGTGATCAGCTACATAAAGATGTATCTATCTCTTCCCTCCTCTTTCATCTCTTTGTAGAGTGTACATACTTAACACATTGTATCTTTAGTTGCATGAAGGTAAGGATATGATTAAATATTCTGCCAAATAACCTGATTGTAATGTATAGTGTATGGTAGAAGAGTGTTTTAATCTTTTCAAGTGCAAACGGACTTTACATCCTGAATCTGGGTGATAATTATTATTTCATGTATTATTCATATTCTCGCCGCTGTCAGTCCTATTCTACTCCCAGGCAGGTCGGGGTAGGTACGACGACGAGCCAAGCGAGGAGGAGTGTTAGGAAGAACAGCTGCGACCCTATAGTGCGCGAGCCGAGCGAGAGCGGCCGGCGAAGCACCAGAACCGAACATGCGCAACATTCGAACGGCTCTCAGAAGTGTAGTTTTTTATGGAAAAAATTCTGTCATTTTCTGTGTTCTGTGTTAGTGTTTCTGTTTATTCTGTCAAGTAAAATTATTGCATTTAAAATGATGGCAAGTAAAGTTTATGGCATTTGAATGATTCGGACAAAAGCCATTATGGAAAATAGTAATATGTCAAATGAATAGTAGCAGTGGGAAATGAAGAGAGTTGCAAATCCCACTTCTCTAGACTAAATTTTTTGTCCCTCACATCTCATGAAATGGAAACCTGCAAATTTGTTCGTAAATATCAAAACCTGTATACCAAACCTGATAACCCCAACTCCTACGCATTCAACCTACGCCACCGTAATAAAATTGTTCAAGCAGTTCCTGCCAATGTTCAAAAAAGGCCCTTACGCTATGCCCAAAAGAATCTACAACAAAATTTCGCAGCATATAAAAACTGAAGTAATATTTAACACCTTTGTCAATGAACTTAAAACGTACCTCATTACTGAATGTATGGCCCGGCCCATACACTCTGCAGGAGTTCATGGGCCAGTAAATTTTAATAATTTAATAAGTAGAACAAATATGAATAAAACGAAAGATTTGTTATCTAAGGTGTAGATATATATAAAATGTTAAATGTTGATTTGTTAGCTTAGTACATAAATATGTTGCTAGACCCTAGTAGTGTCCATGTCTGTACTGATTAGATTTTAAGAACATCTTGTGAATACCATGGTTGCAACGAATAAATGTATGTAGGTATATGAATATCCAAATATATATATATATGTCGGCGGCCGATAGGCAAACCGTTAAACGTTAAGTTTTGAACGATATGGCGTATGTCATTTAGCGAAATCATGAAATGGCGGCGTTTCACGATATGCAGCATCCAGCAGTTCACTAAATTGCTAGAATTTAGTGAACTGCTGGATTTTAAAATCGGCCGCCAATATATATAGGCAAATCTATTACTATAACTTTATTTTGTTTTCGTTTGGTAATTTGGTAAGGGTACTTACTTTTGTAATGTGTTACTAAACTTTATTCTCCCTCACTAGTAATTTAAGGGTTCTTCACTAGTTTGCATGCTATATCACAAGTATTAATAATTGTACTGTATATAGATACAGTACAATATCTTATCGTAGGACAATGCCACTTTAACGTTATGCAATATAAAATTATGGCAAATGAAATTATGTTATATGAAATTCTAGCAAACGATAGACAACCACTCAATAGACCACAGCTATAATGACGGCCATTTATTTTTTATTGACGGCTTTATTTATGTGGTGTTGTGTTCCTGGTGGTGAGTAAGGCCAGAGCTCCCGAGGATGTGTTGTGTTGACATACAGAATAAGTAATAGTACTACGTACATAAGGTTTTCTATTAACAAATTCCCTGTTTAGGTACGCCGAACGTACCTAAATGTGGCCATCCCTTTCTATCGCAAGCAACGCGCTGCGATCCTTGCATGCGTCCCGTACCAGCGCGCGGCAACTAGTAATGGACCGCCAGCTGGTGGCCAGCCGGCATGTACTTGTAGCGGCGCGACGAAATTACAGAGTGAACCGCCCCTGGTTGAGAGTAAGGGATCCGCGTTCGTCTCTAGCTAACTACACAACAAATCCTCAAATTAATAAAGGGTTGTTCTCCTGTAGATCGATCACGTAACGCATTGTACGAACGTCGGGTAGGTCCAAATGTCACTTTTTATATGGAAAATTGATAGTTAAATAATAATAATAAAACCATTTATTTCAGGCATCTAAGGACAAATACCTTAAAGACTAACATATTTACATGCAAAACAATTATAAAATTAAAAACTAATTACTGAGGCAACATAACAGCGTGGCTCCATTGTGTCGTCAAGCCTGTTGTAGAATTCGGTAGGTTGCTCCGGAACCGCCGAAACACGACACCCTTCGGCCAGAAGTCAGCACACGCGATGGTCTCCTGCAGCGGCCGCGGCACGCGCACCACAAACGAGCTGAAGTGCACGTAGTGGCGCGAACGCAGCTGGAAAACCCTCAGCGAGTACCCAGTCTTCTGGTGAATATACTCCACCATGTCAGCAGTCGTGGCGGAGTAATGCAGGCGCGGCGACACGTACAGTGCCTTACTCGGTGTGGCAACCCGCAGACCAGAACCGACCGGCTCTGCTGTACCACACTTACTCTTTCGCGGCTTGCGGTTTCTTGACACCGATGTTAAACCCTCCATATCCACATATGATGCGAGGGGCCTTCTCTTTTGGAGGAACCTCGTCTTCACGCACTCTTGAAGGTGCGTCTCTCCGGTTAGCTGCGACTGGCTGACCGGCAACGACGTCAGCATAGCGATGACGTCGCGACTTCGTGGAGGCGGCGGGGAATTGTACCGACGCGCGTTCGGAACGTTACGTGATTACCCCTCTGAAATCGCGTCCGCTCACCACTGGGCAGGCCTTTTGCCTGGCTGTATGCCAAAGTGTATGCTTTCAAACAAAGATTTTTTTTTCAAATCGGTTCATAAATTTCCGAGAAATTGCGTAACAAACACACAAAAAAAAACAGACCAATTGAGAAACTCCTCTTTTTTTGAAGTCGGTTAAAAATGTGACCATCGTGACGATGTCTAGCACCTAACAAGAAAAGACTTCAAATATTAGCCGCCACTAAGTTCAGTGATAACTTCCAGTTTTATTGGTTCAGAATTAACGATCCACTCTTCCTGTCTAGCCAGACAAATGGGAGCCAAACTCCGTTTTTACTTTTGCATCATTAAAGTATTTCAGTCTCTGAGACTACCAGGCTTGGATTGATACCATATTTGTTGCGAGCATACGTTCTGACACGTTCTTGGCAAGCATGGAGTCAGGAATGGCAGACAATCTTACACAAATGGAACTAGCCCCATAAAAAACTTAACAAGGCTTGTGCATAGGATACTAGACGACGATATACGTATATGATACATAACTATAATAGTACATTATTTAACAAGGGGCGTATGAGGAATATTGCAAACGAGAGTCTATCAGAAGCCCGACGCCGTAAGGCGCAGGGCTTTTAATAATAATAATAAGGCGTAGGGATGTGACGCCCCCATCGCCCACCAGATTTCTGGTGCAATCAGTCAACGTAAGGCAGCTTGTGGCGGGCTGTTAGGGAGTAGCGACCCTACGTACCTGAGTGCTCCTGGGGGTGTCCTGTGGTCAGGCTGAGCCGATCGGGTGGTTGGTTGGACAGGCCCCCCACCTCTGGCTGGCCTTAACTGGCTGTCCAGAGTGGAGTCGCAAGAGCTGTTGCTCGAGGGTAGATGTGGACACCTAAGTGGCGAGTTGACTATATGTTTAAAGTCCAGTGCCACCTCTCTACCCCCCCAGCCTCTCTGACTGGTGTTGCCCTTAGGCCATTTTTTAATGTCGCTATTAATAGGGGCCCATCTAGTAGTTGGCGAGTCACCGTCTGCCAGAGATAAAAAATGAGACAGTTTATTAGGCAGGCGTCCGATGTTTCACCCAATAGCCCAGCCACTAGTCCATCATTTTCACCCAATAACCCGTTTTCTTTAGATTCCTTCAACAGCAATAGTCCCTATACACCCCAGCGGGTGCTGTCTCTGTGTGCGTCCCATGACACGGGCAGGGACAGCATCCGCTCGGTGTACTCCTTGCATTTCATTAAATTGTCAAAAGGGCCTCTACGTGTTGGCTCAGTTGGTACTTTGTAGGTACCTAGCCCCACGCACGCCTCCCAAAGGTCCGGGACATCATTGTCCCGTGAGCGGGAAAGACATAATAATAATAATTGGCGTAGGGATGTGACGGCCCCATCGCCCACCAGATTTCTGGTGCAATCAGTCAACGTAAGGCAGCTTGTGGCGGGCTGTTAGGGAGTAGCGACCCTACGTACCTGAGTGCTCCTGGGGGTGTCCTGTGGTCAGGCTGAGCCGATCGGGTGGTTGGTTGGACAGGCCCCCCACCTCTGGCTTGCCTTAAGTGGCTGTTCAGAGTGGAGTCGCAAGAGCTGTTGCTCGAGGGTAGATGTGGACACCTAAGTGGCGAGTTGGCTATATGTTTAAAGTCCAGTGCCACCTCTCTACCCCCCCAGCCTCTCTGACTGGTGTTGCCCTTAGGTCATTTTTTAATGTCGCTATTAATAGGGGCCCATCTAGTAGTTGGTGAGTCACCGTCTGCCAGAGATAAAAAATGAGACAGTTAGGCAGGCGTCCGATGTTTCACCCAATAGCTCAGCCACTAGTCCATAATTTTCACCCAATAACCAAATTTTCTTTAGACTCCATCAACCAGCAATAGTTCCTATACATCCCAGCGGGTGCTGTCTCTGTGTGCGTCCCATGACACGGGCAGGGACAGCATCCGCTCGATGTACTCCTTGCATTTCATTAAATTGTCAAAAGGGCCTCTACGTGTTGGCTCATTTGGTACTTTGTAGGTACCTAGCCCCACGCACGCCTCCCAAAGGTCCGGGACATCATTGTCCCGTGAGCGGGAAAGACATACATAATAATAAACCTATGTTTTATACAAGCGCATGAATCAAAAGTTGACGAAATTGACAACTTCACTTCTAGATCAGTGCGAGTGGAGGGCGGAGCTTCAATATTTCAACCAATCACAGAGCAGAATTCTTGCCGTCCAGATTTGCTTAACCAATCAGATCACACACAAGCTCATTACTCCCTTGGGACCATTATTGTATCTTAATGCGTTTTAATGTATCTATTCCAATAAGATAAGATAAGATCATTTATTCCAATGTAATATACAATATAAATTTCCCTTAATTCAAACTTATACGCAAATACATATGATCGTCAAGAATAACAGATTTCATATTATAATAAATAACTGTATTAACTATTGTAAACCTTTATGTCTATTAACTTCAATTTCTTATTTATATCGGATTATTATTGTTATAGTGGTCTTGATAAATACCTACTACCTACTAATGTTCGAGAATTAAATTGGAATTATCATTTTTCATTTATATCAATGTCAAACTTAGAATAATCACTAGAGAGGTATTATTTAATGCTGTATAGTGATGGAGCCTTCGGGAAATATTGAATGAAAAGGTAGACTGTTACATAGGTTTAATTATAAATTACAATGGTAAGTACGATTTTGGAAAGCCTAATTGGCTAGGTGCGAGCGCGGTGGAGGCCGGCGGAAAAGAAATCCGATTTTTTTTTTTTTTTTTTTTTTCCCGTTTGGCCTGCAGTGCGGCCAGTAACAGATATGTTACGGTATATCCTCTCTGAGGGCCTTAAGGGCCTCTCAAAGGGAGAAGAGATCCGATGCTGTGCTGCCGCGCGGGCGTTTATATGTGGTGTGGTGGGGGTTCGTCCCCCGCTTCACCGGGCAGTGGGGCGCGTAGACATATAGTGTGCGATCCAATAGTAGTGTTTTCAGGCGTAACCGAAAAGTGCTTTCACTCTTTATGTTCTTAACGTTATATGGTAAATTATTATACAACATGGAGCCCATGGCATTAGGAGTGCGGTTTGCCAGCTTCAGCCTATATATAATATACAGCCTATAAATACTAACACATAGCTGTAATTGTAATGTTTTACTAATAAAACATAAGTCATTAACGAATGAAAATGAGCATAGTAGGTACACCGATTTTAATGAAACATTCGAAATTACGGGTTTTAACTTTCTCAGTGCCGCACTACTCAATTTAGGATCAATCTTAAGCAAATCTTGTACTATGGGTACTAGGCGACGATTTATGTTCCTACTTAGATAGAAAATTAAAAACGTATACCTATAGGTACATAGAAAACATCCATGACTCAGGCATAAATATTTCGTGCTAAAGTAATCAAATTATACAAATGAACGTTCTTACCGAGGCCTTCAGCTTCATAGGCGGGGTAATAGGTACCAACTAGACTAAAGTGATAATAACCGTATTCTATAACTAAGTAAAAAAAAAAGTAAAGTAAAAAAGTCATTTATTTCTAAAATAATGCGATTCTTAAATCTTCAAACAATATAATAATAGTGTCCATTTTTAGGGTTCCGTAGCCAAATGGCAAAAAACGGAACCCTTATAGATTCGTCATGTCTGTCTGTCTGTCTGTCCGTCCGTATGTCACAGCAATTTTTTTCCGAAACTATAAGAGCTACCAAACAGAATGAGTTTTACACTAAGCTAACTAGCTAAGTCAAACAATTAATTATTTTTGAACATTTTAAACTAAGTAAGTATTTAGATGCATTAAGGGTTACGTAAAGTGTGTCATCATCATCATCACATCAGCCGAAAGACGTCCACTGCTGGACATAGGCCTCCGCCAAAGAGTTCCAAAGTGACCGGTCCTGCGCCACCCGCATCCAGCGGACTCCCGCGACCTTTACCACGTCATCAGTCCACCTTGGGGGGGGGGGGGGGGGCTACCCACGCCGCGCCTTCCGGTAATTTACTCCATACTGTATCTGTATAAAATTATTAATATTCGTGCTCACCAGAGGAAATTGTAAGGGTCGCCGTCGTCGGATACGTCAAGGAGGACGATATACAATTTATTACGACAACAGCACCGATCAATTGCTATGAACAAGTGTTTGTGTAACTAACTGGCCGCTTTGTGTGCATATTCCGTAATATTGCTGTACAGAATTGACAGGGTAGGGGGATGGATAAACCCAAAAAAAAAAAAAGTGTTTTTTTTTTATTAGTGTACCTCCCCTATACGTAACGTGGGGAGTGTTTTTTTTTTTCATTTTAACCCTAACGTGTGATATATTGTTGGATAGGTATTTAAAAATTAATAGGTTTTGCTAAAATAATTTTTTGATAATGTTAATATTTTCCCCCGTGTGGTGTCGGGTTAGAATAGCACCACCCCCTGTCTTCCCGTGGGTGTCGTAAGAGTCGACTAAGGGAACATGGTTGAAGTGTGTTGTGGGCGATGGGCTAGCAACCTATCACTGCAACATCACATTTTGTCGATCTTTTATACCCACATTTATGCTAAAAGTGGCACTGGAACACAAGTTTCATGTGCTCTGCCTACCCCTTTTAGGGATAAAGGCGTGATGGTATGTATGTATGTATGTAATATTTTCGGAGATAATCGCTCCAGAAGTAAAAAAATATGTGTCCCCCCCCTCTAACTTTTGAACCATAAGTTTTAAAAATATGAAAAAAATCTCAAAAGTAGAACTTTATAAAAACTTTCTAGGAAAATTATTTTGAACTTGATAGGTTGAATAGTTTTTGAAAAAAATTACAAAATAATTTCACACACTTACTGTGACGGACGAAAAACTACGGAACCCTACACTGAGCGTGGCCCGACACGCTCTTGGCCGGTTTTTTTGCCACCTTGTGGGAGGCCTACCAACGCCGCGCCTTCCGGTACGTGGTCGCCACTCGAGAACCTTTCCGCCCCAACGGCCATCAGTTCTACGTGCAATGTGCCCCGCCCACCAGTAAAGTGTGTGAATCATGTAAAATGACTGGCAGTAGGTACACTAGGTACGGAGCACTATTTGCCGAGTACCGAATCGCAGTTCGCTGATTTTTTGTATAAAAATTGCACAATGATTACGAAGTACCTACTACGTAACGATAATAAAGTCGATGACAGTTGCTATTAGGGTTACGCAATCATTCCCCCGAACTGTATGAGCCAATTAGCCCATTCACTTGGATGTTGTGTTGGAGTGCGGATAAGTTAATTTTTATGTAGAGTTATTAAACTGATTGATTGCTTTTAGGGTATGGCTTGGGTATGGCTCGGCCGCGCAAAATCGCCATCGTTTTTCTTAGAAAACGGTCCATACTACCGTGAGTCATCCTTAATACTCATCGTATGCGAGTTATGTACCTATGCACATATAGTTTACTTTCTAATGCCATATTGCAGCCTAAAGTAGGTCGCATCGCAACGTAAACGGAAAAAATTACAGTAGTGTGACTATACACGAACTACGTTCCGTAATTACAATTAAAACATCATCGGCCTCTGATCAATAAAATTATCAGCTAATATGATATTTAATTCTCGTTGTGATTCAACCCTAGTATGACATAATGTCAGTTCAAGTGGATGGTCCCGTCCCTGAAATGCGTGCCATGTATCCTCCCACCACTGCTTTGTAAATTCCACACACCCCAGCGCCTCCAATTCACCAATGACCGGTATACGTCCAGTGTGTGTCTTGAAGTCGTGACGGCATTGATTAAAGTCTGTCGTGTCTTTATATATGTAGCCCAAGAGAAGCGTGACTAGTGGCCTGCGACACAACGCCGCCACCCCGCGCCCGCAGGCCTCCCGCACCCCGGTGACGTCCACACGCTCCAGCCTACTAGATCCCTGCGCTAGCGCCTCCAACAACGCGCTGCTCACGCTCGCGTTCCGGACCAAATTGACACGTTTCAGATCAAGTTGACTGAACGATGCAATCACCTCATCGCTCAGGACTGTGGGTCCATAATTACAAAGAGATAAATCTTCCAACTTTGGAGTTGATTGCAGCAGAATATGTAATTTTTTTAATATGTTTTCGCCGATATTGTTCAGTATTAGGGTCTTTAGATTACGTAGTTTATGGGCATTTGAACATAATAACTCAGGGTTCAAGGCAAAACATTGGACAAGAGTTAAGGATTTTAAATTGTTTAATTTGTAAGAGTTTAGAAAACTTCCACTCATACCATTGTTATGCGACATCTCAAGTTTTTCACAATCTAAGTTCTTGAATAATTTAACAAAAGAATCGTCATTAAACTTACGCGGAAAAGTTTGAAGCGATAAATGTTTTAACTTCTTACAATTTATGTTATGGGTAGAGCAACCTTTTAATTGCCAACATGACTCAATATTGAATTGAATATACTGTAAGTAAGGGCACGTGTTTGCGATAATATCAATATATTCATAGCAATCTATATCTATCATCACTTTTACTATGCACGACCCCCATTTCTTGAGTGTTTTACGAATTAACTGTATTAGTTGACGGTTCGCGTAATAGGTATAGGGCATCACTATGTCACGGTGATTGAGGTCATTTTTACAATATATGTTGAGCATCGAATGATAGTAGCTTAAAGCGCAGGTCTGCAGGTAGTCGCACACCACGCGCTGCCACCGGCGGCTGACGCGCTCCGAGCGTGCCAGATCCACGCCCAGCACGTCCAGGATGGTGACAGAGCCCTTATTGCAAGGTCTGAACTCTCCAGCTGCTGTATTGTCCGATCGGACAGACTCTGTGACCTTGGACTCCATTACCTAATACAAGGCTTCTCGGAAACTGGAATTAAATAATTAACATATGATTATGCGTCCCTTATCGGTACGTTTGGCTTATCAGACAATAAACATGTATATGTTCGACAGCGTATTTATAAATGTAAAGTCAATTGTAGTTCCTTACTTTTTAATACTCAAAGAGTAAAACGGGACCCTATTACTAAAACTCCGCTGTCCGTCCGTCCGTCCGTCTGTCTGTCACCAGGCTATATCTCACTGATGCCGTGATAGGTTCCAGTTGACATTTTTCACAGATGATGTATTTCTGTTGCCGCTATAACAACAAATACTAAAAACAGAATAAAATAAATATTTTTATTGATAATGGTACGGAACCCTTCGTGCGCGAGTCCAACTCGCACTTGGCCGGTTTTTTTGTGATACTACGTAAAATATAGCTTGAGCCCTGCGACAGCTGTCAAAGTGACATTGTTTTCGGTTTGAACTTGATGGGCGTGATTTCGATGACGGCTGTCGCAGGGCTCAAGCTATATTTTACGTAGTATAGCGAAGATTTATTTTGTTCTATGTATATCGTTACTAATTACGATAATAATAAGAATAAATTAATAAATTATTTACTGTAACTACAATGTACACATGAATAAGTTGAAGCCCTGGCTCTCAAATAATAAAATAAAGGCATAACACTGCCCGCGTTGCGAAGAAGGGCGCATGTCACATTTTTGTCAAAATTGAGATATATATACTGCCGTGATCAGCAAAAAAAAGGCGCGTCTGACAATATTTTTTATTTTATCCCAAGAAGCCTAGAAACAGAGTTACCGTAACAAAAAAGGGCGCTTTTACACGCATTTTCTCACTTAAACCACATTAAACTAAATTGAAAAGTCGTTTGTCCGAAATACATTGAAGACCTTAAATGTAAAGGCGTAAGTGCGTATATGCGCCCATTTGTTTTTTTTTCAGTTTTCAACATTTCCATAAAGTAAAAGACGCAACTTATGATCTGCTGTTTGATAAAAAGTTGAAAAGACGCATGTGGTCACCTGCGTCTTTTTAAGTAAGTATATTATACTTAAGAGCATTATTGTTGAATTTGACGCATACGTCATTACCACAACATAAAAAAGGCGCTAGTGACCACAAATCAAATCAGTCAAATATGAAATATATAATTGAAAAGACGCTTGTGGTTAAATGCGTCCTTTATTTTAGGAGAAAGAGGGGTTATATCTGTTATAGACTTAAATGAATGGCATCATTCTAATTGGGCTTCGTTAATAGGACGTAAATGGTTACTAGTGCCTTTTCCACTAAGTATACTAGTATTTTCCAAACATTTTTTTACTAGGATGAAAAGAAAAACGCGGAAAATAAAATAAATAAGAATAAATTATAAACTTAATATAAACTAAAGTGTGCGCAAAGTATTTGCCTAACTTAAAGTCTTTTACAGAACATCTCTACCTCTTTTCATTTGGCCACAGCAAATTTTTTACCATTTTATTAACTTAAACATTTTTTTCTCGGTTTCGACATCATGTGACAAGCGCCCGTCTTCGTAACGGGGGCAACAATTGTTACCACTTAAGACTTTCTTGTATATATTCGTGTGTGCGTGTGTGCGTGCAGAAAAAGTTAAGATAGGACAAGTGATAGCTCTTCTGTTTTGGTGTAATTTAAAGTTTTCAGCCAAAATTTTATTCGATTTTTGAATTGGTAATTGCTTAGTTTGCTAGTGTCAAGTGACTCAATTTAGTTGTATGTATAAGTGAGGAGCTAAGACATTAAAATGTCTCCTATCACAAGCGCTGTGATTGCCTGTGATAACGTGGGACAGGGTAACAGACTATTCCATTATTGCTAATTGATACAGTAGGGACTGTTAGTTAATGGTATTTCCGTAGGGTTTGGTAAATAAAAAGTTTGCGTTCACTTAATACTACCGCTAAGTTATAAAAGAGGTCAGTGAGGAACGATAGCCCACCTATTTTTAAAGTGATATCAAGTAACATTAAGTTCATGATAATTTAACCTAATAGGTACGACTCAGCAATAAGAGTCGGTATTCGATTTACAAAATATGGCGTATTCGGTCATGTTTCTAGTTCCATGTCACTATTTTTGTATTATTAAAATGGATAAGGAGAGGAAATCTCGGAGTTACGTCACAGTTTTCTAAATCGAATAGCGAAGGATAAACTTGCCAATAATTCCAGTTCCAAACAAAATGAATAAATGATTATAATACTTAGGACGAAAAGCGATCTAAATCTTCAAAACTTACTTTGTATATAAAAATTGATGCAATCCTTCACTTAAACACAACCTTCTCCTAACCTGACACAGTATTGTCGGTCACTCCGCAAAGCGTCCTCTGTCAACTGTTTTCAGCATTAGTCGCTCTGTGGTCAACTGAGGCTGAATATGTAGCAGCTTGCGTCATGTTCGGGAAGTACGTATGTGAGTGTGATAACGGGATTTTAGGTCATTAAAATTAAACATTTGTTTGCAAAGCGTGATCATTAAGTACGGCTTTTTCGATTTTTTACCCAAAAAGCATACAAGATTGTGAGTATCGTGACATTAGATTTTGTACTGCTTAGAAATAAATTCTTTTATTTAAAGGCTAGAGCCGTGTTTCTATACAAAATTTGCCTTTCTGTCAAATATTCTAGTAATTTCATTTTTTGATACTCCTTGTAGGCAAAGGTCTGTTCCCCAAAGAAGAGCCATGTACACTGGTCAGTTTTCGTAATATGGCGGTTTGTTTTTTTTCACTTTTTAATTTATATCTTGAATTCGGTCTTTGCGATTAATTTGATTTTTTGGTAAACTATACTACATAATAAAACCCATCACTACAAAGAATATTGCCTGAAACTTTAGTACAAATATATGTCAAAATAATGGAAACTATAATTTGCTTTTTTTTTTTTGGTGTTCTGGTGTAGCAGCACCTACAGTTTTTATTTCATAAATTGCCCATCTATAGACCTACTACATATATTAAATTCAAATTATTAGCTTTGGTACTTCATGCCAAAAACTAACTACAAATAAAATTATTCCTGCCTTGTTTCAATGTTTTTACAGGATTGCTTTAATTACTTGTATGAATGAAATCGTACTACATCCTATTTTTGTATTTTGTAATTTTTGGAAGTTTGTTTCGTTTTTGACATTTATTTAAACATTATCTAAAAAATTAAATTTATTTGTAGTTAGTTTTTGGCATGAAGTACCAAAGCTAATAATTTGAGTTTAATATATGTAGTAGGTCTATAGATGGGCAATTGATGAAATAAAAACTGTAGGTGCCGCTACACAAGAACACCAAAAAAAAAATTAAAGAAACACGGCTATAGCCTTTAATGTAACAATGAATGAATAGGTACTATATTCGACTTGACTTTGTATTATGGGTACTAGACGACGATAGACGTATATGATGAACATAATTTTAAGTAATTAAATACATAGACAAGGACTCGGTTTTGAACCGAGGACCATCAGCTTCGCAGGTAGAGTCCCTTCGAACTGCGACAAACAAAACTTCATTTCAAATTAATACGTTCAGTCAGATACACCCCAGGTGAATATTGCAGGTAATTCAGGGAAAAGGATCCATTTGACAGACCTCTGTCAAATGGATGTATGTCATGGATGGATGGAATGGATCTGAAACTAAAATTCGGTTCCAGTTGTATAGTTGTTATTTTCTAAGCCGTCCGTTCTGCAGTGCGGCGTTCTTTAGTGCGGAACGGACGGCTTAGAAAATAACAACTATACCTACAATTATAACCGACTTTTAGTTTCAGCGACAAGATGTAATTTACCAAATGTGAACTGGCTAGTTTATTTTACAGAAGGAAACAAACATTAACGTCAAACGTAAAAAAAATATTCTTACAAAACAATCATAATATCTGTAATAAAAGCTATTGGATTTATACCTAAAGGAAACTATTTTATTTATTTATTTATTCAAAACATTATTACACAGTAAATATATAACGGTTACAAAACTAATGAATCGTCTTTGTTCTGAGCTTATGAGTATACATTGTTTAAGGTTAGGCTCGTAAAACACACTTTCCCGAAATATGCAATTTCTGCAAAGGTGCACTTCTTTAGAAGGGTCATTGTCTTGGAAGGTATTATCGGCCAACGCTACGGGTTCACACCTCTTGGGTAATTTTTCGACCGCATCGTATGTGTGTGCAGGCGATTTTGGTGAGAAAGTGTGAACCCGTAGCGTTGGCCGATAGTACACTGTCTCTAAAAGTGCACTTTCCGATATGTACACTTTTTCAATAGGTGCACTTTCCCAGAATGTGCACTTTCGCAGAAGGTATATTTTCCCGGAAAGTTTTTATGAAATTGTGCAAATGCAAAAAGACGGACAGACGGACGGACGGACGGACAGAAAGACCGAAACTGTAAGCGTTCTATTTTTGCTATTTTGACTAAGGGACCCTAAAAAAAAAGTTTTGCCTTCAAACTTAAGGCTCATCTACACAATCGATTTACATGAGATTAAATTTAAGACAAAAATGCTTGTGGATTTTTTAAAAAGTGTGAAGCGTGTGTGCTGTGTGCTGTGTGCGTGTGCGTATGCGTGTGCGTGTGCGTATGCGTGTGCGTGTGTATGTGTGTGTGTGTGTGTGTGTGTGTGTGTGTGTGTGTGTGTGTGTGTGTGTGTGTGTGTGTGTGTGTGTGTGTGTGTGTGTGTGTGTGTGTGTGTGTGTGCGTGTGTGTTGTGTGTGCGTGCGTGCTTGCGTGTGAGTGTGCGTGTGCGTGTGCGTGTGCGTGCGCGTGCGCGTGCACGTGCGCGTGCGTGTGTGTGTGCGTGTGTGTGTGCGTGTGCATGTGCGTGTGCGTGTGCGTGTGCGTGTGCGTGTGCGTGTGCGAGTTTTGCAAAATGTACACTTTCCCAGTTTCCAAATTGGGAATGTGTACATTTTGGGAGTGTACATTTTGCGGAAAGTGCACTTTTGCAGAAAGTGCACATTTCGGGAGAGTGTGTTTTACGAGCCTAACCCATTGTTTACGAGCACGGCAAATTTTCCAAAAAAATGTAGATGTATCCGAGATTCAGATAATGGAATCACATAGTTTCTGTTCAAGTATTATTTTTTTTGCGCCATCATCATCATAAGTAGGTATTATTAATCCCACTATTGGGCACAAGCATCATAATATGATAAGGACGAAAGATAATGATTAGAATTTCCAGTATATTCATGGTTTTTTCTTACAAGTTATAAGGTTTACTGTATTAAACGTTGTTAAAAACAAAATCGATTGACGGATTAGTTTACCTTGTAATGAGTTTAATTCAATTTTCAATTCATTTATTTATTCAGATTACAAAGATCCATTATTTGTTAGTAATATTCTTAGAAAGACTATGTTAGTAAATACACTATAAATATAAATAAGCAAAAACTAAAAAATAAACTTTAAGTACACAGCTCACTTCACTGAGTCGCATGTAGCCGACTACAATGAAGCAAGTAGGGGCAGTCCAATCTGTCCCCTATCATCCTTTAAGATGTTGTCGGGGCCGGCGCGCACCCGACGCACCAGGGATGCAGCTCTTTTGCGCATGGTGGCATAAAAGCAATCCACTCTCGCTTCTGCAAACATCCCTGATGCGCTACAGAAGTTTAGGATCCCGTTTAAATATTTAATTACCAACATAATCTCTCGGTAAAAAGAGTGTACTCGTCGAAGTATTTACGGTTCACGGCACAAAGGAAATTTGTTGGAGCTCCAAAACAAAAGTAAAATGAAGCGGATGCCTCGAGTTTAGTAATGTTTAACTTTGTTACGGGAATGTATCGCTTTTTAGAGCTACATAAATAAAGGATGAAGGTCGTGTACATTTGCCAAACGCTGTACACCTACCCTGTTTTCAGAAATACTGTAATTATAGCGCTCACTACATCAACTCCGTAGCATCACCGGATCGCCGCCTAGAGGTTTTGATGATCAACGTGAGTGAGTCAGTGACGAAATCGGCGATTTTTAAATCAATAAAATCTGAAGTATAAGAGATATGCAATTGAAACTTTACATATTTAATAAGTTTGACATCATATTCCGAGAATTTTGTTTATCAGGTATAATCGAAACACAAGTTATGAGGGTTCAAAATAACGACGAAGCGCTTCGAGAAAAGGTAGGTAGTGCCTGCCCTAGCGCTTCGCTTGGCTCGTCTTGCTATAAACTATTAAAAAATAGTTTGTATTTTTTTTTTCTTCTTAGCATGTTTGAGTGTCCCACTGCTGGGCAAAGGCCTCCCCCATTTTCCTCCACTCGGCCCTATTGCTGGCATGCTCTCGCCAACCCAAGCAGAACGCGTCCAAATCGTCCCGCCAACTCCTTTTTGGTCTGCCTCTGCTCCGGTGGCCGTCTGTCGGGGCCCACTCTGTACTTATTGTGGCCCATCTTACCGGGTGCATACGGCAGACATGTCCAGCCCAGTCCCACTTCAGTTTGGCGGTCTTGGCACCCACATCTACAATTTGAGTTTTGGACCGCAGTTCCGTGTTTCTGATTCGATCAGTTCTGCGAACACCTAGTATGCTGCGCTCCATCGCCCGCTGGCAAACCTTGAGTTTTGACTTCTGAGCCTCAGTCAATGACCAGGTCTGAGCACCGTAAGTTAGGACAGGCAGGATACATGTTAACGAGTTTGCGCTTCAGACATAGAGGGAGATTACCCTTTAATAGCGCCTTCAAAGACCAGAAGCTCTTCCAGGCGTTCTCAATACGTCTATTGATTTCTACGGACTGCCTGTTTTCGAAGGAAGCTATCTGGCCAAGGTAAACGTATTCATCGACAAATTGTATATCCTGCCGACCTACCCGTTACTTTACATTTTGCCCCGTTGGTCAGCAGTTTGTATTAAAACATATTTATTTTATTCATTATTTTAGTCTTAAATACAATCGGTAATTATTGAAACGTTAAATCTTTTTCCGATTAATAAAAAGAAACCCTCATTTGTTTCAGGCATCTAAGGCCCATAGTAACAAATACCTTACAAACTAACATACATAAAATAGAATTAATCGAATTAATGTGTGGGTTACTTCGCCGTTGATGAATAGAAAAAAATCATTAAAAAATCCAGTATGAAATAGAACCCAGAATAGTGGATGCACAAGAAAAACAATTAGTAATTCCTAAATAAAGAATTTTCATAAGATTTTTATTCGCAAATAAATTACAATGAAACTTAGAAAACTTAGCAGTGGTATTTTCTTTCCTTCGTAAATAAACCTAAAATAAACCTTAACCATTATTCTGAAACGAATGGAGATCTCGTATTAAAGGGCGAACTTGCAAAGAATATTCATAAAGGCTTTTGTAAAGGGTTTCCGGGACAAAATAAATAGCTTCGAGACAAAGGGAAAAGTTCAGGCCCTTTGCATTGAGTGGCTCTTATAGCTCGTAAATATATTTGTCTAAAATCTGGTTCGAAACGTAAGATGGAAATCTTTTTGTTACGGCGACGATTGTAAGACCTAGATTGCGGGATACAATCTTGGTTTCGCAGCTAGATTTTTCGCGATACAATCTTACAGGCAATCACGTTTGTAAAATCTGGTTCGATATCTCGGTCGAGAATAGACACGATGTTTCTAAACAGCATAAAAAACATACAACGAGTATGATGGGGAAATACTTAGAACAATTATTTAGGTAAATAGGTACCTAACTTTACAGCAATCTCAAGTCTTTTTTACATTCTTCTGTAATTCTTAGTATATATTTGCGTCATCATCATCATATCAACCGAAAGACGTCCACTGCTGGACACTGGCATTCCCCAAAGAGTGCCACAATGGCCGGTCCTACGTCAACCGCATCCAGCGGACTCCCGTGACCTTTACCTTTGCCTACTCATGCTGCGCCTTCCGGTACGTGGTCGCCACTCGAGAACCTTTTCGCCCCAACGGCCATCGGTTCTACGTGCAATGTGCAAAATGTATTCTCATCAAAATGCTAACATAATCTCAAAATTCTCAACTTGCAATTTAACGCCTTTACAATAGTGGTGTTCAGCTATTGCGGGGCGGAATCTGAATCGGTCTTTATGAGAGCTTACCAATGTCGCCCGTTTTCTTTACTTGTCGGTATGCTGTCGGTATTATTTGTAATGTTCGTAGCAGAATTATATTGCTCAGAAACGGAGCGGAACACATGCAGTACGACATTCGTACCGCCCTGCTTCCTCGCATCCCGCGCCAATCAGAAAGCACCTGTCCTGACACTGACAGCATCTTATCTTATCTTATCTTATCTAGGTGAGGGCCCTTTCGGATGCACTTCGACCCAGTGGGATATTTTGTGCATTTGCCCTCTCCTTTATACCTGCTCCCAGGCTTGCTCCATCATTTCCACAAAGCGGATGATGCAGTTCGCCGGGAGCACCTTGAATTCCTTTGGTTGCGGGTAACCGTTACCAAAGTAGTTCATTCTTTGTCTGGCAAGGGCATGACAGCATACTAAAGCTCTATTGCCAAATGCAGAAGTGGCCTTGAAGTAACATTTGTCGTTGAAGTTGAAGCAAAAAAAAAACAATTATTTTATTCTGCAAATAGGCCACAACTTGAGACTTTTAAATGATAAATGGTATTTTACAATAATATTTTAATAATAATAATCTTACACAATAATCATTTAAAAATTGCAGATTTTAACCAATGAGTAAACGGTTAACAAAATAATCCAAAATTGCTAAATATTATCCAATTTCGCAACTTACACATATCCAGTGCAAGTAACACAAACCAAACTTCGTAAGTTTTCACCAGGTGCAGTTTTTAAATGGAAACTTGGTGAAGTTGTTATAGAATTTTAGCAACAAGTTCGCTTTAACATGAGAGTGGAACCGAACTACAATTTTAGTTTACTCGAATTTAGACAACATACAGTAAAGTTTAGTGACTTGAAGATAAGTTTAAAATTGTTCGCCATGAGTTCTGTACAGTTGTGTAGTCTAGCAGCGGTCAGCAGCGGTTTCAATATTAAAATACTTAGAACTAAAGACATTATTTTATGGAGTAAAACGTTTTATTTTTGAGCCATTTAAACAGGTGTCTTTAATAATTGAAGTGGAAGCTCTTTTACGGTGGTTGGTAGTTTATTGTATCAACGAATGGCCATCGGATAACAATTTCTCATAAAAGTCTACTATTTGGGCAACAGGTGTTAAAATGGCACAGATTATAATTTTTTGTAAAAAAAACTGATTACCTTGTACGAATATGCACATTTTGAATATACTTATATAAATAGGGTATTTGTGAGTAGATTTAGATTTCTGAATAAGGGTTTACAAGTCGTTAACGGGGGAACATTACATAGCGCTCTAATACATTTATGTATTTATTCTCAAACATGCTCGGAAATGTGTTAATATCACAAAATGTAGACATGAAGTTTCTTGTTTAAGCCTCCCTACATTTATTCTTGGCCTAACGCCAAGAAGTAATGTATGAAAACCGTTAATAAAACCATTATTGTCCGCTACTCTAACTTTTCTTAGATTTGCTCACTGAGTCTAGTGGTGGTTCACAGTACTACCTCGCGATACATATGCGCTCTGAGGCTTTCTTTATTACCGCCCGTGGTGAGTACAAAATTTTACGTCTCTATCTGGCCAGGAAGTGGAGTTTTCCGTAATTCCTACTTTATGGCCAGGTATGACGTAAAGAATATTATTATTATAAAGTATATTTTTTCCATTTCAAAATTTTTGGAAAGACAGGCGGTGGTTTAATTATTACACTGTTTATGTGAAATATACACGCCTTTTTATATTTATCGCGTTACCCCACACTATAACGCCATATCGTATACTGGACGCCACGTAGCCATGATACGCTTGCAATGCAGTTTTTTGCCATGTATATTATGGAGTCATCCTTTAACTTTTTTGCTCCTGTTACAGACTCCACCCAGCATAGGTACGTGAATTGAATGAGAGAGCAAAGCGAACTAATCTCTGTGCTTGGGCCAAAATCGTACGTATGTCCGGATGTGCCGCTGTCCGCCTATTCTCCTGTACAGGTAAAAGTTTAAGTCTTTTTTTTTCGAAAGAGACCCTCGCGATTTCTACAGCGTATAGAGCCACTAGTATTAATATATACAGCAAAGCGCTTAAATAGTAGTAAACGTTACTCAGCTCAGGTAGGAGAAGAATGGGGGGACGTCGTGGTAGAGGGGGGACGTCGTGGTAGAATGCTTGCGATCCCATGACGTTCCCCGATAACGGCAGTGCGGGTGGCGCCGGTGTGTTTTTAGTGGGTAGACTCCTCCCCTCCCTCTGCCTAGTAGAGGGGGTTTCGGGAGGAGAGAGTCCCACATAACACCCGTAAGGCCTTCCCCTGGGCAGGGTGTATGCGTAATGCATTTTCACACCGTCAAAAAAAAAAAAAAAAAAAAAAAGTAGGAGAAGAATAGCAGCCAGCAGAATTTGAATAGGAAGCGAGTTTTAAAAACGACGTTGTTTTAAAAACGACGTTGTTTTAAAAACGACGTTGTTTTAAAAACGACGTTGTTTAAAATCCGTGTGCCATAATCGAGTTTCCGGCAGCGTGGCAGCTTATATTTTCCATAAATTTCGTTTCTTCATAGTTGAGAAAAATCTCTTATAGCATTATCCGCATCAAGTTTCCATACAAATATTGTCCATACATTACATATTTAGAGGCCCGCACGGACAGCATTCAGGCACTAACACTCGCGGACAATGAATACGGGTCGGTAAAATACTGTCATATTTCCTATCATAAATAGTGCAGGGTTGTACAGTTTTTTTAATCCTGTCATGATCTTTATTTAATTATACATGTAAACTGCAAAAATAACAGTCACAAAAGAAAGTATCTGGTAACTTAAATCGGACTCGTAAAAACCCATGAAAAAAACAACGTTAACGGAGCGAGACATCGCAAAAATCGTCATTTTTGGACGTTGATATTTTTATAATAGGATCCCGGCGATTGCTAATACAGTTGGGTATTAAAAAATAATACTATACTATGTTAATAACTAGTGTTAAATATAAAAAAAAAACCTATTGCGGTTATTTAATTTAGGGTGACCCGTATTCGGGTTGTTTTCAAATAAAGTGTACCCTAGTTAAGATAAAATTAAGAAACGTTAACTTTTTCAGGTGAGTCACGAAAATTTGCCATACATTTATACAGCTAATTTTCGTGACTCACCTGACAAAGTTAATGTTTCTTAATTTTACCTTAACTAGGGTACACTTTTTTTGAAAACAACCCATTCACTGTCCTCGAGTGTATTTAATCGTATGGCGTGTGTACATAAACGTTTAATTCAGGCACTTAAGCGTAAGAAGATCGCCTGGATGCTGAACAGGCTCAGAGGAAGCTCCAACAGCATCCTGGGGATCATTGCTGAAAAGTACTACTGCCCTATTTTTAAATACTGGGTCGGCCAAGTTAAAGTGGTAGCTGAATTTAGAGTTAAGTAACAACGCAAAATTTTGCAGCGTGCGCGCCGCAGAATCCCTCATTTAGTACCGAGAGACGCGGGTTTTGCGTAGACATATTGTGGCCAGGCGAGGGCCTGCCACGTGTCTGCCGTGCGGTAGTAAGGACTAACTTTAGTCTTGAAATTCTCGTACAAAACGAATACCGAATGCATAAATGAATTAAGTGCAAAGCTTTTTTGCTACTCAATGTAGAGTAGTCTTTGAGGGAAGCATATGTCCACCAGTGGGCGTCTTTCGGCTGATCTGATGATTTGTGTAGTCTTAAAAACGTATTTATAGAAAGTTCACTATAATTATATATCTCGTTCCCAAGGGGGAAAATAAAACTAAATAAAAAAAAGTGGCCAAGTGCGAGTCAGACTCGCACAAGAAGGGTTCCGTGAAATAAATTGCGGTTTACGAT